>OY728150.1:1224591135-1225791135 GCA_963277665.1 Viscum album | reverse complement strand
CATTTTTCAAAAATAATTCTCGAAATATGATTAATTTAATATTTAATTGAAATCCTAATATATTCTAATTAAAACAGTTTTAAAACATTGATTTTCTAATTAAAAAAATAGGTATATCATACATCCTCTTGAAAATTATTTATATACTATCATAGGCAAGTTTACTATTAATTAGGGTATATCACTATTTATCTGGGTATGTTACTATTCATAAGGGTAGGTTAGTATTCACCAGAAGTTGTGTTTTTCTTATCAAACTCAAAATAACAAACCGATCGCAACCGTGTATGTCAGATTTCTGAAATTCCCATCACAGAAGTGACAAAATAATGTTTACTGGGAAAGGTTATAACAAAGTGGTGTTTGTAGAGACTCAGTGATCCATGCATTCTATAATAAAGCTATTTGTAAATTCTTGCGGTGTTACAATGTATACATGTATCATGAACATAAATGGAATATACATGGGTTAATTCTTTACAAACATACACGCTATCCTTTGAGGGTCGAAAAAATAATAACCTTAAATTTATTTTGAAATAAATGTAAAACATGTCATGATGAGACCCCAAAAGGGAATCCAAATTAAAATTAATGTCTATACATTCTAAAATCATCATTTCTAGAGATTAAAAAATGTTATATCATAAATTGATAAGGCACAAAACTCTTAGGTTCATCTTTGTGTCCAAATTAAAATATGATCCATGCTCATAAGACACCTTGGTCTAGGTGAAAGTTATATTAATTATTTTTCTCTTCTCCTCACCATGATTTCATTTCCACTGGCTCATAAATTGTTTTTCCATAAAACCCTTCTTGAATATTATGTTTTATATAATCCACCTCCATATCTTTACATTCTTGGATAACACAATCTTTTACTCAAATTGGTATCCTTTTCTTTGAACATGATGGACAATGAGCTCATTTTCTACTGGTTATTCCCTGTAAAGAATTTGTAATTTGGACTTGCTAATCCCAAAAGAAACCTACTAGGATTCATTGTGGAATTATACCCTTCAATGAATCTTGTACCATGGGCATTCATTTTCATAGAATCCAAACTCGATAAATACATGTGTCATTGTAAAAACCATATGGCATACAATATTACTCTATTATAAATGGTTGACCTTTACCCATATATTCCCACCTCAAATCAACTCAGATATTCCAAGAAAATAATTTACCATCCCCATAAATATAATGTTCACATGGATTTGACATCCTCAAGGTCATGTAATTGTTTATTTTACCATTTATCATAGATAAAATTTGTAACTAAATTCTTGAACCTTTTTATGGCCTACACCATATGACTCAAAACCATATAGATCAAGTCTTGCGCCACCCACCTCAAATCTGAAATAACTGTTTATGTAAAAATCCTACTTGGATAGATTTAACTACATACTACACTTCATTACCCATGCTTCTGAGTATTCAAAAATAATTCATGGACCTTTTAAAGGTGTAGGGACACCTCTACTAGACCCTAGATGTGATCCCAAAGGGTCCATGTGGGATGTCTTATACTAAATATAGGAATCACCTCTATTTAATAATGGAACTCTAAACGTAATGATCCCTTGTAACACCATGTTGTAATTCACAACCGTGGGGTATTTTAAATCATTCCAATTATTTCGAATATATTATGTACTCAGGGATTTGAAACCCTAGACATGTGATATACAAAACCCATATTCCAAAATCCTAGTACATTTGGACTATATATTATTTTTACTGTCCATGAATGCCCATTAAGGTAAGAATGTAGGGTGTCAAGACACATCATAGACATTCATACCCCATTATTTCTATAAGAATACAGTGTTCTAAAACCCTAAATGATAATTCATTCATTGAAATATCAATTAAGAATAGTGGGAATAAAAACCCATTTTACAAACTCCTTAATTATAATTACATCAATGATTAAGGGATCTCAACTCTTTCATGAATATCCATCATCTGATATTAATGGATGGTCTAAAATAGAAGACCCTAAAATACATATACAGATTCTCCAAGATATAAGAAATTAAACTACAATAGCAGAAGGTATAAGAAATAAGATCTTATCCTAAAGTAGCAAAAGTATCAATCTAGAAGACTTGAAATTACAAATAAGATGGATAGAGCTCGAAGACCATAAAAATAGATAAGTATATGGTCAAATATATAATAACCTAAACTATATAAATATTAGGTCTAATCTAGAAGCCCCTTAACTACAACAGAAGAATGCTCAAGATAGCGGTTCATAAATGATAGAAGCAAAAGGTATGACATAGAAGACCCAAAATTTCATCACATCAATTCTGAAATTTTCATGGATTTTAGAACATAAATAAATGAGACACAGTTCTCATTATATTAAAAAACCAAAACTAGAACCCTAGGGAAATGACGATTCCCTTACCAAATTTAATGCACATTGTGTGGTCCAAGACATTATTAAAATTGATAAAATGAAAAAGGAATAAATTGATCCGGGTTTAAAAATAGTAATGGGTAATCCTGATAAAAAGACAAGTCCATGCATAGTAATAATTCCCCATATGAATCTTATGTAAAAGTTAGGTAAAGAAATCGAAAAAATAAGTCTCAATGCTCATATATATCTTTATTTTTTTCTAGAAAATCATTGTATTCTAATTATGTTCATTTGAAATAGGAAACGATAGTATTCTCTCCCTTCAGGGAATATCATAAAAAACAATACTTTTCAACCATGTGATGCTAGGAAAGCTGGAGTAGATATATATAGGATAGATCTCATGTCTATTGGAATTAAAGATCAGTTTCTATGAGAAATATATTTTTATTAATCATTTATTTAAATGATTATGGTTTCACATTATATTATACATATTATTGGTATTATTGATTATCCAAAAGATATCAAGTCAATGAAATGTCATGGATATCATGAATGAATGAAATATGGAAAATTAAGCATGAAGTATACCAATAGTGTTATGATATTTGAAATATCATATATACACTAATATCTAGCCAAATAATAGGAGGATATAGATGAAAATAGGGTATGGTATGTTTCCATTATGGATATAACCTACGAGTTGATAAAGGAAATTAAGAATCAAATGGCCTGATTAATAGTGAGCTCTTATGCTAATCACACTTTAATAACCATCATGACCCCCAAATTCAAAATAATTTATCCCCATATATGAAAATAAATATGATAAAAAACATGGGTGAAACCATTTCTAGCCAAGTGCTTGAGAATAACTCCATTCTATCCATGGTTCTATACAAGGGATACTCCCCAACCTCAGGTATGGCTCTATATGAGACCATAAATTGCGAACTTATGAGTAAGGTCTTCGATGAGGGAATATTTAGGTTTGAAATATATCTATGGTAAATGAAGATGTTGATATATCTAATAAATAAAATCAGGTAGAATATGTTCATACCCTTCATTAACATCTCCTTCATGATGGATAGAATTTAACTTCGCAAGGATAGAGTTTATATAGGGTAATTCAAAAAATATATAGCTATAAAAAATTATCTTACATCTCCTAAAAAAGTTTTATTCCATGTAGCATGTAATATCCCAATATAGGATCCATAATTTACAATGAGAAAGATAAAGGGAATTATTGTTAGAACACCAATGATTGATCATCTCATTGAGAAGTTTCAACCGAGGATACAGAGAAAAATAAGAATCTTGTATCAACTCATAAGACAAATAGCTTTTAAATTACAAGATAATTCTAATGATATTTTTCTAACCTAGAATGGTTATTCCTATTCATCAAATAAACTTTTTCATGGTCGAAATTCTAAATTTTATCTCCAAAAACATCATGCATTATTCCAGGAGGAGATTATTATGCTAAAGTAACTATGAGAACATGTTGATAGAAATATTAAAGCCTTTTGGACCCTCATGGGAGTTAGCTATCACATAGTCCAACCCCTAGAACGGTTCTACGACAAATTGTGTAACACCCCGAAGATTTGAAAGTAAATTTAATATTGAATGAATAAAACAATAAGTCTCTATGAAGAACACATTTTTTATAAACTAACCAATAATCATAATTATTTAACTAATGTGATTTTAATTTTGAAAAACTCACATACACGGTTTCATTCTGGGTGATATTTGGAGACTGATAAAATAAACATAAATTTTGGTGAATATTAATGTACCAATATGAATAATAATGTACCCTTATGAATATTAATATGACCCTTATTAACAGTAACCTCACATATGATTTTATAAATAACATTTAGGAGCCCTATAAATGAGGTAAAATATTTTCTAAATTATTAATTATGGTTTCAATTTTTTTAAGTGATAAATAGTTAATAGAAATTTTAAATTAATAAATATTAATTAATTTTGATTAAATAGTCTCCTAATTAAATATAATTTTAACCTGGGATTTTTTAATAATTTTCTAATAACTTAGTAAAATTTTTAGGGTATTATAAAATCTATTTTGGTTTTACAACTGTATTTTTTCACATAAATAATAATTTTAATTAAAAATTAAATTTCTCATATTTATTAAATTATTTTGATAAAATGGAGTCCATTTTTTGATTTTACATGTTAAAAATTGGGTATTGTCAATTTTTTAGATTTTTATAAAATATTTGAAATTTTTGTGAATAGTGAAATACTGTAATTTACCGTATATATACATTATATGTTTAATACACTATTCCATGAATCATGGATTATTTATGAAAACTTTTTTTGAAAAATAATTCACTTATTACTATTACGGGTTACATTAATCTATACTATTTCTTTTCTTGATAGAAATAATAAAATAAAGAATAATATATTCAAATATCACCCCTATCCCACACTATTAAAAACTCCTCACTCCATCTTCTCTTCACTCACCTCAAGCCTTGTTCATTGTATAAATTGTAACAATACATCCTCCCAATATTCTACCCCATTTCTATAAGCCCTTTTTCTCATAAAAAGAAAAAAAATCTTTATCATAAAGAGGCTCTCAAGGAAGATAGCTTGAAGAGGTAAATTCCTCTTCTCATTTCTTTTATTTCAAGATCCTTTCTATTCTTTTTCTTCCCTCACCACTATTAATACATATTTAATGATAAATCCAATAAAATAAATGTACTAATGTTTTTGTATGATAATATAATAAATCATCATCATCTCTCATTTCCCCTACTTTTATACAAGAAATATAAACACCATCCCAGATATGGTCATTTATCACATTCAAGGATGGCGAGTTTTCAATTTCTATTAACATCATAAATTATGGTCATGAAAAAATTAATTTGGTTGAACCATAATATTATATATTAAATATATCCTATTTAAGTTTCTATAATATTTTTTTTAAAAATTATATTAATTTATAAATCAAAATGAGATTGTTGTGATCCAAAACTCCAATTTACCCAAACAATTGTCACTAATATTTTATATACTGATTCATCTTCACTTTCAATAACCAAATAAATGTGATAACCATGTAATATTATGTTTGTTCACTAATAACATACATATTATATTCTGGGAAACCACTCTCATTCTACATGTTTATCCATACAAGATTAAAGTAGAACAATACTGAAAACCAAGGAAGAAAATGCTCCAAAACAATGAAATTTAATCTCATAAACCATAAAAAGTACATGAATGATCCTAAAAAGTTTACTATAAATAAATTAATTGTAGATGATATTTGAAAATAATTAATTTATGAATCTAAATGTAATTATTTAGGGAATTAATATTAAGTGAGGAACACCTTCAGACTTAAGGTAAGGGTTTTCTACCCGAGCCTCCATTTTCATTTGGGATACTCTTATTATCTACATACCTAAATTAAATTACTATTTACTCATATTTAATCCACCTATGTTTATTGTTTATTATCTTTATATTTATACCAACCAAAATACTACTTTCATTTATGGGGCGTTATATGTTTTCAAAGGATAATTCTCAAATTCTTCTCAAAATAGATGCTTGATTCAAGGGAGTTTCTCAAATTCCTACCTATATTCAGGGTCACTATATAATATTTTCTTGTCAACTATTATCTATATAAAATCAATCATTTTATTATGACAATACTATATTACTTGACATCTTGTTTTATATAATGAAATTTCCAAAAGTACTCTTCTTTTCAAAGTAAAAGAGTATTTTACTCAAGAATAACTCAATGAATTTATACGAGTACCTACGTCTTTTTCAACACACTTGTTTATTCTTCTTTATTATCTATATTAATATTTTATGATATCATATACAATATTTAATTTAATTGTTTATTATTATTTTGACTGTGGATGATCTATCTTAATACCATTCACTAATTTACAACAAATGGTTAGTGTTTATGCTTAATTTTAGGGGAATATTATTTATATTTCATATGTTCGTTTAAATATAATTATATATATGTTCTGTATATTTATCGTCTATCATATAAGGAATTAATTGGAATTTTTAAGTTTTAGGTGTGGTCCTCTATTTCCCCTTGGTGCATCGGTAGGTCTAATGAGGAAAACTATATCTTGGCATAAGGCCTTGACTAAATGGTTATTTATGGTCTTATCATGGGGCCATGATAGTATGGTTATGATATCCTACATTATGAATTCCCTCACTCTGAAACTATTAATTTATAGTTCATGTGGTTATTAGAATAGTAGAATACCCATTAATATATTTTATTATTGAATTATTTATTCTATTCTTATTCTTGTCATATTATGTTCAAATTTATTTTTAAAGGAATATTTTTTTAGTTATTCACCATTTTTGTGTTTATGTTTATGATATCTTCTGATGTATTACTTACCCTTATTGAGTATTTGACTGCACCCCTTTCTTATGCATTGTATTTCTCCTAGGCTGTGAGGAAGTATTTTTGGAATGAACTACTTGGATAACCAATGAGATATTGATGTTTTAAATAGAATTTATATGTATTATTTCGTTTCAAGTTGTAATATTGAACTTATGTATGTAACCTTTTTCCAAAGATACTAAATTAATTGGTCCTTTGGGATGCTTGTTCCTTGTTTATATACCAATTTAATAAAATAAGGCACTAGCTCAAGGCAGCTGGGGTCGGGTCCTTTCAATTAGTATCAGATGAAGTTTAATAGAAAACATGGAAACTATAGTTAGAAAATGTGGACTATTGAACAAAAAACTAAGATAGAATTTGACAATAATTATAATAAAAAAACTATAATTTTGGTAAGGAAAATTTTATTGTGATATTTTTATAAAATATATCCTTGTAGGAATACCACAAGTTGATCTAGTTCTGGAAAATATGTACCTAGGACTACAAACTATGAAAAAGAGTTTTGGGAATGACCCATGGTATCCGAGTACATGACAACGGGACTTTCTACACACCTTTTATGAAACTCCCAAGGGTTATCTTTAGGTTAATTAATGTTTTATTTATGATCCTTTAGAAATGATTTAAATGTTATTTTTTTCTCATAGAAACCAGGTTTATGATTAAAACATTACCTGCGGATAGGATATCGATTTTTGATAATTATTTTTGTAAGTTGTGATTATATATTTTGAATAATAACCGAATCTAGTGTATTAAATTATTTAGAAATGGTTTCTAGTATATGTAATAGAAATATCACGAATTCATATATCCCATGTAAGAAATTCCCTCTGATGAAAGATAATTATGTTGGAACTGGTGTTGAGAATCTTATAACAATACTGGGACAACTCACTCGGGTTATAAGAAATAACCTTACCCATATGGAGCATCCTGATCCACAATGTGGAAGAGCTATGTTAGATCACATTATGTGACAACATCCTCCATCATTCAATGGGACTACAAACCACTTTATAGTTGAGTAGTGGATAATATCCCTTGAGAAGATATTTCTCACATTGGGATGTAATGAATGAGAAAAGGTTTTCATGGAAATTTATCATCTATCGGGATATGAAGATAAGTGGAGGGTTTTAATCCAAAACACAAAGGAGGAGTAATAAAAATAAGAGATGGAATGGAGGGATTTTAAGGAAATTATCCAAGGAAAATACTTCCCTTGTGAATAGTGAGCAGATATGGAAAGGAAATTTATGAATCTGATGAAAAAAGAGGATGAGAATGTCACAAATAATGACTCAAACATTAGAAAGCTAGTATGGAATGCCCCATATTACCTCTGTAATACTAGGATAAATATTGGTCAATTTTTTATGTTTTATAACAATACATCCAAAGGCCACTAGGATCCCATAATTTCTCATAATATGAAGATATAGTCTCATTTTCTATCAATACAGAAAAAGAATTTATTACATCGTAGGAATTTAATGAAATGTAATATAAGAAGAGGGGTTTTGAAAAATACACAAAAGGGAATAAGGAAATGGGGATGAAGGGAAGTGTTAACCTCACACCCTACAATAATTGTGAGAAGAGACACCCTAGAACATACCTTGTGGGAAAGGGAGTTTATTATAAGTGAAGAGAAAAAGGTCACCAAACACATGATTTGAAGGGGAAAAAAACAACCAATATTCAAATCTATATTTTCAAAGAAATAGGAAATTATGCACATTAATGTACTGAGCGTCTGGGAAACGTTCCCCAACGAAGTCTAAGGAAGAAAGGACAAGCATTTGTGGTCACAACTACTGAAGATGAAGTTCTTAACAATGTGGGGGAAGTTACATTAATAATTTGCTAAAATTTATCAAATTCATTATTTGATTTACACCCTCGCATTATTTTATATCTTCCTAGTTTCCAAAAAATTAGGCATGTCCAATATTATTTAATAATATTGTTTTTAGTAAAAAAATCCTAGGTGATGTATCATTGCAACAAAGATGTGTCGATTAGTACCCCACATCAGACATAAACATGATTTAGTTTCTAACCTTATCGTCATACCCATGAATGAATTTGATATAATCCATGGTATGAGTTGGTTTTTACATTATGATGCGAATATATATAACAGGATGGGGGAAGATATGATTTTTTATAATGGTGTTGAATCCATTATCTTTAGAGCATAAACCACACTATAAATTTCTTATTTAGATCCTCCCCTAGTAGCTCAACTATATTCAATAACTGGGGAGTAATGGAATAAAATTAATATGGGTGAGGAATGGAATGTTCAAATATATGACATACCTATTGTGCAAGAATATGTTTCTAGAAGATTTACCTAGACATACTCCATATCAAGAAATTAATTTTTCCATAGACATAATTCTTGGTTCAAGGCCCATATAAAAGACCCCATAGTAGAGTGTCCACTATCTAATCAGTATAATTAAAGAAATGACTATAGAATTTGGGTGATTAAGGATTTATTATCCCTAGTGTATCACTATGGGGAGCCTGTGTCCTTTTTGTTTAGAAGAAATATTGATCGATGAGGTTGTGTATTGTTTGCTTGGAGATCAATGCTATAAAAATAAAGAACAGGTATCCCCTACCTATAATTGATGATTAATTTGATTATCATCCTAGAGACCAATATTTTTTAAGGATGTAACCTTGATATGGATATCATCAATTGTGATTAAAGAATAAATACATTCCAATTATAGAATTTCAAAGTAGGTTTGGGCATTCTGAGTATATAGTAATGCCTTTTGGACTGACTAATGCACCCTCTATTTTCATGGACCAAATCAATAAAGTTTTCAAGGAATATCTTGATGACTTTGTGGTGGTATTTTATGATGATATCTTGGTACACATCCAAATATATGAATATCAAAAAAATCACTTGATTACTATTATGAATACTCTTAGAAGAAATGAATTATATGGGATGTTTAGTAAGTGTGAATTTTCGCTTTAATCAATTTCTTTTCTTGGCCACATTGTCTCTAAGGATGGATTATCAGTTTAACCTATGATTAAAATGGTTGTGCATGTACAACCTACTCCAATGAACATAACATTGGTACATAGTTTTATTGGTTTAGCAGGTTATTAATGGTGTTTCATGCAAAAATTTGCCTGTTTAGCCAACCCAATGACCAAGATTATACATAAACGGTTTAATTTAATATGGGTAAATGAATTTGAGGAATGTGTTTTGGAATTGAAGATGAGATTAGTTAATTCACCGATGCTTCATCTGTTATCAAGGAAGGGTGGATTTTTGATCTACTGTGATGCATCAATGAAAGGAATTGGTTGTTCCCTTTTGTAGAATGATCGAGTTATTGCCTATGAATCTAAGAGGTTAAAAATTAATTAATCAAACTAGAATACTCATGATCTTGAGTTAGAAACTATAATATATTCTATGAATATATGGAGAAATTGTCTCTATGGTGAAAGATGTGAGATATATACGAATCAAAAGAACTTGAAATATTCCTTGTCACTGAAATAACTCAATATGAGAAAAGGTGATGGATTTAACTACTCAAGTATTATGATTGTTCCATACACTACCACCCATGAAATGAAAATAAGGTAGCTGATTCATTGAGCATGAACGATCAGGGAGTCCTAAACAAAACGATGATTGAAAATGATTTTGCGGTTATGGATAATGTAAATATGGATATGGGAGTTTTAAAAGAAGGTGATACATCACTACTTTTTCATTTGTTAGCACAACCATCATTGTTGTAAATTATAAATCTTCTATGCCTAATAATTAGAATCATCAGAAGAAAGTTAAAGGTGTGTCTGATGGGATGTTGCATGACTTCTTGTGTGAAGACGAAATTCTGAAATTTGGGAAAAGGATTTCTGTTCTAGCTATACCCAAGATAGAAAATGGATTTATTATATGTTTTACATAGATCAAATTTATCTATATATCCTAGTATCACTAAGATTTATAGTTATCTGAATGATAATTTTTGGTGGGATAACATGAAATAGGAAATTGTCGCTTATGTATCAAGATATCTAAACTGCCATCATGTAAAGGCTAAAAGACAATGTCCCAAGGGATTCATGCACCCTCTACTTGTTCCTACATTGAAATTGGATGTCATAACCATGTATTTTGTAACTAGATTAACAAAATATATAATGATGAATTTTGTGATATGGGTAATGTTTTATCGACTAATGAAATCTCTACGTTTACTTTCTATAAGGGAGGATTTTCCACTAGAGATCCCAACATGACACTATATAAATGAAGTTATGAGACATCATGGAGAACCTATCTCAATTGTTTCTAATTTTAACCTCCTGTTTACATCAAAATTGTCGAAAATTATTTATAAATCCTTTGATACTAAGATTCATTTGAGTACTACTTACCACCCACAAAATAATAGGAAATTGGAAAGGAAGATATAAACCTTATAGCGAAGGTTTAGATCATGTTCACATGACATTCCATATATGTGTGATCAATATTTACCTATAGCGGAGTTTTCCTACAATAATAGTTTATATTCATGTATTCAAATGGCACTATATGATTCATTGTATGGAAAGAGGTGTTGCACACCAACTTGTTAGGATGAATTGGGAGAAAGGAAGATTATATGCCCAGATTTTGTGGAGGAAATAATATATAAGGTAAATATTATTCAAACCCATATCAAAGAATCTCAAAGAATGAAAAAGAGTTATTCCAATAATCAAATGATGGATTTTGAATTTGAGTGGTAGACCACGCTTTCATGAAAGTATATCCATGGAAGGGTGTTATAAGATTTGGGAAAAAATGTAAACTGAGCCCTAGGTACATTGGACCTTTTGAAATTATAGTGGGAATTAGAACTCTTATATATCGATTGGTTATACCACTTATCCTATCTATATTACACAATGTCTTCCATGTCTCATTATTTAGAAAGTACATGCAAGACCCAATGCATGTCCTCAATTCTAAAGGCATTGAATTGGAACCGAATGTATCTTACCATGAAGAGCATGTGTGGATACTAGACAGTATGTAACAAGTTATGAGGAATCCAACCACATGACTGCTAATGATACTATGTAAAAATAATATAATCGAAGAGGAAACATGGGATCCTGAGGAGCCTATGATGATGACCTACCCAAATCTTTTTTTAAAGTAACATTCTAAATTTCAAGGATGATATTTTTTTAATTTGGGGAGAACGTAGCACCTCAAGGATTTTAAAATAAATTTAATATTTAGTGCATGAAATAATGAGTCTACACAAAGTAAAAAATTTGATATAACCTAGCCAATTAACATAATTTTCCACTACAATTTTTGGAATTTCAAAAAACTCACATACACTGTTGCATTGAGGGAGATATTTGGAGTCAGATAGAATTAACCTAAATATTGGGGAATAGTAATGTTACCTTATGAATAGTAATATACCCTTATAAAAATTAATATGATCATTATGAATAATAACTTCACTAATGAAAGTATAAATAATATTTACGAACCTTATAAATGTAGTTAAATATTTTATAAATTATTAATTAAGTATTCATAATTTCATAATTGATAACTATTTAATTACAATTTTAAATTCATATATTAATTTATATTCATAATATGGGTTCTTTAATAAATATTTTTTTCCTATTATTTTAGAATAATTTAATAATACATTAGTTACATTTATAGGGAATTATAAAATCAATATTGGTTTTAAAACTGTATTTTATGAGTAAATAATGATTTTATTTAAATATTAAATTTTCTTGATTTAGAAAATTGTATAGATAAAATTGAGTACATTTTTTGATTCTACAATGAAGAAATGTATTTATTGAATTTTTTTGTATTTTTTCTGAAGTATTTGATTTTTTGTGAATAGTAAAATACAGTAATTTATTCTATGTATAAATTATAGTTAAAATACACTATTAAAGGCATCATGGATGATGTAAGGACACTTGGATAGAACTAACATGCTCTTATTACTATTATGGGTCTCTTTAATAAAAATTATTTTTTTCCTAAGGGAAATAATGAAATATTGAATAAGATATTCAAAAATCATCTCTCTCTTCAATTCTAAAACCCCCCCTCAATCTTTCTTCTATCCACTCATATCGAGACTTTTAATTTGTTTATATTATTCCTAAATATCATCCCAAACTCCCCCCATATCCATAATCTCTTGTACTCATAGAAATTCTAATACCTCCACCCAAAAGAGACTCTCAAGAATGATAACATCAAGAGGTAAATTCATCTTCTAATGTCTTTTATTTCTTGTTCCTTGAATTTTGATTTCATTACTAAACATTAATCATATAAGTGATATGAAAACTACAATACCGTAAATATACTGTAATTTTGTTTCGATAATGTAATAATTCATCGTCACTTATCTTTTCCCCTTATTTATACTTTAAATGATAACACCATCTGGGATGCGGTAATTTATCTCATTTAAGGACTGCATGATTTCAATTTCTATTAACGTCTTCAATTATGGACATGAAAACATTTTTATAGTTGAACTAGATTATTTTATAGGTAATATATTATATGTAATGATCTGTATTATTTTTTACAAATTATATTAATTTATAAATCAATATGAGTTCCTTGTGATCAAAACCCACCGATTAACCAAAACTATTATCATTAATGTTTTTTATAATGATTCATCTTCGCTCTCAATAACCAAAATAATTTTGTAACCATATAATCTTATGGTTTTTCAATAATAAAATAAAACTTCTATAATGTGAAACCACTATCATTCTACATGTTTATCTGTACACGAATATAAGTTAATCAATCATGATAACCAAGGAAGAAAACTCTCCAAAACATTGAAATTTAATATCCTAACCCATCAAAAGGCCATGAATAAATCTAATAATGTAATGATAAATAAATTAATTATATATTAGGTTCTAGAGTCATTTATTTATGAAGATAAATTTTTTTTTCAGGTAATTAATATCAACGGAGGAACACCTTCGGACTTAATGTAATGGTTTTCTACCTGAACCTCTATTTTCATTCAAGTTCCATTTATTCTCTACATAACTCAATTAATTTCTCTATTATTTATATTAAATCCTCATAAATTATATTTTAATGTTCTATATGTTTTTAATAACTATAATTATGCTTTCATTTATGCGGAATAATAATTTTTTAGAGGATCTATCAAAAATATTTCCCGAAATACATGCCAGATTCAATGTAATTTCTCAAATTCTAACCTAATTTCAATGGAACTCTATAACCAGTTTCTATAAAATATTATATTTATAAAATTACCCATTTTATTATTAAATTTCTATCTTAATTCACTTTTTCTTTTATACACATACTTTTTCAAAAGAAATATACTTTTTAAAGTAATAGAGTTTTTATCTTAATAATTACTCGATGATTTTATAAGAGTATCTTCAACTGTTTCAACACTCTTGTTGATTATTATGTATTAATGGGATTAATATTTTATGATATCATCTACAATATATAAATTAATATCTTTTAATTAGTTTTACTATGGATTTTTTCTTCTAAACCCATTCACCAATTTACTCTGAATGGTTTGTGTTTATGCTTAATGTTTGGGGAAATTTTTTTATATTTCATATGTTATTTTCTATATGAATGTATAAATTTTTTATGTTTATTTTCATTTATATGAGGAATAAATTAGAATTAGTAGGTGTCGGGTGGGGCCCTCTATATCCCCTTGGTGAATCGATAGGTCTCATGAGACAAACTATGATTTGGCATGAGGCCTTGACAAAATGGTAATTTAAGGTCTTGGAACGAGGCCATGATTGTATGGTTATGATGTACCTCATTATGCATTCCCTTATTATGAAACTATTAATTGATAGATCATGTGGTTATTAGAAAATTATAATACCCATGATTATGATTTATTATGGAATTATTTATTCTTCTCTTATTCCTGTCATATTATGTTCAGGTTTATTTAAAGTCAATTTTTTGTTATACACCATACTTCACATTTATGTTTATGATGTATTTCATTGTATTGGTTACACATACTGAGTGTTTGATCTCACCCCTTTCATTTGTATTATTTTTTCCAAGGATGTTAATAATTATTTTATGAATGAACTACAGGGATAACATATTATATATGGATGTTCTCCAAGGAATTTCTATGTTTTATTTCATTTAAATTTGTAATTTTGAACATATTTATGTATATTATTTCCAAATCTAGTAAACTAATCAGTCAATCAGGATGGATATTCCTTATTAAAAAACCAGTGTGATAATATAAGATATTGGATCCGAGTAACTGGGCTTAGGTCCTTACAAATTTACAATCTTGAAGTATCATTGTTCGAATAAAGGAAATAGAATAGGGAACCCATCTAGATAAAAGATTCTAATTACTTAAGGGAGTAATATATTTATCTATTAAAATGAAACCATAACAATTAAGTTACTAGTAAAAGGGAAACATATTATGATTAGGAAAAATAATCCATTTAAAACCCCATGGTTGGGGAACATGTCATTTTGAGGGTTGGAATTTTGATCCATATTATTCATATCCCTATGTGTGGTAACATTGGAATATTTATCAGAACTGGATTCCATATTTACAAATCAATAAAAACAAATCAGAAGTTTGATGAACCTTTAAAAAACTGGTGCACAATTCTTTTATAATCATGAAAATTTCATAAACCAAAAAAGGATTTATGGTCTCATAACCATCCATAGGTATTGAAGCTCCCATGACCCATATAAAATCATGTAATATATGATCTATTATATTAAGATAAATATTATCACCTAGATATGGTCACACAAACATTGTAATGATCATGCAGTCACTTGACTAACTAAGTAGATCATGTGAAGCCCATGAGATAGATACAAGGATGAAATCACACATTAAGATCTTAAAAATATATTGATAATATTTTCATATTAATATTTGAACAAGTAATGTGACAAATTATTCACACACAAATATCATGAGATTGAATCTCATTAAGTGTTATGTTGGAGATGTTTTTTGTCATTTCTTTTGTATAGGCCTTGCAGAAAAAAACATTCCATGATGTATTGAGAGGTAGTTTAGATAAAAAATAAATTTAAAGAGCTTTCTAATTTTGATTCAACATTGGAATTTTCAAATCCATGGGTACCATATTTATATGATTTTTTATATAATACCAAATTTCACCTCATAGACCAAATTCCATTTTAGGCACTGATCAGTTGAATCCTCAAGGTCTCTGTCAGGCATTTATTATCCTTAGAACATAGACTTTTTAGATATTGACCTTTCATTTGATAGGGGTAATATTTATTAACACCTTCCAATTGAGAATAAAAAATTCTATAATTTAAGAAATACCTCAATAATGGGATTTATTTTATCTTCAAGACAATGTAAGGATAAACATTTCTGCAAGATGATCAGGTAGTCAGATCACATGAATCAAATAATCCCTAGGAGGAAACAAGATCACATGACCCAAGGAAGAACATGTGAATCAATCATGTGATTCACGTGATCTATAAATGGTCATGCCAATCCCCATTGAAAATTACCACGGATTATAAATAGAACCTCCTGAAAGCCCTCCTCCGCCGACTGTGAAGAAATCTAGAAAAAAAATGATGATCTTGTTAAGGGTAACCTCTGAGATCCTTTGATCTTGAAATATATCAGGGGAAAGATTCATAAAAATCACATGAATCCCGTTATAACTCACAGAAATGATGTTAGAAGATGTGTAGTCTTCATAAGACAAATGTTATGATGTTTTTCATGTAAAGGGGTTATAAACCATTATTTATCACCATCCACCATGAATATTTCCTTAAGCATTCATTATTAGTCTCTCAAATGGTCTTTGAAAATAAATCCTGATCCTATGAAAAGCCTCAAACAATTCATCATGGTCATATAAAGGCCTCCTTGAAAGGAAATTAAATCTCATGAAGACTACCTATAATGTCATCCAATTTATGAAAAATCCCTTTTATATGATAATTTGATCATGAGAAAAATCATATAAAAACACAGTGACTATCCCTGAATATGCCTTCATGAAATATTGATATTCTATTTTGATCATGTGATTCCTAAAAAAACAATATAAAAAATTTAGAATCCATGTAAAATAGTGAATAAAATATTAAAAATATGGAATCATATTTTCATGGGAAGATACAATTATTTTCATGTGAAATGGGTTTTTTTTCATGTGGTCACCATTGATAATGTGGAATATAAATTTTTTTCTACCTAATATCATTCCCCCCCCCCCCAAACGCATTTTGGATTAAAAATTGGCCTTTAAAACACCAAATTGATCTCACAAAGGGTCCTAGAATGGTATCCCATAACCAAGTGAAATTCTATTTTATAAGAAATATGACCACATGAAGACTCCAATACATGTCATAATTATCAAGAGAAGTCTCTTTGACATGTTAAAATGATCATATTAAATCCATATTATGATCCCAATGTTCAGTTAATATTAAAATGGATGATCATTCCCATGGTCGCTATTTATTATGATACCCATGGATGAACTGTGGTAGGATCATGAGAAGTTTGGGATGTGATACACCCTCCCCTTGATCAGATCCCTTATTTTTGAGATATGCATGATGCATGGAATCATATAATCGGGGAGAAGTTTCATATAAATTCCTCCCCCTCCACATAAGAAAACATGAACATTAGAGCACAAAATAGTTAAAATGTCATAGTAGAAATTTAGGCAATTTCAAGAATACTACCATGTAAATCTAGGGAATTAATTAAAAGATTACACTACCATTATATGTGGTTCTCATGATCATACAATTGATCATGCAATGGAATAATGATATTTCAACCAAGTTATGAAAATTAATTTCTTAATGTCTTCTTGGTTACACAAAACCGTTAAAATAAAATTCATGAATCTAATTGAAGAATATATGAAATAAATGTTGAAAATGATTGAAAAAATACATTAATATGGACATAATGATTTTCATATGTAGTCATCATGAACATTTCATGAACATTCTAGATCATGAACTACTACCCTAACATGTCATCCAAGTCCTACGATGTCATATAAGCATGTCATACAAGTCTTCAAAAGTCCTCCCATGATAGTGGCCATGTCTTTTGATGTCCTCCACAATTTCTAATCAGATCATCTGACAGACATTAGACATTTTACACTTGATCATGTTAAATCCTTGGAAATGTATTAGTTCATCATGTCAATCTGTCATATTTTCTCAAATAAATCATGTGGAAGTTCATTGACTTTCTAGTTGATTCAGGAAAAGACCACTAATATATCATCCACGGTCCTTCCACTCCATTTGACGTGTCTTCGATCATCTCTTAAAGAACCTCAGACATGTGATCTGAATAATGGAAGATTCCTATGAATGTCCCATCAAGATCAAGTCGAATACCTCCTAAATTTCTTCATCAATCATTTTATGGTCATTGAGACATGTAATCCTTATCATAAAAACACATTGCAAATGTATAATATGAAATTTAGGAAATGTCAGGAAGACACTCAGGGAAATTTAGGAAGACATTCTAGTAATTTAAAGCATAGAACCTCTAACATATCAAGAATGTATTGAATAACCCTCAGGAAATTATAACCTTTAATATTATGAATATTTATACAGGACTAAAATTGAACTATAGGGACTATGATTCATATCCAGATAGGATACGTTTGATACCTTCATAAGATCAAGCTCATATTGGGAATTCACCTCGTTGTATGTCACTTAATATCTTAGACACTATAACCATATGGGATTGAATCTGTCATAGGGGTTATCATAGCTCCTCATTCCTTCAGAAAACTATGAATCGAATTCAAATATAAATTAAATTATTCCTACTGTAAACATTACAAACAAGATTTCTTCCAAAGGCTAGAGCTCTGTAGAAAACCCTTCACCAGGGTATCCCTAATTCATAATTCCTTTACCAATATATAGTGTTTTTTTTATAAATTACAATCACGTTTTTATCTCATTTATCTGGACTAATGTAGTCTTATATATTTTCAATGATCATATCAACCACACCATAAAGTTCCCCAAACATGGGAATCCTCAGTGTGTAATCTTTATTTAGAAACATTATATGATTTCCCTCATATGAAGGTATCTACCTTGATTTAAGTCCATAAGACATTACATAATTTAAAAACTCAGAGGTAGTAGCCCAAATAGTCTTCAAATATCTATCACCACCAATTAAAAGGTTAAGAAAATATAAAACTACAACCACTATGATTCTTGTTATAAACATTTAATGTAGGATTCCTTATAATGTCTCAAGCTTCATACCTGTCACCCAATCGCCCTCTTATATGTCCCCTTCAAATGGAATTAAACTATATTTATTAAATGATATATATGTGTATTGATTCCTATTATAAATAGGATCATTATAAATTGATGTGAAGGTTGAGTCCCATCGTTGAAACAACGATTCCCTCCCTAGATAGCTATAAACTCCCAAGTTCCTGATTATACGACATCATAATAAAAAAACAATAAAATTATAATCAATAATATGAAACAGATGAGTAACCACTTGAAGGAACTCGAAACACACTATGAGGAGAGAGGTGAATCTGGGTGTCAGATATTTATTTTATTGGTAATAATATTTATGCCTCCTTGGTTGGAACTTGTTAAACAATTATGATGGATTAGAAATGTATCAAAACAATTGCAAACAAAAATACCACAAAACACTTCTACTTGGTCCACCACAATGGGATATGTCCAAGTGTCATATGCCGAAAGTGTGTCAGACGTATGAAAATCCACTAAACAGTACTAGTTATGGAATATAGATGTTTGGTCACACTCAATATGTGGTAGAAACTCTTCCCTTACAAGAATTCATGGATAGATCACTGCATCCCCTGGAACACATCTATTGAATCCCCCTTGCTCACTAATGTGGGTGAAGTATTACTCAATTTATCAACATAAATGTCTCTTAAATATATTTCCACTCAAGTCATTCTCCCTACCCTGCATGATACTCTTATTATATCAAATTCTTGAATTTATTCACTTGAAGGCTGATATCGAACAATCCTAGTACCAAAAAATACTGATAGAAGCTCCACACTTCAATTTCATGCAACACATGCTCTTACGTGCATGATTTGGGATTTTCCACACATGATGACCTATAAAAAACCTTACTTTCCAAAAAAAACAATATTATTTGTACAACTACACTATATGGTTCACTTGCTATTTTAATTCTAAAGGAACACATTTCACGTAAGATTAAATCTCTGAAATTATTTTTCACTCAAGTCATTCATGTGACTATCCAACCAGATCTTCATTCAAAGTTTCTTTTGACTTTTATAGGGGTATCACTCAATTTGTATTCCTCGGAAACCCTATGTACATGTTTCAGATGTGTCTTCATCAGTGTACATAAGATTCTTTTCATGCTCACAAACCCCCTTTTGATGTCACATAGGGCGTGTAATATTTTTAGGTGAACTATTTGACACAAGATCATTTTATTAGGGTAACCAATCATGTATCGGGATTTAGAAGATATTCATGAACATAACAAAAATCTCTAATTATTTCATAGAATATGAAATAGTCCCCCTCCCTAAGGGTTTAATGACCCTAAACACCTATCTTCTTAACCATTGTGAGTTCCTATGAATCATTGGGATTGAATCCCCAAATGAATTCATTAATTTGGAAAGAAATTAATTACTCCATTTTCAATGTGGAGACCATTGGGAATTTCAATAAAATATCGAAATCATATTCTCAGAGTGAATATTTAAAAAACAAAACTTGAACCCCCCCCATAATCCAATCATTTAATATGAAGAATATTTTGATAGCAATAAGGAATCTTGTAATGATAGAATATGATAATCAAAATAAACATTGGGAATAAAATCTCTTGATCCCTAAGTTATATCGTACACCCATCATCTTTTGAGGGAAAAAATATCTATTCCATAACCCCATCATCTTATAGTAGCTAGACACAGATTTATTTCACGAAAAAAGAATATTGTCATGACCCGTCCTCGGTGCCTGTGTCGTGACTACCCTAAACCCGCCTTCTATAGACCAAGGTCTGGCAACTAGCACCAAGGCGTAAATCTTGATAAAAAGGGAGGTCATTGCCTTTGTAAAGTAAAAAAACACCACAGAGCAAGCATGCATAAGTAAAAACTAAGTAAAACTGGGTACAATAGTAAGTGCGGAAAAGTAAGTGGGCCAGAATACAAACCCAAACCGAAATTAAAGTACAAATGGAAAGTAAAGCCGCAACGTCGAGCCATCCACTGGAAGTCCCACCTGAAGGGTGGGTACAGATAGCCTCCTCAACTCCACGGTTCCAGCCGTCCTCTCCGTGTATGTCCTGCCCAGTGGTCCACCTCCAGGTACCGACTTGCTCCACAAGCCTCCACCACTATCCGCGATGTCCGTCGTCTGCATCCAACACAACGTAGTGCGGGCATAGCCCATGCATGGGTGAGTATAATCTACTTAGTAGGGACCCCGAGACCACCAAAGGTCTCCCAAAATCCACAAAGGATAATCCACAAAGAAAAGATAAGATCATGAAGTAACATCCGACACTACTTTGGAATATGCCCATACATATACCTAAGTCATCAATTCTAGTTCGGCTATACATATGAGCCCAAGTACAACCTAGTCCACACAGGAAAACACAACCCAATCCACACAGGAAAACATAACATAATCCACATAGGATTTCAAGACAATCTTATCGAAGATAAATATTGAAAGTCAATACTCAGCTCACACAGGAATACTTCTTCGTAAGAGGATAGAGATGATCTAGTGTAGCCACTTATTCATCTAAGCTGTCGGATCCACACATGATCAATAGGTACTAAACCCCGTAATGACCCATAAAGGATCGATAGGTACTAACCCCCGCAATGACCCACAAAGGATCGATAGGTACTAACCCCCACAATGACTCACACAGGATCTGACCCACATAGGATCGGTATGCATTGGCCCACACAGGACCGCTGAGCGCTGACCCACACAGGATCTGACCCACACAGGATCAGTAGCACTGATCCCCATAGGATCGATAAGTGCTGTAGTCATCGACTTCGAATCCAAAGAGGATTTCTGTACAGTCGTCATCGTCGTCGCAGTCGCAGCCAGCTCTAGGGTTCCCACACACAGCAAGCTCGTTTGTGGAGGGTCCGCTCCATGAGCCAAGGGGCTGATACATCAACTGACACGAAGTCTGGAGTTGATGTATCCAAACGTTCTGTATCGTCAAAAGGAACTCAATGTGATAGACGGCATGTCAATTGGACGCCCGATCTGAGAGTTATTAGCTTTTTAGTCCTAGGGGCCTGGTTGGTTTTTAAGTCAAAACAAACCTGGTCATACTCCAACTGCGTCCAAACCTCGAGCGGAGTAATCCAAAAGGTCTGTTTCACTAATAGGAATCCAACAAAGTCGAATGCACTTCAATCGGACGTTCAGAGCTCAAGTTATAAGTGTTTCCGCTCCGAGGGCCCGGTTAGTTTCGTGTTCGAACCTTCCTGGCCAAACGCAAAGTTCTACGAAACCATGAGTTTAATAAACTGAAACGACACTCTCGATCCAAGTACTGCATCACAACAGATGGTGCGTCGATCGGAGGTCCATAGCCCAGGTTATGGGAAAAAGTTTGAAAGAGGTCTGAAAATAGGGGGTTCGGGACCGGTCCGACCTGGCCTGATACCCCCTTGGTCGGCCCAAACCGGGTCTACCCGACCCAGTTCCGGGTCTGGCCCATTAGGGTGTGGCCCGGACCGGTGGGGCCAGCTCAGCCAAAATGGCTGAGCGGAAGGGGGGCTCGCTGTCCCATGTTTGTGTAACCACGACCCCCATGTGGGGGGCCGCTCCTTCGGCCAGCTGGGGGTTATTACCCCCAGCTTCTTGGAAGTCGGTTGGCCTGTTGCTGCTACCGCAGAACCGCCGGGGTCCCACCCTCCTGCTCCGGTGCCGGCGGCTGGAAGCCGACTGCCGCTTCCTGCTCCGACGTGGACAAAGGTCACGACCTTGGTCCGACCGGTGAGGCGCGACGGCGCTGCGCCCTTCCGCCGTGGCCCCACTCCGGCCACGGCCTCTTCGAGGGTGTTCGGTGTGGCACGACGGCGCCGCGGCTTTGTTTGACTTCAATAGCGCGTCGCAATGGCTCCGTGCTTCTGAGCACATTCTTTATTATTTCCACTCGGTGTAACGGCATCGCGCTGCCTTGCTCCTACCGCAACAAATTCAAACATTAAGGGGGGAGGAGAGTCGGCCGTTTTCGTGCGGTCTGAACTCCTCCCGTTATTGCGATAACAGGCGGTCCAATTTTAAAAATGAATAACGGTGATGGAACTGTCCACGAACAAAAACAATTAATCCCATACCTCAAGCGTTGTCATCAAATGAGGTTTGTCGCGGAAAGGGACATCGCGGAAGGAGACTCCGTAAGCGTTGCGGAAGGAGGATCATCGGCATCGCGGAGAAGAGAATCGTCGGTGTCGCGTCATCGATCTCTGAGGATGGCATCTGTCACAAGCTTCGGAGAGGGAAAAATATGGTACGACGAACTCCCCTTTGCGGTGAGAGAGTTCTTCATCGAAGGCTTGGTGTTCTTCACGTTCTTCTACGAGGAAGAAGATATTCTACAGGAGTTAGAGCAAATCCTCTCCCAAAATTCTCTCGCATAACCAAAACCACAACCTATTGAAATAAGTCCTTTGGCATATTTAATTAACACACATTCTAACTTAAAAACTTGAAATTCTAATTGAATTCAGGAATTAAATACTTTGAATAAGTTAATCAATTAATGAGTTCACTCTTCAATTAATGGGGGTGCGGGTGCGTTACCTAATTAAATGTGGGGGTTTGTGGAAGTTGAATAGGTGGGGATCATGTGGGCCCCACCCCAATAATATCTTACCTAGTGGAGTAGGATATAGTGGGTCCCACTCCAACCACATATCTTAGGTTAAACTACTATAAATAAAGAAAAAATTGGTTGCACCATTTTATTTTATTCTTTACTTATCCCATAATTTTAATAACCACACCCGAGCAAACACAACTCCGGAAAAAGTGTTCCTAAGCAATTACTGAAACTGTGATTCCATTGGTGCCCTCAGAATTAAATTTCGAGCACCGGTTCAAAAGTTAGAAAATCCCGCTTGTTTGTTCACTGAACATACCCGAGCTAATGTTTGGAAAATGATTCCGGGCACACCGGGCCTCGGAATCAGGTGCCGTTAGAAACTGCATTCTGGTAAAATCCCAAATAAAATTATGAAAAAAAATTCCCTTTAATTTTATAGGTCTTTAAATTACTGCCACCTCAGGGCTTTACGTCCCCGTAAAGATACATCAAATACTAGGGAAACAAATGTGGGTACTGTGCACGCATCTGAGCCTTCTTCTCCCAAGTACTCTCCCGGAGGTTCATGTGCTGCCATCTGATGCGCACTAGAGAAATCGACTGTCCACGTAGGAACCTCTCCTATCGATCCTCGATCTCCACTGGGACCTCCGCAAAAGTCGCCCCATCATCAATTTCTAGCTCCCCATGGTCAATGTTATTCGTCGGGTCATGCTCGTATCTCCTCAGCTGAGATACTTGGAAGACGTCGTGCACCCGGTGCAACTGAGGTGGTAGAGCCCTGCGATAAGCCACCTCGCCTATCCTGCTGAGGACCTGGAATGATCCGATGAAGCGCGGAGATAACTTTCTGCCTCAGCTAAATCTCCATAATCCACGTCGAGATGAGACCCACACGAAGATGTGGTCGCCATCCTCAAACTCTAGTGGCCTCCACCTCCTATCAGCATAAGACTTCTTCCAGCTATGATCTATCCTCATCCACTCCTGGATGACCTGGACCTTCTCGGTCGTGGCATGGACTATATTTGGTCCCACAAATGCTAACTCCCTAGGGTCTCTCCAACACAGCGGTGATCTGCAAGGTCGGTCGTACAACGCATCGTATGGTTCCATCCCTATGGTGGAGTGGTAGCTGTTGTTGTACCCAAACTCTGCCAAGGGTAGGTGGTCCTCCCAGCTGCGACCACAGTCGAGGACACATGCACGGAGCATGTCCTCGAGAGTCTGAATGGTCCTCTCCATCTGACCATCTGTCTGAGGGTGAAAGGTGATGCTAAGACGTAGCTGCGTCCCGAATGCCTCCTACAACCCCTTCCATAGCCGAGAAGTAAAGCGAGCATCTCGATCGGAGAAGATAGATGATAACACACCATGAAGCCGTACGATCTCCTGATCGTAGAGGCATCCCAAAATCTCCACTGAGCCCTGCTCTCTGATGGGTAGGAAGTGAGCCAACTTGGTGAGTCAGTTAACAATCACCCATATGGAGTCCTGACCTCTAGAAGTGTGTGGAAGTCCAGTCACGATGTCCATAGATATCCCATCCCACTTCCACTCCGGGACCACCAAGGTTTGTGCCAAGCCTGCTGGTACCAGGTACTCTTCATTCATTTGCTGGTAGGTGAGGCATCGAGAAACGAACTCTGCTAAAACCTTTTTCATACCCGGCCACCAGTTCTGTCGTCTGAGGTCCTGGTACATCATCACCACTACTAGATGTACCGCTAGAGGGGAAGGGTGGAACTCCCTCAACACCTCCTCCTATAAAGAAGCTGGTACCGTGGTATGTCCTCTGAAAAGGATGACGTTCTCTCCTCCCATAGAGAATCCATCAGGTGACTGTCCTGAGGATATCTATGCGCGCTGCGTCTCATAGTCATCGTCCCCATGTTGTTCCTTTCTGACCCACTGTAGAATTGGAGGAGTGGCTATGAGTGTCTGTAGAAAGGCTTCTCCATCCCTATCCATGAAGGATATCTGCAAAGAGGCTAGCTGCTCTGTCTCCTCCCCAAATAGCTGAATTCCCATCCTCCTGCTGAGAGCATCGGCTACTAGGTTCCCCTTTCAAGGATTATTGACTATCTCAAAGTCATAGTCCTAGAGGAACTCAATCCATCGCCGCTGTCTCAGGTTCAGGTCCTTCTGTGAGAAGATGTACCTTAGACTCTGGTGGTTAGAATAGATTGTAAAGCGCTCGTCCAGCAGATAGTGTCGCCACATCTTTAGAGAAAAGACCACTGTTGCTAACTCAAGGTCGTGGGTAGCGTAGTTATGCTCATGATTCCTCAACTGACGTGATTCATAGGCGATCACTGCCCGATCCTGCATCCGGACACATCTGAGTCTGGTCCCTGACGCATCGCAGTAAACTACGTACCCAACTCCCTCCTCTGGCAACCTCAAGATAGGTGCGCTGGTCAATCTCTGTCTCAGCTCCTGGAAGCTCTGCTGACATCTCTCTGACCACACGAAGGTCTTACCCGTCTTCGTCAAAGCTGAAAGTTGTGACGAAACTCTGGAGATGTCTGGAACAAATCTCCTGTAGTACCCAGCTAGTCCCAAGAAACTCTTCACCTCCCTCACGCTCATGGGTGGCTCCCAAGCTAGCACTGCCTCGATCTTCACAGGATCCACCACAACTCCCACCTCAAAGATGATGTGTCACAAGTAGTGGACCTCACATATCCATAACTGACACTTCGAGAGCTTACCATAAAGCTGGTGCTCTTGGAGTGAGTCAGTACTACCTATAAGTGTTAGGCGTGCTCCTCCTCAGTAGTCGTGTATATCAATATGTCGTCAATGAATACCACGACTAATCGATCAAGGTAAGGCTGGAAGATCCTGTTCATGAGGACCATGAACTCTACTGGATCATTGGTTATGCTGAATGGCATAACCAAAAACTCATAGTGGCCATACCGACATCTGAAGGTCGTCTTCTACACGTCCTCGTCCCGAACTCTGAGCTGGTGATAGCTTGACCTGAGGTCTATCTTCAAGAACCACCGTGCTCCCCTGATCTGATCGAAGAGGTATTCAATCCTTGGTAGCGGATACTTGTTCCTCACAGTCACCTGGTTCAGGCGACGGTAATCGACACACAGTTACTTGCTCTTGTCCGCCTTCTTGGTGCACAAAATCCGGGAGGCCCAGGGTGAAACACTGGGTCGGATAAATCCCTTGACCTGCAAGTCCCCCAGTTGTACCCGTAGCTCTCAAAGCTCAGCAGGAGCCATTCGATATGCTGGGGTGGATATCAGGGATGTCCCGGGGTACATGTCAATATAAAATTCTACCTCTCTGTGAGGAGGTAGCCATAGAACGTAGTTAGGGAAAACGTCCACATACTGATCCACCACTACAGGTAAGCTCAGAATCCGCACGTCAACTGCTCCTAGGATGAGGCTAGCCAACTGATGAGTGATGGGTTGTCCTCTCCTCTACGTGATTCCATCATGTGATGCAAAGGCTCTCTTCTCACCGGTGAAGGTGAACCTATTCCCATCGGTGCGAACACATCACACCTTGCGCCTAATGCAGTCAATCTGAGCATGGAAAGTAGATAACCAATCCATGACCAAGATGATGTTTTAATGCCTCGACGCCGCTACAGGAAGATCCCAGTCGAAGCTCTTGCCACCTAGAGTAAGATCACACTTCCGGAACCAGTGCGTAATCGTCAAGTCTGCTCCTATAGAAGTCTCTAACCGTAAGGATCGAGCTAACGACTCCATCAGAATCCCTGATCTCCGAACAAGGGCATCGGTAATTAAAGAATGACCCCCTCCTATGTCTATAAGAACTGCAGCAAGGGTGGAATAGACACAAATGGTACCTCAAATCAACTCGGGCGTGCCGTGGTCGTAGGCCTCCTCTACCTGATGTTGTGTCTGTCTCTGCCCTCCAGCTCTTTGTGGTCGGGGCGAAACTCCTGGTGGGGGTGGTGATAGAGCCTCAAAGCGTCACCCACCACCTACTTCTTGGCCAGCTCCTCTGCCTTGTTCGCCTGCTCCCTGCAGACCGCCACAGTCGACCCTCTTCCTCTGCCTGTGTGGTCCCTCAACCGTCTGCTACTCCTCTGCACGGCGGGTCGGGAAATCACGACCCATGTGGCCCTGCCTGCCGCATGTGTAGTACTGTCTGCCTCTCGAAAGACTGGATCTACGCTGTATGCCCCGAACTTCTGAGCCAGTGTCTTGAGGTTTTCCTCCTGGACCCATGTGTCATCTGTCGACTACCAGCTGTAGAAGTCTCTACTACGTGCCGCCCTCTGTTAGGTCTTGCTGTTGATATAGGCTCTACAAGGAAGCATTCAATGAGAAGGGCTCTCTCTAGTACCCCTTCCTTTGTCGGAATACTGAGGGAGATCAGTGATGCCTTGATCTCTTGCCTCAATCCCTACTCAAAGGTCCGGGCCTGGAAGAATGGGTCTCGTACCATGTCTGTCGAATAGCACGAGAGATCGGTAAATCTCACCGAGTACTGGGCGATCGTCAAGCTACCCTGCCGTAGCTGTAGTAGCTCCTGGATGTGCACCGCACAGAGGGTGGCTGGGACGAACTCCGAGTGGAAGAGGCTCTCAAATTCCGTCCTGAGGAGAGATGCCTCATCGTGCACCTAGAGCATCAAGCTCCACCATCTGCTTACTACCATGTGCAGGAGACTTGCAGCAAGGATCACCATGAGGTCTGCTGGTGTCTCTACCAATCGGAAAACTCGTACAACTGCCTCCAGCCAATCCTCGGCTGCCTGAGGGTCCGTCTCCCCGGGGAACCTGGGCGGTCTTTGGCACTAAAACTCGTGTAGTGCACCAAGGCGACGTGCACCCTCAACGGCTGGGGCTGGTAGCATCGGTGGCTCAACTGGTAGTGGTACCACCGGTGCCTCCGCAGTAATAGGGCCCTGCACCGAGGCCTCATTGATCGGTGGTCTGTCGTCACGTACAAAACTCGGAACCCTAGATGGCTGTCATCGTGGGGCCATCCTGAAAAGAGACAGGTGCGCCACGTTCAATACAGTATACCTGGCGAGCTGACACAAAGTAATCACAAAGAAAACTTGAGACACACATGCAATCAATTTTTTCGTGCACTAAGTCAGAAATCAGAAGTCAGGGTCCTGGTGTACGGATATGTCGGCCGCCGCACCAACAATGGACTCCCTGGACTGATAACCACACTCAATACTCATAACACTATTTCTTCACATAGAAAAATATCAGAGTCTTGAGTTCTGCGGTAGAACCGAACTCCTCTGATACCAATTTGTCACGACCCATCCTCGGGGCCCATGTCGTGACTACCCCAAGCCCGCCTTCCATAGGCCAGGGGATAGAGACAAGAACCAAGGTGTAAATCCTGATAAAAAGGGAATTCATTTCATTTTTAAAGTAAACAAACACCAAAGAGCAAGAAAGCAGATGTAAACACTAAGTAAAACTGGGTACAATAGTAAGTGCGGAAAAGTAAGTGGGCCAGAATACAAACCCAAACTGAAAGTAAAGTACAACTGGAAAGTAAAGCTGGAACGTCGAGCTGCCCACTGGAAGTCCCACATGAAGGGTGGGTACATATAGCCTCCTCAGCTCCACGGGTCTAGCTGTCCGCTCTGTGTACGTCCCACCCAGTGGTCCACCTCCAGGTACTGAATTGCTCCACAAGACTCCACCATGATCAGAGATGTCCGTCGTCTGCATCCAACACAACGTAGTGCGAGCATAGCCCATGCAGGGGTGAGTATAAGCTACTCATTATGGACCCTGAGACCCCCGAAGGTCTCCCATGAATCCAAAAAGGATAATCCACAAAGGAAAGATAAGATCACGAAGTAACATCCAACCCTACTTAGGTATATGCCCATACATATACCTAAGTCATCAATTCTTGTTCGGCTCCAAAATCCGAGCCCAAGTACAACCCAGTCCACACAGGAAAACACAACCCAATCCACACAGCAAAGCATAACGTAATCCACATAGGATGTCAATTCCATATTATCAAAGATAAAGATTGAAAGTCAAGACTCAGCTCACACAGTAATACTTCTTCGTAAGACGATAGAGATGATCAGGTGTAGCCACTAATTCGTCTAAGTCGTCGGACCCACACAGGATCGATAGGTACTGACCCCCGCAATGACCCACAATGGATCGATAGGTACTAACCCCCGCAATGACCCACACCGGATCTTACCCACACAGGATCGGTATGCGCTGGCCCACATAGGACCGTTGAGCACTGACCCACACAGGATCTGACCCACATAGGATCAGTATCACTGATCCACGTAGGATCACTGAGTTCTATAGTCATCGCTGTCAAATCCACAGAGGATTCCTGTACAGTCGTCATCATCGTCGCAGTCGTAGCTAGCTCTAGGGTTCCCGCACACAGTATGCTCTTTCGGGGAGGGTCCTCTCTATGAGCCGACGGGATGATACATCAACTGACACAATGTCCAGAGTTGATGTATCCAAAAGTTCTGTATCGTCCAAATGAACTCAACGTGACAGACGGCGCATCAATCGGACGCCTGGTCTGAGAGTAATTGGATTTTTCATCCTAGGGGCCCGGTTGGTATTTAAGTCAAAACCAACCCGTTCAAACTCCAACTACGTCCAAACCTCGATCGGAGTAATCATAAAGGTCTGTTTCACTATGAAAAATCCAACAAAGTCGATGGCAGGTCAATCGGATGTCCGGAGCTCAAGTTATAAGCGTTTCCACTCCGATGGCCGGTTGGTTTCGTGTTCGAACCAACCCGGCCAAACCCAAAGTTCTTCGAAACCTTTAGTGTAATATAAAGAAACGACCGTCTCGATCTAAGTACTTCATTTCAACTGATGGTGAGTCGATCGGAGGTCTGTAGACAATGTTATGGGTAAAAGACCAAAATATGTCCGAAAATAGGGGGTTCGAGCCCGGTCTGACCCGGCCCGATACCCCCTTGGTCGGCCCAAACCGGGTCTACCCAACCAGGGTCCGGGTCCGGCCCATTAGGGTGTGGCCCGGCCCAGTGGGCGTTGCCCGGCACAGCCGGCGCGGCCCAACCTAGCGCGCTCGTCTTGACCAGCGTGGCAGGGCAGCTCGGCCGAAACGGCCGAGCGGAAGGGGGAGGCGCGCTGCCCCCCTGTTTGTGTAACCGCGACCCCGATGTGGGGGACCTATCCTTCGGCCGGCCGGGGGTTACGACCCCTGGATTCATGGAAGCTGGCAGGCCCGGTCTGGCCGGCCGGTTGCTGCTGCCGCTGGACCACCGGGGTCCACCCTCCTGCTCCGGTGCCGGTGGCCGGAAGCCGGCCGCCGCTTCCTGCTCCGCCGCGGCCAATGGCCGCCGCCTTGGTCCGACCGGCGCCTTGCGAAGGCACCGCGCACCTCCGCCGAGGCCCCGATCTGGTCGCGGCCTCTTCGAAGTTCTTCTACACGGTGCGACGACATCGCGGCTTTGTTCGACTTCAACGGCGCAGCGCAACGACCCCGCGCTTCTCCGCCCATTCTTTATTATTTGATTGTGGTGCAATGGCACCGCGCAACCTTGCTCTTGCCGCAAAAAATTCAAAAATAAAGGGAGGGAGGATAGTTTTCCATGTTCATGCGGTCCAAACTCCTCCCATTATAGCGATTACAGGCGGTCCAATTTAAAAAATGAAGAATGGCGACGGAAGTATTCACGAACAAAAACAATCAATCCCCTACCTCAAGCGTTGTCGTCGAACGAGGTTTGCTGCGGAAAGGGATGTCATGGAAGGAGAATTTTTAAGCGTCATGGAAGGTGGTTCGTCAGCATCACGTAGAAGAGAATCGTCAGCATCGCGTCGTCGATCTCCGAGGATGTCCACTCTCACCGTCTGCAGAGAGGGAATAAGATGGTACGATGAACTCCCCTTTGCGGTGACAAAGTTCTTCATCGAAGTATCAGTGTTCTTCACATTCTTCGACGAGGAAGAAGATGTTCTTCAAGAGTTAGAGAAAATCCTCCCCCAAAATCCTCTCGCACAACCAAAACCACAACCTAATGAAATAAGACCTTTGACTTATTTAATTAACACACAAGGCAACATAAAAATTCGAAATTCGAATTGAATTAAAGAATTAATTAATTTGAATAAGTTAATCAATTAATGAGGTGACTATTCAATTAATGTGGGTGCGGGTGCGTTACCTAATTAAAAGAGGGGGTTTGAGGAAGTTGAATAGGTGGGGCTCGTATGGGCCCCACCCCACAAATATCCAACCTAGTGGGGTACGATATAGTGGGTCCCACTCCAACCACTTAGCTTAGGTTAAACTACATTAAATTAAAAATAAAATTTGTTGCACCATTTTATTTTATTCTTTACTTATCCCAAAATTTTAATAACCACACTTGATAAAACGCAACTCTGGAAGAGGTGTTCCTATGCAATTACCAGCGCTGTGATTCCATTGGTGCCCTTGGAATTCCATTCCGAGCACCGGTTCAAAAGTTAGGAAATCCCGCTCGTTTGTTCATTGAATGTACCCGAGCTAAACTTCGGAAAATGATTCTGGGCACACCGAGCCTCAGAATCAGGTGCCGTCAGAAATGGTGTTCTTGTAAAATCCCAAAGAAAATTAAGAAAAAAAACTTCCCTTGAATTTTACAGTTCTTTACAAATATAATCTCTAACATAATAAATTTTTAGGATGTACTATATTTATCTTCAAATTTTATCATATTGTTATTTTCACTATTATTGGTTTTCCTTATTCTAGTTCCAAAGGTTTTTAAAAAACATCTTCTAATACAAATTTTAAATATTCTGACCAAAATAATTAATTTTCAGTGGTTATATTACTAATTTTTTATAAAATTAAATTGATTCAATATTAAATGACCAAGTAGTCATGTAGTATTGGTAAACTATATTCATATTTGAATATAAATTAACATTGGAAATAAGAAATTATACATAGTGAAAGAAAAATAAATCAGTCTTGAACTCATTTAATGATTTCTTCTTCACATACTTGTACATTGACTCAAAATAAGTGTGGGCTCATATTTTTAGAAATTTTTAAATTAATCAGAAGTTGCAATTAATAATTAATGAATTATCAATATGAAATAAAAATATAGAAATTTAAATATCTAAGAACACATTTCATGTAATCAATAAAATCACTATAATGAATATATAAGGAATACTAAATATGGATATGTTAATAACTAAACACACATTCCATTTACTCAATAAAATAGTAATTAAATGTTTCCATAAATTATATCAATGAAAAAAATATCATGCACAATAATAATAATAACTAAATTCTCAAAAAAATTAAATTATTAATTATTGTTCTTCATACTCTCAGGAATAATGACACAAATACCATCAATTCCATTCACTGTATGGTATAAAAATTCTTGTTAGGTATAGAAAAGAACCCTTTTAGATAAGGAAAGAAAACAAATCAATCTCATGAGACTACCAGTGAATCAAGGGGTATCTATGAGAATGCCCCTCACATAACTGAAAGGCGAATGAAAACTTCATATATTGATTGATAAATTTAAATAATTTACTATATTCCATATAATTAAATATCTGTATTGAATAAATAATTTCTTCTACGATGCATCTCTCTTTTATTTCATTGAAACACGTTCCATATTCACCGCATATTTATCTTATATTACGTATAAATAATATATTTCCATTTATTATGATTCACAAAAAAATGATCATGATATAAGTATCCATATATTTTTTTATCTTTTATGAGGTTTTTCTTTGAACGTAACCAAATATTAAGGATATTTATGCTACAATACCTTTTTTTCAAGATTTTTTAATATTATGTTTTTATAATACAATCTTATAGCCAATATCATGATTCCCATTATTTTTAATCTCCCTAATAAATTTCTAAATAATATATTTTTTACTATGATTTTTATATAACTATGATGTCAAGTTGGTGAAATAGCATTTTTAAGAAAAACATACTTTATTTAACTTTTTTATCAATCATTTTTCTTCTATATATATGTTGTTTTAAATATTGTTCAAGGGAGTTTTATTTTATAATATCATATGACTATTTAAATTAATTATTACACTTGATATAGTTTTCAAAAATTATTATAAAAGACATTTTTGTTGTTTTCCAAAGTATATACATTTTAGTTGTTACCAAAATATTGGCAGGAATAATTATTTTGAAATTATGAAATCAATAGAATTTCTCACCCTAATAACTTTTCAATGCTTTGATGTATAATTTACAAATCCCAATGTTTGGTTTCAAATAATATGCTTTGTTTAATATTTCGGATATTTTTATATTTTTATAACTAATTTAATTGTAAATGGCTTATTCTATCAAGAAATGTTCCAGTGATATTATTAAGGAATTATTCATCTATGATATGTTTCCAGAATTTTATATATTTTTTACTTGATATATTATCGAGTGACAGAATCCAATTTCATTTAATAGATGACTTACAATGATAAATATTTATGTATAAATATAAGAATCAAATTTCATTCTCATTGGTTAATTATGTTATTATCAAACCCTTTTAAAAATCATTTTATTTGCATTAGTATCGCTTTTATTTAATGATGAAGATTTTAAAAAACATCTTACCTTTCACCTAGATATTCTATGATAATTGGTTTATGATATTTTGGATCACATACACACAAACATATATATATATATATGTGTGTGTTTGTGTGATTTCCAATATATGAAGGGTTTGTTTGAAAATATATATCCCCCAAATAAATTGGGTAATGATTAATACATCTTGTGATAATAAGGACACAGATTGGGAGTGAATCTAGGTTAGTAAGGGAATATATACACAATGAAATTTATTTAAATTAATATTGAAAAGGGATACGAATGGAAGGGGAATTAAAAGAATTTACTATAATAGGATTCAGTGTGATCCTTAACTAATGATACCTTTTTATTTGAAAAATATACGACTTATAAAAATGATCTTCTCTCATTGATCATGTTCTTTTATTCCATTATGATTCATGTCTTTTGAACATCCAGGAATTCTTTCATGTCTCAAGTGTTTTATCTATGATATATTAGGTATAGTTTTCTAATGTAATTTTTTTATAGGAATATTCTCACATTAGACTAATATAATCATCTCATAATGATACATATCAAAATTAAAGATGTTTCAAAAATGGTTTTTAATGTGAGATTCTTTACCATTATCTTATCCCTAAATATATCAAGATGTATCATGCCCAATCAGCACTATCCTAGATATATCCACCAAGAACCAGTTCTTTCATTAATAAAACCCATTTTCATGTTTTTAACAGTGCATTGAGTTATATTATATTCTATGATTCTCAATATAAACTATAAAAATACCATTTGAAAACTCAATTCCATTGTCTATTAAACTTCATGAGAGTAAAATAACACTACTTTTAAACCCTTATTTAAATACATCTAATCATTATATGTCGCCATAAAAAACTCAATTCACCATTAAAAAAATACATATCATAATTTATCCGAGAGGTTTCATCAATAAATGTAATAAAATATTTATCATAATTTATTTATTAATTCTTTATTAGTTTATATGATTTTGAACAAATGATTTTTAATGGGTTTTTAGGCTTAATCCCTACCTACATCTCTAAAGAGATGAAAATATTCCCATATTAGATTTCTTACCACATACAATTTCATTCATTAAATTTAAAAATAAACGTTATGAACCTTGTCTTATTGGGTGATCTGGTTTTTATAATTTTGACCCAGATGGAAAATAATTTCATTCTCTAGATCATTCAGTTCCATTATTCTTAAACATTGCTAGTTTCTAGCATTACCCACATTCAGTAAATTCCCTATATATCACTATTCTCAAGTCACCAAATATAAATATTAATTATTGACACGAATGAAACATTATCCTCAAAAAACTCATTTCATTCATCGCATATTTATGAATCAATTAATTTATTTTTTATCGATTCATCAACAAAACAAAATGTTTTTGGATTTTAGTTTCTCTTTATAAATAACTATATAACCAACACTAACAATTGGTGGCATGTAATTTTCAGTGTTAATTGAGTATCCATAAAAATATATAAACTATTTCACTGTTATTAAATATATTTTCTTTTGATCAGGACTACTATTGTACAATATCCATGGAATTTCCCCTATGGATTCTATTAGTGAAACATACACAACTATATATTTCTTCTTACCATTTATATTATTAGACTTAGGATTTCAATGATGAAATTTAATTTTTTTTAGAATATTAGAATTATGATCTAATAAATACCATAGTGATCATGATTTTCACATCTTCCAAAAACTTCATGAATGTCTTCGAACTTATTATGAGAAACATGTGCATAATATTCAATATTTTTCACATTATTCCTCTAGTAAAGGAACTAATTAACCATTATTTATTTTCTCACAAGAATACAAGGAATGTTTTGAGACTTTTTATAAGTTAAAAAATATATTATGTGTAGATATATCATATATAGTACTAGAATAATCAATATAAATCAAACATTCTTTTATAAATTTCATTTTATCTAAAATATGGTACTTGTATTTCTTCTGAATTAGAGTCACTGATCTTTTCTTAGTTTTCAAAACCAAAACAATTTTAATCTCCTTGTATGTTATTATTTATTAGATAATTCATATCATCAAATTGAGACACAAATTTTTTTTTATTTTAAGAAATTAAATTGGAATTCTTGAAATTTCTATGTTTTTTTGTATCATTATAGTTCTCTACCAATGTGGACTCTAATACTAGATTATTATTCTTAATTATACATTCATTAAATTTTATTTTATTATATACATCCATTTATAATTATATGTATTTATTTTCTTAAATATCAATCTTACATGAACATTCTATATAATTTGAAATTGGTTTTTAAAAGATATATTTTAATTTTTTCCAATCTTCTACATTTTTAAAATATTTTTTTCAATGTGGACCAACTCCTTCGCTTTTTCATTCACCAATTTTTCTATAATGATATATAGAGTCGTCTAAAAATTCACAATCTTATTGAATCATTAATATACTGTTGATATTTTTCAGTCTCTTATAAAAATATAGATTCTATGGTATTGGAGGACTAATTTTCCTACTTTAACATTTTGATATCTATCTCTTGTTAATATATATTTGAGATTTGTACATTTAATTCCTTATTTATTATGTTATACATATTAGTATCTTTATATTAACTTTAAATTATACATTTATCAAAAGTGTCCTCTTTATAATTAATATTAGCAATGAGAAAGTGTAACCCCAAGAGATTTTGAGAATATATTTATTTATATTTTTCAAATAAAATTAATCTTATAATTTTATAACTTCATTAAACAATGAATGTAGATTTATTTTATTATATAATAACACTATGTTTTGGATTGGGTTATACACAACAACAAACGATAATCTTGTACTACATGCAACACTGTCTTGGTTTGCGTTACACACAACATAGATTTTCATTGAAACAAGACATTACTATTACAATAATCTAGTTTTAACCTAGCTATTAAAATTTTGATATAGATATTAATAACAAATTTTTAAATATTAGTTATAGTGGTTTTGATAATTAAAAATATAATTTCTTGTAAAGTATATATTTGCATAAAACTACTATTTTCTCATATGAACATATTTTTATGTCCCTTTCTGAAAAATAATAGAATTAAATTTAAATGTTCATATATATTTTATTAAAATAGACAGAATTATTTAATTCAGAATATTAAAATTATCCTAGGTATAATTTTTTAAATATTTTTGAAAAGATTTAATTTTTGATTACTGAAATTACTGAATTTCTATTTAAAGGTCAAATTTTTCATTTAAATAATTATTCAATTTGAAATTTATTTTAATGTCATAAAAAATAATGATAAATATATTAATTCAATATAGGTCATTCCAATATTTTTTATAATAAAATTAGATATAAAAATTCATTGTATGGTTTAACATCTCTTTTACATACCTTCTATGCACATTTACAAGATTATTATTAAATGTAATTTCACAACTTCTATGAATTAAATTTTAGAAAAAAATACATCGTTTTAATAAGTATAAAAAAATTGGTGTAATAGGACAAAATAATTTTTGGTGAACAGTAACTTGTGAATTTTATTTACCGCGGATAAAGGTAAATAGGGTAATTAAATGGAACAAAACATTGAAATAATATAAAATTACCCTAACTCTTATCTTAATTTCATTTTAATAATATATTTTGAAGAAAGTCAGCCTGAGGTCGAAAATGAGATCCTTTTTATGATGCTTTTATATGATTAGGGCATTTGTTATATTTTATATAAAGAAGTGTTAAAAATGTCGTATTCAAATTTTAGTAATTATTCTATTTTAAATATGTGTTAATATAAGTGATATGGTTGACAATAAATATTAGTAATAGATACAAAAAATTAATCGACAACTTTATTATTTATTTATAATTTATATACATTAAGGAATTAAAATAAAAGCTGACAAAATGATGATGTAGTAATTATTTTAATTAATTGAGATATCCAATTAATGATATTAAAATTATTAAAATAAATATAATTTTACTAAGTTAATGAAATAAACTGATTTTATAGTCATCTTAAAAATTATTATGACATATTTTAAATGATGGATCTAATTTATCATGTTGATTTGAGATTTTTTATAATGAAAATATTGAATATTATTAAAATTGAAATAAATGATATTTTAAAATAAATATTATTTTATTAAATGATATAAAAGTCATAAAAATAAAAGGTTCATAAAAATATGTTCGATAATATCAAATATTTCATAAAATATTCAATTCAGGTTCTTTTTAAAATTTTATAGTTACTATATTTACCCTATTATGTAAAATTAAAAGAAGACATGTTAAAAGTTAAACAATTTAACTAAGGGTTAAATATGTATGATAAGGATACTATTATAACCTAATAATGTATAAAATTTACTGTTGGTGGTGATTTCAACCAATCCACATATCATCCAATAAATAAATCAGTTTTTCTCTATTTGAAAATTATAATTAGTTTATAAAAAATCGATATTTTAAGATCATCTAAAAGTTCCTCGTACCTCTCTAAAAAAATGGAACTTCTCTTTCTCTATGCTTCACACCTCTAAATCCTATCATTTAATAAAAACCATGCCCATTACCTCTACCAACATCCCTAAATACATCTTATAGGCCATAATTGTGGCATAAATCTATTTTATGGTCTCCTGTTGTACAAATCAAAAAGAAGATAACTACGAATGAGATATTTGTTTTACCACCTCTTTCAATGTTAATTTATTTCTATAAATCATCTTTATATATTTTTTACATAAAATTTAAATAACTATAGAAAATAATATATTATTATATTTTTTAATTATAATATAAGAGTTATATTCTTCCATTTACAAATCCTTTGAAAAACAATATCACCAGGAGTGCGTATGTACGTCTTACCATCTCCACATCATGGTGTAAACTGGTTTTCATGTAAACATTATTATTATGGGTATAAATATAAATATAAAAGATGTAAATAAAAAATATTATATTATATTGATTCTATGAAATTAATATTAAATCCTATTATATACAAATTAACCCTTAATGAAATGATATTATCGCTCGTGCGTACGTATTGATTACCCTCTCCACGACACGATGATATTCATCTTCTACATTGACCACTCTATAATGTTTAGAAATATTTATATTATGAATATGTATTAAATATATGAAATAATAATTATACGAGAATAATATGTATATATATATGCATATATTTCATTCACTTACTTTCATTCAATACTATAAGAAAATGGAAACAACATTGATGTGTACGCACGACATACCATCTCCATGAACAGTGTATTCCATTTCATATATCTATCTATTATATATAATAATATTGTAAGTATATATGATATATAAATCATGTTAATAATTTTTTAAGCAATAACTTAATTATCTAATCGATGTGATTAAAAATAACAAGTCAAAACACGTACGATAATGTATGTGATTTTTTCTAAAAATGTTTCTTTAAAATAGAAATTATTAGTAAATGGGTAATATAAAGTCATAAATGGATCATATATGATATAATTAATATTATAATTATTATTCTAGAAGTTAATAATATTATTAAAACAGTTATATAGGTGTTTTGGAAAGTACGTATAATATCAAACCTAAGGAAATGGGATTTTTTTCTCACTTTTTTATTTCTCTAAGATAAATGTTATGTTCACCACTCATTCCTTTAGGGTGGATTACTTAATGACCTTGATTTTATTTAATGTATTAAATATTTAAATTTATAGGAATTAACATATTCATTTTGTGGTCCTTTATTCATGGGTTTTAATATTTAAAAGTTACCAAATCGTTAAAATGTTTTATCTCCAATTGACATCTTCGAGACTCATGTTTTGTTATGCACCTAATCTTTTTTAAGGGAATATATTTCCATTTTACATCATAAATCATGAATATATATATTTTCATTATAATCTATTCTATATGTAATTTAATTTCATACATGGAGATTAGGATCCCATGTTACCAGGTTATTAGAGTTTTTCAAGATAATCTCATCATTTTTTTGATATTGTTTATGTTTATGCTTAGATTAATGAAATATAATGATCCATATCTGAAGAAAATTCATGAATTTTATTATCCTATGGTTATTCAAATTATACTAATATTGTGGTACCATTTTTCAACTCTTTGGTACATAAGAAAGTGTTTTTATGAAATTACAACATTACACTCCCTTCTGTCTGAAATCTTTGTTTTCTAAAAATGGTTTCAAAGAATATTATAAAATTATATGATAATCATTAAATGAAATTTTTACCCTTTTTTCTTATAAAAATATCTTCAATGGAATATTCTTTTCATTTTCTGAACAATGATCATTTCAAATCATTTTACTGTGAAAAAAGGAATATTCTATTGACCTCGTATGAAATGTATGGATTTACCCGCCACCATTTTGTTGAAGCCCCCTTCATATTTTTAAAAGGTCAATGTTTGATAATTTTTTTTAAATTTAATTTCAAGAATAATATTCTTCAAACTAATTTAAATTATTATTTATATTTTTTCAAATCATTTTTATATGAAAATTATTTTCAAATTTTATTATGCATTTAAAAATTTTCTTTCAAAAAACAATAGATGTTTTCCTCTAAAAATGTTTTTGATTTATATTTCAAATAATATATGTAAGATGAAATCTGTTGGTGTTACTCATTACCTTATAGTAAATGTTCTAAAGTTTCTATTCCTATCCTTTTTCTGAATGATCTTTGCTTAATGTCATTGTCTTTATGAAATTTGTTTCTTTTCTATGAGATATATGCTTTTGAAACCCATTAATTTTTCATGGGTTGTGCATAAATTAAACTGTTATGAAACCTATATATTTTCTATTGGATATGATGTGATGAAATGTTATTTATTCAAATTCCATTTTTGGTATAATGATTTGATGTTTATAAAACCCATATCTTTCATTGGTCATGATATGATGACTGTTTTGTGGAACATGAATATAATATTTCATTATGTGAGGGGTGGGACTTATATGTCCCTCCATTGAATTGTGTAATGACATATGTTTTCTAATCCAAAAGGAAATAATGTATAATATCTCAATCCCAAAATAAGAGGGAACATGGAAGAATATACCAATATTTTTCCAAGAGGGTACAAGGGCGGACATCTCAACCCGAAGGAATATGGTACCCAGGAGGACATCCCAATCCCGAAACAAGAGGGCACACAGGGGGGAATTCCAAACATGAAGCAGGTACACATGTGATTAACCCAAACATAACATGTTATAATGGCCTTATTAGGCCTCCATTACATTGTTTTTATGTGCATATGTCATTCCCACAATTCCATGTTTTATTCCTATGTCATACTCTCATGGATTATGTTTATTTTTTATTTATGATTCTTGTCAATATTTATTATGTTCTTGGATATGTATGTAATGAATTTCATATGTTATGCTCATGTTCCATGAACTTTGGTTAATATTATTCCTATGAATTTCATTTTTTACCCTAACTGCGCATTTGGGAAACCCATTTCTTATGATTCCTTTCACCAAGTTATGAAAAATAGTTTTAGGTAGAAGATTTAAAGGGGTAGATAATTATGGATGATTTGGAAGGACTTTCACCTGAATAGATGATTTAATTTTAATGTTTCCAAAGACACTAACTATTATGTTCCTCAAGAATGTATTTTTTATATTTACTAAATATTTATCTAAAATGACATTATATTCATGTATTTTACAACTGGGTAACTATTTTTAGTATTAATGGAATGGTTTACTTAACCATTGGAAACCTGGATGTGAAAACTTTCATGAGTTCCCTATAGATATTCCTAATGATATGTCAAGTGATGTACCTAATATATGTCTAACTACTTGTTACAATCCTATAATTTTTGTAATAATTATGAATAACCTAGGATTAAATCCTTAGTGTCAATGATTAAGGAAGGTATCATAATTTACACATCTTATAAGTTACTTTTCTTGATTATGTGGTTCCAAATTATAGTAATTGTTTCTTACTCAACGATTTTGGTTTTAGTAAATTGATGGAACACCAAGGAACTGAGTTAAAGATATTTGTGACTGAAAATGCAATGATTGTACTTTAATGAAACTTATTGTTATTGTAGTTGGAATGAAAAATCCCATTACTATGATCACACAACTTTATCAAGCTATGAACCATTCTGGACTTCCAAATGCACAAGGGAGGGAACAACATTCTATTAATTCCATCATGAGAAAACATCTACAATATATTAGCAGATATTATGATCTAATTATTGTTGAACAACAGATCTGTACCACTAAAAATATATTCTATGTTCTCTAGTGTTTTGAATAAGAGAAAGTCATTTTTTGTTTATCCGTTAAAATGAGTAGTGGACCAATGGTGGACTCTAATATAGAATATTAGTTTACAATATGAAATTGGAAAAATGGATTGAGAAGAGTTTAAGAACATATTTTTGAATAAGTAAATTTCTCGTATAAATTGAATGATGATGGAAAAAGAATTCCTTCAGCTTATGAAAAATGATGATGAATATATTGGTACAAACAAATAAAATTTTACAAGAATTGCAAAGATTGCTTCTAGCATTATCATCCAACTTGAAAGTAAATTTGATCGATTCTTCGATGGATTAAAACTAAGTCATTACAATGAATTATATGTAGAATAATTTAGTAGATGTACTGATATTGTAAATTATTCTATCAAGGTAGAAATGAATGATGGTGTTACATATAAATCTCATGGTTTTGATGTAACACCCCAAGCTTCTACGGTACGTTTCTCTTTGAATAATGCGATAGTGTATGTTGTACGCAACATCGAGTTCTAACACACACCACAACCGATAACACTAGCCCTTATGAATAGTAATACCTAATTTTCTAAATTATATATATTTTATATTTCAAAATAGACTTCATTTTTGGATTCATAATATCGAAATTATCCTATGTTGAATTTTTGGTATTTTTCGGAGAACTTCCAATTTTTATGAATAGTGAAAAATACTTAAAAACATATTTTTTAATCAAAATAATTTATAGTGATAAATAATATTATTTAGTGCTTTTAAAGTATAATTAGAATATATTTTTAGCATTTTATCCAATGGTGTTCATTAGAATTAATTTCACTTTGAAATTGGACATAAACAATTGTCAATCTTTTGATATATGTTGTTTCTTAAAAACATGCTATTTGTTGTGACCGCGGGAATTAATTATAAAATTAATTATCGAAACTTATATGTTTGAAATTTTTTAAAATAGACATAATTTTTGAATTTGGAATATCAATTATAGCTTAGGGTGAAATTTTGGCATTGTTCTGAAAAACATCAAATTTTGATGAATAGTGAAACTACTAAGTGGTAGTTAAAAAACTGAATTTTTCATAAAACATATTTTTACCACTTCTGTGATTGAATTTCGAAAATCTGAGAGACACGGTTAATATCAAGGAGTAAAATGTGGTTCAATGAGTTGAAAATAATTTTTCATGAATAATAACTTTTTACTTTTATTTACAACGGTTAAAAGTAAATAGGGTAATTAAGGGTAAAAATGATATTAATATTACCCTAACACATGTCCTAATTCTATTGTACAAGAGTATCTCGACCAAAAACAACCTTAGGAGTAAAATATTATCATTTAGGTCCACTTGGATAAGATTAGGACATTTATTATTATTAAATTGAAAGAACAGTTAAAAGAGTGAAAATTAAAGTTTATTTACTAAAACATTTTTAATATAGGGTTATAGATAAGATATATTCTATTGTAAATATTCATTAGAAATATGAAAATATTTAATACATATTTATAGTTTATTTATAATTTTTATAAATTATATAATTTAATTTATTTATGATACAATGATGATGCAGTAATTACCATAATAGTAAAAAATTAAAATAATTGATATTATAAATACCCAAATAAATATCATTTGAGACTTTTAATGAATTTAAATAATTTTCTAGGATAATATTACATATTATTATTGATATAATTTACTTTTATAGAAGTAATAATTCTTTTATGAGTTTCACAAAAATCAACTATTGAATACTGTAAAAATTGACATAAAAGAGTTTTTAAAACAAATATTATATTATTAATTGATATTAAATTCCTAAAAATATAAGGTTCGTCCAAGAGACTTATATCAGGATAGTTGTATCATTAATGGACCACTTTTGGGTCTCTTGGATGTATATAGTATGTTTATTAACTATATAATATAAAAATACCAAGTGACACGGTAAATGTCAAACTAATTAACTAAGAGTTAATACATAAAGATAAGGTTAATATAGTAACCCAAACCTATATAAATTCTATTGGTTGAGTGTTTTTCGACCCATCCCCACCTTAACATTTATATAATCCACTTTTGAGCCATTAAGAACCGATTTTTAATTTATCATAAAATAATATTTCTAGCTTTTCCGAAGGTGCCCCTCACCCCTCTTATAAAAGGGCACTCCTCGTTCTCATTTATTCACACATTCAAGGCCTTTTCGTTCAGCCAAAATCTTCCCAAATACTCTCACAGCTTCCCTAAATTCATCCTAGAGGCCTTTCGTTAGTCATAAATCCAACCTAAGAGCCCTTTTGATCAAATCAAAAGGAAGAACCCAAAGAAGAGGTAATGATTTCACCAACCCTTTTCAAGTTCCTTCCTTCTTCCACTTCCTCTTCCTTTGTTGTTACCATTCTAAAATAATAACTCCAGTATCATATATATAATGTGATTTTATTATAAATATGGTACAACCATATTCATTATTATATCCATCCTTTGAATAACATGTCACCATACGTGCGTATTTACGGCTTACTGTCTCCACGTCGTGGTGTAATTGTTATTCAATAAATTATTATTTGGATGGGTATAATAATGATTTGTAATTCATGTAAATAATAAATGTAACATGATAATGATTCTGTATATATGATTTACCATCCAATTATATATTATTTTAATTTCAAAAGAATGATATTGTCGCTCGTGCGTACGTACGTACTACCGTCTCAACGAACGCAATGAGATTCATTCTCCATCTTATCCATTCAAGTATAATTCTAATTTTATGATTAATAATAGTATTTAAGGACATTATATCATTCTAGATATGAATAAGATACAACCTATCCATGAAAAACATGGCTTACATAACAAATCATATAAAAGAAAATGAGTCAGTTAACACCCAAAACAATGATAAATCTAAGATATTATTAACAAAGCAATGTTAAAAGATCATATATGATATCATATTAATGTACATGATTCTTGTATAATTTGATAACAATTATTTCACCATTATACAGGAGGTTAACCTACCCCAACCAAGGAAATGTACAAGGTAAGGGTTATTTCACAATCTCTTCATTATCCGAGGTTGTTTATACGTAATAACCTACTGGGATCTCTTTATCATCCACATCCATGTTTCTTAAAAATGAATTTCAAAACCTTTTTATTATTTAAAAGAATATGGGTTAACGTAATTTATACCCTTGTTTTAATTTTTATAATAGTTTTTATAAATGAATCTTTCTGTCGTTTTCCAAACAAGGTGCTTTTTAACCTTTTCGACAGAATTAAGGTAAGAATGTTTTTTTCAACTTATACGGCGGGTGCGGCTATTTTTTACCGTTATAAAATCGTCGAAGTTTCCCTTAAAAGCTTACAGGAAAATTTTCAAATAAAATGTTTTATTTTATAAATATATATGACTTTTAAATGATTTCAAAATAGAAAGAGATATTTCTCTAAAAAGAGTTTTGACTTCATCTATGTCAACATCCTTTGTTGAATTTTACGCTTATTTGAATTTTATTTATTATGATCAAAAACGTCTATATTGTATTGAAGGTTTTGTGATATGTTTGAATGTGGATGTGATTTTTTTATACCATTCATGGTTTATGGTGAAAGTATTGACATTTCGTATGCTAGTTTTAATACAAATGTTTATGTTATGTTTAAACCTTTTCATATGGGAATGAATTGGACTTAATATGTGACGGGTGGATCCCGCTATTGCTCCTAGATGCATAGGTCGGTCTGATGAGACAAACTAGTGTCTTGGGAAAAGGCCTTGGAAAAATCTTATTTGTAGTCTTGGCACGAGGCATTGGCTATGTGGTTATGATAGTCTGGCATTATGCATTCCATCATTATGAAAGTGGTTATTGATATTGCATGTGATTATTCGATTAGTAGAATATCCATGTGAATAAGTAAATGGCATTATTTGATTTTATTTTTTCCATTCTATGTTTAATTTCAAGTTTAAACGGCTTTTGTTTTAGTTATACACTGCCTTAAATGTTTATTCATATTTATGAATGTTTCCGCTATATTGTTATCCTTACTGGGCATTTGAGCTCACCCCTTTTCTATGTTTTATTTTTCCCAGGATGTGAAGAAGTAATTTATGAATGACCTGCAGGGATAGTATGTGGGGATATGAGTGTGGAATATGGAGACTATGTTTTTGTAGTAGTTTTTCACATTATGATGTAATGTAAAACATTATGAATATGTCTAGTGTTTCTAAGGGTACTAAACCAATCGGTCTTTCGAGATTTGATCTTTCCTGTGATCATGCCAATGTTATGTAATAAGGCATAGACTCTAGGTAACTGGGGTCGGGCGTTATATTTGAGAATAAACAAAAATGGAATTATGGGGAAAATATAAAAAGTAATGGTGAAAAGATGATGAGTGTTTTCTAATGCTCAATGTGTGGAAAAAAGCATGGTGGAGTTTGTATTAAGTGGTATAATAAATGTTTTAAGAGTGGAAAGGAAAGTCATCATAAATTTGAGTGGAGATGTGATGGGAGGAAGTTAGAAAAAAATTAAAATGAATAGAAAGACACCCAGAATATAGTATCCCCAATTCGGTTCTACAAGTGTGAGGAGAATGAGAATTATGCCAACTACTGGTCAAATCCCGGAGTTATTGATTATGATTGATGTTAGCAACCCCTTAATGATAAGGGAAAAGTAAAATACTATGTGATAAATATTGGAAATGAGTATTATGAAAACAAAGTGGTGGAATGATTGAGTATTTATGTACAAGAATTCAGAATATTGTTGTATACGTAAATTTATGGTTTTATTGAATAATGAAACTTCTATGGTTTGTTCCACTATAGTTTTTTGTTATGTATTTAAGAATATTTGTTTAATGGTACTAGTAACCATGAAAAGTGATTGAGGTAATAAGGGGATATCATTGGAAAACAAATTATTAATGGAATGATAAACCATAATATGAGAATAATGTTGAGATAATGATATTAGGATAAATATATATTGGAGTGGAATAAAAAAATTGTATCATAGTTGTTACCTTGTAACTAATTAAGGATTTATTGACATGTGGGTTATGCTTTCATAGTTGAAGATTACATTCTTCTAGTCATAATAATTAGCAAACATTAACATTTTCAATACAGATTCATAGTAGTTGAGGTTATTTCAATACTTTAATATAATACATTATTAAGACATTAATATGTTTGGAATGTAACAACTAAGAAATTTTTTTTGATATATGGGAGATAAATTTTAAGCAGATTTAGTGTACTTATTTCTAATGTTTCATATTTTCATAACTCAAAAGTAATGTGGGATTATATATTTAAGGAAATTATATGTTAAAATTCATATACGTTTGTGAGAATAAACTATAACATCAATGTAGGTAGATTAAAACATATTTTATAACTTGTGAAAACTATTTTTAAAAGATAGATAGATTGACTTGTCATTATTCTCATGATTTTTTAATGTTTCATGAATGAAAAATTAAACATAATTTCATGGAAGAAGAGATGACGTGGAAATGTATCATGGAACAACAAAGGGTGATGTTATGCTGAAATCATGTAATTATATATTCTCTTCAAATTCATCAATAATAGAAAAAGGGGCGTGATGTAAAAGGATGTCATGTATCATCATTTATTATGATACCAGTGATCACTTTCTTGGTTTGTTATTTTATGGGTTTCTAATTGTTAAATTTTCCTAGATCACCCACTTCCTTGGAATCTTTGAAATTTTTCAATCTCGATGATTATTTACGATTTTCCTCTATGGCTAAATCATCACCTATGTTCTCCTACTTAGAGACTGAGTCATGATTTACATTAGGAAACTATAATTATCTAACTATTATATTTTAATATAACGTACTATTTTTTATTTTTTATTTTTTGGGTTTATAAATTTATATAACCATGATGAATTTCAATGGTGAAATTCATTTTAAGCGAGGTAGAACGTAACACTCTGGGATTTTGTGAATTTATTTATTTATATTTTTCCAATTAATTTAATCTTATAATATTTTCATTTCATGATGCACTAAATATAATTTTTTTTATTATATGATAGTAAATGTTTTTGGAATATGTTATACGCAACATCATGAGAATCTTTCACTACACCAAACACCGAATTTGTTTGTGCAACATGCTACACTGAGTTTCTATCGAACAACATTTTACGATTATAATTATATAGTTATAACCTAGCTATGAAAATTGTGATTTAAATATTAATAAGTAATTTTTAAATGTCACTTATAATGTTTTTTCTTATGAATAATATAATTTCTGGTAAAAACATTATATGTTTAAAACTATTATTTTGAAAAATGACCTGATTTTTATGTCCTTTTGTGAAAAATAATAAAATTATTTTCTGCCCCTCATAAAAAATTAACTTGGTAAATTAAACATCATTTTTGAATTACAAATATCAAAATTAGGTTAGTCTGATTTATGGTATTTTTCTGAAAGGTCTGAATTGTGGATAAATAGTGAAATTATTGCATTTCTTATTAAAAACTGACTTTTTTATTTAAATAAATTTGTTATTTTAAATTTATTTTAATGTAACAATAGTTAAATAATACATATATTAATACCATTTATGTCATTAGAATATTTTTATAATTAAATTTGATATAAAAATTCATTGAATGATTTAACATCTCTTTTACCAACCATCTAGGCACATTTGCAGGATTAGAATTAAATATAATTTTACCTCTTCTGTGAATATATTTTTAAAAAAATGACATACGTGGTTGTAATAATGATGATTAATTTGGTATAATTGGATAAAAATATTTTTTGGTAAATATTAACTTTTGAATTTTATTTACCACGGTTAATGGTAGAAAAGGTAATTAAATGTAAAAAAAATATTATATTAATATAAAATTAACCTAACACTAGTCATAATATATTTTGAATTTTATATTTAGACCCAAATCAACCATAGGTCATAAATAATATCCTTTTATGCAACTTCTGTTAGATTAGAATATTAATTATAATTTATATAAAGTATAGTTAAAATGTTATATTGACAATCTAATAATTATTTTAATTTAAATATGAGGTCATATAAGTGATATGGTCCACTTTGAAGAGTATTTATAAATATAAAACACATATCTACACCATGATGATTTATTTAAAATTTTTATTCATTAAATAATTAAATTAAATGATGACATAATGGTGATACAGTAATTGTTTAATTAATTGAGATATCAAATAAATGATATTAAAAATATTAAAATAAATATAATATGACTTAATTAATGACCAAAAAAAATTATAGTTAACGTAAAAATTTTAGGGACATATTATAATAATAGGTTTGAAGTTATCATATTAATATGATATTTTTAAAAATGAAAATGTTGAATAGTTTTAAAATTGAAATAAATGATATTTTAAAATAAATATAATATTATTAAATGAAATAATATTCATCAAAATTATTGTTCATATATGTAAATTGGATAATGTAAAATACTTCATAAATTATCCAATTTGGATCTATTTGAAACCGAAAAGAACTTTTTAATGAATTAATATTTTGCAATCTTCCAAAAGTGACCCTCACCTTTCTTACAAAAGGGAACTTATCCTTCTATTTAATTCACACCTCAAAATCCATTTTTAGAAAAAATACCTACCCATTTCCACTTCTGATGTATTTAACTTCATTTTAGATGCTATTAATTTGACAGAAATCCATCCTAAGGAGCCCTTTTGTTCCAATAAAAAAGTGATACCCGAAAACGAGGTAATTATTTTATCACCTCTTTTATTGTTCATTTATTCATATACATTCTCTTTATATGTTGACTCTATTCCAAAGGAATAACTACAAAATATTATATATCATTATATTTTTTTTATTATGGGATAACCATCATCCTCATTTTACCAATCCTTTGAAAAAAAAACTTCCACAATGTGTGCAATCGTACGTCTTATTATCTCCACATTGTGGTGTAAAATGTTCTCCCTGAACACTGTATTTCTATCAGTATAACAATGAGTAAAAAGAATATAAATAAAAATATTAAATGATATTGATTTTGTTTAATTCATATTCCAAAAAATTACATACCATTTCACCCTAATGTAAATGATATCGTCGCTCATGTGTACGCACATATTACCTTCTCCATGATGAAATGATATTGATCTTCTGTTGAGTCAATAAGGTTTTCCTTAGGAATTATCCATTCCATCATATTTTGAAAATGACAAACACCTTATACTTATGTAAATCTATATTTTACTTCGATCAGGAAAATATTATTCGCTAAGATATTTACTCCTAATATATTTTCATTACCCATATCAATATTTTTTTAAGAATAAATATCGGATTCATACCCAAATCCTTAGAATCATATAATTCTTAGATATGAAGCATTCTATTATAGGATCAGAATCATAGATACGAACTCTAATGAAGTTCCACTCTGAATTATGGATATGAACTCGAATGAAGATCCACTCTGATTTCTGTATACGAACTCCAATGAAGTTCCACTCCTAATTCTATATACTAACTCTAATGAAGTTCCACATCGAATTCTGGATACAAACTCCAATGAAGATCCACTCTGATTTCTAGATACAAACTCTCACAATGTTCGACTGGGAAATTCTATGATTTCGATTCCGAACATCAATGAGTTTGACTCTGAAATTTTACTAGTTCGACTCCGAACATCTATGAGATTGACTCCGAACTTTTACTAGTTCGTCTCCGAACATCTCTAAGTTTTACTCTGAACTATGTAAGTTCAGATTTAGAATTATTGTGAAACCAGACTCTGAATTTCACAGAAATTGAGACTCCGGATTTCTACAGAATTTAGGTTCCGAATTCCAATTAAAACAGAATCGGAATATCTCTTTATTATAGACTCAAAATTCCATTTTGGTTAGACTCCGAAGTTTTGTTTGCTTACATTCTAAACATCACCTTTTCTTATTGATACAATTGTTTCGTTACAAAACAATGTCTCTCATTCAGTTATTTATAAACCCTTGTTTGAGTGAAACGTGTACATGTCACTCCAAAATTCAACAAGAAAGTTTTAGCAGCTTGTTCAGACTTTTCCTTGTGTAGACATGCTTCGTGCGACTTTGATTGTTGCTGATTATAATCGGGGGCTTCCGGGGATAGGAAGATAGAGGTTCCAACACCTTTATGTTGAGGGCTTCCTTGCGGAGGAAGATAGAGGTGTTGACTACCTTATAGTTGAGGGCTTGCGGGGATAGCAAGACAGACTCTGATCGTCGTATCGAGGGATTACCCTGGTGTGGGTAAGATATACTTTCTTAAAAGTATAAATCAAGGGACCATTATCCAAAGTTGTTGGATACCCTTCACTTTGGGTTAAAAGAGTTATTTTTTGTTACATGTAGTTTTACTACTTGTATTTCCACTGCATTTTGTACTGCTAAGGAAAGTATAACGTTTTTATACTTCCTTACATGTACTTTGATATAGTTAGACTCTATACGCTTTAAGGTAGAATCTTAATCCTTGTAACTTTTGTTAACATCCATTTTTGGAGTCACTATTCCAAAATCTAGCTAGTCTTTAGAACTCGTAGAGGTCTTGTGAATTATCTTGTTTAACTTTGTTAAACATAACCATTCTGAAAATTCCCTTAAGGAATTTTAAAAGGTACAATTCACCCCCCCCCCACTCTTGTATATGAGTATCCCATTCTTATTTTGATCCGACGTTTGGTATCCCATATTATATAATACTTAGTGTCATTCCATCCAAACAATTGTCATCAGAGCATTTGGTTCAATCTGAATTAATCCCACGATTAGATTCAGAAGATAATTCTCAGATTTTCTTTTTCTAGTTCATATTTCTGGATTCATATTTTTCCAAACCTATTTTTTTCGGACTCATAGTTCGGATTCACTTTTTTCTTAGAGATACATTTTTTTCATTCTTAGAATTTTTTTTCTTTTCTAAAAACTTATACTTCTAACAAGTTTTTGTGTCAAAGATTTTCTTAAAGATAACAGGTCTAAATGTTGGTTCTATCGACAACTTAAATCCTTCTAGACCACCTATTTTTGATGGCAATGACAATGAATAATGGAGGGATCATATGAAGACTTTCATTATCAATATTGGGGTAGATAACTGTGTTATGCTTACTGGTAGATATAAAATCCCTGACAAAGAAGATAATGCTTTTACTAATCAAGAAAATTATGATTACCAACTCAACTATAATGTACGCAATACATTATTGGGTTCAATGACTAGGAACATATATACCCAAATATCTTCTTTTCAAACAGCCAACTGTATATGGAATAAACTTGAAGTTACTCATTTTCGTAAATCAAAATTCATAAAGACAAGAAGAGCTATGTTGAGAGCTGAGTATCATGGTTTTAATTTTCTTTATGGAGAACCTATACGCAAAGTACAACAGAGGTTTATGACTATCGTGAACAGCTTACTATCTATGGGATAGAAAGGTCTAGATTATGAAGCCCCTGTCGATAATGTTATAGATATTATTCCTAATGAGTTTGAATCCAAGAGGACAGAAATCGATGAAAACAGAAATGTCACTCAAATTTATCTTAATGAAATATTTGTAACTCTTCTTCAACATGAAACTAGAACGAAGAGAGATGCTGACAATATAAAGAAGAATAATGGTAATGGTAGTGTTTCTTTTACTACAACTAAAAATCACATGAATGCTAGGACTCTTGAGATAGTAACTAGATCGAAGTCTTAGAATGTTACTATCTAATCCGAATCTAGTTCGAGTGAATTCTCAGAAAACGAGTTAGCTAATCTTGCTCGAAGAATGAACAAGATAGCTAGTCAATGAAATTTCCAATACATGTATAAGAAGAATGAAAAGAAAGATAAGAATGATTTAGTGGTCACATGCTATGAATGCAAGAGAATTGGACACATAAGACCTGATTTCCCTATGCATTAAAAGAAATAAATAAAAGAGAGGCATTCTGAAAGGATCGTGATAAATTTTTATAAAGCTAAAGCTAAGAAATTCTTGAAATCTAATACTACTTGGAGTGCTAGCTTTGGAGACTCTTCAGAAAATGAATCTTCGGTATATGATTCATCAGCTCAGAAAAATATGGGATTCATTGCTAATACTTCTTTCCCACATGCATGTCATATGGTCATGGTACACTCCGCCAAGGCTTTAACAAATTTATCTATTGATAAGAATTACTATTCCGAAAATAGTCTTCTAATGAAAATCTTCATCCTCAGAAAATGAATATCATTCATATGAAGAATTATCTAGATTTTCCAAGTTTCTTGAATCAAAAAAATTGTAAAATTTATAAGAAATTAGACAAGGAAAATACTAGGGGAGAAATTATTACAAAAGTGATTTCAAATATTACTACAAATCTTAGAGATAAAGAAGAGATTTTAGAAAATATATCTAAGGAACATGAGATAGAAAATTCTAATAGGGAAGAAATTTCTAAATATCTTAAGAATTCTATTTTAAAGATGAATGTTTATGAGGAAAAATATTACTCTATAGAAATGATTCTTGGGGATAGGAATTTATTCATCAGACTAAAATCTGAAATATTTTCTCTTAAGAAGCTTCTTGAAAAATTTACCACTGGTAAGGAAAATTTGGACAAGATGTATTCAAAAATTAAACCTCAAGGAAACACTACTAGAGTATTTTATACTCACCAAAAACCGGTTTTCAAAAAAAAATTATTTTGTTCCTTCTAGAGCCACATTGTGCACTAAGAGTCAAAGTGGTGGGAAATAGAAGAAAAACTATTCTTTTAATAGAGTTCAATCTATTGGAACATGGATAGTGGATGTTCTCAACATATGACTAGTAACAAAGGCTATTTCGAAAAGATTATCATGATTAAAGGAGGAAAAGTAACTTTCAGAGATAATGCTCGAGGAGAAATTATTGGTATAGTTAATATTGTTCTTCTTGGGAAAACCTTGATTTCAATTGTTTTGTTTGTTAAAGGTCTTAAGATCAATCTCATCAACATATGTCAATTATGTGATGAAGGATACCTTGTGAATTTTAAAAATGATAAGTGCTTAGTACACAATTAAAAGGAAGAATTTATTCTTTCTGCCCATAGGCAAGAGAATCTTTACACTTTGAACAAAGAAGACCTTAGGATCCAAGACATACCATGCCTTAGTGCAATTAAAGATCATTCTTGGTTGTGGAATAGAAGGTTAGGACATTTTAACCTTAGGAACATACGCAAACTCTCTAATAAAGGTTTAGTTAATGATCTACTGGAGCTTATATTTGATTCTATAAAAGTATGTGAACCTTGTCAATATGGAAAGCCACATAAAAAATGTTTTAAATCAATTGGTGAAGTCTCAAAAAATGATGCACTACAGTTGGTTCACATAGATATTTTTGGTCCAACACAAACTAGAAGCATTTGAGGCATGTAATATGTATTTGTTTTTGTTGATTATTACACTAGATTTACATGGGTTTATTTTCTAACAAAAAATTCTAAAGATTTTTATTATTTAAAAAGTTTTAGAGCCCAAGTTATATGTGAAAAAACCTTCCATTGAAAAATATTCATAGTGATCTTGGAGGAGATTTTAAAAATTCTGATTTTGAAACCTTTTATAGTAAAAATGGTATTATTCACAACATTTCATCACCCAGAACACCTCAACAAAATGATGTTGTTGAAAGAAGAAATAGAAATCTTCAAGAGATAACTAGAACCATGTTGAATGAGTTTCCTGATTCCAAAATTATTTGGGCTGAAGTTGTATGTACTTTTTGTTATACTATAAATCGAGTTTTGATTAGACCTTTTCATTATAACACCCCTTATGAGTTATGGAATGGTAGAAAACCTAGACCTTCTTACTTTACAGTTTTTGGATGCAATGTATTCATTCTGAATACTAAATATAAATTAAAAATATTTCAACCAAAATTTGATGAAGGAATTTTCTTATGCTTCTCCACAGCTTCTAAAGCTTATAGAGTTTTTAACAAAAACACTTGCACTTTTGAAGAAATAGTACATGTCAAATTTGATGAAACTGATCCTTTTGTTTTCAAACAACCCCAACCTACATCTTCGGATGTGTTTTCAAAAATTGATTATCAACCATTGATAGAAAATCCTTCTGATAAGGAAAATTTTCAAGAAGATACTTTTGAAACATTTTCCCCAGAATATTTCATACCCTATGTTGATTAAAAGTTTTAAAAAACCCAAATCAATAATTTTATAAAAATAATCATAGTGATATTGTCATTGGAGATGTGAATCAACCCGTAAGGACTAGAAGTTCCTTATGAAATGAAGTAGAACATCTAGGATTCCTTTCCCAATTATAATAAAAAAACACTGATGAAGCTTTAGGTGATGAATTTTGAATCATTGTAAGAAATAAAGCTAGATTAGTTACTAAAAGCTGTAATCAACAAGAGGGAATAGAATATAAAGAAACCTATGCTTCTGTAGCTAGAGTTGAATCTATTCGTATTTTAATCGCCTTTGCAGCATTATTTAATTTAAAAAATTTCAAATCGATGTGAAATGTTCTTTCCATAATGGTTATGTTCAAGAGAATATTTTTGTTGAAAAACGTCCTAGATTAGAAGATACAAAACATCCTGATCATGTTTTTTGACTTACCAAATCTTTTTATGGCCTTAAGCAGGCTGCACGAGCTTGTTATGTTAGACTTATAGGATTTTTTTTTCAAAATAACTATGCTAAGGGAAATGCAGATCCAACCCTTTTTATAAAGAAAGATAAGAAAAAAGTTTTGATTGTTAAAATTTATGTTGATGACATTATATTTGGTTCATCTCAGAAATATTTAACTGATTCCTTTGCAGATCTAAAGAAATCTGAGTTTGAAATGAGTATGATGGGTGAGTTAACATTTTTCCTTGGTTTTTAGATTTCACAAAAACCAAAAGGAATCTATATATCCCAACATAAGTATATTAATGATCTTCTTAAAAAGTATTGGTATGAAAACAATAAGAGTATAAGTACTCTTATTGGTACCTCAAACACAATAGATCTTGATGAAGCTGAGAAACCAATAGATAAATCATCTTTTAGAGGCATGATAGGAAGTCTACATTACTTGACCGCTAGTTTACCAGACATGGTGTTTTCAGTATGCTTATGTGAAAGATATCAATCCAATCCTAAGGAATCTCATTTATAGTATAGAAACGAATTTTTTGCTACATAAAGGGAACCATGAATCTAGGACTATTTTGTACTTCTAGAAATGATTTCGTTTTAAATATCTTTTCAGATGCTGACTTTGGTTGATGTAGAATTGATAGAAAAAGTACATCAGGAACTTGTCATTTCTTAAGAGATTCATTAGTATCGTGTTCATGAAAGAAGAATCACTCTGTAGCTCTCTCCACTACTGAAGCTGAATATGTAGCAGCTGGAAGTTTTTGTGCTCAAGTGTTGTGGATGCAACATTCACTCACAGATTATGGCTTGAGTTTTACTAAGACTCAAATTTTGTGTGATAACACAAGTGCCATTTCCCTTAGTAAAAACCATGCACATCACTCCCGTGAAAAACACATAGATATTAGGCATCAATTTCTTAGGGATCACTCACTAAAAGGAGATATCATTCTTCAGTTTATCAGAACACAATATCAACATGTTGATATTTTCACAAAATCTTTACCCTACGATAGATTTGAATACATTAAATAGAGGTTAGAAATGATAATCGTGAGGTAATATTACTTTATTAAATTCTTGTTCAAGCATTCTCCTTACAGTAATAAACTATTTTTCATTGTGGGAGTACATCTATTATGATGTTTTTTTAAAACAATCTTTCATTTTGGTGTTTTTCATGTTTCTTGTAATAATGGTTTTTTGAAAATTTTCGTAATGAAATTTTCGTAATGAAGTTTTCATACTAGAAATTTTTGTAATGAAGTTTTCGTACTAGAAATTTTTGTAATGAAGCTTTCGTACTGAGAATTTTCCTAATGAGGATTTTCGTAATGAGAATTTTCGTAATGAGAATTTTCGTAATGGGAATTTTCATACTAATTTTTTTGTATTGAGTTTTTCGTAATTATTTTTTTGTAATTTGTTTTTCATAGTCAAATTTTCTTCAAAAAGAATATCACCTATTAAGAATAAACATCATAGCCAATCTTAAAGGTATGACTTCCTTACTCAAGATTTCGTATTCATTTTTAGTTTATAGTAGTTTCTTTTTCTTATAAAATTTTTCGGATTCATTTTTTTCTTAAATCCAAATGCTTTTAAAACCCCAGAATATTGGATTCAAGATTTCCTTGTGGATGTGATTTCAACCATCAGATCAGATTAGAGTAATTATCAACCGCTAGATTACTCTTGGAAGCTGAAAGGTCAGCTCCATCGCCTATATAAAGGTCGCCCCCATTTGTGTCCCACATCAATTTCAAGCCCTCACATCCTGAAACTCTGCCTCAGTTCTTAAAGGTCATTCCAAATCTCTCTGAGCTCCTCCATTCTGAATGTCTGTAGAATCCGCTTCCCATGATATGTCTTCGATGAATCCAATCTCAAAATGGTTTGTCTATAGAGAAAGGTTGGTTCATCCAAACTTTTTAGTGAGTAGGATTCTTTAATATACAAGAATATCAAACTCAATTGATGGGAAGATTTTTGCGTATCCAAACCAAGGGATCAGGATGCTGTTTATATAGATTTTCTTGTAGAATTATATGAGTCTGTTTCCTTCTATGAAGGAGATGGCAGTGAAAAGTGTTCTTTTAAGAGCTATGTTAAGATTTGCAAGTTCTCTTGCACTAATGCTGCAAACTTTGTGGGGCTCTCATATTATGGTGAAGCATGATTTTGTTCACATAAGTTACCAAATGTGCAAGAATGTTTTATCAATGTGAAGGAAATGGAATTCCTTAGACATAAAGATGACAAAACAACAAAACTTTCTCTTCTTTCCACCAACAACGAGATTCTGCAGTTATGGGTTCAAGGGTTTTTCGTTCCAAGAAGAGGTGATAAGGATAATATAAAGAAAAGTGATTTCTACATATTAGATTTCATGGTAAATATATGAAAGATCAATTTGATGAGGCATGTTATTATTAGAGTTTAGAATATCATGAATGAAAATTTGAGAGCTCAACTTATTATGTATCCACCTCTTATCTCGAAGCTTATTATTCAGTGTCTTGATTCGTTCAACTTTTCTTGCACATCCAAGACGAGAATTTGTATGATGATTCTGATAAGTGATGAATCATTAAAGAGGATGAAAGCTGGATTTTCAAAAGAGTCAGGTGAGTTCTATGATCTTCCAGAGGAGGAGGCAAAAGCCTTTCCGGAAAATATAGATAAATCAGAACCATCTAAGAAGGTAGGGAAAAAGAGGAAGCTGAAATAAGTGGTGGCTAAAAACAAGACTCATAATGATAAAGAACCCCAATCCGCAACTCCCAAGCCTAAGAAACAGAAAGCTTATCCAGATGAAGTAGCTGATAAATGGAGAGAAGATAAGGAGAAATGGAAAGAAGGTGATCCACAGTTCATATTAGACCCGGCTGAGGCTAAGGCCTTATGTGAAAAAGATGCGGATGAGTTAGAAAAACAGGACAAAGAAAAAAAGATGAAGAAGAAGATGTTAGAGGAAGAGATTGTTCAATATCCCTTGAAAGCCACATAAATAGCTTCTAAAAAATTCTTGTTCCAGAAACTTTTTTTGTTCAACATTTACCAGAGACCCTTGGGAAAAATTAATTCACTCCAAAAAAGTCAAAAGAGATAGAGGTTGTTGATGAATAAGTAGAGAAAGCAGCTGGTGAAGAAGAAGTGGAAGAATTTGTTGAAGAAATAGTGGAAGAAATGGAAGTAGAAGAAGAAGAATCAGAAGTAGAATAAGGAAGGGCTGATCTTGATGACCTGATTAAACAAGTGGAAGATTATCAATAGAAGGCGATCCTATCAGAAAAACTACCACTCTGAACTTCTAATGCTGAGACCTCAAAGCCTATCACTCCAGGAAAGGGAGATGACAAAGATGGTAAGGGAGATGATATTCAGGAGGAATAAAAAGAAAATGAATTATCTGAGGAGGAAAGATATGCAAGCATTTTAATGAAGGTGCATATAAGATATCCAGATGAAGATAAGATTGTTCAAGTATCTGAAAGTGAGGAAGAATCTCCTGATGAGGAAGTTCCGAATGTTGATAAGCATAAGAAAGTTCTTATGGACACCCCAACAAAAGACATCATTAGAAAGAAAGATGTTGGTGGTTCTTCTAGAAGAAAGTTGGTGAACATTGAAGAAAAACAATCCCCTAGCAAGTTATCGGATTCAGAGTCCTCAATAATGGGAAATGAATTTGTTGTGGAATATTTGAAAAAGTTGATGGACACAATTCCTATCTTTCCCAATGTAGTCTCCAGATACTAGATGCTTCAACACTGTCTGAATCAAAAGTCAGAATCCTTATCTGTGGTGATGGATAAGTGTGTGAAAATTGATGCATATCATAGAAATTTCCTTATCAATTACGATTTTCACAGAAAATCCTACAGCAAAATCACTCTATGGTCAAATAAAGTTGATGAATACATGGTAGAGTTTTATCATTTTGAGAATGATGTTAAAGAAGATTTTGACACCAAGGATGCCAAGATTAAGAATCTTCAAGAAATGATGAACCTTGAACAAAATTCTGGGAATAAACAAGTTAAGGAACTGAATGGGAAGGTTAAATCTCTTGGTCATAATTTTAAAAGGGATAGAGATCTCCAGAATGAGCTTGAAGAAAAGCTTGTAAAGAAAGATGAGTTTTTGAAAATGCAGAAAGAGGCCATGAAGGCTCAGGAGTAAGTCTTGAAAGCTCAAAAAGAAAGGATCACAGCTTTGGAGAAGCTAGCTGAGGTGGATTAGAAAGATTTGAAGAAGCTGAAAACCAACTTGAAGAAGTTGATCCTAAAGGAAAAGGAAGACAAATAGACTTAATCTGATCTTCTGTTACATTTGATCTTCCTTGTAAAAATTGTTCCAATTATAATAGAACTATGGTTGCTTGTTTTTCATGCATTTCTTTACTAATATTTCAGGTACCAAATTTCTTTTCCATTCCCTTAAATATTTTTGAAAGTCACAAAGGGGGAGAAGGAAAAAGAACTACTCAAAAGGGGGAGAAGGAAAAATCTAGAATGGAGATGAAAAATTTCTATGTCAAGAACTATCCTTAAGTAAGGGGGAGTTCTTCATTACGAAGTTTTTCATTTCCAATGATAGTGAAAACACCATTGAAGAAACTCAGAAAACAATCCCTATAGATCCTCTTCCTAAGGGGGAGTTAGTTGTATTCATCATTATCTATGAACAAAGGGAGATAAGTTTTAATTTCAAAGTATAAAGAAAATTTTATAAGATCTTATGTTCCTTTTCAAAAGGTTGTTTTTTCTTTCCAAAAAGGGGTACATTGTTGATTCAATAAGGTTTTCCTTATGACTTTTTCATTCCTTCTTGTTTTTAAAATCTCAAACACCTTATACATCAGTAAATCTATATTTTACTTCTATAAGGAAATTTTTTTCCCCAAGATATTTACTCCTATAATATATTCATTACTCATGTAAATATTTTTTTAGGAATAAAAATATGATTCATACCTAAATCCTCAGAATAATATAATACTTAGATATCAAGAATTCTGTTTTAGGATCTGAATTCTGGATACGAACTCTAATGATGTTCCACTCCAAATTCTGGATACGAACTCAAATGAAGTTCCACTCTGATTTCTGGATATGAACTCTAATGAAGTTCCACTCCGAATTCTGGATACGAACATGAATGAAGTTCCACTCCGAATTCTAGATACGAACTCCAATGAAGTTCCACTACGATTTATGGATAAAATCTCTCACAAAGTTTGACTCCGAACTTTTATGAGTTCGACTCCAAACTTTTACTAGTTCAACTCCAAACATTTACTAGTTCTACTCTGAACTTCTATGAGTTCGTATTCAGACATTTACTAGTTAGACTCTGAACGTCTCTAAGTTTGACTCTTAACTCTGTATGTTCAGATTCCTAATTCTAGTGAAACAAAAATCTGAATTTCATAAAAAATTAGACTCCAGATTTCTATAGAATTCTGGTTTATAATTCCTATTAAAACAAAATCGGAATATCTCTTTATTGTAGACTCTGAATTCCATTTTTCTTAGACTCTGAAAATTTTTTTCTTACATTCTGAACATCAGTTTTGTTTATACTTACACTTGTTTCATTAAAAAACGATGTCATCCTTTCATTTATTTACTATCCATTGGTTGAGTGACACATGTATATGTCCCTCCGAAATTCAAGGAGAAATATGACCGTTGGAGGAGGGATCCAGTCATTGGAGATTTACCTATAAATAAGAGCTCAATTTAACGTGATCAGAATATTTGGAAGTTTTTGGAATTATGGTGATCAAAACTTCCTGATGTGATTTCTAGAGAGATAGGCTCTTATCAAATCTCAAAGCTTCATGCAGAAAGTTTGAACAACTTGTTCAAAATTTTCCTTTGCATACTTTCTTCGTGCGACTCTGATTGTTACTGATTACAATCGAGTGATTCTAGGGATAGGAAGTCAGAGGTTCCAACACCTTGATGTTGAGGGCTTCCTTGATGAGGAAGACAATGGTGCCAACTACCTTATAGTTGAGGGATTGTAAGGATTGCAAGACAGACTCCGATCTTCATATCGAGGGCTTACCCTGGTGTGGGTAAGGCAGAATTTATTGAATGTCTAAATCAAGGGACCTTTATCCAAGGTTGATGGATACCCTTCTCTTTGGGTTAAAAGAGTTGTTGTTTGTTACTTGTAGTTTTACTACTTTTTTTCACTGCATTTTTTATTTCTATGGAAAGTAGGACTTTCTTATACTTCCTTACATGTACTCTGATATAGTTAGATTATATACACTTTAAGGTAGAATCTTAATCCTTGTAAGTATTCTCATGTTCCATTTTCAGAATCACTATTCCGAAATCTAGGAAGTCATTAGTACTCATAGAGGTCTTGTGAATTATCTTGTTTAACTTTGTTAAACCTAACCATTCTGAAAATTCCATTAAGGAATTTTAAAAGGTACAATTCACCCCCCCCCCCCCTTGTATCTGAGAATCTCATTCTTATTTCGATCCTATGTTTGGTATCACAAAGTATATCATACTCAGAGTCATACCATCCTAACATATTCCACATTCACCTGACAAGAATTATTATGAAAATATATATTTTGAATAAGTATAAAATATATGACATATTAATGATACAATTATATATATAAATATATATATATATATTTCATTCAATTTCTTCAATTCAATATGATAAGAACACAGAAATAGTGTTCATGAGTATGTACGGCCAACCGTCTCCATGAACGGTGTATTCCATTTCATATATCAATATATTATTTATATATTGATTTACTTAATATATTTGATATATAGGCAATTTTAAGCATTTTGGACGTATATAAATGATGTTCTAGTCATTATGATAAAAAATAACAAATCAAAACATGTACGATGATGAAAGTGATTATTATCTGAAATGTTGATTTACCATGGAAATTAGTTTTAAACAGATTATATAAAGTCATAAATTATTCATATATGATATCATATATATTATTATGAACCTTTTATAATTTAATAGTATGTTTAAAACCATTATATCGGAGTTTCAGAGATGTTTGGAGAGTAATGAGCCTAAGGGGAGGGAATTTTTGTCTCACCTTTTAATTTATGTGACATACCTGTTATGTTAACCACTTATTCTATTGGTGTGGTGTATGAAATTCCAATGATTTTATTCAATGTATCATATACTTAAATTTATGGGTATTCACATTTCTATTTTAGGATTCTTCTTTCAAGGGTTTTATGATTCAAAAGTTACAAAATTAAAAAAAATGTCTTATCTCAAATTTCCTTATTTGAGATTCTTGTTTTGTTAGGAACCTAAACACTTTTTTGAAGTTCTTATATTAAAATTTTACATGATATATCAGGCATATCAATATTTTCATGCTATTACATTCTACATGTAATTTAATTTATTACATGGAAAGTATGATCCCGTATTATGAAGTTATAAGAGTCTATTGATATAATATCATCATTTTTTAGAGATTGTTTATGTCTATGCTTACTTTGATAAAAAATTATGATCCATATATCGATAAAATTCATCAAATTTATACTCATAATATTATTAATGATATAATCACGCATTTATACCATATTTATTATATTTGGAAAATAAGGCAGCATTTTTTAAGGGAATTTTTTAAATGCATTTTTATAAAAATTATCTTATAAAAAACTCTTATCTTAATTTCTTTTCAAAAATAAGCTCTAAAAGCAGCTTGGTAGTTTCCAACATTTGGTATCAAGAAAAAGTTGGCAGTGGTGCCACCGCCTTTTGGGTTAAGTCGAAATGCGGAAACCCTGTTTCCACCTTTCAACTAAAAAATTTACTGTATTTTGTTTTTGTTTTTGTTTTTGTTTTTAATTTTATTTTTATTTTTTTTGTTTTGTTTATACATATAATTAGAATAAAATAAAATTTTTTGTGGAATTTATCTGCTATTTAAAATCCATTAGTATTTCCATTATAGCAGTTTGGATTTTTACAGAAGCTCTCATCCAGGACTCCCTTTTATAAATGAGTTTACCCTAGAAATCATTCCACATTTCCGATGTGGGCTTCTGTTTCACATACGTGAATTTCAAAGACTATAAAATATAAAATATACGACCAATATAAATGAAACATAATGGATTAATTAAACATATAAAAAATAGTTGAAAACAAAAAGAAATTCATAAAAAATGTTCATAAAAAAATTTATATGATTTCAAAAGCACCTTCTTGAAACTTAAAAAATTTCAAATACGAGACATTAAAAGCCTATAAAATATTAACTACAAGACCAATATAAATGAAACCTAATATAAATTAAACTTTATAAATGGATTAAATATATAACAAATAGTTGATAATAAAAATTATTTCTTAAAATATGTTGATGAAAAATAATTTATAAGCTTTCAAAGACACCTACTTGAAACATAAAAATGATTCTTGTTTGTGGCTTTGAAAGACTATAAAATATAAATAGTAAGACCGGTATAATTTAAAGTTAAAACATGGATTAAAAATATAATAAATTATTAAATTATTAAATTAATATTATTAATATTATTAATAATTAATTATATAATAATTAATTAGTTAATTAATAATTAGTAATAATTAATTATATAATAATTAACCAATTAATTAGTAATATAATTATTCAGAATATAATAGCCAATTAGTTAATTATAAATCAAAATATAAATTATATTTATTCATTATACTTAATAATTAGTAATTATTAAAAATTAATATATAATAATTAATTAGTTATTGGAAATATAATTATTAATTATATAGTAGTTAATTAGTTAATTATCTATATAATAATAAATTATAATTATTCATTATAATTATTAATTCTAATTATTCATTATAACTACTAATTTTAATTATTCATTATTTTTACTAATTACTAATTATAATTATTAATTATTGATTATTATTTAGTTAATTAAAAATATAATTATTAATTATATAACTATTAATTGTATAATAATTATTTAGTTAGTTAGTAATTATTAATAATTAATTATATTATAATTAATTGGTTAATTAGTAATATAATTAGTTAAATAGTAATATAATTATTTAAATAGTACTATAATTATGAATTATTTAATTATTAATTAGTTTTTAGTAAAATAATTATTAATTATATAATAATTAATTATTTAACTAGTAATGTAATTATTAATTATATAATTTGTAATTAGTTAATTGGTAATTATTAATCACTAACTATATAGTAACTAATTATTTAATTAGTAATATAATTATTAATTATATAACCGTTAATTAGTTAATTTTTTTGAAAAAGATAGAGTCGAGGCCCTTTTAATAATTAGTTAAATAGTAATATGATTATAAATTATAATTGTTTATTATAATTATTATTTAGTATTTATGAAACCTCATTATGTAATAATTAATTAATTAATTAGTAATATAATTATTAATTATATAACTGTTAATTAGTTAATTAATAAAATAATTATTCATTATAATTATTAATTATTAATTAATAAAAATTATTATATAATAATTAAGTAGTTAATTAGTAATATAATTATTTTTTATAATTATTTGTTATAATTATTCATTATAACTGTTAATTATTAATTAGTAATTATTAATTATTAATTAATAATATAATTATCAATTATATAACTATTATTTATATAAAAATAAGTTAGTTAATTAATAATTATTAATAATTAATTAGTTAATAATTAGTAATATAATTATTATTTAATTATTAAATAATTAGTTTCATTTTAATATAATTATTAATTATATGAAAATTAATTAGTTAATTAGTAATATAATTATTTATTATAAACTTTGTAATTTGTTAATTATTAATCATTAATCATTAATTATATAAAAATTAATTTGTTAATTAGTAATATAATTATTAAATATATAATAGTTAGTTAGTTAATTTATTGAGAAATATAGAGTTGAGGCCCTTTTTATTATTAGTTAATTACTAATATAATTCTAAACTATAATTATTCGTTATAATTATCAATTATTATTTATTTAAAAGTATTATATATTAATTAATTAATTATTTTTAATATAATTTTTAATTATCTAATAGTTAATTATTTAATTACTAATAATGTTATAAATTAAAATTTGTCATTATAATTATTAAAGTGTAATTAGTAAAAGTCATTGTATTACTGAATAATTGGTCAACTATTATATAATTAAATATTATTAACTATTAATTAACTAATTAATTATTACCTAATTAATTAATAATAATAATTAATTAAATAATTAAATAATTTATTATATTTTTAATCCATTTTTAACATTAAATTATATCAGTCAATAGTTTATATTTTATAGTCCTTTAATGCCACATATTGGAATCATTTTAAGTTTCAAGTACGTGGTGTTAAAATCTTTTAAATTATTTTTCATTAACATTTTTCACGAATTTATATTTATTTTCAACAGTTTGTTATATTTTTAATCCATGATTTATGATTTATTTATATCGGTCTTATAGTATATATTTTACAGGCTTTGAAAATCACGTTCTTGAATCATTTTTATGTTTCATGTTGGTGTCTTTGAAAACTTATAAATTATTTTCCATCAAATTTTTTAAAGAAATTATTTATATTTTCGATTATTTTTTATATTTTTAATCCATTTATTATGTTTCATTTATATTGGTCTTGTAGTTTGTATTTTCTAGGCTTTTACAGTCATGTACTTAAAACATTTTTATGTTTCAATTATGTGGTTTTGAAAGTTTATAATTTATTTTCTATGATCATTTTTTATGAAATATTTTTTAAACAAATATTTATTTGATTAATCAATGTTTTAAGGTTCATTTTTATTGGTCTTATAGTTTATATTTTATAGTCTCTCAAATTCACATACTTAAAATAGAATCCCACATTGGAAAAGCAGAATGTTCTGTGCAGGAAAAGGTGAACCAGAATCCAACATCAGAAATGAAGAATGATTTCCAGGGTAAGCTCTCTTATAAAAGAAAGCCTTGGGTGATAACTTCTGATAGAATTCAGAATGTTTTAATGTTAGTACTTCTAGATTTCAAATAAAGTATAATTTTTGCTGAAAATTTTATTTTTATTTTTGTTATTTTTTTATTTATATATAAACAAATCAAAACAAAAAAAAATAAAATAAAAATTTATTTTATTTTTTTTCTTTTAGTGGAAACGTGAAATCCGCGATGCCGCCTTTGAGGCATATTTTTTAAAAAAAAATAACCCTTGAATTTTTTTTAAAATGTTTTCTTTATACAAATTTGAAAAAAAACTCGTTTTTAATATATCATGACTTCACACTACCTTCGGTCAAAAAAATATGTCTTATAAAAAGCGTTTCCATGAATATTATACCATTATCATGTAAGATTTAAAATAAATTTTTATCATTTTTTTACAGATATACTCAACGGAATATTCTTTTCATTTTCCTGACAAGGAACTTTTATAACCATATTACCATGTAAAATGAATGTTCTTTTGACATCAGATCAGATGTACGGATTTACCCAATGCCATTTATTCAAATCTCCCTTGGTATTTTTAAAAGGAAAATTTTAATGAAAAAAATTAAAAGTAATTTCATTGAAAATATATTTATATTTGACATGAGGTAGTCTTTATATCTTCTTAATTCTATTTTCTATGAAAATAATTTTCAAATTGTTTTATGAATTAAATTGAATTTTTCAGTCAAGAAATGATATTTTACTCAAGAAATGTTTTGAAAGATGTTCCACAATAATTTTCCATCTAAGATGACATCTGTTGATGTTACACATGTCCTTGTAGGAAATTTTCTATAGGTTCCTTTCATATAATTTCTACGAATGGGATATGCTTTATGTAATGGTATTTATGAAATCGGTTTCTTTTTCACAGGTTATTTTCTTCTGAATCCCACTTCTTTTTCACTGGTTATGCTTCAATGAAATTATTATGAAACCTATCTCTTTTATGTAGGTTATAATATTTTGAAATGTTATTGATTCCCATTTCTATTTTTTGGGTTATGATTTTATGTTTATAAACCCAAATCTCTTCATGGGTGATGATATGATATATGTTTCCTAGAATGTGAAAGTATGATTTCATTATGTGAATGCTGGGACCAATATCACCTTCCAATGCATTAGGTAAAGATAAGTGTTTTGTGATCTCAAAGGAAACAGGGTATAACATCCCAATATCAAAACAAGACAAAATAAGGGAGAATATCCCAATCTCGAACCAAGAGGGTACATGGGAGGACATGCCAATCAGAAAAGAAATGGGTATACAAGAGTACATCACAATCCCGAAACAACAGGGTACATGGGCGGCAATCCCCTGCATGAATCAGGTATATAAGTGATTAACCCAATCCAGACAAGTTATAAATTCCTTTTAGGGCCTCATTTATATTGGTTTTTTATGTTCTTATATGTTTTTTCACAATTCCATGTGTTATTCCGACATCATTCTCTCATGGATCATGTTATGTATTTTCTTTCTGATTCATTTTTATATTTGTTATGATATTTGATATACAGGTTATGATCTTCAAATTTTATGCTCATGTTATGTACCCTTTTTTTCATTTTATGATTGTGAATTTCTTTATTTACCCTCACTTTGCTTCAATCTAAACCCATTTCTTAGGTTTCCATTCTCTAGGCTTTGATAGAATGATTTTAGGTAGAAGTACTAAATACTAGATATTTATGGGAGATGTAAAATATATTTCACCAGGATATATGATTTGGATTCCATGTTTCCAAAGACACAAAACTATTACGGTCCACATGAATGTATTTATGAAATAAAATAAATTATCATCTAAAATGATGTAATATCCATGTATGTTATGCCTGGGTCACTATAAAATATCTTTTCCATATTTATCACTGAATGAACAATTCTTATATTCTTATATTTCACTATATTAACTTTATTAGTAAATTTATTTTCTGGTTTCTAATTTTAAGAACATCATACAATTATATTTTTATTAAAAATATAAATTTTATTCTTATTTTATAGTATTCACGTGTTATCATATTTTTCTTTTTTATTAATATTTACATATTAATTTGTGGAATATTTTTTAAAAAAAGAGAATAATATTTGATCTAAAATATATTAAAGGTGTATTTTAATCATATATTTCTTTATTACTTATTATTTTTCTTTAGATAAGGAAAATACCTTCCTCAATCCTCCCACTCAAATTATAATTAGAATCTGATCATTTTATAACATCATTAATAATAATTATTTTCTCAGACTTCTCATAATTTTTAGAGTTTAATATATATAGAATTCTCATTGCTTCTCTTAATTTTTTTATTATCTTTTATCTTCTTATGAACCCAAAATAATATGTAAAACATTAATAGGGATGTCACTTGGATCATTTTCTTCAAATGTTGAAACATTTTCAAAAAACATGAAAGGTAAAAAAGAAATACATTCTCTATAATAGTAGAGTCCTTTAATATCTCACCAATGTTACTAAACATGATAACAACTTATTTTACTCCTATGAATAATCATTTAATTTTTTCATCATAAATAATTTACAGATATTAATATTTAAATATGTAAATTTAAAACTTCTCTAACGTCACTTTTTATTTCCTTCATAGATATTCTCCAATTTATCATTTATAACATTAGATATTTTGATTCCGTTGATGTTAATAAACTCACTATGAATAGTAATAAAAAATATAATTTCAATAATTACCATCATTATTCAAATCCCTCTTGCCTTCCACATTTACCATATCACCTTCATCATATGGGGAAAATAAATTATTATTAGCTTCAAATACATTGTATCTATTAGGTTTCTTGATTGATATTGTGATTGTATTGAACATGATGAAAATAAGGTTTATGTCTAAATTAAACCATCTTTTAAAATAAAAATGGATTCTTTTTTGTTAAAATGTTATTATGAGTTTATTTTTTTCATACATGGTAAAGGACACACTGTATAGGTGGTCTTGGTAAATAATGATAATAAGGTAGCAGATGTCCACATTAATAATAAATGGTATGTTTACAAGAACATACTGAATACTAGAAACCAAAATATGGACCATGTTTTAGTGTTCCTCGTGGGGGATCACCATAACACCATGAAACACGAAGAATCAAGAATTTGGAATATTACCACCTAATGGAAGATGTGGTTAATAGGATGTGATGTAAAAAAACATGTCTAGTCCTGAATGATGGTGGTGTGTGTGGTTAATGAGATGTATCACTGAAATCATGGGGATGGAAAAATGGTTTTAGTAGTGATCATGGTTCTATGGTGGATTTTTAGTGAAAAAATATTAAAGGACAATCCATTGTGATTGGAATGTAGAAGAAAAAAAATTAATCTTCATCACTCCATAGAAGAGGGAAATTTGTAGGTTATGTGTAAAAATAGAAAAAATCAATTATGATGATTCTTTAATGGTTAATTAATGTATCAAAAATCATGCTACTTTGGTTTATGATATTACCATATACTTATTCTAAGGTGGTGAGTAATATTTTTACAATGTATTTAATGGTATTTTATTGATGATGTAATAAATACAATATTAAATCATAATGTAGTTAAAGATTTACAATAAGGACAGATATTGTTGGATATATAAAGGAAGTTATTTATTGTTTTGTTTCAGTAATGAATCTAAAATGAGGAAATTTTGTTTCAAGGACCTCTAGTTCTATTTAACAACCTATAAAAATATGTCAATTGTGGTTGTCGATACACGTGGAGAAATTACAAAGAGAGAGGATATGCTCATTATGTTATATAGGATAGGCAGATTCTTTTCCTAATTATGTGAGATATAATTCTCATTGTATTAAGTTTAGTTTGTGGGAAATAATAGAAGTTCAAGTATAAATATCATAGTTTTAATAGCATTGCGCATGAATAAACTACTTTAGAAAATCATTATAGTGGAGTACATGTGATGACCTATTGATCCATCTACATGTAGTGGACAATGTCACGAGAGGTCATTCATTTTTGAATATTCATTATATTGAATATTTATCTTCTAGTGTACTATATAAGTGGTGTAGACAAAGTGTAATACATGTTATAAGATATTGATGATATAGTTAAGAATACATGTTAGAGGGATTTACTAACATGGTAAGGAATATGCATGGGAAGCCTAATATTATAAATATTGTTTTCTTTTTATTCTATTTTCTTTAAATACGATTCAAATATGGGGGTTCATTTTTAGTGGATTGAGAAATTTCAACAGTTCAAATGGAAGTGTTTTAGAGGGAGAATATCATAAATAGAAAAATAGGAACACTAATTCACATCATCCCTCTGTCATTGATCCAAATTAGACATAACATGTTGTATCATAGGGATATGACCTCTATAGATCAATCATAAGAAACTAAGTAGTGGAGATTAATAATTTACTAAATATAAAAACATTCTTATCTTTGAATGAAAATCTACTTATGTTGTGGGTATATGATACTCACTTACCTCATTTTACTTAGCTTTGAGGTTAAAAACACTACTATAGTGGGATTTAAACCATTTATTGAAACTTTTAATATAAATCATATTGATAGTATATATTTAAAAATGGATGGAATTTTAAAAAAATGTATTCCCTTATCATTGATGTTATATTCCAATGTGTCTTGTAAAAGAAAAAAGAGATGTGGGATAATTTGTAAAGAATCTATATAAGGAATATCAATGTTATGAAAACTATAAAGAAAGTTTAGAAGTTCATATTTTTGGATATAAATATGTATGAAAAATAATATATTTTTAGTTAGTTCAAAAATATATATGAAATAGGTAGAAATATTTGTGAATTTTATGAGAAAATTAAGGAATCACAATTTTGATGAAGCGTATGAGAAACATTATAGATTGGTTTGATCCCAAGGTATTATCTTTTAAAAATTTATAATTTATTTCATTATATTAACAGAAAAATATTCTCATTAATTAGTAAATAAGGAGGGAATCATTATTCAATAAACATGAAAAGGTTTATACATGTTTTTATTTCATGAGATAAGGAAACGATAAATTTAGTGAAGACTCAAATAATTCAAACCCGAGGATGATGAAGAACTCACTTAGAATGCTTCTCTCCTTTAAAATACTTTCATTATGGTGAAATTGAATATAAATCATTAGTAATATAATAGATATTTTAACTAAAATACACTTGGTCGTATTGAAAATTATTTTAACATAAGAATATCTAGGTATCCGAATTAGTTGAGGAAGAAAGAAATTCTATAAAATAAGAGTGACGAAAATAATAATTTGAGATGTAGTACATAATAAAACCGATTATTTAACAATGATTATAAATCATCTATAAATTTTTATAATATAGTAAATATATATAGACATTTAGAAAACGTATTACATTCACCATGTTCTGATGATGATGGAGAAGAGAGGACATCACTATAATTGGAAATAAAAAAATTATTTTTATTGTCTTGAACATATCTCATAGAACACTAAACATAATAGGTGGAAGTAAAAAATATAACAAGACACTCACCCCTCAAAATAATGAATTTTATCAGGAAGAACAGTTTTATGTTGATGATGAAAAGGAAGCATTGTTCAAGAATAAATTGACATATGTTAATAAAATAAATTGACACAAGTTTAATATTGATAAACAATATAAGAGGATATTTGATATTGAATACTATTTGGATATTCTGTAATAGGCATCATACAAGACACAATAAATTTGTGTTTTAGTTCAAATTTACTTAAATTTGACTAGGTGAAACTATAAAAAACATTTAACCTTGAGGATAATCCAATCATACTGGGGAAGATATAAGATCTATAAAACATAGAAAGGATGTTAAATTTCTTCAAAAAAATTTACAATAATTTATAAGGTTTAATATGTTTAAATTTAATCTATTAAGACTCTGATAAAGGAAGAGAAGAAAACCTCAGTATTATAGGAAGTTAGTAATATTCCTCAAAACCAAAAATCCCTCTTGATTAATAACAATCAATATTAGAATACTCTATTGTAGAAAAGTTTCCATTAGTCAAGGGAAATATTAAATGGAATTTTTTGGTGTATTGGATGGTATGAAAAAAACACTATTATTTTTATTTCAACATTTATTTAATACGGAAGGGAAAATAACAACGGGGGTGTTTTGGAGAGTAATAGTAGATGGGAACTCCCAAAACAAGCTGTGATTTGAGAATATAGTCACTTTTTGTTTTGTGTGTGGAAATGTTCCCTGTGTCAAAAAACATCATGCTAGTTATCCAAATCCAAAAATTGAAAAATGAGGTCACATTAGACACATGAATGTAATGATTTCTTAAATCAGAAGTTGAACTAAATATATTTTAATTAAGAATAAAATTTAGATCACATGGGAAGAATAGACAGGGTTGAGAATAATCTCCCAACTTCAGTGTATAATCTAAAGGAAAATTTTTCCCCCCATTATTCCGTTAATTTTTTTTATATTTTGGTCCAACATTAATGGAATTATGACATTTCTTTTATGATGTCACATATTAGTCGAAAATAGTACAGAGGTGCATCCTTTATGGGGGTTCTATTTTGAGAAGAATGTATACAAATTTTTTATTTGTAGAAAAGATGGTGATATATTTGAAATAGTTATAAGAATGACACTTTTAATATAATTTGATGAATATGTTAAACAAATTTATCAAGGGGAGGTGTTGGTTAGTCTATGATGAGAGGAATGGATATATTTATTTAATGCACATTATCTATTATGATACTATTTTTATGTTTGACCAGGATATTGAAGTTAAATTATTTTAACAAAAAACATGATGAGAAATATTAATTTTTAATATCATTTTATTAAGTGATTAGTATTTTGGTACAACATAGATAAATAATGTTATATATCTATTTTTTATATTATAGGATTTTCCATTTCGAACATTAATGGAGTAAACAAAATATCATTGAGAAAATTAATATCATATCATACCACTCTTTTAAAGGTCAAAAGGTAGGATACTATTATTTTGATATGAAATGAATACCCAAATTTTTTAAACTAAATTTAATTATTGATAAGGGGAAGTATGAATATGGGAGAAAAATATTAATATTTTCCTAAAAATATAAATAGAGGGAATTATAGTCTTTACAAAGTGGTTCATGATTATGTTGTAATTTTTTAATAATAATGTCTTATGTCCAAGTAAGTCCATTTTGGAAAACTATTGAATTAACCTACCTTAAATAAATGAAATAAGACTTGACATTTTCCAACATTGGAAGTCCATAGTGTATAGGTATATGTGGAGAAGAATGGGGAGAATCCATGATCATACCATAACCTGAGTGAAGGGTATATGAATAATAAAGTAACAAAAATGAAAAACAATATCTACCCAGCCATATTGGCCCACTTAGTGAAACATCAAATCACTATCCAACAAAATGCATCATAAATAGGTGTGTTGATCTAACTCTTTATTTGCATTCCATTTTATTCTATGTATTACTAAGTGATGAATCACATGATATAAATATGAATGTGTTAAATAAGATCATCTTTTAAGTTCATTGGTCTTCCCAGGAATGATTCGTTGAAGATTGAAATTTTGTTTCCCTAGAAATAAACTATTCTTGATTAAAGAAACATAGATGTGTTTATTGGTTATTAAAAGGAGTGTTCTCAAAAGATAAATTTTTAATTTTCCAAAAGATATGGTGATTTTTGAAGTGGTGTAAATTTTAATTAACATGTTTTAATGTGTTTCACATTTTTACAAAAACATAAAAGGGTGGAAGAACATGAAAATAATTGATTTCATGAAGTGATTTTGTAAAAATATATGCTGACCACGCAAAAAGAAATTATTTTCCTGAATATATTTAAATTCAATTTTAAATAATAAATGCATATATATATATATCCAGGATCAATATTTTTGAAGAAAATTTATCATAGTAATGTCGTACTTAATAATAATTTAGTATATATATGGGGAATAATAAAAAATAATTTGTCAAGAAAGCTTTAAACTAGGCCAACTTTTTCACACACATGTAAGAACAAGATAAACTATGTGGGAGTGCTATCTAGGAAACCATAATGTCCATATGTGATTAAATACCACTCATAAAGATGTTTTCGGATGAACAAATGAGTGGTATATATCTTATATTAACTATATGGTTTGTATAATAGAGAACACATGGGGGAATAGTGATAGATCCTGTACAAATGTATCTGTCTAATGTGTTTCTGGGAGATGAACCATCTTCTTGGTTAAGATTAAGTTAGAATGAAATCTATTTTAATATACAGTGATTTTGAACAAAATATCAAAATAGGATAATCACCAAACACAACATTATTAATCTGTTATAAAACATATGAAAGTAACCACGAAAATTCAATAGAATTTATCTTGACTATATAATTAATTATGAACATCATTTTCAACCACTTTTCATAGAGTTTTTATGCCATAATCATTAAATTCCATATCTGGGTTTGACCACTCTCTCTAGTGAATAATGTGGGACATTAAGAAATAAATAAATCACCCTACATGAATTATTTGATGTTTCTTCAACCATTTTAAATAATTATATTATATTTTCAAAAAAAATAAAAAGTCACGATATGATGTTCATGTATATGAATGCATATTATTAATGATTGTGATTTGATAGGATTGGAAGTGTGGTTTTGGAAGAAAAGAGGAAGGATTGTTGTATGAATCCAGGTGTGTGAATGTTCCTGGATTTGTAATATCCTATGAAGTAATCCTATGTCAAAATTTTTTATGATCATTTATTATTTAAAATACTATCTTATAAGAATTCGAAAAACCCGATATCCTTAGGAGTTTTAATATAATCATATAATTGATTGAAATAAAAATCTATTGTGGTGAAACATATATATAATTGTATAAAACATTGCATATAAATATTGAGTCAACATAGATGAAAGATTCAAATAAAATTATTATTTTTAAATTCACAACCATGACTTTAAATATAGATTGAGTAAACCTATTTTCATTAAGGAGTTACGCACAATCATTTCAATGAAGGAATCATAGACAAAAAACTACTAAGTTTGCAATGAATATTTTTTCCTGATTTTTTCAAATTAAGAAGGAAGTTAAATTTTTTATATTAACATAAGACAATAGGTTAGTTTCCTAGAATATATGAACCTACATATATAATTTTATGATCCAACAAATATTTTCATGATTTCTTGGTGTGAATTGAGAACCGGAAACATCTAATTATGCGATGATCACAAAATATCAAGTGTGCATTATTCCATGAGGAGGATGAATCTCAAAATCCTTTTGTGGATTTAAAAATGATAGAAGAAGTTCCTACATACACATTATTATGCGAACCTTGTATGTTTTTTATATATATATACTTACACATAAAAGAATTATGGAAACATGCACCTATTGGTCTTTTAATGAGTGATACAGTGTGTTTGTGTGTGTGTGTGTGTCTAATTAGGTGTTCTAACTTGTATACCTATTTTCAAAGAATCCAAAACATTTATAAAAACATTAGAGGGTAAAATCTAAAGTCACCCTAAATTGATATAATAATTAAAATTGAAATTGAACATTAAATAATAAGAATAATATCCTATATATTCTATGGAAAAAAATTAACATTTCTATGAAACACATGCATGATGTGACTTTGATGTAATTGAATTAATTTCATGAGTTTTGAAATATATTATTAAATTAAATAATACAAAAATCATAGTGTCATTGAAATGAATAAATATTTACAACCACAAGAAAAACAACAGAGAGCTGACATAATTAGTTTTGTTGATATTGTGTATAGAGGAATTATTGAGATATCAAGTCTGAAAAATCTTCATATTATTAATATTGTAGGAGAATTTTTTGATTCCTTCTATATTGTGGATTAATTTTATCCACAACATTGATTGGTCCATCTGATATAGCCCATTTAGTGTTATATTTGAGGAATCCATTTTATTGTTGCATTTTGAGGATGTTGATCAGACTAATTGGTGTCTATCTAGAAGGCTGGTTCTATATTGATGATTACTTATGATCGGATGGGATAATATAAAATAATATTGTTCTCTATGTTTAATATTTTATATCATTATTCCTAATAAATTATAGGTGAATAGGTCCACGTTCATCACCATAAATTTAATTTGCATGATCAAATTACAATTTTTTTTGTAAATCTAAAAATAACAATCATACACCAATGATGTAGTCATACACACTAGAAGTGAACCACATTAAAGAACCCAATTCTCCATTGTTATTTACTATTTTATTTTTTATAATTTTTTATTTCACATTAAGATAAAAAGTGATTCATTTATGTAATTAATAATAGCATTTAATTAGGGGTTAATTGTTTAAAATGATAAATTTTTTATCCACATTGATTCACTACCCCCCCTCCCAATATGAGTGTGGCCATACCAAAGTGATACTCTAAATTGATATAGAATAATTTGTCACACATAGGATAAAATTATTATATTTGATATTTTATTATTATTATAATTCATACCTAATTTTACCATGTAGTGAAAACTTAGGGTTGTTTTATCTCCTTAATATCATAATTTTATCTAATCCATTTCATCAAAGATAATATGAATGAAATAATAATAAAATATAAATATGTAATCATTATTATGTATCATAGAAGGATATTTTTTCCCATTCTTTGATATTTCTTACATGGATGAAAATTAACTAGTAGTTAAGATTACATTTAATGAAATGGAAAACATTTATACCTTATAGGTACCAAATATTTTTTACATGAAGATCCAATTGAATTTATCTGTACTATTTGAAATTATCATAGATCACATTTTAATAAAAAAATTCAATAATAATACCCCTCATCTTGATTAATAAGATGATAGAATAAAAATTCTAGTAGTTTAAATGGTTATGAATTTTATAAAACTCATCGATGAATTATTTGCAAATATGAAGAAATTATAGATCTTGAAGAGGGTGATATAATTTTTATAAGGCATAGTTTGAAGAATTATTAAATAATGATCAGACCAATGAGTTTAGTAATGGAAATATCCATGAATTATAAGAAAACAAGAAGAAAATAATTTATTTTAATAATTCTTAACTTTTGATTGGATCAATTTAGATCAAGGATCATGAAAATGTATTGATTTAAAAGGTGAATATACACAATGATGAAATTAAAAAAATCAAGAAATAATGGGAAGATATAGTAATTTTAGTGGAGGATGAGAAATTAATCTAAAATATGAAATTACTTTGAGGAATATCCATACAGTAAAATCGTGAAAATCTTGGATCTGAGTCATCAAAAAAACTGAAATAATTTATATTACTTCAAGAGCTATAGAGACACAAAAATTTATAGATGAATCTTATCCTAAAGGTACTCACCCTGGTTTATTAAAAATGTTGAAATTATTCAATGATCAATCTCATGAACACTCAAATAAGTTGGTATCGTCCACCACCGAAAATAATATCTACGCTAACTATGGGCTTATGGAAAATTAATGTTAAAAACTATAACCAATATAAAATTGGTTGAGGAAGGAAAATGAAAATCTATCGACAAAACCTAAATTATTTTAAGATAATTATAATTGTCTTTATTTTTATATATAATCCAGGAAAAATATTAAAATAAAATTGAATAAACAAGTATTTCATATAGGCTTTACTATTAGTCAGAATAAAATATCAAGATTTACTGGAAAATATTTGTGATTTCGTGGATTTAGAAATATTTCCATTGATTTATGGTATCATATTCTAGTATTTGGTTATCAAATTAATCCAACCACAAGAAGGATAAAATAAGGGATAAAAGAAATTCTATAGTTGAAAGTGAAGAGTTATCTGACTAATTTTTTTAAAAAATTTGTAGAAACAATGTTTTATTTTCAATGGATGTGGTCACAATGAAGGTGTATTGAAGTATAAATCTTTCAATTATCCAACTAAAACATTTCAAATTAAAATAACACATAATAGTAATAATGGATGCAACTATATGTCGGGTGATAATTGGAGTAAGACTAATGTTAAATGAAAACACAATACGATCAATATATGTTCCAAACCAAATATAATATGAAAATTATTTTTGTAATAAGACTTAACACCAAGTATTACTATGAAAAAGACTTGGAAATCATTATGAATGAAAAAAATCATAAGAAAAATTAGGGAAGTCTTTTCTAATAACAAAATTAAGGGAATAATGAGGTAAAAGATACACCATGTGGATCAAACAAAATTTTTCTAAATATATGAAATGGTATAATATTAATTTTGATAGATGATTTAAAAATAATATGATATATTGTAATACACGCAGTTGAAATAAGATGCTAAAGGAAAAAAGGTATTACACGTGTTGACATTGAATTTCTAAATTGGTTTCCAATAAATGTTGGCAAGAATATTTCAAAAGTATTCTATGGATTTTGAAAAAGGGATGACCATATAATTGAGCCACTCCTATTCCATTATATATAAATATTTGTGAAAAAAATTCACTTTACCATTACGGCCACACACTTCTCCCAATTTAATTCTTTTACATTGTAGCTATTTTTTAGTATTTTTACTTTTTAGGATGAATAAAAATTGATTTGAAATTATTATATAATATTGATCATGTTGATTCCAAATATATAATTTTTTTTTCAAATGAAATATTCAAAATTGGCAGAATTTAACTTAAAATTAATACTTCAAGTGTATCAAAAAAGTGTTTTAAACATATGAATTTATCAAGAATATGATGTTATTATATTAACTATATTAAAATTAAAAATAATTAAATTAATCTAAATTAATATTTATAGATATATAATCTACACATTTGATTTAAATCATTCATTACTAGGTGTTCTTTTATTTAATAAAAATGGAGAAACATTTTTCACTTTAAAATAGTTTTTAGAAAAAATGTATTTTGATGTATAAAGATTAATTTATATTAATATTCATCATAAATATGATTTATATGCAAACAATTAGATAAATTATATCAATATAATAATATTTACAATTTTAACTCATATTGAAATAATAATGTGACATTAAAACTAAATAATTTATCCAATATAACAGGCATTTTCACAACGAATTGGTATTTTTCATTATTCACATAAAATAAGTATTTTACTAAAAAAACCAGATTTCACTCTAAATTATCATAGATATTATTATTTTAAAAATTATTATCATTTAATAAAATGAAAATTTTAAAATATATAAAATATAATCATAATAGTGTCTTTTTTAAAAAATAATTTTTTCATTGAAGTGTATATTTTTGTAGATGAGTATATCATTATTAAAGATGAGTTCTTAATTAATAAGATTTCATAAATAATTTTTAATTTAAAATGACCATTATATATATATTTCCAAAAGTATTTAATATTTTTCTTATCCAAAAAAATAATGAGTATGTTATAACAATAACATTTAATTAATTTTATTTTAATATTATAATGTGGTTCATTTTGACTCAATTATGCGTGTTGAATGCACAATTGAAAATAGTGTTCTTAAATAATCTTGGGGAGTTACATTGAACCACTATTAAACAAATTACATCGTCATAATATGAATTTTTTTAATCAATTGTTTTACATTGTAAAATTAATTTTACAAAACCCACACCGTAAAAGTGGATAATAAAACATCCTCTTAGAGGGAAAGGGAGATATTTTAGTCATATGGAATAACAATTGACTGTGTTTCCATGTAAGAGAACATTGATATGAAGTAAAATTTATGAAATTGAATAATAGATTAAATATTTATAGATAGTGGAATATATCATTAATCAAAATAAATTTAATGATAAATATATAGTTAATAACCAAAAAACAATAAATTTGTGATGAATTAAAAGTGATTTGATTCCTCAGATATAAATGTAATAAGATATCAAATTTTTTCAAACACCATTTTCTTAAATGATGTGGCTCTATTTTTACATATTTTTTCCACATCTTTTTTACTTAATTTTTAATGATTTAATTAAGTATTTAATCAATTAAAACTAAATAATTGTCTATTTGTATTTTTATAATTAACACTGTTAATTTATCAATTTTTATAATTAATTATGTATTTTTAGTCATCAAATTAACAATTTTAATATTACTAAACTAATCAAATGTAATTATGTCTTAGTTCTTTTGGTTATCTTAAATATTCTTCACATTCTAATAAGTTAATATCTATTTAAAACAATTATTTAATCGATGTAATTATATTTATTTAATTTAGTCTTTATTTTAATATTTTATCGATGATTTTAGTTAAATTAAAATATTTTAACTTTATTAATTATTATGCTTAGCCATCCTACTAATCATTTCAGTAATTAATATGTGTTTTTAATTAAATTAGGTAGCTCTCTTATAATTTTATTTGTTCAAATACTTATTTAATTAATTAATCAGGAGTTTTTAAACATTAATTATATGATTTTATTTATGCAGTTTGATTATTAATTCATTTTTTTATTGGCTTTAGTCTAACGGTGAGGTAGACACGAACTTACGGTGACCTATTGGGTTACCAATGCTAACTTTTATCATTCGTTGCTACCATGAAATTAATAAATTTATTTAGTTATTTTAAGTTTTTTCTTTTATTAATTTAGATTAACAAGTATTCAGTTTATAATTTAAGTGTTGTAAATCAATTATTTTAATTTTTTAAAGGATAATAAAAATTTTTCTCTTAATTAATTGTGTTTAGAATTCTGTTAATTAATAATTTTTAGTATTTTTATTTATTTTACTTAAGTTTTAATTTTATGTTAAATTTATCTGTTTTTATTTTTTTGAAGGTCATAGTTAGTTATTTATTTTAGTCCTAACGGTGACCCGTTTCTTTTGGAGTAACGGTGAGGTATCATTTTGAGTACTGGTAGCCATAATTCATATCCCTAATAGTGACCCTTTGTCCTAACGGTGACCCCCTCATATCTCTGTTACTACTGTGTACCGATGACCCTCGTGAGATGGTTCTTTCATTTCTTCATTTTATGAAATGGTGACCTAGTTTTTTATTTCATAACAGTGAATCCCTTTGCCTATTGTTTTCATTTTATTTTTTATCAGCGACCCCCTTGCTGGCGATCCTCTTATTTAATAGTATTCTAACAGTGACTTATCGTTTTATTTCTAATGCTGAACCTTTTCTATTTCTCTATTGGTGAGATGTTTCTCACTAATAACCCAATACCACCCCGCTGCTTCCTTTAGTTATTATTTTTAAGCTAACAGTAAGATTATTTTTATACTGCTAGTAACCTCCTCTATAATCTTAATAGTGACCCCCACACCACTGGTTCCCTTTTTTTTACTCTATTAGTGAGTAACCCTTTAATTTATTTATATTGGTAACCACCTCACCGTTCTCCCACACCTCACCATAAGAGAAACTCCATCCTTTGTCCCCACCATTCATTCCCGTGCTACTTCTCATCCAGTACAACAAAACTGAAATAAAACCTTAGAAACCTAACATGTCGTGGTAATTCATTGATTTCTGTCTCCTGGTTTTCACGATGGGCCATTGATCCCATTCTAGTGGAGTTTTATTCTCTAAACCATGAAAGGGATCTTGCTCGCTAGGATCTCCAACATCATTGTTATCTATCTGGATTTATGTTTTTGAGCATCGTATATAAATTCTAAGTCATTTAATCATTTTTTTCATCTGAACTCTATCTGAGTTCCTCTTCAACCATGGTCTACATTTGTTTGTCGAAGGAACTCGGACTTTTCTAGATTATAGAAGAAGATCTAGTGAAAAAGGTGGATTCGCTATCACACCAAGAAAGAAGAATCATGCTGGTGAAACCCATGTTGCACCACATGGGAAGAATGCCACACCATACTGTAAGAGGAGATGTCCATTTGAACATGTTGTTGAAGGAACCGAGCTGCACCACTCTGGTCCGTCATTGTTCACCACTTTCCGCGCTAGGGCTGAGGCTGCTACCACACTATTGTCACAGTGTGAGGAGGAGCCGAGCTCGGAGGAAGAGAGAGGAGCCTCTGGTTTCTAGAGGAAGAAGAAGACTCCCCCTGTGCGTCAATAATTGGGGGAGGAAGAAGAGATAAGAAAAAATTAAATAATTAAAATAACAAAAAATGTCAAGTAAAAGAAAAAGTAATATATAAAGAAAAAAATTAATGTTAATTTAAAGTTAACATTAATATGTCAAATGAATATAACAGAATTTTTAAAAGTTATAATTTAAAACAGTTATAATTTTAACAAAGAGATAAATTATAAATTAAAATACAAAACCAAATTAATAATAAATGTTAATAATATATTAATATATTAATTTTATTATAAATATATAAGTAATAATAATTATAAATAAAGTATAAAATAAACTTATTAATTTAAAAATATTTAAATCTCATGTATTAATTCCAATTAATAAGATAAAATAAACTAATAAATAAATTTATATATACTTAAATTTATCTAATAATTTAATTTCATAAATAATAAAAATAATAATAATAATAACTGAATTTGTAAAAAATAATAATAATTAATAGGGTCTAAATTATAAAATTTTAATTACTTCTTTACTTATAATGTTAAATTTTAATAACATAGTTAAAAATGATAAAGTTCATAACATAGTAATAATATTTATTAAGATAATTTAATTAATAAATTTTTAATAAACATATGTTTTACCATAGTAATTTTATGTGAATAATTTTATAAATAATAATTAAGTATATAATAATTATCAACTAAGATATTTATTATTTAACTTTATTTAACTTTTTAATAATAATTATTTTCTTTGAGTTTTAACTGCTTAATTATGTTTATAAAATGTGCAGTTTCATACCAATGATAGAAACACGTCCAAGTGCTTCCACCTAACTCATCTAGATATAGTTACGTGAGAAAAATTAGTGTGATGTGCCTGCTAGGGTAAAAACACACGTGTTCAGGGCATGCATTAAGAATACTCAAAGTCGGTGGATGATGTTTGGTGACATGCAGCATTTGACATAGGGGTTTTTAAAGCAGTGAAAGATGTAGAATAGGAGGATATGGGACGACATACATTCACTTTGATGGGGATGATCAGGAGTACTAGAGAGGATTCTGAGCATTGCAGTCATGGAGTCGAAGGTGTAGAGGAGTAGTGCATCTTCAATGAGTTCTTTCTCTCTTTTGTTTTAACTCTTATAGTATTTTTCTTTGAAATGTTTTCCATTAATATAGTGATAATGAAGAATATTTTAGTTATCTAAATTTCTAGTTTGAGGAGAGTTCTTGATCAACTGGTGATCATGTTCATCCTTTTCATTAAACATTTCTTCTGTGATTAGAATTGATCGATGACACCGATTCTAATTACACATTTCTGCTTCATACCACAAACACTGAATCTTTCAAAACTCTATAATAATTCAGAGAGTTTGATTATGGATTAATATTTTATGAAATCAACTCATAATGAAAACTTCAGTACATAATACGAGTTTGTACTGTTGTCCTTTTAAATCATCTTTCTGAAGTTGTAATTATATGTAGGGGTGAAATATAAGTTGTACAATTAAAACGACTTAACTCCTGGAGGGGGAAGAAATTATCTTATATGTAGTAGTACAAGAAATTAATTTTTCATGATTTGGAGAAATAATTTAAACTAGTAGACTAGAGTAATTCCTCATCATTCTTTTTTGTTTGTCTTTTATCAGCATTTTACTTTCTTTGTTACATCTTATTTACAGTTGTTCTCTATTTCGGTGTAGGTTAGAACACATTTACAAGATAAGTGTGGTTTTACATTACAGTTTTTAAAAACATAATAAAATTTAAATGATAATGAAAATATTTAGAAAATTCACTCTACTACTGACAACGGTGGAGTTTCCAAGTGTTTTTTAGATGATTAGTGTCCAAATTTACCTTCCTTGTGGGTTTGACCTTACATGACATATTCAAAATAGTTTTTAGGAATATAAATTTTAAATGCTAACTGACTACAATGACAGTACATGTCATGTTTTTAGTTCCGTTTCTAGGGAAGGCACGAGCCATTACTAAAAATCTTTTTTAAAAACACATATATGAAAATCAATTAAAAAATTGAAAATATGAAAATTTAAAAAATGTGTCACTTATTGATGAATTGTTATTGTTTATTAGTGTCTGTTATTGTTTTATTCATGAGCATAAGAACATCTGGTGTTATAATAGAGCCCCTAAATCTTGAATTAGACAAACATCCAACCACTATAAGAAGGAAGCACAAAACTGAAATAGAGTATATATATAATAGAGTTCATGAGAATAATAATTTCTAAAACTAACCATTACATTTAGATGAAAATGATAGGCCTAGGATGAGGGAGTTCCATCTCCTACATGTTTCATGTAATCCATCATCCATCAGATTAAGTACTAGGGAAAAATATTATGAGCTTAAACAGTCGTATATTTCATTGCTGACTTCTTTTGATGGACTCTCTAATGAGGACTCTCTTTCCTTCATTAAATACTTAATTAACACTGTGCAATAATTACCTCTTCTAGGACTCACAAAATATGAACATATAATGAGATTCATTCCCTTTGTCCATATAGGGAATTCTAGGAATTGATTTCTGAGTCTAGATGAGAACATTTTCGAAAATTGGGATCAAATGTATAACTCTTTTATTATGAAATTTTATCTACAAAGTCTAAAGGGGGACTCAGAAAAAAGATAAATATTTTTTATCAAGAGGATGGAGAATCTTATCATGAATCTTGGGATTGATTCAAGGATATTATTAGGAAGTGTCGCCATCATCAACTCCCATCACACCTTCTTATGGACACTTTCTATGAAGGGATTTCCTCTAATGGACAGAATCTTGTTGATCAAGATGATGAGAGTAATTAAAATTATAAAATAGATGAAGAACATAGAAAAACCTTTAAAAATATTGTGTTGAATTCAAAACATAAAAATTCAAGAAGAAAAAGAGTCAATTGAAATGTTAATTCAAACACTGGTTCAATAAATGAAACTCAAGATCAACTGTAACATCCCAGGAAAATAAAGAATAAAACATTTTCATATTTATTAATATTTTCTAATTAAATATTAATTTACTTTAAAGGGGTTGCTATGTTCGACAGCGTACCCGATATGCAACAAAGAGTTTCTTTGAAATCATACGTTGCACACTAGTAATAAAATAATATTATTTTAAATGGTAGTTAACACATAGCCATTGTATTGGTGAGACATCAAAATTTACTTTGTGTAATTTTTTGGTATTTTTCCGATAAAGTTCATTTTTTAATGAATAGTGAAAAATGTTGTTTTTTAATTCAAAACCTCTTTTTAATATAATTTATTTATATGATTTGATTATCGTTTGAATTGTATTTAAAGTGAAATTAGAATATATTTTTACCATTTAATCCAATATTGTTCATTGGAATTAATTTCACATTGAAATCAGACTTGAACTAGTGTCAATCTTTTGATACTTTTTGTTTCATAAAATCACGCTATTTGTTTTGACAGCGGAAATTAATTATTAAATTAATTAATTCAACTTATATGTTTTGAATTTTGTAAAATAGACATCATTTTTGAATTCGGAATATCAAATATAGATTAGGGTGAATTTTTGGTATTTTTCTGAAAAACTTCAATTTTTGATGAATAGTGAAACCACTAAGTGGTACTTAAAACAACTGATTTTTCATTTAAATGAAATTTTACCACCTCTGTGTTTTGAATTTCAATAATCGGACATACATGGTTTTCATTAAGAAGTAAAATGTGGTTCAATGGGATTAAAATAATTTTTTGGTGAATAGTAACTTTTAAGTTTTTAATCGCGATTAGAGGTAATTAGTGTAGTTTAAGGTAAAAGCAATGTTTTAATAATATAAAATGACATAGACACATGTACTAACCTTATTGGATGTGTCATGGACGACCAGGAAAATCCATGGGTCATCTTAGGGACCCCATGGAGCCACATTGGTAGGAAAATGACATTAATGACTTTTTATTTAATGTTAAAATACAAATGTCACAAACATCAGTTCTTTTACTTAAACTATTTTTAAATTGGGATATACAAGTCCTATTTTTGACTATAAATATTAATTGGAAATATAAAAAGCTTTCCTACATAATTGTTTTTTTTATAATTTTTAGACATTAACCAAATTAAATTATTTATGACACCATGATGATGCAGTGATTACCTCATTATTTAACGATTTAAAAAAATAGAAGGATAATGAAAAATATAGGACCTACACATGTCCAAAACCTATTGGATGGGTGTATTTCGAACCCTTATCACCTTATCCTCTAAAAACATCAATGTGGGACCATTAAAATCCGAAACTCATTCTATAATTAAGTAACATTTCCTTACTTTCCAGGAGTGCCCCTCCTCTCCTCTTATAAAAGGCCCGCACCTCTACCACCTTACCCAAACCTCTCAATCATTTGGTTCGGCCAATCAATGCTCTTTTTGTCTCTACACATCCCTCTCTTACTCCTTGAAGCCTCACTTTGGGCAGAAGCCTTCCCAAGGAAGACTTTGAGCTCAAATCTAAGAGAGTTACCCGATTTTAAGGTAATGTCTTCACTTGTGTTCTTTTGTTTTATTTTTCTTCTCCAACCCCCTAAACTCTTTTTATTAATTTATTTTGTAACAATTACAGTATCATCAATATACTAGGATGTTTTTATAAGAATAATTCGAGCTACACTTACACACACCTACATCTAATGGTTAACGAACATACTGTTTCTGTGGATGGTGAATTTCTCCCTCACGAAACGACGATTGTTCAATATTATTCTAACACCTTCAAAGGTGGACATTAAGATGTCACTATATTTATATATGATATATAATATTTTTATGTTTTCCTTAAGCTTCTGTATTATTCATTTATGGAATACATTTATGGCTTCCATTATGGGTATACGCAATATCTTCATTTTAGGAAGTGCGGACTACCGCGCCCTCAAAGTGATTTGATTCGTTAATGCCATATGTGGGACGTATAAAGGATGGATTTAAAGTTATTATATATTATTTATGTTACATCTAAATGATGAATATAATTCTGGAATTAAAATATACATACCTCTCATTTATTTTTAATTCCATTAATATGACATTGAAATGAAAGTAGCGTTCATGCATACGTACGACTTACCGTCTCCATGAACGGTGCATTTCATTTCATACATCTAAATGATTATGTAATATTAAAAATACATGTATATTCTGAATATATATGATATATATGATATCCAAATCATGAATATCATTCTGGATATAATGAAACATTGACCACACGAACAACATGTAATTGTTAGAAGTCCACATTCGACTTAAGAACCAAATATCGACAAAACAAACATTATTACCATAAATGATTACATAATTCTTATAACATGGAAATAATGGATATAAAAGGAATATGAAGCTTGAAAAAGGTTCTCAGGCATGTAGAAATTAACTCACGTTTATTATTTAGGACATTAAAGAATGATCGAGTCAAGTCAGACATGAGGTAAGGGAGCTTCTTAACTCAATTTCTATTCTTTGGGTTAATCTCCTACTTTCAAATTATTTAATGATATTATTATGTCTTATCTTGTATTTGTACTTTATTTATGTGTACATATAGTGAACACACATAATAGATCTATTTTATTTAAAAAATTATCTTTGTAAGGGACTTCATCTCAATCTCTTTTCATTGAGGTATATTTCATTTTATACACAACATTCTTTTATACGGTGTATAAACCCCTTTGAATTTTACTATTATACAAAAATTATATTTTTCTACGAAGTTTTTTACTAAACGACAAAAAGGAATGTTTCTTTTAACGTACGCGGTGACAACGATTTTTCCGCCACCGCGAGTATTATTTGGTCTTTGGCTTCCTCAAAGCCGTAATGTTTTTAAATTGAAATTAATACCATATACTCTTTTATGTATTTTGGTATTGAAAATGGTTTTTATAATGGATTTGTTATGTCAATATATTTATGTGATATATTGTGATAAAAGTGTGGAAATGTTTTCTTTCCATTATATTTGTTTTATGTCTTATGATTTTATAATGGTACTTGGACATTTGACGGGTGGTTACATGAGAAACCATATGACGGGTGGTGCCGTGAATACCAGGATGGGTGGTTACGTTATAACCTCCAATGCATTGGGTATGGAAGTTGGCCGTATGGCTATTCCATTAAGTGATATGTGTGGAAGTCGACTGTATGGTTATTCCATTTAAGTATGTTTATGTCCCAACTTAACTTTATATGTTATGTGATATTTATATGGGTTTTATGGTAACCTTTTGGTTACAAAAGGGTATGTAATGATCTTTTATTCAGTGAAGAATTTTTACTACTTCATAAAGGTAAAATGTATTACTTTAATAAAGTATACATGGTTTACTTGTTTTTTTGAAAAACTAACAGATTTCATTCATTGTGTACCCCTTTCTGATCTTTTTATGCTCACCCAATTTTTTTTTGAAATGTTTTTAAAGGGACTTAATGTGGAATAGGGTCAAGGATGGGATCAAGGGAAAGTCATGCTATCTAAAACATGGAACGAGACATGTTTCTTTTTAAGAGTTTTTATTTTATGGAAACATAGTAGAAGTGTCTACTTTGTAATCTTTTGAGATGTAATGGTTATGTCCTAATTCTCTAAAACTATAAACCTGAAAAGATCCTCAATGTGAATTATTCATTTAATTCAACATTAAGTAAGTTTTAAGGACGTGACCTTATAGTTGGTATCAGAGGGAGGTTTAGAAAACTTTAAGAGTTAGAAAAGTGTTAAATTATAAGTTAATTTATGGTATGATTGAAATGATATAGCATTTAAATATTACCATGTTGCCTCTCATAAGATTTTTCTGTGTTAAGAATGGTTTTTCATAGAGGAAACAAAACTGATTTTCAAGGAAGGCATACAGAGGGAAATTGTAACACCCCGAGATTTTATGAAAAATATTCTTTTTAATTTCATTAATGTCTTGTGTTGTACGCTGCACCAAAAGGAGCTTTCAGAACACGCATCCTTGACATGCCTTGCATTAAACTCAATCGCGACCTTCCTCGATAGCGTGTGTTGTACGCAATAACGAGTTTCACCAAACAACAATATGCTATTAAAATATTATTAAAACTAGCCGTTATGAATAGTAATAACCACTTTTTGAAATTTTGTAAATATTATTTTTCAAAATGGACTTCATTTTTGGATTCGGAATATTGAAATTAGCTTAGGGTGAAATTTTGGTACTTTTCGGATAACATTCATTTTCTGATAAATAGTGAAAATTAATAAATTTTAATTAAAAACAACCTTTTTAATCGAAATAATTAATAGTGATAAATTATTAATTTGAGTGGTTTTAAAGTATCTTTAGAATAGATTTTTACAATTTAATACAATGTTGTTCGTTTGATGTAATTTCACATTTAAACCAGACAAAAAAAAGTGTCAATCTTTTGATAGTTATTATCTCTTAAGAACACCCTATTTGTTTTGACAACGGAAATTAATTTTTAAATTAAATAATGCAACTGATATTTTTTTAATTTGTTAAAATAGGTATCATTTTTCAGTTCATAATATCAAATATAGATTAGGCCTAATTTTTTGTATTTTTCTGAAAACTTTCATTTTTTGATGAATAGTGAAACCACTAAGTGGTAGTAAAAAAAATGAATTTTTCATAAAACATAATTTTACCGCTTCTGTGAGTGGAATTTAAAAAATCCAAGAGATACGGTTGATTTTAGTAAGTTAAATGTGGTTCAATGAGATGAAAATAATTTTTGGTGAATAGTAACTTTTTACTTTTTTTACCACGGTTAAAAGTAAATAGGGTAATTAAGCGTAAAAATGATATTATTATTATCCAAACACATGTCTTAATTCTATTGGATAAGTTTAATTCGTCCAAAAACTACCTTAGGAATAAAATATGACCATTTAGGCCCACTTGGATTAGATTAGGACATTTATTATTAATTTATTTAAAAAGGGTTAAAATAGTTAAAATCAAAGTTTAATAAGTATATCATTTTTAATATAGGGTTATACATAAGATATATTCGACTATTAATATTCATTAGAAATCTAAAAATATTTCCTCCATAATGGTATTTTATTTGTAATTTTTAGACATTAAATAATTTAATTTATTTATGACACAAAGATAATGTAGTAATTATCTTATTAATGGAATATTGACAAAATTGAAGTTATAAATACCGAAATAAATGTAATTTGAGACTTTTTATGAATTCCACTAATTTTAGAGGTCAATATGACATGTTATTATTGATATAATTAACTTATTTCTAACTAATCAGTCTCTTATGATTTTCAAAAAAATCAATTACCAAATAGTGTCAAAATTGACATAAAATAGTTTTTAAAACAAATATTATATTATTAATTGTTATTTTATTCATAAAAATATAAGGTTCGGCCACATTACATAGATAAGGTTATATATATTAATAATAAACAACTTGGGGGTTCGTTTGTCTTCTTATAGTATGTTTATTAACCTTATAGTGTAAGAACACAAAAAGACACGGTAAAAGTAAAATTATCTAACTAAATGTTAAATCTAAATGATAAGGTTAAATTAGGGACATAAACTAGTCTAAATTATATTGTATGAGAGGATTTCGACCCATACCCACCTTATCTTAGAAATAAATCAATTTTGAGCTACTTAAAACGGAATTTGGCTTTATAATAAAATAATATTATTAGTTATTCGAAAGGTGCCCCTCTCCTCCCTTATAAAAGGGCACCTCCTCCCTCTCTTCCTCACACCACTTTGAGCCTTCAAGCTCGGCCAACACCTGAAAAAATCTCTTCTCCACTTCCCTAGAAACATCCTAGAGGTCCTGGTCTTCTTCAAAGACCAATTTTAGTGCCTTAAGAGGAGGACTCAAAGAGACGCTTCAAAGAAGAGGTAATGTCTGTTACCGATTCTTTCAACGGTATTTCTTCTTACACATTTTCTTCTTAGGATTTTTCATTATGAAGTAATAACATCAGTATCACTCATATACTGATATGTTATTATAAGTATGAAATAACCCTATTTCACCATCTATCCATCCCACAGAAAATGAAATCATCGCGCGTGCGTACGTACGGAGTACCGTCTCCACGTCGTGGTGTAATATATTTTCCACCACCACCTTACTTGGATGGGTATAATGGTGTACATAATAACTATATATGATTATTTTAAAGTGATATTGATTCTGAAATAGTATACATACACTCCAATATAATTCCACGATCATGAGAATGATATCATCGCTCGTGCGTACGTACGGACTACCGTCTCCACGACACGATGAGATTCATTCTCCACATTAACCATTCATGAATGATTATAAAGTATATATAATAAGTAATCATGAAATATATGACGTAATAATGATAGTGGATTTATGTGTATATATATGTAGGTCGTCTACTTAATTCCATTCAACTCAATAGGGAAACCAAAATAGCATTCATGCGTACGAACGACCTACCATCTCCTTGAATGGTGTATTTATTTCCATTTACTGATCTATTATATATGTATATTCTGAATATATATTATATATAAATCTTGTTTTATATTTTGGAATTAAGTAATCGTGATCTATGTAATCATATGAATAATTACAAGTCAAAACACGGATGACAAATGAAACGATTTTTTCCAAAATGCTCTTTAACATGGAATTTACAAAAGAACGGGTAATATAAAGTCATAAGTGAACCATATATGATATCATAACAATGAGTATGATTCTGGAATAAGTCAATGACATTATTTAAATAATTATACAGGAGTTTCAGACACTTTTGAAGCAAATCGGACCTAAGGTAAGGGATATCATTTCCAATCTCATTTTTATCTGAGATTGCTTATACGTAAGTATTTACTGGGGTAATTGTTATCAACCATGTCCATGTTTTATAAAAGTGTTTTCATGTATTTTTAAAGTCCTTTTTACCCATATTGACTTTTACTACATGGTATGTAAGGAATATTTCTTTTGATTATGTTACGAGGTATTTTTTTGACTTTTTCGGAAAAAGTACGAGAAGAATGTTTTTTTAACATATATGGCATGAAATGATTTTTACGGTTTTATAAAGCCTTATTTTCATGAAGCTTCCACCAAAATATTTCATGACTATTTTAAAAAAAATCCTTTTCACTTAAAATATCCTGACATTTTGTGAAAAAAAATGGTTTTAAATAAGAAAGGATATTTTCCTCAATAATTCATTTCATGTGTTTGATCAAAACCATTTTCCATCTAAGATAACATTATTTCATATGTTTATGTTTCAAGAATAATGTATCTATTATTTACATGGTTTCACTTTTATTATTATGAAATGATATCCATTTCTTTTATATGGATTATTTAATGATGGGATGATGTTTATGAAACCCGTTTTATTTATTGGGTTATTATGAATGATGTATGTTTATTTTGTGGCACAAGTAAGAAGGATTTCACTATGAGATGGGTGGGACCTATATCTCCCTCCAATGCATTGGGTAATGATTTATATCTCATGAGATAGACATGGCTGGAACGGCAAGTTAAACCGGTTCAGTAATACAGGACTGGAACGAGGAGTGAACTCGATTCAGAAAGGGACTTTGTCTACAAAGATGGTCTTGACAGCAATGCATTGGCTACCATGGAAATTATATCATGTGCTTAATGGTTGCCACAATTACATGTTTTATTCCCATGCTATTTTCTCATTCTTAATGTTTCTTTATGATCTATTCCTTACGTACTTCCATGTTTTGTGTCATTTCTCAAGATTTTGATGTTTAAACATTATGTTCATGTTTTTAAGCTCAAATGTATATCGTATGTTTTATTTTATCCATGCTTACCCTTACTGACCATTTGAGCTCACCCTTTTTATTTTTTTCATTTCACCAGGATATAAATAAAGGTTTTAGGTAAGAAAAAAAAGGGAAAATCTTTATGGGAGATGTTGAAGATCTTTCACCACGATTAGAAGATTACGTTCCATGTTTCGAAAGATACTAAACTATTACGGTCCTTGTGTGTCTGCTTTTGTTATATATTAAGTATTCCGCTAAAGTAATGTAATGTCCATGTACGTCAAGCTCTGGGTCTCTATAGTTGGTATTAGAGGCAAAGCAGGTAGGAATGTATCCGATCCTTGGGAACTCTCACATGTGAGCGTTGGATGAAGCATGGCTCTCCGCCCAAGGGCTTCATGAAGAAATGGTTGCCACTGGGGATGGTGGTGTGTCCCGCCCATGGGGTGTAGCCTCCCGTGGAGTGCCCTGATAGGTATCAATTATAGTCCACTGGATGTAATTCCAGACCGCTACAGTTGGTATCAGAGGAAAGGTTTAGTCAACCTTTGGAAACTAGGATGCGAAAATGTTAGTGAGATCCCAAGAGTTATTTCTAAGGTGTGTTAGGGATGTCCTTAAGGATAAGTATGCGTATAGGATATAGTCCTAGAACTATGTTAACGATAATAGATTAAACCAAAGATGTTAGATATTGAAGTTACTCCCCCGTTATTATGATTTTTGCCTCTCACACTATTCTTTTTGGGTTTTAGAAAATGGCTGGAAACAAGATGATTCACAATAATGGAGGATTTGATGGACAATGGAATGATATTCTTCACGAGAAACCAAATGAAATGGGATTTGGAAGTCCAAACATCATTATTATTCCGAATCATCAATCTCATAATATGATCAATAAAGTAAAATTTGTTAAGTTTCCTGACTCGGCTAATAAGAGAAAGATGGAGTTTCATGATGATCACAGAGGAAAGAAAGTTCAATTTCCCCTATGTAAATCATGTCAAAAGAGTCATCAAGGAGAATGTTTCAAAGGAACTGGAAGATGCTTTGGGTGTGGAAAAGAAGGTCATAAAGCCAGTAAGTGCAAAGGAAAAGGTTCAGTTAACACCCGGGATGAGGATAATGGTATTGCTACGACATGAACAATGGTTAAATGTTTTAAATGCGGAATGTACGGGCATTATGAAAACCAATGCCCTATGGGAAAGCCTCATAAAGAGAATCAGTATGGTCGTATGGGTAGTATTTATGTTGATGATGATGAAGAGACTACAAATGATATGTGAGATAAAAGAATTGTTGAAGCTCGGTCAATTGGTTAAGAATTTAGTGGAATGATTACATGTTTATCATGTGTAATGTTGTATAAGTAATCTCATGGTACTATGGAATAAAGAGACATATAAGGATTGTTACACTGTTTTCTTTCCTTGAGTTTTGAAAGTATATAATTAATGGTACCAGTATTCATGAATGATTATTCATATATTTTTGGAATGTAGATGATATGTTCATAATAAAGGAATAAGGATAAAATTAAATGTTTGATAGTAGTCATGAGCTCATGACTGATATAAGAAGAAGGTTATATCATGGTTTGAGTATATAGAATTTTTGGATTTTGGTATGTGGAAAGAGTTAACTTTTGACAGCATTCATGTTTTCACTAAGGATTAATGGGTATTCATTTTTCAAGAGAATACATGATTAAGGTATTCACATGATTGGAATGTGACCAACAAGATATATGGGGGATAAACGATGGTATTCACATGCTTGATTGATGACATTTCAAGTAATCGTTTTCTTTATACTATGAGCTTAGACCAAAGTATTTTAGATAAGCCTAAATATTGGAATGGATTATGTTAGACATAAGTTGTTATTGTTTAATGATAGAACTTTTGTCGAAATTATTGATGGGATCTTATAGTAATATAGTTTTAGAAAAAGGACAACATGCAGGTCGTGCCACAGCCCATCGCGTCGGACAAGGCTATGGGAATCGAACCCACAACCGTAGTGAGACTGGCCTTTATCGCCTACCACTGGCCTACAAGAAGTCTCTGTTTAGTAAAAACTAGTTTTATTATATTAAGTAGTATTATATATGAAGTATAAGTCCATTTTATGAACCATATATGATTAATATAACTATTGATGGACTTATGTATTTTTGATAACTTTTATAACCTTTTGTTTGAGACCGATGGAATGACCCATCATTCTATCACATGATCTTCTTACACATCACAAATAACAAATTCAACTTCATTTCATTAAGGGATGAAGTGGAAATTATTAAATTAACGAACAACAGTGAGATTGTACCAAAATCATGTATGTATTTCTTTTAATTCTTCAACTTTAGGGAAATGATCTTGAAAACCAAAAATGTTGTCCTAGTTCCCTTATATCCGATGAATCAGATGGAACCTTAGATCATCACAAATCTATGGATTTGTGATTTTTGGATTTTCCATAGCCATGTTCTCTACCACTCTCCATCAGAACATGATGGTTAGATTTCTCTTCCATGTCCATATTTTCATCTATGTGGAAACCCAGTGATTAGTTTATTTGGGTAAATGTTACGTTTCATACTTTTGTTTTTAAAGATTGGTTTTGGTATTCCTTTTTATGATGTGGGTTTATATTAAAGAAACTTTCGAGGAGTAAACCATTTATAACCTCGACGAATTTCGAGGGTGAGATTCATTTTAAGGGGGGTAGAATGTAACAACCTGAGATTTTATGAAAAATATTCTTTTTAATTTCATTAATGTATTGTGTTGTACGCTACACCAAAAGGAGCTTTCACAATACACATCCTTGACTTGGCTTGCATTACACGCAATCGCGACCTTCCTCGATAGCGTGTGTAGTACGCAATAACGAGTTTCATTAAACAACAATATGCTATTAAAATATTATTAAAACTCGACGTTATGAATAGTAATAACCACTCTTTGAAAATTTGTAAATTTTATTTTTCAAAATGGACTTCATTTTTGGATTCGGAATATCGAAATTATCTTAGGGTAAAATTTTGGTACTTTTTGATAACATTCATTTTCTGATGAATAGTTAAAATTACTAAATTTTAATTAAAAGCAACCTTTTTAATAAAAATAATTAATAGTGATAAATTATTAATTTGAGTGGTTTTAAAGTATATTTAGAATATATTATTAAAATTTAATACAATGTTTGTCATTGTATGTAATTTCACATTTAAACCAGGCATAAACAAGTGTCAATCTTTTGATAGTTATTATCTCTTAAGAACACACTATTTGTTTTCACGACGAGAATTAATTTTTAAATTAAGTAATGCAACTGATATGTTTTCAATTTGGTAAAATAGACATCATTTTCAGTTCATAATTTCAAATATATATTAGGCCTAATTTTTTGTATTTTCCTGAAAACTTTCATTTTTTGATGAATAGTGAAACCACTAAGTGGTAGTAAAAAAAATGAATTTTTCATAAAACTTAATTTTACCACTTCTATGAGTGGAATTTCAAAAATCTGAGAGACACCGTTGATGTCAGTAAGTAAAATGTGGTTCAATGAGATGAAAATAATTTTGGGTGAATAGTAACTTTTTACTTTTTTTAGCACGGTTAAAAGTAAATAGGGTAATTAAGGGTAAAAATGATATTATTATTACTCTAACACATGTCCTAATTCTATTGGATAAGTGTAATTCGACCAAAAACAACCTTAGGAATAAAATATGACCATTTAGGCCCACTTGGATTAGATTAGGACAATTATTATTAATTTATTTAAAGAAGGGTTAAAATAGTTAAAATCAATGTTTAATAAGTATATCATTTTTAATATAAAGTTATACATAAGATAAATTCGACTATAAATATTCATTAGAAGGATAAAAATATTTTATACATAATGGTATTTTATTTGTAATTTTTAGACATTATATAATTTAATTTATTTATGACACAAAGATAATGCAGTAATTATCTTATTAATAAAATATTGACATAATTGATGTTACAAATACAAAAATAAATGTAATTTGAGACTTTTTATGAATTTCACTAATTTTATAGGTTAAAATGACATGTTAGTATTGATATAATTAAATTAGTTAGAACTAATCAGTCTATTATGAGTTTCACAAAAATCAATTACCAAATAGTGTCAAAATTGAAATAAAATAGTTTTTAAAACAAATATTATATTATTAATAGTTATTTTATTCCTAAAAATATATGGATCGGCCACATTACTGAGATAAAGTTATATATATTAATTATAAACAACTTGGGGTTCGTTTGGATTCTTATAGTTAGTTTATTAACCATATAGTGTAAGAACACAAAAAGACACGCTAAAAGTAAAATTATCTAACTTAATGTTAAATCTAAATGATAAGGTTAAAATAGGAACCTAAACTTTTCTAAATTCTATTGGATGAGAGGATTTAGACCCATCCCCACCTTATCTTCTAAATAAATCAATTTGGTGCTATTTAAAACCGAATCTGGCTTTATAATAAAAAAATATTTTTAGTTATTCCAACGGTGCCCCTCTCCTCCCTTATAAAAGGGAACCTCCTCCCTCTCTTCCTCACACCACTTTGAGCCTTAAATCTCGGCCATCCCCAGACAAATTCTCTTCTCCACTTCCCTATAAACATCCTAGAGGTCCTGTTATTCTAAAAAGACCAATTTTAGTGCCCTAAGAGGAGGACTCAAAGAGGCACTTCAAAGAAGAGGTAATGTATGTTACCGATTCTTTCAACATTATTTCTTCTTCCACTTTTGATTCATAGGTTGTTTAATTATGAAGTAATATCATAAGTATCACTCATATACAGATATGTTATTATAAGTATGAAACAACCCTATTTCACCATCTATCCATCCCACGGAAAACGAAATCACCCCGCGTGCGTACGTACGGAGTACCGTCTCCACGCCGTGGTGTAATCTATTTTCCACCACCACCACCTTACTTGGATGGGTATAATGGTGTAAATAATAACTATATATGATTATTGTAAAGTGATATTGATTCTGAAATAGTATACATACACTCCAATACAATTCCACGATCATGAGAACGATATCATCGCTCGTGCATACGTACGGACTACCGTCTCCACGACGCGATGAGATTCATTCTCCAAATTTACCATTAATGAATGATTATAAAGTATATATAATAAGTAATCATGAAATATATGACATAATAATGATACTGTATTTATGTGGAAATATATGTATGTCGTCTACTTAATTCCATTCAACTCAATAAAGAAACGAAAACAGCGTTCATGCGTACGAACGACCTACCGTCTCCATGAACAATGTATTTATTTCCATTTACAGATATAATATATATATGTATATTCTGAATATATATTATATATAAATCTCGTTTTATATTCTGGAATTATGTAATCATGATCTAAGTAATCATATGAATAATTACAAGTCAAAACACGGATGACAAATGAAACGATTTTACCCAAAACGCTTTTTAACATGGAATTTACAAAAGAATGGGTAATATAAAGTCATAAGTGAACCATATGTGATATCATAAGAATGAGTATGATTCTGGAATAAGTAAATGACATTATTTAAATCATTATACAGGAGTTTCGGACACTTACGAAGCAAATTAGACCTAAGGTAATGGATATCTTTTCAAATCTCATTTTTATCCGAGATTGCTTGTACAGAAGTATTTACTGGGGTTATTGTTATCATCCATTTCCATGTTTTATAAAAGTGTTTTCATGTGTGTTTAAAGTCATTTTTACCTATTTTTTACTTTTACTACATGGTATGTAAGGAATATTTCTTTTGTTTACGTTACGAGGAATTTTTTTTGACTTTTTCGGAAAAAGTACGAGAAGAATATTTTTTTAACGTATAGGTCATGAAATGATTTTTACGGTTTTATAAAGCCTTATTTTCATGAAGCTTCCTCCAAAATATTTCATGACTATTTTTAAAAAAATCATTTTCTATTAAAATTTCATGACATTTTGTGAAAATAAAATGATTTTAAATAAGAAAGGATATTTTCCTCAAGAATTCATTTCAAGTGTTTGATCAAAACCATTTTCCATCTAAGATAACATTATTTCATATGTGTATGTTTCAAGCATAATGTATCTATTATTTACATGGTTTAACTTTTCTTATTATGAAATGATATCCATTTCTTTTATATGGATTATGTAATGATGGGATGATGTTAATGGAACCCATTTTATTTATTCGGTTATTATGAATGATGTATGTTTATTTTGTGGCACAAGTAAGAATGATTTCACTATGAGATGGGTGGGACCTATATCTCCTGCCAATGCATTGGGTAAAGATTTATATCTCATGAGATAGACATGGCTATAACGGCAATTTAAACCGGTTCAGTAATATAGGACTAGAACGAGGAGTGAACTCGATTCAGAAAGGGACGTTGTCCACTACGATGGTCTTGGCTGCAATGCCTTGGCTACTATGGAAATCATATCATGTGTTTAATGGTTTATACAATTACATGTTTTATTACCTTGCTATATTCACATTCTTAATGTTTCTTTATGATATATGCCTTATGTACATCCATGTTTTGTGTCATTTCTCAAGCTTTTGATGTTTAAACATTATGTTCATGTTTTTAAGCTCAAATGTATATGGTATGTTTTATTTTATCCATGCTTACCCTTGCTGAGAATTTGAGCTCACCCATTTTATGTTTTATTTTCCCCATGATATAAAAAAAGGTTTTAGGTAAGAAAAAAAAGGGAAGATCTTTATGGGAGATGTTGATGATCTTTCACCACAATTAGAAGATTACGTTCCATGTTTCCAAAGACACTAAACTATTACGGTCCCTGTGTGTCTGATTTTGTTATGTATTATGTATTCCGATAATGTAATGTAATGTCCATGTACGTCAAGCTTTGGGTCTCTACAGTTGGTATTAGAGGCAAAGGAGGTAGGAATGTATCTGATCCTTGGGAACTCTCACATGCGAGCGTTGGACGAAGCATGGCTCTCTGCCCAAGGGCTTCATGAGGAAATGGCTTCCACTGGGGATGGTGGTGTGTCCCGCCCAGGGGGTGTAGCTGCCCATGGAGTGCCCTGATTGGTATCAATTATAGTCCACTGGAAGTTATTCCAAACCGCTACAGTTGGTATCAGATGAAAGGTTTAGTCAACCTTTGGAAACTAGGATGCGAAAATGTTAGTGAGATCCCTAGAGATATTTCTAAGGTATGTCTAGGTATGTCCCTAAGGTTAAGTATACATATAAAATATAGTCCTAGAACTATGTTAACGATATTAGATTAAACCAAATATGTTATATATTGAAGTTACTCCCCCTTTATTATAATTTTTGCCTCTCACACTATTCTTTTGGGGTTTTAGAAAATGGCTGGAAACAAGATGATTCACGATAATGGAGGGTATGATGGACAATGGAATGATATTCTTCATGAGAAACCAAATGAAATGGGATTTGGAAGTCCAAACATCTTTATTATGCCGGATCAGCAATCTCATAATATGATCAGTAAAGTAAAATTTGGTAAGTTTCCTGACTCAGCTAATAATAGAAAGATGGAGTTTCATGGTGATCAAAGAGGAAAGAAAGTTCAATTTCCCCTATGTAAATCATGTGGAAAGATGAATTATGGAGAATGTTTCAAAGGAACTGGAAGCTGCTTTGGGTGTGGAAAAGAAGGACACAATACCAGTAAGTGCAAAGGAAAAGGTTCAGTTAACACCAGGGATGAGGATAATGGTATTGCTACGACATCAACAGTGGTTAAATGTTTTAAATGTGGAATGTACGGGCATTATGAAAACCATTTCCCAAAGGGAAAGTCTCATGAAGAGAATCATTATGGTCTTATGGGTAGTATTTATGTTGATGATGATGAAGAGGCTACAAATGATATGTGAGATGAAAGAAGTGTTGAAGCTCAGTCAATGGTTTAAGAATGTACTGGAATGATTACATGTTTATCATGTGTCATTTTTAATAAGTAATCTCATGGTACTATGGAATGAAGAGACATCTAAGGATTGTTACACTGTTTTCTTTCCTTGAGTTTTGAATGTGTATGATTAGTGGTACCAGTATCCATGAAAGGTTATTCAGATATTTTTGGAATATAGATGATATGCGCATAATAAACGAATAAGGAGAAAATTAAATGTTTGATAGTATTCATGAGCTCATGACTGATATAAGGATAAGGTTATATCATGGTTTGAGTATATTGAATTTTTGGATTTTGGTATGTGGAAAGAGTTAACTTTTGACAGCATTCATGTTTTCACAAAGGTTTAATGGGTATTCATTTTTCAGGAGAATACATGATTAAGGTATTCACATGATTGGAATGTGACCAACAAGATATATGGGGGATAAATGATGGTATTCACATGCTTGATTGATGACATTTCAAGTAATCATTTTCTTTATACTATGATCTTGGACCAAAGTATTTTAGATAAGCCTAAAGATTGGAATTGATTATGTTGGATAGAAGATATTATTGTTTAATTATAGAACTTTTTTCGATATTATTGATGGGATGTTATAGTAATATAGTTTTAGAAAAAGGACAACCTGCAGGACAGGCGACAGCCCATCGTGTCGGACAAGGCTGTGGGAATCGAACCCACAACCGAAGTGAGACTGGCCTTTATCATCTACCACTGGCCTACAAGAAGTCCCTATTTAGGAGAAACTAGTTTTACTATATTAAGCAGTATTATATATGAAGTATAAGTCCATTTTAGGAACCATATATGGTTAATATCACTATAGATGGACTTATGTATTTTTGATAACTTTTATAACCTTTTGTATGAGACAGATGGAATGACCCATCATTCTATCACATGGTCTGCTAACACATCACGAATAAAAAATTCAACTTTATTTCATTAAGGGATGAAGTGTAAATTGTTCAATTAACGAACAACAGTGAGATTGTACCAAAATCATGTAAATATTTGTTTTAATTCATCAAATTTAGGGAAATGATCTTGAAAACCAAAAATGTTGTCCTAGTGCCCTTATATCCGATGAATCAGATGGAACCTTAGATCATCACAAATCTATGGATTTGTGATTTCTGGATTTTCCATAGCCATGTTCTCTACCACTCTCCATCAGAACATGATGGTTAGATTTCTCTTCCATATCCATATTTTCATTTATGTGGAAACCTAGTGATTAGTTTATTTGGGTAACCGTTACATTTCATACATTTGTTTTTAAAGATTGTTTTTGGTATTCCTTTTTACGATGTGGGTTTCTATTAAAGAAACTTTCTAGGAGTAAACCATTTATAACCCCGACAAATTTCGAGGGAGAAATTCATTTTAAGGTGGGTAGAATGTAACACCCCGAGATTTTATGAAAAATATTCTTTTTAATTTCATTAATGTCTTGTGTTGTACGCTACACCAAAAGGAGCTTTCACAACACACATCCTTGGTTTTCCATGCGTTACACGCAATCGCGACCTTCCTCGATAGCGTGTGTAGTACGCAATAACGAGTTTCACTAAACAACAATATGATATTAAAATATTATTAAAACTTGCCATTGTGAATAGTAATAACCACTTTTTGAAATTTTTTAAATTTTATTTTACAAAATGGACTTCATTTTTGGATTCGGAATATCGAAATTAGCTTATGGTGAAATTTTGGTACTTTTCTGATAACTTTCATTTTCTGATGAATAGTGAAAATTACTAAATTTTAATTAAAAACAACCTTTTTAATCGAAAAAATTAATAGTGATAAATTATTAATTTTGAGTTTTTTTAAAGTATATTTAGAATATATTTTTACAATTTAATACAATTTTGGTCATTGGATGTAATTTCACATTTAAACCAGACATAAACAATTGTCAATCTTTTGATAGTTATTATCTCTTAAGAACACGCTATTTGTATTGACGACAGGAATTAATTTTTAAATTAAGTAATGCAACTGATATGTTTTGAATTTGCTAAAATAGACATCATTTTTTAGTTCATAATATCAAATATATATTTGGCCTAATTTTTGGTATTTTTCTGAAAACTTTAATTTTTTGATGAATAGTGAAACCACTTAGTGGTAGTAAAAAAATGATTTTTTCATAAAACATAATTTTACCGCTTCTGTGAGTGGAATTTCTAAAATCTGAGAAACATAATTTATGTCAGTAATTAAAATGTGGTTCAATGAGATGAAAATAATTTTTGATGAATGGTAACTTTTTACTTTTTTAACCACGGTTAAAAGTAAATAGGGTAAATAAGGGTAAAAATGATATTATTATTACCCTAACACATCACATAATTCTATAGTATAAGTGTAATTTGACCAAAAACCACCTTAGGAATAAAATATGACCATTTAGGCCCACTTGGATTAGATTTGGACATTTATTATTAATTTATTTAAAGAAGGGTTAAAATAGTTAAAATCAAAGTTTAATAAGTATATCATTTTTAATATAGGGTTATACATAAGATAAATTAGACTATAAATATTCATTAGAAATATAAAAATATTTCCTAAATAATGGTATTTTTTTGTAATATTTAGACATTAAATAATTTAATTTATTTATGACACAAATATAATTCAGTAATTATCTTATTAATGAAATATTGACATAATTGATTTTATAAATACCAAACTAAATGTAATTTGAAACTTTTTATGAATTCCACTAATTTTATAGGTTAATATGACATGTTAGTATTGATATAATAAACTTATTTCGAACTAATCAGTCTGTTATGATTTTCACAAAAATCAATTACCAAATAGTGTCAAAATTGACATAAAATAGTTTTTAAAACAAATATTATATTATTAATTGTTATTTTATTCCTAAAAATATGAGGTTCAGCCAAAGTACTTAGATAAGGTTATATATTAATAATAAACAACTTGTGGTTCGTTTGGCTTCTTATTTAAGTTTATTAACCTTATAGTGTAAGAACACAAAAAGACACAGTAAAAGTAAAATTATCTAACTTAATGTTAAATCTAAATGATAAGGTTAAAATAGGAACCTAAACTTGTCTAAATTCTATTGGATGATAGGATTTCTACCCATCCCCACCATAGAATTGATATAAATCAATTTGGAGCTATTTAAAACCGAATTTGGCTTTATAATAAAATAATATTTTTAGTTATTCCAAAGGTGCCCCTCTCCTCCCTTATAAAAGGGCACCTCCTCCCTCTCTTACTCACACAACTTTGAGCATTCAATCTCAGCCAACCCCTGAAAAATTCTCTTCTAAACTTCCCTAGAAACATCCTAGAGGTCCTGGTCTTCTTCAAAGACCAATTTTAGTGCCCTAAGAGGAGGACTCAAAGAGGCGCTTCAAAGAAGTGGTAACGTCCAATACCGATTCTTTCAACATTATTTCTTATTCCACTCTCTCTTATTAGTTTTGTCATTATAAACTAATAACATAAGTATAACTCATATACAGATATGTTATTATAAGTATGAAATAACCCTATTTCTCCATCTATCCATCCCACGAAAAATAAAATCACCGCGCGTGCGTACGTACGGAGTACCGTCTCCGCGCCGTGGTGTAATCTATTTTCCACCACCACCTTACTTGTATGGGTATAATTGTGTACATAATAACTATATATGATAATTGTAAAGTGATATTCATTCTGAAATATTATACATACAGTCCAATACAATTCCACGATCCTGAGAACGATATCATCGCTCGTGCGTACGTACGGACTACCGTCTCCACGACGCGATGAGATTCATTCTCCACATTAACCATTCATGAATGATTATAAAGTATATATAATAAGTAATAATGAAATATATGACATAATAATGATACTGTATTTATGTGTATATATATGTATTTCATCTACTTAATTCCATTCATCTCAATAAGGAAACAAAAACAGCGTTCATGCGTAAGAACGGCCTACCGTGTCCATGAATGGTGTATTTCCTTCCATTTACTGATCTATTATATATTTGTATATTCTGAATATATATTATATATAAATCATGTTTTATATTCTGGAATTAAGTAATCATGAGCTACGTAATCATATGAATAATTAAAAGTCAAAACACGGATGACAAATGAAATGATTTTACCCAAAACGCTCTTTGACATGGAATTTACAAAAGAACGGGTAATATAAAGTAATACGTTTACTATATATGATATCATAACAATGATTATGATTCTGGAATAAGTCAATGACAATATTTAAATCATTATACAGAAGGTTCAGACACTTTCCAAGCAAATCGGACCTAAGGTAAGGGATAACTTTTCCAATCTCATTTTTATCTGAGATTGCTTATACGTAAGTATTTACTGGGGTTATTGTTATCATCCATGTCCATGTTTTATAAAAGTGTTTTCATGTATGTTTAAAGTCCTTTTTACCCATTTTTTGACTTTTACTACATGGTATGTAAGGAATATTTCTTTTGTTTACGTTACGAGGTATTTTTTTGACTTTTTCGGCAAAAGTACGAGAAGAATGTTATTCTAACTTATACGGCATGAAATGAATTTTACGGTTTTATAAAGCCTTATTTTCATGAAGCTTACTCCAAAATATTTCTTGACTATTTTCAAAAAAATCCTTTTCTCGTAAAATTTCATGACATTTTGTGAAAAGAAAATGATTTTAAATAAGAAAGGATATTTTCCTCAAGAATTCATTTCAAGTGTTTGATCAAAACCATTTTCCATCTAAGATAACATTATTTCATATGTGTATGTTTCAAGCATAATGTATCTATTATTTACATGGGTTCAATTTTCTTATTATGAAATGATATCCATTTCTTTTATATGGATTATGTAATGATGGGATGATGTTTATGAAACCCATTTTATTTATTGGGTTATTATGAATGATGTATGTTTATTTTGTGGCACAAGTAAGAATGATTTCACTATGACATGGGTGGGACCTATATCTCCCTCCAATGCATTGGGTAAAGATTTATATCTCATGAGATAGACATGGCTGGAACGTCAAGTTAAACCGGTTAAGTAATACAGGACTGGAATGAGGAGTGAACTCGATTCAGAAAGGGACTTTGTCCACTAAGATGGTCTTGGCAGCAATGCCTTGGCTACTATGGAAATAATATTATGTGCTTAATGGTTTCCACAATTACATGTTTTATTCCCATATTATTTTATCATTCTTAATGTTTCTTTATGATCTATGCCTTACGTACTTCCATTTTTTGTGTCATTTCTCAGGATTTTGATGTTTAAACATTATGTTCATGTTTTTAAGTTCAAATGTATATTGTATGTTTTATTTTATCCATGCATACCCTTACTGAGCATTTGAGCTCACCCTTTTTATGTTTTCTTTTCCCCAGGATATAAAGAAAGGTTTTAGGTATGAATAAAAAGGGAAGATCTTTATGGGAGATGTTGAAGATCTTTCACCACAATTAGAAGATTACTTTCCAAGTATCCAAAGACACTAAACTATTACGGTCCTTGTGTGTCTGCATTTGTTATTATTAAGTATTCCGCTAAAGTAATGTAATGTCCATGTACGTCAAGATTTTGGTCTCTACAGTTGGTATCAGAGGCAAAGGAGGTAGGAATGTATCCGATCCTTGGGAACTCTCACATGTGAGCATTGGACGAAGCATGGCTCTCCGCCCAAGGGCTTCATGAGGAAATGGCTGCCACTGGGGATGGTGGTGTGTCCCGCCCAGGGAGTGTAGCCGCCCATGGAGTGCCCTGATAGGTATCAATTATAGTCCACTGGATGTAATTCCAGACTGCTACAGTTGTTATCAGAGGAAAGGTTTAGTCAACCTTTGGAAACTAGGATGCGAAAATGTTAGTGAGATCCCTAGAGATATTTCTAAGGTATGTCTAGGGATGTCCCTACGGATAAGTATACGTATAGGATATAGTCTTAGAACCTTTTAACAATATTAGTTTCAACCAAAGATGTTAGATATTGAAGTTACTCCCCCATTATTATGATTTTTTCCTCTCACACTATTATTTTTGGGTTTTAGAAAATGGATGGAAACAAGATGATTCATAATAATGGAGGATATGATGGAAAATGGAATGATATTATTCATGAGCAACCAAATGAAATGGGATTTGGAAGTCCAAACATCATTATTATGCCGAATCAGCAATCTCATAATATGATCAATAATGTAAAATTTGGTAAGTTTCCGGACTCGGCTAATAAGAGAATGATGGAGTTTCATGATGATCATAGAGGAAAGAAAGATCAATTTCCCCTATGTAAATCATGTGGGAAGAGGCATCAAGGATAATGTTTCAAAGGAACTGGAAGATGCTTTGGGTTTGTAAAAGAAGGACACAAAGCCAGTAAGTGCAAAGGAAAAGGTTCAGTTAACACCAGGGATGAGGATAATGGTATTGCTACAACATCAACAATGGTTAAATGTTTTAAATGTGGAATGTACGAGCATTATGCAAACCAATGCCCTAAGGGAAAGTCTCATGAAGAGAATTTGTATGGTCGTATGGGTAGTATTTATGTTGATGATGATGAATAGACTACAAATGATATGTGAGATGAAATAATTGTTGAAGCTCGATCAATGGTTTAAGAATGTAGTGGAATGATTACATGTTTATCATGTGTAATGTTGTATAAGTAATCTCATGGTACTATGGAATAAAGAGACATCTAAGGATTATTACACGGTTTTCTTTCATTGAGTTTTGAAGGTGTATGATTAATGGTACCGGTATCCATGAAAGGTTATTCAGATATTTTTGGAATGTAGATGATATGAACACAATAAAGGAATAAGGAGAAAATTAAATGTTTGATAGTATTCATGAGCTCATGACTGGTATAAGGAGAATGTTATATCATGGTTTGAGTATATAGAATTTTTGGATTTTGGTATGTGGAAAGAGTTAACTTTTGACAGCATTCATGTTTTCACTACGGTTTAATGGGTATTCATTTTTCCAGAGAATACATGATTAATGTAATCACATGATTGGAATTTGACCAACAAGATATATGGGGGATAAATGACGGTATTCACATGCTTGATTGAAGACATTTCAAGTAATCATTTTCTTTATACTATGAGCTTGGACCAAATTATTTTAGATAAGCCTAAATATTGGAATGGATTATGTTGGACTTGAGTTAGTATTGTTTAATTATAGAAAATTTGTCGATATTATTGATGGTATGTTATAGTAATATAGTTTTAGAAAAAGGACAACCTGCAGGACGGGCGACAGCTCATCGCGTCGGACAAGGCTGTGGGAATAGAACCCACAACCGAAGTGAGACAGGCCTTTATCGCCTACCACTGGCCTACAGGAAGTCTCTATTTAGTATAAACTAGTTTTATTATATTAAGAAATATTATATATTAAGTATAAATCCATTTCAGGAACCATATATGATTAATATCACTATAGATGGACTTATGTATTTTTTATAACTTTTATAACCTTTTGTTTGAGACAGATGTAATGACCCATAATTCTATCACATGATCTGCTAACACATCACGAATAACAAATTCAACTTCATTTCATTAAGGGATGAAGTGAAAATTGTTCAATTAACGAACAACAGTGAGATTCTACCAAAATCATGTAAGTATTTCTTATAATTCATCAACTTTAGGGAAATGATCTTGAAAACCAAAAATGTTGTCCTAGTGCCCTTATATCTGATGAATCAGATGGAACCTTAGATCATCACAAATCTATGGATTTTTGATTTCTAGATTTTCCATAGCCATGTTCTCTACCACTCTCCATCAGAACATGATGGTTAGATTTCTCTTCCATATCCATATTTTCATCTATGTGGAAACCCAGTGATTAGTTTATTTGGGTAACCGTTACATTTCATAATTTTGTTTTTAAAGATTGGTTTTGGCATTACTTTTTAAGATGTGGGTTTCTATTAAAGAAACTTTCGAGGAGTGAACCATTTATAACCTTGATGAATTTCGAGGGCAAAATTCATTTAAAGTGGGGTAGAATGTAACACCCCGAGATTTTATGAAAAATATTCTTTTTAATTTCATTAATGTCTTGTGTTGTACGCTACACCAAAAGGAGCTTTCACAACACACATCCTTGACTTTCCTTGCATTACATGCAATCACGACCTTCCTCGATAGCGTGTGTAGTACCAATAACGAGTTTCACTAAACAACAATATGCTATTAAAATATTATTAAAACTAGCCGTTATGATTAGTAATAACCACTTTTTAAAATTTTGTAAATTTTATTTTTCAAAATGGACTTCATTTTTGGATTCGGAATATCGAAATTAGCTTAGGGAGAAATTTTGGTACTTTTCGGATAACTTTTATTTTCTGATGAATAGTGAAAATTACAAATTTTAATTAAAAACAACCTTTTTAATCAAAATAATTAATAGTGATAAATTATTAATTTGAGTGGTTTTAAAGTATATTTAGAATATATTTTTACAATTTAATACAATTTTGGTCATTGGATGTAATTTCATATTTAAACCAGTCATAAACAAGTGTCAATCTTTTGATAGTTATTATCTCTTAAGAACACGCTATTTGTTTTGACGAAGGAAATTAATTTTTAAATTAAGTAATGCAACTGATATGTTTTGAATTTGGTAAAATAGACATTATTTTTCAGTTCATAATACAAATATATATTAGGCCTAATATTTGGTATTTTTCTGAAAACTTTCATTTTTTGATGAATAGTGAAACCACTAAGTGGTAGTAAAAAAATGAATTTTTCATAAAACATAATTTGACCACTTATGTGAGTGGAATTTCAAAAATCTGAGAGACACGGTTGATTTCAGTAAGTAAAATGTGGTTCAATGAGATGAAAATTATTTTTGGTGAATAGTAACTTTTTAATTTTTTTACCTCGGTTAAAACTAAATAGGGTAATTAAGGGTAAAAATGATATTATTATTACCCTAACACATGTCATAATTCTATAGGATAAGTGTAATTCGACCAAAAACAACCTTAGGAATAAACTATGACCATTTAGGCCCACTTGGATTAGATTTGGACATTTATTATTAATTTATTTAAAGAAGGGTTAAAATAGTTAAAATCAAAGTTTAATAAGTATATAATTTTTAATATAAGGTTATACATAAGATAAATTCGACTATAAATATTCATTATAAATATAAAATGATTTCATACATAATGTTATTTTCTTTTTAATTTTTAGACATTAAATATTTTAATTTATTTATGACACAAAGATAATGCAGTAATTATCTTATTAATGAAATATTGACTTAATTGATGTTATAAATACCCAACTAAATGTAATTTGAGACTTTTTCTGAATTAAAATAATTTTCTAGGTTAATATGACATGTTAGTATTGATATAATTAACTTATTTAGAACTAATCAGTCTGTTATGATTTTCACAAATATCAATTACTAAATATTTTCAAAATTAACATAAAATAGTATTTAAAAAAAATATTATATTATTAATTGTTATTTTATACCTAAAAATATAAGGTTCGGCCAAATTACTAAGATAAGGTTATATATATTAATAATAAGCAACTTGGGGTTCGTTTGGCTTCTTAGAGTAAGTTTATTAACCGTATAGTGTAAGAACACAAAAAGACACGGTAAAAGTAAAATTATCTAACTTAATGTTAAATCTAAATGATATGGTTAAAATAGGAACCTATACTTGTCTAAATTCTATTGGATGAGAGGATTTCTACCCATCCCCACCTTAGTTTCTAAATAAATCAATTTGGAGCTTTTTAAAACCGAATTTGGCTTTATAATAAAATAATATTTTTAGTTATTCCAAACGTGCCCCTCTCAGCCCTTATAAAAGCGCAACTCCTCCCTCTCTTATCACACCAATTTGAGCCATCAAGCTCGGCCAACCGCTGAAAAATTATCTTCTCCACTTCCCTAGAAACATCCTAGAGGTCCTGGTCTTCTTCAAAGACCAATTTTAGTGCCCTAAGAGGAGGACTGAAAGAGGCGCTTCAAAGAAGAGGTAATGTCCGTTACCGATTCTTTCAACTTTATTTCTTCTTCCACTGTCTCTTATTAGGTTGTTTCATTATTAAGTAATAACATAAGTATCACTCATATACAGATATGTTATTATAAGTATCAAACAACCCTATTTCTCCATCTATCCATCCCACAGAAAATGAAATCACCGCGCGTGCGTACGTACGGAGTACCGTCTCCACGCCGTGGTGTAATCTATTTTCCACCACCACCTTACTTGGATGGGTATAATGGTGTACATAATAACTATATAAGATTATTTTAAAGTGATATTGATTCTGAAATTGTATACATACACTCCAATACAATTCTAAGATCATGAGAACGATATAATCGCTCGTGCGTACGTACGGACTACCGTCTCCACGACGCGATGAGATTCATTCTCCACATTAACCATTCATGAATGATTATAAAGTATATATAATAAGTAATAATGAAATATATGACATAATAATGATACTGGATTAATGTTTATATATATGTATGCCGTCTACTTAATTCCATTCAACTCTACAAGGAAACGAAAACAGCGTTCATGCGTACGAACGACCTACCGTCTCCATGAACGGTGTATTTCTTTCCATTTACTAATCTATTATATATATGTATATTCTGAATATATATTATATATAAATCATGTTTTATATTATTTAATTAATTAATCATGATCTAAGTAATCATATGAATAATTACAAGTCAAAACAAGGATGACAAATGAAATGATTTTACCCAAAACGCTCTTTGACATGGAATTTACAAAAGAACGGGTAATATAAAGTCATAAGTGAACCATATATGATATCATAACAATGTGTATGATTCTGGAATAAGTCAATGACATTATTTAAATCATTATACAGGACGTTTGGACACTTTCCAAGAAAATCGGACCCAAGGTAAGGGATAACTTTTCCAATCACATTTTTATCTGAGATTGCTTATACGTAAGTATTTACTGGGGTTACTGTTATCATCCATGTACATGTTTTATAAAAGTGTTTCCATATATTTTTAAAGTCCTTTTTACCCATTTTTTACTTTTACTACATGGTATGTAAGGAATCTTTCTTTTGTTTACGTTACGAGGTATTTTTTTGACTTTTTCGGCAAAAGTATGAGAAGAAGTTTTTTTAAATTATACGGCATGAAATGTTTTTTACGGTTTTATAAAGCCTTATTTTCATTAAGCTTCCTCAAAAATATTTCATGAATATTTTCAAAAAAATCCTTTTCTCTTAAAATTTCATAACATTTTGTGAAAAGAAAATAATTTTATATAAGAAAGGATATTTTCCTCAAGAATTAATTTCAAGTGTTAGATCAAAACCATTTTCCATCTAAGATAACATTATTTCATATGTGTATGTTTCAAGAATAATGTATCTATTATTTACATTGTTTCACTTTTATTATTATGAAATGACATCCATTTCTTTTATATGGATTATATAATGATGGGATGATGTTTATGAAACCCATTTTATTTATTGGGTTATTATGAATGATGTATGTTTATTTTGTGGCACAAGTAAGAATGATTTCACTATGAGATGGGTGGGACATATATCTCCCTCCAATGAATTGGGTAAAGATTAATATCTCATGAGATAGACATGGCTGGAAGGGAAAGTTAAACCGGTTCAGTAATACAGGACTGGAACGAGGAGTGAACTCGATTCAGAAAGGGACTTTGTCCACTAAGATGGTTTTGGCAGAATTGCCTTGGCTACTATGGAAATAATATCATGTGCTTAATGGTTGCCACAATTACATGTTTTATTCCCATGCCATTTTATCATTCTTAATGTTTCTTTATGATCTATTCCATATGTACTTCCATGTTTTGTGTCATTTCTCACGCTTTTGATGTTTAAACATTATGTTCATGTTTTTATGTTCAATTGTATATGGCATGTTTTATTTTATCCATGCTTACCCTTACTGAGAATTTGAGCTCACCCTTTTTATGTTTTCTTTTCACCATGATATAAAGAAAGGTTTTAGGTAAAAAAAAAAGGGAATAACTTTATGGGAGATGATGAAGATCTTTCACCACGATTAGAAGATTACGTTCCAAGTTTCCAAAGACACTAAACTATAACGGTCCTTGTGTGTCTGCATTTGTTATGTATTAAGTATTCTGCTAAAGTAATGTAATGTCCATGTACGTCAAGATTTGGGTATCTACAGTTGGTATCAGAGGCAAAGGAGGTAGGGATATATCCAATCCTTGGGAACTCTCACATGTGAGCGTTGGACGAAGCATGGCTCTCCGCCCAAGGGCTTCATGAGGAAATGGTTTCCACTGGGGATGGTGGTGTGTCCCGCCCAGGGGGTGTAGCCTCCCATGGAGTGGCCAGATAGGTATCAATTATAGTCCCCTGGAAGTAATTCTAGACCACTATAGTTGGTATCAGAGGAAAGGTTTAGTCAACCTTTGGAAACTAGGATGCAAAAATGTTAGGGAGATCCATAGAGATATTTATAAGGTATGTCTAGGGATGTCCCTAAGGATAAGTATACATATAGGATATAGTCCTGAAACTATGGTAATGATATTATATTAAACCAAAGATATTAGATATTTATGTTACTCTGCCTTTATTATGATTTTTTCTTCTCACACTATTGTTTTTGGGTTTTAGAAAATGGCTGGAAACAAGATGATTCACAATAATGGAGGATTTTATGGACAATGGAATGATATTCTTCATGAGCAACCAAATGAAATGGGATTTGGAAGTCCAAACATCATTATTATGCCGAATCAGCAATCTCATAATATGATCAATAAAGTAATATTTGGTAAGTTTCCTGACTTGCCTAATAAGAGAAAGATGGAGTTTCATGATGATCATAGAGGAAAGAAAGTTCAATTTCCCCTATGTAAATCATGTGGGAAGAGGCATCAAGGAAAATGTGTCAAAGTAACTGGAAGATGCTTTGGGTGTGGAAAAGAAGGACACAAAGCCAGTAAGTGCAAAGGAAAAGGTTCAGTTAACAACAAGGATGAGGATAATGGTACTGCTACGACATCAACAATGGTTAAATGTTTTAAATGTGGAATGTAATGGCATTATGCAAACCAATACCCTAAGGGAAAGTCTCATGAAGAGAATCAGTATGGTCGTATGGGTAGTATTTATGTTGAAGATGATGAAGAGACTACAAATGATATGTGAGATAAAAGAATTGTTGAAACTCGGTCAATGGTTTAAGAATGTAGTGGAATGATTACATGTTTATCATGTGTAATGTTTTATAAGTAATCTCATGGTACTATGGAATAAAGAGACGTCTAAGGATTGTTACACTGTTTTCTTTCCTTGATTTTTGAAAGTGTATGATTAATGGTACCAGTATCCTTGAAACGTTATTCAGATATTTTTCGAATGTAGATGATATGCGCATAATAAAGGAATAAGGAGAAAATTAAATGTTTGATAGTATTCATGAGCTCATGACTGATATAAGGAGAAGTTTATATCATGGTTTCAGTATATATATAATTTTTGGATTTTGGTATGTGGAAAGAGTTAACTTTTGACAGCATTCATGTTTTCACTAAGGTTTAATGGGTATTCATTTTTCAAGAGAATACATGATTAAGGTATTCACATGATTGGAATGTGACCAACAAGATATATGGGGGATAAATGATGGTATTCACATGCTTGATTGATGACATTTCAAGTAATCGTTTTCTTTATACTATCAGCTTGGACCAAAGTATTTTAGATAAGCCTAAAGATCGGAATGGATTATGTTGGACATAAGTTAGTATTGTTTAATGATAGAAGTTTTTTTGATATTATTTATGGGATGTTATAGTAATATAGTTTTAGAAAAATTACAACCTGCAGGACGGGCGACAGCCCATCGCGTCGGACAAGGCTGTGGGAATCGAACCCACAACCGAAGTGAGACTCACCTTTATCGCCTACCACTGGCCTACAAGAAGTCCCTGTTTAGTAGAAAGTAGTTTTATTATATTAAGAAGTATTATATATGAAGTATAAGTCCATTTCAGGAACCATATATGATTAATATCACTATAGATAGACTTATGTATTTTTGATAACTTTTATAACCTTTTGTTTGAGACAGATGGAATGACCCATCATTCTATCACATGATCTGCTAACACATCACAAATAAAAAATTCAACTTCATTTCCTTAAGGGATGAAGTGGAAATTGTTCAATTAACGAACAACAGTGAGATTGTACCAAAATCATGTAGGTATTTCTTTTAATTCATCAACTTTAGGGAAATGATCTTGAAAACAAAAAATGTTGTCCTAGTGCCCTTATATCCAATGAATCAGATGGAACCTTAGATCATCACAAATCTATGGATTTGTGATTTCTGGATTTTCCATAGCCATGTTCTCTACCACTCTCTATCAGAACATGATGGTTAGATTTCTCTTCTATATCCATATTTTCATCTATATGGAAACCTAGTGATTAGTTTGTTTGGGTAACCGTTACGTTTCATACTTTAGTTTTTAAAGATTGGTTTTGGTATTCCTTTTTATGATGTGGGTTTCTATTAAAGAAACTTTCAAGGAGTAAACCATTTATAACCCCGACGAATTTCAAGGGCGAGATTCATTTTAAGGGGGGTAGAATGTAACACCCCGAGATTTTATGAAAAAACATTTTTTTTTAATTTCATTAATGTCTTGTGTTGTACTCTACACCAAAAGGAGCTTTCACAACATGCATCCTAGACTTTCCTTGCATTACATGCAATCGCAACCTTCCTTGATAGCGTGTGTAGTACCAATAACGAGTTTCACTAAACAACAATATGCTATTAAAATATTATTAAAACTAGCCATTATGAATAGTAATAACCACTTTTTGAAATTTTTTAAATTTTATTTTTCAAAATAGACTTCATTTTTGGATTCGGAATATCGAAATTAGCTTAGGGTGAAATTTTGGTACTTTTCGGATAACTTTCATTTTCTGATGAATAGTTAAAAGTACTAAATTTTAATTAAAAAAAACCTTTTTAATCAAAATAATTAATAGTGATAAATTATTAATTTGAGTGGTTTTAAAGTATAACTAGAATATATTTTTATAATTTAATACAATTTTGGTCATTGGATGTAATTTCACATTTAAACCAGACATAAACAAGAGTCAATATTTTGATAGTTATTATCTCTTAAGAACACGCTATTTGTTTTGACGACGGGAATTAATTTTTAAATTAAGTAATGAAACTGATATGTTTTGAATTTGGTAAAATATATATCATGTTTCTGTTCATAATATCAAATATTGATTAGGCCAAATTTTTGGTATTTTTCTGAAAACTTTCATTTTTGGATGAATAGTGAAACCACTTAGTGGTAGTAAAAAAAATGAATTTTTCATAAAACTTATTTTTACCGCTTCTGTGAGTGGAATTTAAAAAATCCGAGAGACACGGTTGATGTCAGTAAGTAAAATGTGGTTCAATGAGATGAAAATAATTTTTGGTGAATAGTAACTTTTTACTTTTTTAACCACGGTTAAAAGTAAATAGGGTAATTAAGGGTAAAAATGATATTATTATTACCCTAAAACATGTCATAATTCTATTCGATAAGTGTAATTCGACCAAAAACAACTTTAGGAATAAAAGATGACCATTTAGGCCCACTTGGATCAGATTAGTACATTTATTATTAATTTATTTAAAGAAGGGTTAAAATAGTTAAAATCAAAGTTTAATAAGTATATTATTTTTAATATAGGGTTATACATAAGATAAATTCGACTATAAATATTCATTTGAAAGATAAAAGGAATTCCTACATAATGGTATTTTATTTGTAATTTTTAGACAATAAATAATTTAATTTATATATGACACAAAGATAATGCAGTAATTATCTTATTAATGAAATATTGACATAATTGATGTTATAAATACCAAAATAAATTAAATTTGAGGCTTTTTATGAATTCCACTAATTTTATAGGTTAATATGACATGTTAGTATTGATATAATTAACTTATTTTAAACTAATCAGTCTGTTATGATTTTCAAAAAAATCAATTACCAAATAGTGTCAAAATTGACATAAATTAGTTTTTAAAACAAATATTATATTATTAATTGTTATTTTATTCCTAAAAATATATGTTTCTGCCAAATTACATAGATAAGTTTATATATAGAAATAATAAACAACTTGGGGTTCGTTTGGCTTCTTATAGTAATTTTATTAACCTTATAGTGTAAGAACACAAAATGACACGGTAAAAGTAAAAGTATCTAACTTAATGTTAAATCTAAATGATAAGGTTAAAATAGGAACCTAAACTTGTCTAAATTCTATTTGATGAGATTATTTCGACCCATACCTACCTTATCTTCAAAATAAATCAATTTGGAGCTATTTAAAACCGAATTTGGCTTTATAATAAAATAATATTTTTAGTTATTCCAAAGGTGCCCCTCTCCTCCCTTATAAAAGGGCACCTATTCCCTCTCTTCCTCACACCACTTTGAGCCTTCAAGCTCGGAAAACCCCTGAAAAATTCTCTTCTCTAGTTCCCTATCAACATCATAGAGGTCCTGGTCTTCTTCAAAGACCAATTTTAGTGCCCTAAGAGGTGGACTCAAAGAGGCACTTCAAAGAAGAGGTAATGTCCGTTACCGATTCTTTCAACTTTATTTCTACTTCCACTTTTTCTTCATAGGTTGTTTCATTATGAAATAATAATACAAGTATCACTAATATACAGATTTGTTATTATAAGTATTAAAAAACCCTATTTCACCATCTATCCATCCCACGGAAAATGAAATCACCGCGTGTACGTACGTACGGAGTACCGTCTCCACGTCGTGGTGTAATCTATTTTCCACCACCACCTTACCTGGATGGGTATAATGGTGTACATAATAACTATATATGATTATTGTAAAGTGATATTTATTTTGAAATAGTAAACATAAACCTCAATACAATTCCACAATCATGAGAACGATATCATCGCTCGTGCGTACGTACGGACTACCGTCTCCACGACGCGATGAGATTCATTCTCCACATTAACCATTCATGAATGATTATAAAGTATACATAATAAGTAATCATGAAATATATGACATAATAATGATACTATATTTATGTGTATATATATGTATGTCATCTACTTAATTCCATTCAACTCAATAAGGAAACGAAAACAGCGTTCATGCGTACGAACGACCTACCATCTCCATGAATGGTGTATTTCTTTCCATTTATAGATCTATTATATATATGTATATTCTGAATATATATTATATATAAATCATGTTTTATATTCTGTAATTAAGTAATAATGATCTATGTAATCATATGAATAATTACAAGTCAAAACACAGATGACAAATGAAACGATTTTACCCAAAACGCTCATTAACATGAAGTTTACAAAAGAATGGGAAATATAAAGTCATAAGTGAACCATATATGATATCATAACAATGAGTATGATTCTGGAATAAGTAAATGACATTATTTAAATCAATATACATGAGGTTTGGACACTTATGAAGCAAATCAAACCTAAGTTAAGGGATAAATTTTCAAATCTCATTTTTATCCGAGATTGCTTATACGTAAGTATTTACTGGGGTTATCATTATCATCAATGTCCATGTTTTATAAAAGTGTTCTCATATATGTTTATAGTCCTTTTTACCCATTTTTGACTTTTACTACATGGTATGTAAGGAATATTTCTTTTGTTTACGTTATGAGGTATTTGTTTTTGACTTTTTCGGCAAAAGTACGAGAAGAATGTTTTTTTAACTTATACGGCATGAAATGATTTTTACGGTTTTATAAAGCCTTATTTTCATGAAGCTTCCTCCAAAATATTTCATTTATATTTTCAACAAAATCCTTATCTCTTAAAATTTCATGACATTTTGTGAATAGAAAATGATTTTAAATAAGAAAGGATATTTTCCTCAAGAATTCATTTCAAGTGTTTGATCAAAACAATTTTCCATCTAAGAAAACATTATTTCATATGTGTATGTTTCAAGCATAATGTATCTATTATTTACATGGTTTCACTTTTCTTATTATTAAATGATATCAATTTCTTTTATATGGATTATGTAATGATGGGATGATGTTTATGAAACCCATTTTATTTATTGGGTTATTATGAATGATGTATGTTTATTTTGTGGCACAAGTAAGAATGATTTAACTATGAGATGGGTGGGACCTATATCTCCCTCCAATTCATTGGGTAAAGATTTATATCTCATGATATAGACATGGCTTGAACAGAAAGTTAAACTGGTTCAGTAATACAGGACTGGAATGAGGAGTGAACTCGATTCAGAAAGGGACTTTGTCCACTAAGATGGGCTTGGAAGAAATGCCTGGGATACTATGGAAATCATATCATGTGCTTAATGGTTTCCACAATTACATGTTTTATTCCCATGCTATTTTATCATTCGTAATGTTTCTTTATGATCTATGGCTTATGTACTTCCATGTTTTGTGTCATTTATCAAGCTTTTGATGTTTAAACATTATGTTCATGTTTTTAAGTTCAAATGTATATGGTATGTTTTATTTTATCCATGGTCACCCTTACTGAGAATTTGAGCTCACCCTTTTTATGTTTTATTTTCCCCAGGATATAATGAATGGTTTTAGGTTAGAAAAAAAAGGGAAGATCTTTAGGGGAGATGTTGAAGATCTTTCACCACGATTAGAAGATTACGTTACAAGTTTCCAAAGGCACTAAACTATTACGGTCATTGTGTGTATGCTTTTGTTATGTATTAATTATTCCGCTAAGGTAATGTAATGTACATGTACTTCAAGCTTTGGGTCTCTACAGTTGGTATTAGAGGAAAAAGAGGTAGGAATGTATCCGATCCTTGAGAACTCTCACATGTGAGCGTTGGACGAAGCATGGATCTCCCCCCAAGTGCTTCATGAGGAAATGGCTGCCACTGCGGATGGTGGTGTGTCCCACCCAGGGGGTGTAGCCGCCCACGGAGTGCCCTGATAGGTATCAATTATAGTCCACTGGAAGTAATTCCAGACTGCTACAGTTGGTATCAGAGGAAAGGTTTAGTCAACCTTTGGAAACTTGGATGCTAAAATGTTAGTGAGATCTCTAGAGATATGTCTAAGGTATGTCTTGGGATGTCCATAAGGTTAATTATACGTATAGGATATAGTCCTAGAACTATGGTAACGATATTAGATTAAACCAAAGATGTTAGATATTGATGTTACTCCCCCTTTATTATGATTTTTGCCTCTCACTCTATTCTTTTTGGGTTTTAGAAAATGGCTAGAAACAAGATGATTCACAATAATGGAGGATATGATGGACAATGGAATGTTATTCTTCATGAGAAACCAAATGAAATGGGATTTGGAAGTCCAAACATCATTATTATGTCGAATCAGCAATCTCATAATATGATCAATAAAGTAAAATTTGGTATGTTTCCTGACTCAGCTAATAAGAGAAAGTTGGAGTTTCATGATGACCATAGGGGGAAAAAGTTAAATTTCACCTATGTAAATCATGTGGGAAGAGGCATCATGGAGAATGTTTCAAAGGAACTGGAAGATGCTTTGGGTGTGGAAAAGAAGGACACAAAGCCAGTAAGTGCAAAGGAAAAGGTTCAGTTAACACCAGGGATGAGGATAATGGTATTGCTACGACATCAACAATGGTTAAATGTTTTAAATGTGGAATGTACGGGCATTATGAAAAACAATGCCCTAAGGGAAAGTCTCATGAAGAGAATCAGTGTAGAGACCCGTAGCCTGACGTACATGGACATTATATTACATTTGCGGAAAACTTAGTACATAACAAAAACACACACACACAAGGATCGTAATAGTTTAGTGTCTTTGGAAACTCGGAACGTAATCTTCTAATCGTGGTGAAAGTTCTTCAATATCTCCCATAAAGGTCATCCCTTTTTTTTACCTAAAACCTTTCATTATATCCTGGGGAAAAGAAAACATAAAAGGGTGAGCTCAAATGCTCAGTAAGGGTATACAAAAGAAATAAAAATCATATCATATCTTTTTTGAAAATCATAACCTGCAAAAGAGATCATAATATCTTAACATGGAACAAATCATAGAAGTGAAAATAAGATCACCATAATCATAACATGAAACTTGAAACTTTGTGGAATGCACAAATAATCATGGAAAATCATTTCTTGTTAGTCATGACTCATTGCCAAGACTATCTTAGTGGAAAAAGTCCCTTTCTGAACCGAGTTCACTCCTCGTTTCAGTCCTGTATCACTGAACCGAAATAACCTTCCGTTCCAGCCATGTCTATCTCATGAGATATAAAATCTTTACCCAATGCATTGGAGGGAGATATAGGTCCCACCCATCTTATAATGAATCCTTTCTTATGTGTGCCACATAATCATAAAACATACATCATCGCATAACACATGTAACAAAAATGGGATTCTTGAAACATCATGACATCATAAATAAATTCATATAAGATAAAGGAATAATTCCATCACAACATGATCAAATCAATGTAATAATAGGGATAAAAACAGAACCCTTTTATTATCTTATATGGAAAATAATTTTGATAAAATACTTGAACTCCATTCTTGAGGAAAATATCCTTTCTACTTCAAAAACATTTTTCCTTTCTTAACATGTCATACAACTTTAAACTAAAAGAAGTTGATTAAAAATAAACTTGAAAACTTGTAAAGGAAGCTTCTTGGAAATAATGTTTTAAAAATCCATTCATGCCGTATAAGTTAAAAAAAACATTCTTCGTACTTTTGTCGGAAAAGTCAAAAAGTACCTCGTACGACAAAAGATTCCTTTCATACATATTACTGAAAACTCACCGAAGGGTAAAAATGGATTTAAACAATTGTAGGTGGATGGAAATAATATTACATATTGATGAAACATGGATGTGGATGATAAAATACACCCCAGTGAATACTTACGAATAAACAATCTCGGATAAAAATGAGATTGTGATATTTCCCTTACCTTAGGTCCGATTTGCTTTGTTCGTGTCCGAAGCTCCTGTATAATTGTTTAAATAATGTTATTGACTTATTACAGAATCATACATATTGATATGAGATCATATATGGTCATATTATTAGCTTCTTGTTAGTAATATTTCATTGTTACTTGTTACTCGGGTCTTTATAACTTTTTGTTCTTATGCGTGTTTTGTCGAATAAATTCTTATTCTTATCTTTAGGTTATAGATAATTCATTTCCAGAATGGTATTAGTGTAGTATATACCATATTCATTCATTCAATTCATTTATACAATCATTATTAAATGAAGATCATGTAGAACGAGTCGCATCACATCGTGGAGACGGTATTCCGTACGTACGCACGAGTGATGATATCGTTCCTATGATCGTGGAATTGTATTGGAGTATATATATATATTATTTCAGTATCAATATTACTTAATAATAATCATATATAGTTACTCATTACACCATTATACCCATCCTTGTAAGGTGATGGTGGAAAATAGATTACACCACGGCGTGGAGACGGTATTCCGTACGTACGCACGCGCGGTGATTTCATTTTTCCGTAGGATAGATAGAAGGTGAATTAGGGTTGTTTCATATTTATAATAACATATCAGTATGTAAGTAATACTGATGTTATTACTTTATCATGAAACAACTAAAGAAGAAGAAGTTTAAGAAGAAAGAAATTGAAAAGATCGGTAATGGATATAACCTCTTCTTTGAAGTGCCTCTTTGAGACCTCCTCTTAGGGCACTAGAATTGGTCTTTGAGGAAGACCAGAACCTCTAGGATGTTTCTAGGGAAGTGGAGAAGAGATTTTGGCAGGGGTTGGCCGAGCTTGAGTGCTCAAATTGGTGTGAGGAGGAGGGGGAGGAGGTGTCCTTTTATAGGGGAGGAGAGGGGCACCTTAGGAATATCTCAAAATATTATTTTATATTAAAGTCAAAATCGGTTTATAATGGTTCCAAAGGGTCTTATTTCGAAGCTAAAGTGGGGATGGGTCGAAATCCTATCAACCAATAGAATTTAGACAAGTTTAGGATATTATTTTAACCTTATCAATTAGATTTAACTCTAAGTTAAATAATTTAACTTTTACCATGTCTTTTTGTTTTCTTTCACTATATGGTTAATACACTTACTATAACATGCCAAACGAACCCCACATTATTTATTATTAATATATATATCCTTATCTAAGTCATTTGGCCGAACCTCAGATTTTTAGGAATACAATAACAATTAATAATATAATATTTGATTTAAAAACTATTTTGTGTCAATTTTGACACTATTTAATATATGATTTTTGTGAAAGTCATAACAGAATTAAATGTTCGAACCAAGTTGATTAAATCAACATTAATATATCATAGTAACCTAGAAAATTAGTGGAATTCATAAAAAAGCTCAAATTACATTTATTTTGGTGTTTATAACATCAATTATGTCAATATTTCATTAATAAGATAATTACTGCATCATCGTTGTGTCATAAATAAATTAAATTATTTGATGTCTAAAAATTACAAATAAAATACCATCATGTAGGAAATCTTTTTAGATTTCTAATGAATATTTACAATCGAATTTATCTTATGTATAACCCCATATTAAAAATGATTTACTTATTAAACTTTGATTTTAACTATTTTAACCTTTCTTGAAATAAATTAATAATAAATGTCCTAATCTAATCCAAGTGGGCCTAAATGGTCATATTTTATTCCTAAGTTTGTTTTTGGTCGAATTACACTTGTCCAATAGAATTAGGACATGTGTTAGGGTAATAGTAATATCATATTTACCCTTAGTTACCCTATTTACTATTAACCGCGGTAAAAAAGTAAAAAGTTACTATTCACCAAAAAATTATTTTCATCTCATTGAACCACATTTTAGTCCTTGATATTAACCGTGTCTCTCGGATTTTCGAAATTTCATTCACAGAAGCGGCAAAATTATGTTTTATGAAAAATTCAGTTTTTTTAACTACCACTTAGTAGTTTCACTATTCATCAAAAATTGATGTTTTTCAGAACAATGCCAAAATTTCATCCTAAGCTATATTTCATATTCCGAATTCAAAAATGAAATATATTTTACCAAATTCATAACATAGAAGTTGCATTAATTAATTTTATAATTAAATCCTGCTGTTAAAATAAATAGCGTGTTTTTAGGAAACAATATATATCAAAAGATTGACACTTGATTATGTCTGGTTTAAATGTTAAATTACAACCAATGACCAACATTGTATTAAATTGTAAAAATATATTCTAAATATACTTTAAAACCACTCAAATTAATAATTTATCACTATTAATTATTTTGATTAAAAAAGTTGTTTTTAATTATAATTTAGTAATTTTCACTATTCATCAGAATATGAAAGTTATCCGAAAAGTACCAAAATTGCACCTTAGGATAAATTCGATACTCCGAATCCAAGAATGAAGTTCATTTTGAAAAATAAGATTTACAGAATTCTAAAAAGTGGTTATTACTATTCATAACGGCTAGTTTTAATAATATTTTAATAGCACATCGTTGTTTAGTGAAACTCGGTATTGCGTATTACACACGCTATCGAGGAAGGTCGTGATTGCGTGTAATGCAAGGCAAGACAAGGATGCGTGTTGTGCAAGCTCCTTTTGGTGTAGCGTACAACACAAGACATTAATAAAATTAAAAAGAATATTTTTTATAAAATCTTGGGCTGTTACATTCTACCCCCCTTAAAATGAATTTCGCCCTCGAAATTCGTCGTGGTTATAAATGGTTTACTATTCGAAAGTTTCTTTAATAGAAACCCACATCGTAAAAAGGAATACTAAAACATGGCTTTAAAAAACTAAAGTATGAAATGTAACGATTACCCAAATAAACTAATCATTGGGTTTCCACATAGGTGAAAATATGGATATGGAAGAGAAATCTAACCATCATGTTCTGATGTAGAGTGGTAGAGAACATGGCTATGGAAAAGCCAGTAATCACAAATCCATAGATTTGTGATGATATAAGGTACCATCTGATTCATCAGGTATAAGATCACTAGGACAACATTTTTGGTTTTCAAGATCATTTCCCCTAAAGTAGAAAATTTGAATTTTAATAAATACTTACTTTATTTTGGTACAATCTCACTATTGTTCATGCCTTGAACAATTTCCAATTCATCTCTTAAATAAATGAAGTTGAATTTGTTATTCGTGAAGTGTTAGCAGATCATGTGATAGAATGATGGGTCATTCCATCTGTCTCAAACAAAAGATTAGCAAAAATTATATGCATAAATAGATCTATAGTGAGATTAATCATATATGGTTCCTAAAATGGACTTATACTTCATATATCATACTGCTTAATATAATAAAACTAGTTTCTACTAAACAGGGACTTCCTGTAGGCCAGTGGTAGGCGATAAAGGCCAGTCGCACTTCGGTTGTGGGTTCGATTCCCACAGCCTTGTCCGAAGCGATGGGCTGTCGCCCGTCCTGCAGGTTGTCCTTTTTCTAAGACTACATTACTATAACATCCCATCAATAATATCGAAAAAAAACTTCTATCCTTAAACAATACTAACTTATGTCCAACATAATCCATTCTAATATTTAGGCTTATCCATAATACTGCAGTCCACTCTCATAACATAGTGAAAACGATTACCAGAGATTTCACACCATCGTCGATCCCATAAGATATGTTCTGTTGGTCACATTCCAAACTTTCAAAGTCCTTAATCGTGTATTCTCTTGAATACCTTAGTGAAAACATGAATGCAGTTAAAAGTTAACACTTTTCACATACCAAAATCCTCAAAATTCTATATACTCAAACTTAGTCCTTATATCAATCATGAGCTCATGAATACTGTTAAACATTTCATTTTCTCGTTTTCCTTTCATTATGCGCATAATATCTCAATCACTTTGAATACCACATTAGACCAATACATAAATATTCCAATATTCCATGATACAACATTATTTTGGAATCCCATTACATAAACACTTAATCATACCACCACATCGTTGTCATATTCAACATTGCCAATAGTGATCGCATGTGACTTCCCTTTGTCCTTTGCCTTCAGTGGTTGCTCATGTTGATCATCACTAACCATTGGATTAGGGCAATTATTAGCATAATGCCCCATTTCCTTGCACTTGAAGCATTGAAGTGTTGGTGGTGCGTTATCTGCATTGTTTGCTTTATTCCCATCATTAGAAACCCTTTTTCCATTACTTCGACACTCAGCTGCTCGATGACCTTCTTTTCCACACTTAAAACATTTCCTAGTTCCTTTAAGACAATCTCCACCATGCTTCTTTCCACACCTTGTGCATAAGGAAACATTCATCTTCTTTTCACCATTATTATGAGATTTCTCCTTTAACTCCATCTTTCGTTTCTTGTCAAAACCATGAGATGGATATGTAACACCAACTTCCATTTCTACCTTGACAGCACAATGCACAATTTCTTCATAGCTACTGAAGTCTCTTATAGCTAATGCCCTTCGAAGACTTGGTTTTAAGCCACTGAAAAATCGATCAACTTTACTTTCAGGTTGGATGATAATGCCAGATGCATACCTTGCAAGTCTTGTAAAATTCGCTTCGTATATACCAACAGATTCATCATCCTTCTGCTTCAGCTCAATAAACTCCTTTTCCATCTTTGTTCGAAGAATACGAGGGAAGTACTTACTGAAAAACAAGTTCTTGAACTCGTCCCATTCCATGGACTCAATTTCATCCCTTGGCCTCGTATTCTTGATAAGATTCCACCATTGATCAGCTTCACCTTCCAAACGATATACTGCTAAGATGACTTTATCATGTTCAGAACATTGAAGAACTGAAAATATCTTTTCAGTGGTACTGATCCACTGTTCAGCAACAAGTGGATCGGATGTCCCACTGAAAGAAGGTGGACGTTGCCTCATGAAGGACTCAATAGAATATTGTTCCCTTCTCTGCTCATTTGGAAGTCCAGAATGATTCATAGCTTGTGTAAGTATAGCAATAAGATTTTGCACTCCATCTCCCATAACATTTGTTTGTTCAGGAGGGCAATCATTGCATTGTCCATTGCATTGATCAACACGGTTCCTTCGGGTTCCAGCCATCATCTAAAACCCAAAAAGAATAGTGTGAGAGGCAAAAATAATGCTAGGGAAAACAACATAATAAAGGGGGAGTACCTTCAATATCCAACATCTTAGGTTTAATTCTATGATCGTTAGCGTAATTCTATTACTATAACCTATACGTATACTTATCCCTAGGGACATCCCTAGACATACCTTAGAAATATCTCTAGGGATCTCACTAACGTTTTCGCATCCTAGTTTCCAAAGGTTGACTAAACCTTTCCTCTGATACCAACTGTAGAGACCCGTAGCCTGACGTACATGGACATTATATTACATTTGCGGAAAACTTAGTACATAACAAAAACACACACACACAAGGATCGTAATAGTTTAGTGTCTTTGGAAACTCGGAACGTAATCTTCTAATCGTGGTGAAAGTTCTTCAATATCTCCCATAAAGGTCATCCCTTTTTTTTACCTAAAACCTTTCATTATATCCTGGGGAAAAGAAAACATAAAAGGGTGAGCTCAAATGCTCAGTAAGGGTATACAAAAGAAATAAAAATCATATCATATCTTTTTTGAAAATCATAACCTGCAAAAGAGATCATAATATCTTAACATGGAACAAATCCTAGAAGTGAAAATAAGATCACCATAATCATAACATGAAACTTGAAACTTTGTGGCATGCACACATAATCATGGAAAATCATTTCTTGTTAGTCATGACTCATTTCCAAGACTATCTTAGTGGACAAAGTCCCTTTCTGAACCGAGTTCACTCCTCGTTTCAGTCCTGTATCACTGAACCGAAATAACCTTCCGTTCCAGCCATGTCTATCTCATGAGATATAAAATCTTTACCCAATGCATTGGAGGGAGATATAGGTCCCACCCATCTTATAATGAATCATTTCTTATGTGTTCCACATAATCATAAAACATACATCATCGCATAACACATGTAACAAAAATGGTATTCTTGAAACATCATGACATCATAAATAAATTCATATAAGATAAAGGAATAATTCCATCACAACATGATCAAATCAATGTAATAATAGGGATAAAAACAGAACCCTTTTATTAACTTATATGGAAAATAATTTTGATAAAATACTTGAACTCCATTCTTGAGGAAAATATCCTTTCTACTTCAAAAACATTTTTCCTTTCTTAACATGTCATACAACTTTAAACTAAAAGAAGTTGATTAAAAATAAACTTGAAAACTTGTAAAGGAAGCTTCTTGGAAATAATGTTTTAAAAATCCATTCATGCCGTATAAGTTAAAAAAACATTCTTCGTACTTTTGTCGGAAAAGTCAAAAAGTACCTCGTACGACAAAAGATTCCTTTCATACATATTACTGAAAACTCACCGAAGGGTAAAAATGGATTTAAACAATTGTAGGTGGATGGAAATAATATTACATATTGATGAAACATGGATGTGGATGATAAAATACACCCCAGTGAATACTTACGAATAAACAATCTCGGATAAAAATGAGATTGTGATATTTCCCTTACCTTAGGTCCGATTTGCTTTGTTCGTGTCCGAAGCTCCTGTATAATGGTTTAAATAATGTTATTGACTTATTCCAGAATCATACATATTGATATGAGATCATATATGGTCATATTATTAGCTTCTTGTTAGTAATATTTCATTGTTACTTGTTACTCGGGTCTTTATAACTTTTTGTTCTTATGCGTGTTTTGTCGAATAAATTCTTATTCTTATATTTAGGTTATAGATAATTCATTTCCAGAATGGTATTAGTGTAGTATATACCATATTCATTCATTCAATTCATTTATACAATCATTATTAAATGAAGATCATGTAGAATGAGTCGCATCACATCGTGGAGACGGTATTCCGTACGTACGCACGAGTGATGATATCGTTCCTATGATCGTGGAATTGTATTGGAGTATATATATATATTATTTCAGTATCAATATTACTTAATAATAATCATATATAGTTACTCATTACACCATTATACCCATCCTTGTAAGGTGATGGTGGAAAATAGATTACACCACGGCGTGGAGACGGTATTCCGTACGTACGCACGCGCGGTGATTTCATTTTTCCGTAGGATGGATAGAAGGTGAATTAGGGTTGTTTAATATTTATAATAACATATCAGTATGTAAGTAATACTGATGTTATTACTTTATCATGAAACAACTAAATAAGAAGAAGTTGAAGAAGAAAGAAATTGAAAAGATCGGTAAGGGATATTACCTCTTCTTTGAAGTGCCTCTTTGAGACCTCCTCTTAGGGCACTAGAATTGGTCTTTGAGGAAGACCAGAACCTCTAGGATGTTGCTAGGGAAGTGGAGAAGAGATTTTGGCAGGGGTTGGCCGAGCTTGAGTTCTCAAATTGGTGTGAGGAGGAGGGGGAGGAGGTGTCCTTTTATAGGGGAGGAGAGGGGCACCTTAGGAATATCTCAAAATATTATTTTATATTAAAGTCAAAATCGGTTTATAATGGTTCCAAAGGGACTTATTTCGAAGATAAAGTGGGGATGGGTCTAAATCCTATCAACCAATAGAAATTAGACAAGTTTAGGATATTATTTTAACCTTATCAATTAGATTTAACTCTAAGTTAAATAATTTAACTTTTACCATGTCTTTTTGTTTTCTTTCACTATATGGTTAATACACTTACTATAACATGCCAAACGAACCCCACATTATTTATTATTAATATATATATCCTTATCTAAGTCATTTGGCCGAACCTTAGATTTTTAGGAATACAATAACAATTAATAATATAATATTTTGATTTAAAAACTATTTTGTGTCAATTTTGACACTATTTGATATATGATTTTTGTGAAAGTCATAACAGAATTAAATGTTCGAACCAAGTTGATTAAATCAACATTAATATATCATAGTAACCTAGAAAATTAGTGGAATTCATAAAAAAGCTCAAATTACATTTATTTTGGTGTTTATAACATCAATTATGTCAATATTTCATTAATAAGATAATTACTGCATCATCGTTGTGTCATAAATAAATTAAATTATTTGATGTCTAAAAATTACAAATAAAATACCATCATGTAGGAAATCTTTTTAGATTTCTAATGAATATTTACAATCGAATTTATCTTATGTATAACCCCATATTAAAAATGATTTACTTATTAAACTTTGATTTTAACTAATTTAACCTTTCTTGAAATAAATTAATAATAAATGTCCTAATCTAATCCAAGTGGGCCTAAATGGTCATATTTTATTCCTAAGTTTGTTTTTGGTCGAATTACACTTGTCCAATAGAATTAGGACATGTGTTAGGGTAATAGTAATATCATATTTACCCTTTGTTACCCTATTTACTATTAACCGCGGTAAAAAAGTAAAAAGTTACTATTCACCAAAAAATTATTTTCATCTCATTGAACCACATTTTAGTCCTTGATATTAACCGTGTCTCTCGGATTTTCGAAATTCCATTCACAGAAGCGGCAAAATTAAGTTTTATGAAAAATTCAGTTTTTTTATCTACCACTTATTAGTTTCACTATTCATCAAATATTGATGTTTTTCAGAACAATGCCAAAATTTCATCCTAAGAAATATTTCATATTCCGAATTCAAAAATTAAATCTATCTTACCAAATTCATAACATAGAAGTTGCATTAATTAATTTTATAATTAAATCCTGCTGTTAAAATAAATAGCGTGTTTTTAGGAAACAATATATATCAAAAGATTGACACTTGATTATGTCTGGTTTAAATGTGAAATTACAACCAATGACCAACATTGTATTAAATTGTAAAAATATATTCTAAATATACTTTAAAACCACTCAAATTAATAATTTATCACTATTAATTATTTTGATTAAAAAAGTTGTTTTTAATTATAATTTAGTAATTTTCACTATTCATCAGAATATGAAAGTTATCCGAAAAGTACCAAAATTTCACCTTAGGCTAAATTCGATACTCTGAATCCAAGAATGAAGTTCATTTTGAAAAATAAGATTTACAGAATTCTAAAAAGTGGTTATTACTATTCATAACGGCTAGTTTTAATAATATTTTAATAGCACATCGTTGTTTAGTGAAACTCGGTATTGCGTATTACACACGCTATCGAGGAAGGTCGTGATTGCGTGTAATGCAAGGCAAGACAAGGATGCGTGTTGTGCAAGCTCCTTTTGGTGTAGCGTACAACACAAGACATTAATAAAATTAAAAAGAATATTTTTTATAAAATCTTGGGCTGTTACAATCAGTATGGTCGTATGGGTAGTATTTATGTTGATGATGATGAAGAGACTACAAATGATATGTGAGATGAAAGAATTGTTGAAGCTCGGTCAATGGTTTAAGAATGTAGTGGAATGATTACATGTTTATCATGTGTAATGTTGTATAAGTAATCTCATGGTACTATGGAATAAAGAGACATCTAAGGATTGTTACACTGTTTTCTTTCCTTTAGTTTTGAAAGTGTATGATTAATGGTATCAGTATCCATGAAAGGTTATTCCGATATTTTTGGAATGTAGATGATATGCGCATAATAAAGGAATAAGGAGAAAATTAAATGTTTGATAGTATTCATGAACTCATGACTGATATAAAGATAAGGTTATATGGGGGATAAATGATGGTGTTCACATTCTTGATTGATGACATTTCAAGTAATCGTTTTCTTTATACTATGAGCTTGGACAAAAGTATTTTAGATAAACCTAAAGATTGGAATGGATTATGTTGGACATAAGTTAGTATTGTTTAATGATATAACTTTTTTCGATATTATTGATGGGATGTTATAGTAATATAGTTTTAGAAAAAGGACAACCTGTAGGACGGGCGACAACCCATCACGTCGGACAAGGCTGTGGGAATCGATCCCACAACCGAAGTGAGACCGACCTTTATCGCCTACCACTGGCCTACAAGAAGTCCATGTTTAGTAGAAACTAGTTTTATTATATTAATCAGTATTATATATGAAGTATAAGTCCATTTTAAAAACCATATATGATTAATATCACTATAGATGGACTTATGTATTTTTGATAACTTTTATAACCTTTTGTTTGAGACAGATGGAATGACCCATCATTCTATCACATGATCTGCTAACACATCACGAATAACAAATTCAACATCATTTCATTAAGGGATGAAGTGGAAATTGTTCAATTAACGAACAATAGTGAGGTTGTACCAAAATCATGTAAGTATTTCATTTAATTCAACAACTTTAGGGAAATGATCTCGAAAACCAAAAATGTTGTCCTACTGCCCTTATATCCGATGAATCAGATGGAACCTTAGATCATCAAAAATCTATGGATTTTTGATTTCTGGATTTTCCATATCCATGTTCTCTACCACTCTCCATCAGAACATGATGGTTAGATTTCTCTTCCATATCCATATTTTCATCTATGTGGAGACCCAGTGATTAGTTTATTTGGGTAACAGTTACGTTTCATACTTTTGTTTTTAAAGATTGGTTTTGGTATTCATTTTTACGATGTGGGTTTCTATTAAAGAAACTTTCGAGGAGTAAACCATTTATAACCCTGACGAATTTCGAGGGCGAAATTCATTTTAAGGGGGGTAGAATGTAACACACCGAGATTTTATGAAAAATATTCTTTTTAATTTCAATAATGTCTTTTTTTGTACGCTACACCAAAAGGATCTTTCACAACACACATCCTTGACTTGCCTTGGATTACACGCAATCGCGACCTTCCTCGATAGCGTGTGTAGTACGCAATAACGAGTTGCACTAAACAACAATATGCTATTAAAATATTATTAAAACTAGCCGTTATGAATAGTAATAACCACTTTTTGAAATTTTGTAAATTTTTTTTCAAAATGGACTTCATTTTTGGATTCGGAATATCGAAATTAGCTTAGGGTGATATTTTGGTACTTTTCGGATAACATTCATTTTCTGATGAAAAGAGAAAATTACTAAATTTTAATTAAAAACAACATTTTTAATCGAAATAATTAATAGTGATAAATTATTAATTTGAGTGGTTTTAAAGTATATTTGTAATATATTTTTACAATTTAATACAATTTTGGTCATTGGATGTAATTTCACATTTAAACCAGACATAAACAAGTGTCAATCTTTTGATACTTATTATCTTTTAAGAACACGCTATTTATTTTGACGACGAGAATTAATTTTTAACTTAAGTAATGCAACTGATATGTTTTGAATTTGGTAAAATAGACATCATTTTTCATTTCATAATATCAAATATAGATTAGGCCTAATTTTTGGTATTTTTCTGAAACTTTCAATTTTTGATGAATAGTGAAACCACTAAGTGGTGGTAAAAAAAATAAATTTTTCATAAAACTTAATTTTACCGTTTCTGTGGGTGGAATTTCAAAAATCCGAGAAACACGGTTGATGTCAGTAAGTAAAATGTGGTTCAATGAGATGAAAATAATTTTTGGTGAATAGTAACTTTTTACTTTTTTTACCACGGTTAAAAGTAAATAGGGTAATTAAGGGTAAAAATGATATTATTATTACCCTAAAACATGTCCTAATTCTATTGTATAAGTGTAATTCAAAAAAAACAACCTTAGGAATAACATATGACCATTTACGTCCACTTGGATTAGATTAGGACATTTATTATAAATTTATTTAAAGAAGGGTTAAAATAGTTAAAATCAATGTTTAATAAGTATATCATTTTTAATATAGGGTTATACATAAGATAAATTCGACTATAAATATTCATTAGAAAGATAAAACTATTTCCTATATAATTTTATTTTATTTTTAATTGGTAGACATTAAATAATTTAATTTATTTTTGACTCAAAGATAATGCAGTAATTATCTTATTAATGAAATATTGACATAATTGATTTTATAAATACCAAAATAAATGTAATTTGAAACTTTTTATGAATTAAAATAATTTTCTATATTAATATGACATGTTATTATTGATATAATTAACGTTTTTCTAAATAATCAGTCTGTTATGATTTTCACAAAAATCAATTATCAAATAGTGTCAAAATTGACATAAAATAGTTTTTAAAACAAATATTATATTATTAATTGTTATTTTATTCCTAAAAATATAAGGTTTGGCCAAATTACTTAGATACGGTTATATATATTAATAATAAACAACTTGGGGTTCGTTTGGCCTCTTATAGAATGTTTATTATCCTTATAGTGTAAGAACACAAAAAGACACGGTAAAAGTAAAATTTTCTAACTTAATGTTAAATCTAAATGATAAGGTTAAAATAGGAACCTAAACTTGTCTAAATTCTATTGTATGAGAGGATTTCGACCCATCCCCACCTTAGATTCGAAATAAATCAATTTGGAGCTATTTAAAACCGAATTTGGCTTTATAATAAAATAATATTTTTAGTTATTCCAAAGGTGCCCCTCTCCTCCCTTATAAAAGGGCACCTCCTCCCTCTCTTCCTCACCCCACTTTGTGCCTCCATGCTCGGCCAACCCCTGACAAATTATCTTCTCCACTTTCCTAGAAACATCCTAGAGGTCCTGGTATTTTCAAATACCAATTTTAGTGCCATAAGAGGAGGACTCAAAGAGGCTCTTCAAAGAATAGGTAATGTCCGTTACCGATTCTTTCAAATTTATTTCTTCTTCCACCATTTCTTCTTAGGTTGTTTCATTATGAAGTAATAACATAAGTATCACTCATATAAAGATATGTTATTATAAGTATGAAAAAACCATATTTCACCATCTATCCATCCCACAGAAAACGAAATCACCGCGCGTGCGTACATACGGAGTACCGTCTCCACGCCGTGGTGTAATCTATTTTCCACCACCACCTTACTTGGATGGGTATAATGGTGTACATAATAACTATATATGATTATTGTAAAGTTATATTGATTCTGAAATATTATAAATACACTCCAATACAATTCCATGATCTTGAGAATGATATCATCGCTTGTGCGTACGTACGTACTACCGTCTCCACGACGCGATGAGATTCATTCTCCACATTAACCATTCATGAATAATTATAAAGTATATATAATAAGTAATCATGAAATATATGACATAATAATGATACTGGATTTATTTGTATATATATGTATGTCGTCTACTTAATTCCATTCAACTCAATAAGGAAACGAAAACAGCGTTCATGCATACGAACGGCCTACCGTCTTCATGAACGGTGTATTTCATTCCATTTACTGATCTATTATATAAATGTATATTCTGAATTTATTTTATATATAAATCATGTTTTATATTCTGGAATTAAGTAATCATTATCTAAGTAATCATATTAATAATTACAAGTCAAAACACGGATGACAAATGAAACGATTTTACCCAAAACGCTCTTTAACATGGAATTTACAAAAGAACAGGTAATATAAAGTCATAAGTGAACCATATATGATATCATAACAATGAGTATGATTCTGGAATAATTCAATGTCATTATTTAAATCATTATACAAGAGGTTCGGACACTTACGAAGCAAATCGGACCTAAGGCAAGGGATAACATTTCCAATCTCATTTTTATCCGAGATTGATTATACTTAAGTATTTACTAGGGTTATTGTTATCATCCATGTCCATGTTTTATAAAAGTTTTTTCATGTATGTTTAAGGTCATTTTTACCAATTTTTTACTTTTACAACATGGTATGTAAGGAATCTTTTTTTTGTTTACGTTACGAGGTATTTTTTTTGACTTTTTCGGCAAAAGTACGAGAAGAATGTTTTTTAACTTATACGGCATGAAATGATTTATACAGTTTTATAAAGCCTTATTTTCAGGAAGCTTCCTCAAAAATATTTCATGACTATTTTCAACAAAATCCTTTTCTCTTAAAATTTCATTACATTTTGTGAAAAGAAAATGATTTTAAATAAGAAAGGATATTTTCCTCAAGAATTCATTTCAAGTGTTTAATCAAAACCATTTTCCATCTAAGATAACATTATTTAATAAGTGTATGTTTCAAGAATAATGTATCTATTATTTACATGGTTTCACTTTTCTTATTATGAAATTATATCCATTTCTTTTATATGGATTATGTAATGATGGGATGATGTTTATGAAACCCATTTTATTTATTGGGTTATTATGAATGATGTATGTTTATTTTGTGGCACAAGTAAGAATGATTTCATTATGAAATGGGTGGGACCTATATCACCCTCCAATGAATTGGGTAAATATTTATATCTCATGAGATATACATGGCTGGAACGGAAAGTTAAACCGGTTCATTAATACAGGACTGGAACGAGGAGTGAACTCGATTTAGAAAGGGACTTTGTCCACTAAGATGGTCTTGGTAGCAATGCCTTGGCTACTATAGAAATTATATCATGTGCTTAATGGTTTCCACAATTACATGTTTTATTCCCATGATATTTTATCATTCTTAATGTTTCTTTATGATCTATGCCTTACGTACTTCCATGTTTTGTGTCATTTCTCAGGATTTTGATGTTTAAACATTATGTTCATGTTTTTAAGTTCAAATGTATATTTTATGTTTTATTTTATCCATTCTTACCCTTACTGAGCATTTGAGCTCACCCTTTTTATGTTTTATTTTCCCCAGGATATAAAGAATGGTTTTAGGTAAGAAAAAAATGGAAGATCTTTATGGGAGATGTTGAAGATCATTCACCACGATTAGAAGATTGCGTTCTAAGTTTCCAAAGACAGTAAACTATTACGGTCCTTGTGTGTCTGCTTTTGTTATGTATTAAGAATTCCACTAAAGTAATACAATGTCCATGTACGTCAAGCTTTGGGTCTCTATAGAAATGACCTTTCAAATCAGTATCCGGAGATGGTCAGAATCAGAACTAAATAGTTTGTTGTAGAGATGGATCAGTTGACTCTGGTGAAAAATGTTGGTTGGGTTTATTGATGATATTTTGGTGTTTTCTAAAAGTAAAGATAAGCATGAAAGTCATTTAAGGGTTATCCTAAAAACATTAAAAGAAAAGAAACTGTATATAAAATTTTGCAAGTGTGAGTTTTGGTTACAAAAAATTTCTTTCCTGGGTCACATTGTTTCTAAAGATGGAATAACTGTGGATCTTGCAAAAACAAGAGTTGTTGAAGAATGGCCAATACCCACAAATGTAACTGAGATTCATTGCTTCCTTGGTTTGGAAAGATATTACAGAAGGTTTGTTAGAAATTTTTCATGGATATCTAGTCCAATGACTAAGCTAACTCAGAAGGGTGTTAAGTTTATCTGGACAAAAGAATGTGATGATTGTTTTCAGGAGTTGAAAAGAAGATTAGTGAATGCTTCAGTTTTGGCACATCCTTCTAGGAATGGTGAGTTTGTTATCTAAAGTGATGCTTCATTGACGGGACTTGGTTGTTTCCTTATGCAGAATGATCAGGTAATTGCATATGCTCCACGTCAGTTGAAAACTCATGAGGTAAATTACCCTACACATGATTTGGAATTAGCTGATATTGTTTTTGCTCTAAAAATTTGGAGGCATCATTTGTATGGAGTAAAGTGTGAAATATATACCGATCACAAAAGTTTAAAGTATATATTCACTCAGAAAGAATTGAACATGAGATAGAGGAGATGGCTAGAATTAATCAAGGATTATTATTGTACAATTCATTACCATAAGGGAAAAGAAAATAAAGTGGTTGATGCTTTGAGTCGAAAAAGTAATTCTTCATTAGCAATGTTGCATTTAGAATGTGATCTGTTGGTTAAGGATTTGATGAGCTTTGGCATAGAAGTTGTTCGTGCAGGAAGTCCAAATGTTTTTTTCAGTTATCAGTGAAATCTTCTCTATCAGACAGAATTAATCAAGCATAGAAGCAAGACATCGAGTTGCAGAAAAAGGTAAAGCTGGTTCAGAAGGGTAAGTTTCTTGAATTCAACATTGATAATGATTGTGTTTTGAGGTTTGGGAAGAGACTGTGTGTGCCTTGTGATTTAAAGTTGAAGTGAGAGTTGTTATGTGATGTTCATAGTTCTTCGTTTCCAGTTCATCCCGGTAGTACTAACATGTACAGAGATCTTCGGGAGTATTACTTGTGGGATGGAATGAAAAAAGATATTGCTGATTTTACTATGAAGTGTTCGACTTGTCACTAGGTTAAAGCAGAGTGGCAGTTACCGAAAAGGATGCTTCATCCTTTACCAGTGCCAGAGTGGAAATGGGAAAACATATCCATGGACTTTGTTTTGGGATTACCGAGGACATCTCGAGGTAATAATGCAATCTGGGTTATTGTTGATCGCTTGACTAAATCTGATCATTTCCATTCTATTCGAGATACATTCTCTCTAGATCAACTTTCTCAATTGTATCTTAAAGAGATAGTCAGGATGCATCGAGTTCCCCTCTCCTTTGTATCTGATCGTGATCCGAGGTTTACTTCTAACTTTTGGAAAGGCCTTCAGAAGTCGTTGGGTACTAAATTAAATTTTAGTACAGCTTTTCATCCTCAATCAGATGGGCAGTCAGAACAAACAATTCAAACATTGGAGGATATTCTACATGCCTGCTCTTGGGATTATCAGGGAAGTTGGGACCAACATCATTCTTTGGTTGAGTTTTCTTATAATAAAATTTTTCATTCTAGTATACAGATGGCACCATTTGAGGCATTATATGGGAAGAAGTGTCGAACTCTGGCTTTTTCGGATGAAGTGGGTGAAAGGAATCTGATGGGACCTGAATTGGGAGAAGAGATGGCAGAAAATGTTCAGTTGATTCATAAACACATGAGAACAGCTTAGAGAAGACGGAAAAGTTATGCGGATAACCAGAGAAAGGATCTATCTTTCGATGTAGGTGATCATGTTTTTCTCAAGGTTTTTCCATGGAATAGTGTGATGCGATTTGGTAAGAAAGGAAAGCTGAGTCCAAGGATCATTGGACCATATGCAATTCTGGAGAGAGTTGGATCAGTTGCATACCGATTGGCTTTACCTCCGAGTTTATCTCAGGTACAAAATGTTTTTCATGTTTCAATGTTGAGGAAGTATATGCCAGATCCATCTCATGTTTTGAGCCCATAGGTAGTTCAGTTGGAAGAGAATCTCTCTTATGAAGAACAACCAGTCCAGATTCTTGACCGAAGAGAGAAAGTGTTGCGATATAAGGTAATCCACCAGGTAAAGGTTTTGAGTAAAAACCATATGGTTGAAGAGGAAACGTGAGAATCTGAAAATGCTATGAGGGATAAATACCCCCACTTATTTTGAGAAGTGAATAAAATTGCGAGGACGCAATTCCCAAAAAGGGGGGAATGATGTAACATCCCAGGTCAATAAAGAATAAAACATTTTCATATTTATTAATATTTTCGAATTAAATATTAATTTTACTTTAAAGGGGTTGCTATGTTTGATAGCGTACCCGATACGCATCAAAGCGTTTCTTTGAAATCTTATGTTGCCCACTAGTAATAAAATAATATTATTTTAAGTGGCAGTTAACAGGTAGCCATTTTATTGGTGGGATTGAATGAAAATAACTAAAATATGATTATATATGTTTTTTAAATGTTTTTACATTTATCCAATAAAGGATAAAGGCTTTAAATATGAAAAGAATTCAATTTTAGGCATATATACTCGAATTTTCACTAAAGGTCCACTTATCGCCTTTTGGTGGCGAACCGTCATTAAATATAGATTTGGTCACTTTTATACATTCTATTGGACCAAATAAAATTCTTCTTTAGAATCAGGGCATCAAAATTTACTTTGTGTAAATTTTTGGTATTTTTCCGATAAAGTTCATTTTTTTAATGAATAGTAAAAAATGATGTTTTTAATTCAAAACCTCTTTTTAAAATAATTTATTTATATGAATATATTATAGATTGAATTGGTTTTAAAGTGAAATCAGAATATATTTTTACCATTTAATCCAATAGTGGTCGTTGGAATTAATTTCACTTTGAAATCAGACTTGAACTAGTGTCAATCTTTTGATACTTTTTGTTTCATAAAAACACGCTATTGGTTTTGACAGCGGGAATTAATTATTAAAATAATAAATTCAACTTATATGTTTTGAATTTTGTAAAATAGAATTCATTTTTGCATTCGGAATATCAAATATAGCTTAGGGTGAATTTTTGGTATTTTTCTGAAAAACTTCAATTTTTGATGAATAGTGCAACCACTAAGTGGTACATAAAAAAACTAATTTTTCATTTAAGTGAAATTTTACCACCTCTATGTTTTGAATTTCAAAAATAGAACATACATGGTTGTCATTAAGAAGTAAAATGTGGTTCAATTGGATTAAAATAATTTTTTGGTAAATAGTAACTTTTAAGTTTTTAATCGCGATTAGAGGTAATTAGTGTAGTTTAAGGTAAAAATAATGTTTTAATAATATGAAATGACCTATACACATGTCCTACCCTTATTGGATCTATCATGGCCTACAAAGACAATCCATGGGTCAACATGGTGACCCTATTGTGCCATATTTGTATGAAAATGACATTAATGACTTTTTATTTAATGTTAAAATAAAAATGTCACAAACATGAGTTGTTTTACTTAAACAATTTTTAAATTGGGTTATAAATGTCTTATTTTTGACAATAAATATTCATTTGAAATCTAAAAATATGTAAGACATCATAGTATTTTTTATTATTTTTAGAGATTAACTAAATTAAATTATTTATGACACCATGATGATGTAGTGATTACCTCATTATTTAATAATTTAAATAAAATGGAATGATAATGTAAAATCTAAGATCTACACATGTAAAAAACCTATTGGATGGGTGGATTTAGAACCCTTATCACCTTATCCTAGAAACACATCAATGTGGGATCATTAAAATCCGAAACCCATTCTATAATAAAGAAACATTTCCTTACTTTCCAAGAGTGCCCCTCCTCTCCTCTTATAAAAGGGCCCCACCTCTACCACCTTACCCACACCTCTCAAGACTTTGGTTCGGCCAAGCTCTGCTATTTTTGTCTCTCAACATACCTATCTTACTCTTTGATTCCTCACTTTGTGCAGAAGTCTTCCCAAGGAAGCCTTTTGAGCTCAAATCTAAGAGAGTTACCCGATTTTAAGGTAATGTATTCACTTGTGTTCTTTTGTTTTATTTTACTTCTCCAACCCCCTAAACTCTTTTTATTCATTTATTTTGTAACAATTACAGTATCATCAATATAATAGGATGTTGTTATAAGAAAAATTCGAGCTACACTTACACACACCTACATCTAATGGTTAAAGAACATACTGTTTCTGGTACATTAATCTTAACATTAAAATAGATTTATTATTTTTAAAATGTTTTTAATTCAATCATTGATTGATTATATTTTATTACTTTTTATTTTTGATTTTTTATATTCAACTATGATTGTATTTATTAGTTTCATCATAATGATTCAAAATATGATCAACACAATCTGATTAATTAATAGGATCTACTATAATTTTTAGACACTATTTTATAATAGTATTGATTCATCTTAGGATTTTTATTCTATGATATTATTGGAATAATCTAGATTATGATACTATAAAATTTGACTAAGGGAGAATTCTGAATATAATACTCTACACTAGATGTTTTGTGAAATTGTTTAGATTAAACTCTTTTAATCTAATGTTTTTTAGACAAAAATTTACCTCCTCCAGTAATTGAGAAATCAAGAACCTGTTATTTCAATAATAATATCAATATAACACATATTTATTTCCAAAAACTTATTTCAGAGAAAAATTCCACTACACATATATTTTATATTATTTTTCATGGTTTACTATTGTATGTTTATTAATCTATTTAATATAATATTTTTTTAACTGTAATGCACAAAAGTGTTTTTATAAAACAATGTTTTCTATTATGATGGTATGTTTGAATATCATATCCATAAGTAATTTGAATCACAACAGAACACCTATTATTTATCGTATATACTATGAATATTAGAGAGACAAAATGAAGTCCTTTATTATCAACCATGGGGTTGATAACATTGTGATGGTCACTTGAAATTAGAAAATTCCTGATTTGGATGTCACTACATTTACATGTCAAGAGAAGTAGAAATATTATCTTATTTACAAAGATATAAGTACTATATTATTTTCCCTAAAAAGAAGCATCTATAGTCAAATATCTTATTGTGAAGATGCTAACATTGTCTAGAAAATATTTATTTTACCCATTTTTGAATATTAGATTTTAAAGACACCAAATGAAATATATTGAGAGATGAGTATCAAGAATTTGATTTTATTCATGGAGAATCCATCACCAAGATATATAGGATAATAATGAATATTATTAATAGTTTACAAGATAGTTGCGAGAAATGTTTGGATTATGAAAACATTACATAGAATACCATCATCATCATCATCATTTCATTATAAGGCACACCAAAGGTATAAGAAAAAGGGGAAAAGGGAATCCCATAAGGGAGGAAAGAGTTAAGGGGGTAAATAATAATGGAGGCCTGCGGCATCCCATCTGATATGGTTCCTCCCTTCAGGATGAAAGGAAAGAACCTCTGCATGAAAAAACACACTAAGTCCTTAAAATTCCATAGAAGCTAGATAATCAGCGACCTTGTTCCACTCCCTCCATGTGTGGAAAAAGACAATGTCACTATTGATGATGTTCATGTATCTCCTCAAAAAATTTGTAATCGAATAGGGGTTGTTCTGATTACAATTCTAGGAGTCATGGAGCATGAACGGTTCAGTCTCAATCACTCCTAGAGTTAGATCATAATGCCTACATAGTTTTCGACCCATGAGCATAGCCATGGTCTCTACCAGGAGGGAATGACCCATGAAAAATGTTAAGATAATATAATTGATATCTATTCAAATGAATGGTAGTCTAAGATAATTGTTGTGGATCAGAGTAAAAAGTTAAGAAATATTACTCTATATTATATTATGAACCCTTATAATGTATGAGGGAATATTAAAAATATATGAAAAGATATATAAAAAGGATAATTATGGAGATGTTTTTTCTACAACGACCTTTCCTAATAATGCTCAAACATATGAATTTTTTTTTTATCTTCAAGAAAGAAAAACCTTTTCAAACAATCTGATTCAAATATTTATGATTATTCTGAAAATGGGCTAGCCAATTTTCCTAGATGGATGAATAAAATAGTTGGAATGAATAATTTTCAATATTTATATAATAAATGTGATAAAGATAGAGGTTAAAATAATGATGAAGTTACTTGTTTTGAATGTAATAATGTTGAACATATCAGACCATATTTTATAATGATTATGAGAGAAGATAAGAAAGATAATAATTCTTAATGAAATCTAAAAAAAATTAAAAATAAATCGGAAATAATTTTTTAATGGATTACAACACTTGGAGTGCTAATGGGGGTGATTCCTCATAAAATTATTATGATTCTGGTTTTTATAGATTATGTAACCTAAGACTTTTTACAAATGTACCTAAGGTAAAAAAATGTCTCATGGGTAAGGTACACACTATTGAAAACCTAAAAAATATGTCTTTAAGTGAAATCTACCATAATGAGAAAAAATATAAATCATTATACGAATAATATCCATAATTGAGTAATAATAAAAGACATCATACTTATTAGGAAGTTTTACATTTTTTGAAACTTTTAAAAATGTAAATTATATGGTTTTTAAAAACATGATAAGAAAAATATGGGGATAATTTTTTTGACAAAAAAATTATCATATATTTTGAAATATATTGATAAAACTAATACTAAATTTTATACTATTTATAAATATTTATATAAATTAATTTTTGGATGTGATTTTTTTGAACTAGTTTTGAAAAACTCAATTCTTAATCCATTACTAAATATGATAAGGATTTAGTTGAAAAAATTAAATCTAAAATCTAAATATTGAGAATTAATTTATCAAAATTAAATATATGTAATGATAATTTTGGTAAATTTTATAAACTAATCATACCTCATGGTAATAGTTCTAGAATGGGGTATACTAATAAAAAACTTTCTTTTAGTAACAATTATATTTGTTCCAAAAAATTATTCATTTTCAATTAGTGTCAAAGTGGATGTCATTGGAAATGAATTATTATTTTAATAAAGAAAAATCCCTAGGTTTTTACAAATATTCTTTTCTAAAAAAATATAGATTCAAAATGTTTTTTTTCAATAATTGGACCCATTAATGTTGGTGTTCTTAAAGTATAATTTATTTATTTTTCAGAAAAACAATGAAAATATCAACAACAGGAATACACGGTACATGGATAGTGTTTTTTACAACATATGATGAGCAATAAAAAATATTTAAAAATCTCATTATGGTTAAGTAGTAAAAATTTACTTTTTATATAGTGATGAAGGTGAGATTATCAGAATATTTAATATTTTTCTTCTTTGTAAAGCATTAATTTATAATGTTTTGAATATTAAAGCCTTGAAAAAATCCTTATAAGAACATGTCTATTATCATATGAAGGTTAGATTGATAATTTTAGAAATGATAAATGTGTTCTATACAGTTCCATGGATGTATACATTATTTCTACCCACCAGCTTGAGATTTTTTTCACACTTAACTTAGGAGTACTTTAGATTGAATAACTTTCTTTCCTTAGTAAAATTGATTAATATTCATAGTTGGGGAATAGAAATATAGGAAATTTTAACATAATAAACTTATATAAGTATTTAATAAAATAAATTTTATGAATCTACAAGAACATTTGTTTTATTATTCAAATGTTTTTGATCTTTGTCAATACGCTAACCAATATAAGTCTAGTATTAAATCTATAAGTAAATTTTAAAATAATTATTAATTAAAATTAAATGTCATAGACTTATTAAATCCTTCAAAAACATGTCATATTTCTAAGAAATACTGTTTATTTTTATTAATTAATGATTATAATAGAAACACTTGAGTTATTTCCAAATAAATAAATCTAAATATATTTTTTTATTTCAAAACCATTGTTTCTAGAGATAAAAATGAAAAAAAACATTACTTTGATGATTATTCATAGTGATCATGAGGGAGAATTTTTAATTTCTAATATTGAATATTTTTTTATCAAGAAATATATAAAACATAATGTTTTATCAACTAAAAACACTCAATAAAATGGTGTTGTCGATAGATATAATAGAATTATTCAAAAAATATCAAGAAATTTTTTTGTGAATACTCAATTTCTAAATGTTGTTTTTTGGATAAATATGTTATTACATAATTATTATACTATAAATTGAGTTTAAATTAGTCACTATATTAATAAAAACACTTATGAGTTATGGACATCACAAAAATCCAAAAGTTTCTGACATTTGAGTTTTTTATGTAATGTATTCATATAGAATAAAAACTATAACTTATATAAATTCACACCGAAAATATATTAAAAGAAAATATTTTGGGTTCTTCCTATACCTAAATTGTATATAGTTGTTTAAACAATATTTCTTCAACTATTGAGTAAATAGTACATGTTAAATTTTATTTAATAGACCCTTTTTTTGAAAAAACCAGAAAATACATCCTACTAATAAGTTATTTCAAAAACTAATTTTCATTCACTTTTATGAAATAATAATAACAATTAAATTACACATGAAATATTTTCTAAAGTATTTACATAGTATTATATTCATTCTTATGTTGATGAGTAGATTTTTATAACCCTCGTAGGATTATTTTTTTCATTGAAATAATCTGAGTGGTAGTATCATTTGTGAAGTTGATCAACCAGTAAGAACATGATGATCATTAAGTAATGAAATAGAACATATTTCCTTGCATTCCCAATTTTACACTATGAATCCTAATGGGGATTTAGTTTATGAGGTTTGGATTAATTCAATGCAAGATGAGCTAAATTAATTCAATATAAACAAAGTAAAAACCCTAGTTTAAAGACATTAAGAAAATTATATAAATAGAGTACAATGGGTGCTTAGAGAAAAACATGATGAAAATGGAATAATTTTTAGAAATCAAGATAAAGTTATTGCTATAGTTTATAACCAATAAGAAGGAAGAGAATATGAAAAAATGAATGCACTAGTTACAATACTAGAAGATTGTCATATTTGACTATTCTTTGCTGCATTATTTAATTTTGAACATTTTAAAATGGTTCTAAAGTGTGTCTTCCTTAACAGATATGTTAGGGATGAATATTATGTTGAAACCCCTAGTTATGAATATAAATATCATCTTGAATAAGTTTATCAACATACCAAAGCAACATACAGACTTAAACCATCACATACAGCCAGATATGATAGGTTAATAAGATTTATATTAAAAAACTATTTTTAATGGCAGCCACAAATCCAACAGTTTTTATAAATTAAAATTAAAATATTATCTTGATGGTTAAAATATATGTTTATAGAATTATATTCGGATCAAATCAAAAATCATTAATGGATTCATTTGTGGATCTAATGAAATATGATTTTGAGATGAGTATGATGTGAGAGTTAACATTTTTTTCTTGGTTTTCAAATATCATTAAAACCAATAGGAACATATACATATATATATATATATATATCAACACATGTATATAAAATATAATTTAAAAAAGTTTGGATATGAACACACTAAAATTATTAGTACTCTCATCGATATCTCAAATACTCTAGATCTTGATGATGTTGGGAAACCATTTGATCAAATTAATTTTAGAGGAATGATTTGATATTTAATATACTTAACTTCTAATAAACAAAATGTAATATTTTTTGTACGATAATGTATAGGAAATAAAGATAATACAAAGTAATCCCATTTAAAATATTTAAAATTATTTTTAAAAAACCTTTACCCTCTGATAGATTTAGATACATTAAATAGCATTTAGTAAGGATACATGTAAATTAATAATTCACAGATACTTCTTTTTCTCTCATTTAATTTAATTGACTTTCTGCTCATCATATGGGTAGTATATATTGTTGTTATATTTCCTGACATTTACTATTATAACAATATTATTTTTTATAGAAAAGTTTTTATATTCAAATTTTCTATACTCGTGTTTTTTTAAATCATATTCAGGAAATTTTAATAATGATATTTTCTTCTTCAAATATTTTATTTAGTTTTATGAAAATTTTATGTTTTACCCTCAAAATTTTTATTTTTTATTTTTGCACTAAAATACTAATTATTTTTTATAACTTTCATAATCTAATTAGATTGAAAAATGTGAGAATATTATGTTATTTATAACGATGACACATTCTTTTACAAATGGTATTCATATTATAATTTTAATTTCATTCTCTAATTCATTACAATTATATATATATATTTTTTGTAATATTTTTTTGTAAAACCAATCATTGTTTTTCCTTCATTATTTTTATTTAAAATTTTATAAAATATTATTCATAATCACGATAATAAATCCTTTAAAACCCCTAAGAGTTTAATATTATTTTTTATTTCATCAGCACATTTCTAACCATAGAATCATAATTGATTTAAATATCACACATTGGATATAATTTTCATGTTGAATAGACAGTCTCATTACCTTTATAAATTCTTACACCACATGTCCTACATTTTTTATCTTAGTCTTTTTATGCAGAGTTATTACTTCCATCAAATTAACCACTCTAAAAAGATAAGTTACCTTTATGTCTGATTCACCACTCTAATATCCAAATATGATTCATTGTTATAAGAATTTGGAAGAGTGCATTGTTTTCTATGGATGGTATTAGAAATTAATTTTTATGAGATTTAATATTATACTTTGAAGAAATTTATAAAATTCCAAAGTTAAGAATCTATCTGTTTGAAAAATCATGATGAAGATGATGATTTAATTTATCATGATCTTTTTAAAGAATAATATAGTTTAGTTAGGTTTTTCAAAGAGTAAGGAAAACAAAAAATTTCCATCTCGGTATATGGAAAATGGTATCATATATTGTATTAGAAGTTGATATTTTTTTTTGGTGTTCCATCGAATAGAGAGGCATATTTACCTTCTCATAAATTATAATATGATCATGGTTCTTTTGATAAGAAAAATGTAGAGAATTATTTGATTGATCATTATGAAAAATCATGTAATGTTTCATACCTACCATATATAATTGTTTTATTCCCATTTAGATGCAAGTTTTATTTCAAGGAAATGAGATAGAGACACTTTAAAAGTCTCATATTTTTTATAATTTTTTAGTCAAAATGATAAAAATTGATCTTATGGAATTAATTTTTCAAATCATTGATAATTTTAAGACTAAATACATTATTTATAAAATTATTATCTACCTAATATTGATAACTATGATAATTCTTGAATGCATTATGTTTTTCAACATTGAAAAATAGTCTATTCTGAAGAAGTTAAAGAGTGTTTTTATTAGTGATAATACAATGAAATGATTGAGGATTACTCTTGATATTGAATGAAAATTGATTATTGATTATATTTTTGAAGCAAAAACCTCAAAGAAATATTATCAAGGTGATTATATGAAGAAACAGAATACTGGGAAGGGTGATCAGAAAAAAGAAAGTGAGAACATTGTCATCATCACTAATAAATGAAAAGAAACAAAAGACTGTTAATGATGATTTATGGTATTAATGGATAATGGAAAAATATTATTGGAAACAAGGTGATCCTCAATTTTGAATTAACCCAGAACAAGATAAAGCCTTGATATTACATACTGACGATACATTACTAAAAGAATAATAGAATTAGAAACAAAACAAGTTAATGAAATTTATTATTTTATAAATTATGTTGAATAATGTTTAACATGATTCTACAAACATTGTACCGGTACTACCATTCTCTAATAATTATTTACAAAATATGTATGTCAAATTATAATTTTTTGAGACTATAATAGTAAATTTCAGTGTTCCCACTATCGTAGAAAATGGAAAATATAATGTAGTTACTGAAGAACGGATACCTAAAATTCATGAAAATCCATCGATATTAGTATCAGCTGGTAAATTTGATTCAAGAAAATAATTTCTATATAAGGTGGAGTTTCTGAATGAAATTTATGATTGTTAGAAAATAATTTTTATTTTATAAAAATAAGTAAAGTATTAAGTAGGAGCTAGTGAAGTAGAAAATTGTGATTCTTTTTAAGAAGAATAATAAGGAAAAGAAGAATAAGGGGATGAATATGAATAGTATTAGAAAGAGGAATAAAATGAAAATAATAAAAAATAAAAAATTCAATCTATTAAAATTCATCTATATAGTCATCCTCATCGGCCTATCCCTCTATTATTTGTAGGGAAAGTGAAGCTAAATGTTATGAGAAGAATAAACATTAGAGGAAGAAGTGAAATATTCATCTAAGAAATATGGAAAAGGTTAAAATTATATGATAGAATATAATAAAATTTTCAAAGATGATGATTATATCATTTAATTATATAATGTAAACGCAGATGGAGATATTTTTCAGAAATCATTCTCAATGAAAAATGATAAATGGAAAGAAAAATAAGTTAAAATCCGAACTTTTCACCCTCATCTTCTGGAAATAGAAAAATAATCTGATTTAGAAATTAAGATAACCATGCATGGAGTTTATAATATCATTCAGAACTTATATATACTCAAATTAATCATACCAATCACTCTAATACGTGAATCCATGGTGGAATTAATTCGTGAAAATAAAATTAAAAAATTTAGAATCAATTAGTGTTTTAAAAGATAGGTTGATTCAGATAAAGGTTGATATCAATATTTCATAAGACTGTTGTATAACCCAAAGGTCTATAATAATGTGTTAAATTTCAATGATAATATTTATGATTATATCAATATTCATGATGAAATTATTAAATATATATAATCATATGGATTAATCTGAGGGATCCTTCAATAAGTTATCCAAAGATATTGAAGAAAAAGTAAAATTCAAGGAACAATTCAGAGAGGAAAGTGACAAAGAAACTCTATAATTGAAATAGTTAAATAAAAAGATAAAATATTTTTCATATTATTTATCGAGACTCAAATATTATAAAGAGTAAATCATCAGTCTGAAAAATTAATATAGATAATTATCTAAAAAATATCATATTCAATAATAGAAACATAGGATTCAAGAGGAAAATCTTTAGGATCCATAATCTAACGTTCTAATTCATGAAATAAATATTGAGAAGTAGGATCAATACATTCATGATTTTTATAAGATCAAAAAAATCAGACCCATTTTGAAGAGTGATTAGTTTTTGAAAACTTTCTATACTACAAAACATTTTAATTATTTTCTATAATTCTTTTTCATCCAAATATGATTGATTAGAATTTTTCCCTATTATTATTAGGTTAATATTCTTTAATAATGTTTGGGGATGATTATTTATTTCATAAAATTGTTTTATATAATTACTCTTCTTACCCTTTCTCAGAAACACCAAAATTTTCCTATTTTTTTAAATCGCAAAGGGGGAAATGTTTTTTGAAAGAGGAGAATTTTACCAAAAGGGGAGTCTTTTAATTAAGAAGGATAATATAGTCCTTAGGGTTTTTTTTTTCAATAGTGTATTTAATAATATAAATCATCATATTCAATGGATTTATAAACTCACTGGTATATAGGGATAAATGTTTATATATGAACACCAAGTGCCTTAAATAAAATAGAATATGAATTTTTCAATGGTAATTTTCCATTTTTGTTTTCGGATTTTTCATTACAAAAAAAGGGTTATTGTTGAGTAATAAGATATAATTATGAATTTTCCATTCCTTTAAATTTTGAAATCAAAAAAATTTTAATTTATGTGATTACTAACTTTTAATGTCCTATGTGTTTTAGAATTTTTTTCCGGAAAACAAAATCCTTTACCATACATAGAATTAGTTTTCATGAATTGAAAAAAGAAAATAATACATATTCATTAAAATTATCGTAATGATTATGGATCAGATAAACATCATATTCTCCCTTATCAGAAAAAATTTAAGACTTTTTATCTTGTATTTCATAATAAAAAATACTCAGTAATCAAACTGATATCAGTAACAATGAAAATCATACTAATACTTATAAGGTATATGATAATTAAAATAGTAAATTAATTGATTAGACTCACATATTTTTATTATTGTATTCATAAAACTTATTTCTAATGTATTGAATTCATTTTTACAATATAATGGTGTAAATTTCTATTTTGTCATATAATAAGATACAAAAAGTTGTTGATGTTCCAAGTGTCCAATTCGTTCCAATCAATTCATTGAAATATGACTGTTGGGAGAAAATATGATTGTTATGATGGTTTCCAATAAATATTCATTCAATAAAAGTGTTTTTAGAAGATCTATTCAATAGAATTATCACATTTTGTGAGTGATATTCAGATTAAATAGTCTGAACATCCGGTTGTTAGTCTCTGTTGTTGTCTTATAGTTTGGTAGTTATAGGGAAACCGTTTCAGTGATATATCCTTTTGAAATTATTCTATATAATAATGTATCCAATATATATTGGAAAATATTAAGTATGATGAGGAGTAAGATTTTGTGGAGGATAATTATGATATATTTAATATCTAGAAGTGGAGGGAATAGATATGGTTTGAGAAAATAATTTCATTTACTATACTCTGGATTTTGTTTCGAATGATAGTAGTTTGTTTCTATCATTTAACACCCCTACCCTATTTAATGAATTAAAACATATAGTAGATATGTGTTAAGTACTATTAAGTATAATTTAATTAGGATAATCTCGAACAAGGTTGTATTCCATGTTTATTTCTTACCAACTTATGGGGTGACATAAATTCAATAATGACCAGAAAATTTAAAAATGAAACTCAATTTTTAATGACTAAATATATTATCATTTATTTATGTTATAGAAAACACATGCACTACTTCAGTTATTTGAGAATGTTATATGTTATATCCTATTTGATTTAAATGACCATTATTCAACATAATTTTTGTTAATATATCCAATGTACAGCGACCACTATAATTAGTGAATATATATTAGTATGATAAATCCATTTGACATAAAAATGGAGTGATGGCCTCGACTAGTATGATCATACGCTATGAATACAATTTTTCATAGCTGCTGAGGTGATATAATAACTAGTCTATACCCTTATATATTACAAATATGGTATTAAACTAATGTATAATGAATGCAACCATTTACGGGAGAAGGTTAAGGTCAATGAGTTCATGGCCCAAACCATACATGCCAAACCACCCTAAGAAAAGTTTTCCATCGCAAACCTTAAACATAGGAAATTCACTAGTGTAACAAAGGGTTATATACATATACCATAACAGAATGAATTTTATTATTTATTTTTTAATAAAAAAATTATATTATTTATCAATTTTTTATATAAATATATTTATTAATAGAATAACATGTTTCATAAAAATTTAATTTTGATATGATGAATCATAAATAGTATTTTTGTGAAATTATAGATTCAATCAAGATAGTCTATTCAATGAATTATTGAATTTTTGATATAATTGATATTATAATTTTATATAATTAATAAATAGTATTTATTTAATATAAATGTTAATATCATTTTATAAAGTCAAAAATATTTTTTATAGTGGTCAGCATACTATTATTATCAAAAACAATATTTTTCCAAAAATATTGATTTTAAATTAATAAGTGTTTTTCAATAAAATACATTATTATTTGGAAAAAAATAATTATTATTTAAAAAATCCTGAAATAAAAAATATAAATGATGATTTATTTTCATAATTTTTAGAGATAAGGGGTTTTTTGGTTAAAAATTAGATAAGGTATAAATATATTGTGTGTATTCTAACATTATAATGATTAAAAGGTGATGTAATATTGGTCATAAAATGTATGCAAAACCAAAAATATATTCCCCTTATAATGAATTTTTTTGATCTTTGATTAAAATTATAAACCATTAATTATCCCACAAAAACCTATATTATATTTTTAGGTTTAAAAATATTCTATTTAAAAACCTGATTCAGTTAACCATCACCAAGGGTGTTATTATAATTATTACACTTCGTAGTATTAAATTTATTTAAAATAACTACCTATTAGTTTAAAAAGTTGGAAAACACATTGTATGGTTTTTTTTTGATTAAAATATCATATGGTGTCCACAGCTAATTTCAAAAATTAGTGAATAAACCTTCACACTTTTTAAATTTAAAACCATCCAATATACAATTACTCTTCACCCAAAACCCTTATAGTAATAAATTTTTTTTGTCTCACTCTAGAGACTTCCCAAGGTTCCCATATACTCTTATAAATCTCCTCTAATGTTTTATAGAGTTCCCTTATAAGGTAATGGATTCTCTACATCTCTTCTTTATTCAAGAACCTTATATTTTCGTGCCTTTTGATTTAAAATTTCTAATGTTGGGATAGTTTTTTACTTTTACATATTGATTTTATTATTATTACAAACTAATTATAGTACCCATTCAATCACACTCAACCCTTCTATGAAACCTTGTGTATACTCATTATTCATCTAAAATTATCTTTTTATTGTTCATGGAAAACATTTTCTAATGATTAACTATATTCATTTCCCCTCAGGGGAGTTCCCCTAATTATACCTATCATTCAGTGATTTATTATTTATATGTCTATAACCTTTATACATAATTGTTTGGTATAAATTTATTAATTTCATAGTTATATATTATTATATATGTGGAAAACATTTTCATGTACATGAATTGAAAGTAATGGGTGGTAATGGAATTATATAGCCCCCATATAAATTGGGTAATGTATTTATCTAATGAGATTCCATGTATGGTTCCTAAAATTATATCCAAATAAAAATATATTAATTTTTCTTGGTTGTTATACATGATTTTTTATGATGTTAGGTTTAATGTTATTTCCATATTATCATGTTTCTTTTACACTATCATGTTATAGAATGTTTCAATGGCCATGTTTATGATTCTCACCCATCTTATGTTAGCTTGATTTTTCTCATGGAAAACAGGTGCTACATTACCATATTCTATGAATTGTTTATTCTACTTCTAGGTTTTATGGCCCACCACATTCATATGTACATCCCTGGGTTATCCAATGTTGATTTATAATATCTAACAAAAATATGGGGATGTTTTTGAGATTTTAATTAATGATCTTGTATTTATTTTTAAATTTGTTATGTCGTGTAATTAATTTCCCAATGTCAGTAGGTCTCATTATATTATAGGGGTTTTAGGTGGATTTTATAAAAAAATCATAAAATTATGTGTAATTTTTTTTCATAGTTGGAATCAGATAAATGTATAGTAATTTTTTACAATTTGGATTGATAAAATATAATGAAATAATTATGGATAAAACTAAATCATATGTAAACATCCCAGAATTGTGGGAATGTATATATTAACTGGTTTCTAAGAAAATAACATCATGTATAGATAATACAAGTGTATTTGGCTCTAGCAAAGATGTAAATATGGGGTATAACACCAAAAGGGTGAATTGATCTAGACTCACTTATCACCTCATGCACAAAAAGTGGCTACGTTGTACACTTAGTTTCACATTCTTGGGGGATATCATTTGTAAAATTCAAAAAATCCTTATGAACCATTATTAAGGAGAAACTAGTATTCATAATAGATTATTTTAGGAGTAGAGTATACATAACATAGACTAAAATCAAGAAATTAATTAGTTAAGGATTAAACATAATTTATGTGTTTTCGATTTATTGTTCATGGGTTTCCATTTATATCTCAAATAGTAAAAAATATATCTTCTCTAATTTTCCATTTATTTTTAGATAGTATGTGGAACTACGAGAAACCGAGTCATTAAAAAATTTGAGGGGAAATGTGATGACTGCCTAAATGAGGTGCCTAACTCAATGGGAGAATAAATTATGAACATTGTGAAAATAAATTCTCAGTTAAATCATTTTTTGAACTAAAACATGAAAAAATAGATATTCCAAAATTTCTTTTAGAAATATCATTTTGTAATATATAGCTTTATGCGACAATGGAATTTGAATTTAGGTGAATATTTATATCTTTTAATCATATACGAACGGTCGAAATACATTGAAAAGATCATCATCATCATTCAATTCTTTATGAAAGTGAAATTTATAGTAGATGTTTATATATATATAGAAGCTAATCAATGGTCAACATTGGTAAAAAATATGAATCTATCAGATAATGCCTCTGTGATGGGGAAGAATTAGTTCTAGAATTATTTTTAAGTAAATAGTTTTTTTAATCGCAAAATTAAAATAGAGATTTATTTACTTAGCCTTAAAAATTAGATGAAGAATTTATTTGGGCGTTCTAGGAAATCCTCCAAATAATTACATGATATACCTCTAGCTATTTCGTCTCCCCTGAATGTAATGTTAATACTTCTTCTATGGGAAAATGATGAATCTATGAATATAATTGTCTATTAGATACTTTTAATGATATGGGGAAATTTTACTATGTTCCATTAAATTAAAATAACAAATCAATGAATCTCATTGGTAACACCCAGGCTTCCACAGTACGCTTCTCTTTGAATAATACAATAGTGTGTGTTGTACCCAACTTCGAGTTCTAGCACACCAAAACCAATCAAATTAGCCGTTATGAATAGTAATACACACTTTTTAAAATTTTATAAATTTTATCAATAAAAATGGACTTTATTTTTTGATTCTGAATTTCGAAATTATCTTATCATGAATTTTTTTATTTTTCTGAAAACATTCAATTTCTGATGAATAGTTAAAAACACTGAGTTATTGGTTAAAACTGAATTTTTATTTAAATAATTAGTTATTTTATTTAAATTTATTTGAGGTCAAAATAGATACATAATACCTATATAAGCACAATTCAATTCATTGGAGTTACTTTATAATAAATTTAGATATATTAAAATTTTATTTAACTTTTTACTATCATTTACCCACCTCCTAGGAGTTTTTACAAATTTGCATAAATCTTAATTTTACCGCTTCTATGAGTTGAATTTAAAAAATATGAGAGACACGGTTGACATTAGTAATCAAAATGTGGTTCAATAGGTTCAAAATAATTTTTTGTGAATAGTAACTTTTTACTTTTATTTACCACAGTTAAAAGTAAATAGGGTAATTAAGGGTAAAAATGATATTATTATTACCCTAACACATGACCTAATTCTATTATATTAGTATAATTCGACCAAAAACAACCTTAGGAATAAAATTTTAACCTTTTTGGTCCACCTTGATTAGATTAAGACATTTATTATTATTTTATTTAATGAAAAGTTAAAAGAGTTAAAATCAATGATTAATAACTAAAACATTTTTAATATTGGGTTATACATAAGATAAATTCAATTATAAATAATAATTATAAATATAAAGAGATATCCTACAGAATGGTATTTTATTTATAATTTTTATACATTAAATAATTTAATTTATTTATGACACAATGGCGATGTAGTAATTTCTTTATTAATAAAATATTAAAATAATTGATATTTTAAATACACAAATAAATTTAATTTGAGACTTTTATTTAATTATAATAATATTATAGGTTACTATAACATGTTCGGGTTGATTAAAAGAATTTTTTTTGAAGTAATAATGCTGTTATAAATATAAAAAAACAAATAGAAAATACTGTCAAAATTGACATAAAAGAGTTTTTAAAACAAATATTATATTATTAATTTATATTCTATTCTTGAAAATCTAAGGATCGTCCAAATGACTTTGATAAGTTTATCTATATTAATAATGAACCACATGGGGTTCTCTTTTCTTGTTATAGAATGTTTATTAACTGTATTATATAAAAATACAAAGAGACGTGGTAAATGTCAAAATATTTAAGTAAGAGTTAAATATAAATGATAAGGGTTGTAAGGTGACCAAAACCTATCTAAAATATTTTTTTTGAAATTATTTAGGCCCATCCCCACCATAACCTAGAAATAAGTCACATTAGAGCCGTTATAAAGCTTATATAAATTTATTATAAAATAATATTTTATGTTTTTTCTAAGTTGCCCATCACCCCTCTTATAAAAGGGAACTTCCCCTTCAAACAAATTCACACATTCAAAGCCTTTTTGTATCGGCCATAAACTACCCAAATATCCTCTTAACTTCCTTGAAATCATCCTAGAGGCCTTTCGTTATTCAAAAATTCAACTTCTGGTTCCCTTTTTATCAAATTAAAAGGAAGAACCCGAAAAGAGGTAAATATTTCATCACCTCTTTCAAGTTCTTTTCTTATTCCAATTCTTCTTTCCTTGTTGATTCAATTATAATATAATAACTCTAGTATCTTCTATATAATTTGATGTTATTATAAATATGGTACAACCATATTCATTATTCTATCCATTCTTTGAATGACATGTCACCAAACGTGCGTGCGTACGGCTTACCGCCTTCATGTTGTGCTGTAGTTGTTATTCAATATTTTATTATTTGGATGTGTATAATAATAATTCATAATTTATCTAAATAATAAATATAGCATAATAAAGATTCTTTATATATGATATACCATCCAATTATATATGATTTTATTATCAAAAAAATGATATTGTCGCTCGTGCATACGTAATCACTTCCATCTCCACGAATGTGATGAGGTTCATTCACCATCATATTCATTCAACTGTAATCGCAACGCCTCTTCGACAGCATTCTAGGTAAGCTACCATGAATTACCACTCCCTTTACAGAATCCATATATTCTACGTATCTTAGGAAATATGGTCGGACGATATCTGTGTTCGGATAGCCAGACGTCGGCAGTGTGTCATCTGATCTTCCCACGAGTTTGTGTGGAGTTAAATGTCTCTAAGGATCCCGTGGAGTGGTTTTGGATCTCGGTTGGAGGGAAGTTCCGATGAAAAAAGACGATTATATATGAATCGTGGTCTGCTTTCTGTCAGGGGTGCTTTCTTTTGGGGCATTTTTTACCTGTCTGTCGTCGTAAGGCCATGAGGCAGGCTTCGTCCAGCGGTGCTGAGGGGAATGAGGTACAGCCCGTCCCTACATTGAGCTAGAAGGAGGGAGAATATGGAGAATTGGTTGTGCATACGGAGACGCCTGAGGATCTTCAAGTGAATTTGGATCCTGGCCAGCACAGGTGTAGAGGTCAGCGCCAAGGACCATCAGCAGTGGCCCTCCTTGCATCCTTCGGTGGTAGTGAAGGGGGTGAAGCCCAAGGAGACAGAGCCGCAGGTGGTGGAGGTGCTGGCTCATTTAAAGCATGACATGGGATTACAGGAAGTTAATCTCAATGGTCCCCCTATTATGATCTTGATAGTGAACGAAGGACAAAGGCCAGTTGGCTCTAATGGGCGGGACTGGGAGGGCGTGATCATGCAGGGCCAGTTCATGGGAAGAGGTTATGAACATAACACAGAAAACGATTCTTTGAAGGATAAATCATTCCAGCTTGTGGAAATAGGCTCTCAAAGAGGACATGAAAGGTTGAAGTAAAGGTATGCTTTGTAGTCCTTAGATACCAACACCATCGGAACCCATTCTGATGTTTTGAGGAAGGATGGGGATGGGGAGAAGGATTCTTAATAGAGGAATAAAATAGATAAGGTGATGAGTCTACAGATGGCTCATATGAATGTAGTGACATTAGAGCTGGGGAACTGCTTAGATGGTTTTGAGGTCCATGACCCCCCTCACTCTCATGATCAGGCATCATCCAATGATGATAGCTACATCCACCCCTCAGTGGATAGCATAGAACATATTCAAGGGAACAGACCCCATAGCCCTAGACGAAAGAAGGGGAAAAAGGTATGCGTGACTCAGGGAAATGCGTAGTGGTACAGGGGAAGAAACCAAATGGATAGAATGATTATTCCTAGTTTCCAAAACCGATGGAGACTCATTCGGAAAAGAAGGGTAGTAAAAAGGAAGGTAAATATTATTTGAAGAGGTAAAGTGAAGACTCAAGAAGGAATACAAGAGGTAGGTAAGAGGAAGATGGGGAGTGTATGAAAAATATCCTTCAATCCAAAGAAAAAATGGAAAAATTAAGTCTCTGGCGCAATGTATCGGATGAAGAGATTCAAAGAATGTATGCATGACAGTGGAAGGTTGAGGATAAAGAGAAGCATGAAGTGTGGCTTGATGAACAAGATTGCATAATGGCCCAGGTATTTAATCAGGGAAAAATCAGCACAGAAGAGTTTCTTCAGACAATGGAATGGATGATTACTCACCTTGAAGATCTAAATATAAAGGATCCGGAAACCCAGGTTAGTACTCTGCACTGGGAGTTTTATAGAGTTGCTGAATCAAGTAATATTACCCGGGTGGTTAATTATTTTGTTAGTTCATTTCAGTACATATTGATTTCTTTGTTGAAGAACAATGGTTTACCATTTCCCCTTTAAATGGATTTGTTTAATAAAAAACTAATTTTGATGGTACTGATGGTTTTTTGATATTTTTGACTGTGGATATTCTAATATTACAGCATTCATGGTTTATGGAGAAATTATTGACATCTCTTATGCTAATTTTAATACGAATGATTATATTATGATTAAACCTATTCATATGAGGAATGCATTGGACTAAGTAAGTGACGAGTGGATCCCGTGATAAATCCTCGATGCATCGGTAGGTCTAATGAGACAAACTAGTGTCTCGGAACAAGACCTTGATAAAATCTTATTTTTAGTCTAGGCAAAAGGCATTAACTATGTGGTTATGAAGTCTGGCATTGTGCATTCAATCATTATGAATCTAGTTATTGATATTGCATGTGATTATTCGACTAGTAGAATATCCATGTGAATAAGTAAATGTAATTATTTCATTTTATTTTTTCTATATTATGATGAAGTTCATATTTAAAAGGATTTTGTTTTAGTTATACATTTCCTTAAATGTTAATTCATATTTATGATTGTTTCCACTATATTGTTATCCTTTCTGAGAATCTGATATCACCCGTTTCTATGATTTATTTTTCCAAGGATGCGAAGAATTATATTATGAATGAACTACTTGGATATTCTATGAGATCTCAGTGTTGTGTTTGGAAACAATTTTGTTTTAGTTTTTCATTAAATGATGTAATGAAAACAATGTAAATGTATATAGTATTTTCAAGGCCACTAAACAAATCTGTCTATCGAGACATGATCTTTTGTGATCATGCCAATGTTACATAATAATGAACCGACTTTGGGTAACTGTGATTGGGGCATTATAGTTGGTATTAGAGGATATTTACTACAAACCATGGAAGCAAGATTTAGATAAACTCTAATTAGAGCACATTACCCTAAGATAGACTCTGAGGATTTGTATACAAGAACTTCCTAGAATTTTGGAAATGTAGAGATTTTGTGAGTTTTCTGAGCAATACATCCATGTATAGATATGAACAAGTAGAGGCGGCTCTGGCAGAGATGTACCTAGGGGTAAAACCAGAAGTCACATCTTTGAGCTAGACTCGAATGGGAACTGATGCATGACAATTGGCCTTGTTGTACTCTTGGTTATGACACTCTCAGGCGATATACATAGGATGATTCTCATTTTCTTTACAAACCATTATGAATAGTATATGAGTATATACATCCTAAAAGGAAACATTTTTATGATTATGGATTATATCCATAAACTGTTCAATTTATTTTAAGTGTTTTTCATGTTTGGAATTATGTATTTCAATTCATAATCTAATCTAGTTTATGCCATTGTTTAGAAATGTGGCCTAATGGAAGGAATGGCAATAGTATCAATGCACGTAATCCATGTAGTGATTTCAATCCAACTCAATATAATTATAGTAGAGCTGGTGATACAACTGGTGTTAATCATCTTATCACCATACAAGGGACAACTCCCTCATGTTATGAATAATAACCTTACCCATATGGAGCTCCCTGATCCGCAGTGTGGAGGGTGTCTGTTAGATCACTTCATGAGGCAACAACCACGAACATTCAATGGGGGTACAAATCCAATAGTTGCTAAGCAATGGAAAATTCCTTATAGAATATATTCCACACATTGGTGAGTAATGAAATGAAAAAAGTTGTCATTGTAGTTTTCCACCTCACTAGAGATGCTGATCAATGGTGGTCATTAATTAAAAACATGAAAGAAGATGATGATGTATAGAATATGGAATGGTGGGAGTTCAATGAGATTTTCATAGAAAAATAATTTCCTCATGACCATCGAGCGGATATGGAAAGGCAATTTCTGAGTCTGAGGAAAAAGGAGGATGATAATGTTGCAAAGTATTAGTCTAACTTTACAAGGTTAGCAAGACATGCTGCAGATTATTTACATAACCCAAGAAGTAAGATTGGTCATTTCTTTAATGGGTTAAAACCACTTCACTATAGAGCATTAGTCTCACAATCCTTCTCGTCATATGAAGATATTATCTCATGTGCTACCAAGATAGTAAAAGATTTCTCTATGTCTTATGACTTTAAAGTAATTCTAGAGAATAAAAGATCTACTGATCACTTTGGAAATGGTAATAATGGGAAGAAGGAAAATGTTGATTATCTATCTTGCAGTAAATGTGGGAAGAAACTCTCTGATACTTGCATAAAGGGAATTGAAGTCTTCTATAAGTGTGGTGATAAAAGCCACCATGCTCATGATTGAAATGGGAAGAAAGAGGTTGTCCATGTTGAATACTACAATTGTACAAAAATGGGGTATTATGTGAATGAATTTCTTAAATACCAAGGGAACTTACCACAGAAAAGCCCAAGGAATCAAGGCCATGATTATTTTATCACTACTGCTGAGGTTGAAACTCTGAAAGATGTGGTGGAAAGTAATTTAATGGTTTTCACAAGATTAGAAAATTATTTACTTGATTCTGGATCATCACATTGTTTCATATCATCCTAGTTCACTACGATAATTAGATATTTCCAATTTTATTTAACAATGGAGTTGTCAGTAAAAAATCCTAATGGAAGTATCGTCGCAAAAATGTTTTTTGAATCAGTTACCATTAGAGAATATAAATGTTCTTTATCTGCTGATATCATTATCAAACCCATGATTGAATTTGATATAATCCTCATTATGGATTGGATTTCAGACCATGATTTGAAAATTTATTTTAATAAGAAGGAGGTTACAATTTTTGATGATGATAAAGAGTACATTATCTATAGAGAAAAAATATCACCACCTAATTATTATCTAGATCCACCCATAGTAGCTCAACTAAATTCAATTATTCGATAGGAAGATAATGAAATAACTATGGGTGAGGAAATGAATGTTCAAATAGAGGATGTACCTATTGTGAAATAATATGATGATGAGTTCCCAGAATATTTACCTGGACATGCTTCAGAATGAGAAATTGAGTTTTCAATTGATTTATTTCCTGGATCAAGGCCCATATCAAAGACCCCTTATAGAATGGCCACTGTGTAATTAGTGGAACTAAAGAAAAAACTATAGGAATTGAGTAATAAGGAATATATTCACCCTAGTGTTTCTCTTTGGGGAGCCCTTAAACTTTTTGTTAAGAAGAAAGACGGAGCTATGAGGTTGTGCATTGACTATAGGGAGATAAATGCTATAACAATAAAGAACAAGTTTCCCCTACCTCACGTTGATGATTTATTCGACCAACTACATGGATCTCAATACTTTTGAAAGATTTACCTTCTATCTTGATACAATCAATTGTGTGTGAAGAAGGGACACATTCTGAAAACAACATTTTGAATGAGGTATTAGCATTACAATTTTACCGTAATGTCTTTTGGGCTAACTAATGCACCCTATGTCTTCATGGATCTAATGAATAGAGTTTTCAAAGAAAATATTGATGATTTTGTAGTGGTATCTATTTGTGATATATTGGTACACTCTAAAAAGCTACGAAGATCATGAAAATCAGTTGTGCATTATCTTGAAGACTCTTAGAAGACATGAATTATTTGGGAACTTTAGCAAGTGTGAATTCTGGTTTAAGAGATTTATTTTCTTTGACATATTATCTCTAAGGATGGAATCTTTATTCATTCTTCTAACACAATATTAATCCAAGAATGTCCAGCACCAACGAGTATAACCGAGGTACACAGTTTTATTGGTTTAGCAGGTTATTATCGACATTTCGTCCAGAATATTGATTGATTGGATAACCCATTAACTAAGCTAACACGTAAAGCGGTTAAATTTGTTTAGACAAAAGAATGTGAAGAATGTTTTGAAGAATTGAAGAGAAGATTAGTCAATTCTCATATCTTTACTCTACCATCGGGGAAAGATGGGTTAGTTATATATAATGATGCTTCAAATAAAGGACTTGGGTGTGTCCTTATGAGAAATGATAGGTTTATTTCCTATGCATTAGAGATCTAAAAATACATGAGAAAAACTATCCTAGTCATGATATAGAGTTAGAAGATGTAATATTTTCTTTGAATATATGGAGACATTATTTCTATGGTGAAAAATTTGAGATTTATACTGATCACAAGAGTTTGATGTATATTTTCTCAAATAATGAACTCAACATGAGGAAAAGGAGATGTCTTGATCTACTCAAGGATTATGATTTCACCATACTCTACCACCTGGGGAAGGCAAATAAAGAGGCAAATGCTTTGATCATAAAGGATCATGGAGTTTTGAACAATATGATAGTTGAAAGAGATTCTATCTACATGGATCTAGTGAAGATGGATATGTGAATTACCATTGACGGAGAAACATCGATACTTTCTCAAATGGTTGCCAAACCATCCTTACTAGAAAGCATACAAACTTCTCATACTGTTTATGAAGAGTTTCAAAAAAAGATTAATGTTTTGAATGAAGGGAGATTGAGTGACTTTTTGTATGAAGATGGATTTTGAAATTTGGGAAGATACTTTGTTTTCCCAACGTACCTGATCTAAAAAGGTATTTGTTGGATGAAGCTCATAGTTCTATTTTTTCTATACCTCCAGGAAGAACTAATATGTATAAAGATTTGATGAAACATTTTTGGTGGGATAACACAAAGTGAGAGAGTGCTAATTTTGTGTCAAGATGTATAGTTGTCAACAAGTAAAAGATGGAAGGAAACAACCTTGAGGAGTAATGAAACCTCTTCCCCAACCTGAGTGGAAATGGGATAATATTATGATGGACTTTTTCATGGGACTACCAAATACTCGTAGAAGGAATAATGCAATATGGGTCATTATTGATCATCTCACCAAGACAACACATTTTCTTTCATTAAGAGAAGATCTACCACTTTAACGTCTAGAAAGACTATATATTAATGAATTTCTGAGACTTCATGTAGTACCCCTATCGATTGTTTCTCTTTGTGATCCCCATTTTACTTCATGATTCTGGAAAAGTCTTCACAATTCCCTAGATACTGATCTTTGTTTGAGTACAACCTACCACCCTCAAACTGATGGACAATAAAAATAGACTATTAAATATTTATAAGACATGTTGAGTTCTTCCTCAATTGACTTTAAAGGTATGTGGGATCAATATTTCCCTTTGGTAGAGTTTTCTTGTAACAATAGCTTCTATTAAATTATTCAGATGGCACCATATGAAGCTTTATACAGAAAGAGATGTCACAGACCAACCTGTTGGGATGATGTTGGTGGAAGAAAACTCATAGGCCCAGAACTTGTGGAGGAAACCATGGAAAAGGTAATTGTAATCCAAAACCACATCAAAGAAGCTCAATGTAGGCATAAGAGCTATGCCACAAACTGAAGGAAGGATTTGTAATTTCAGGTAGGAGATCATGTTTTCGTGAACATATCTTCATGGAAGGTTGTTATCCATTTTGGTAAGAAGGTTAAGTTGAGTCCCAGGTACATCGGACCTTTAGAAATTCTTTCATGAATTGGGGTTGTAGCTTATTGTTTGGAAATGACACTAAGTATGTCAAAAGATCATGATGTATTCCATGTATCACAGTTGAGAAAATACATACATTAACCAAAACATATACTCGCCTATGAGGAAGTAGAACTGGAACCCGATCTGTCATATTGTGAATAGAATTTCATGTTTTTCATAAAAGAAAAAAATTTCTGTGAAACCAAACAACTCATCTGTTAAAAGTTCTATGGAGAAACCATAAGATTGAATACGCAACGTGGGAAGATGAGGAACTTATGATGAAGAACCACCTGAGTCTTTTTTATGCAGTAATACTCTAACAATTTCAAGGAAGAAATTATTTGATGTAGGGGAGAATGTAACACCACATGCTTTCACAATATGCTTCTCTTTGAATAATATAGTAGTGTGTGTTGTATGCGACTTTGAGTTCTAACACACCACAACCAATAAAATTAGTCGTTAAGAATAGTAATAACCACTTTTGGAAATTTTTTAATTTTTATCTTTCAAAATAGCCTTCATTTCTGGATTCTTAATATGGAAATTAGCTTAGGGTGAATTTTTGGTATTTTTCCGAAAAAAATAAATTTTTAATGAATAGTTAAAAACACTGAGTTATTGGATAAAACCTAATTTTTATTTAAATAATTAGTTATATTATTTAAATTTATTATAGGTAAAAATATATACATAATAAATATACGTGTTCAATGTAATTCATTGGAGTCACTTTATAAAAAGATTAGATACATAAAAATTTTGTTGAACTTTTTACCATCTTTTAACAACTTTTTAAGAGCTTTTGCAAATTTGCATAAAACATAATTTTACTGCTTCTGTGAGTTTAATTTTAAAAATCTGGGAGACACTGTTGATATCGTTTTGTAAAAGTTGGTTCAATAAGATGAAAATAATTTTTTGTGAATAGTTACTTTAGACTTTTATTTAACAAGGTTAAAAGTAAATAGGGTAATTAAGGGTAAAAGTGATATTATTATTACCCTAACACGTGTTCTAATTATATTGGATAAGTATAATTCGACCAAAAACAACCTTATGAATAAAATATGAACCTCTTTGTTCCACATGGAATAGATTAGGACATTTATTATTATTTTATTTAAAGAAGAGTTAAAAGAGTTAAAAACAATGTTTAATAAATAAAAAAAATTTAATATAGGGTTACACATAAGATAAATTCGACTATAAATATTCATTATAAATCTAAAAAGATTTCCTAAAAAATGGTATTTTATTTTTAATTTTTAGACATTAAATAATTTAATTTATTTATGACACAATGCTGATGTACTAATTACTTTATTAAGGAAATATTAAAATAATTGATATTATAAATACCCAAATAAATGTAATTTGATACTTTAAATAAATTACACTAATATTATAGGTTACTATGAAATGTTAGAGTTGATTAAATGAATTATGTTTGAAGTAATAATGATGTTATGAATATACCAAAAATGAAATACCAAATAGTGTCAAAATTGACATAAAAGAGTTCTTCAAACAAATATTATATTATTAATTGATATTATAATCCTAAAAAAATTAGGATCGGAAAAATGACTCATATAAGGTAATATATATTAATAATAAAACACTTTGGGTTCTTTTGGTTTGTTATAGTTTGTTTATTAACCATATAATATAAAAATACAAAGAGACATGGTAAATGTCAAAATATTTAACAAAAATTTAAATATAAATGATAAGGTTAATATGGTGACATAAACCTGTCTAAAATTTGTTGGATGAATGTATTTTGACCCATCCCCACCATATATTCAAAATAATTCCCTTTAGAGCCATTATAAACCGAAAGTGAATTTATTATAAATTAATATTTTTTATTTTTCAAAAGGTGCCCCTCACCCCTCTTATAAAAGGGAACTTCCCCATCTCTCAAATTCACACCTTCAAAGCCTTTTTTCTTGGCCAAACCCTTCCCAAATATCCTCTAAAATTCCCTCACTTCATCCTAGAGTATTTCCTTTATTCATAAAGCAACATTAAGGAGCCCTTTTGATCAACTCAAAAGGAAGAACCTGAAGAAGAGGTAAATATTTCTGCACCTCTTTCAAGTTCATTTCTTCTTCAACTTCTTCTTTCCTTGTTTATTCTGATATAAAATAAAAACCCTATTATCTTATATATATTATGATGTTATTATAAATATGTTGAAACCATGTTAATTATTGTATTCATCCTTTTAATGACATGTCACCATACGTGAGGTAAGTATTGGAAAATAATGGAAATAGAAAATAAAATAATTTAAATGAATGATGAGTTTTACCTCTTGAATTATACTCCGTGATAACCCCCTTAAGGGAATTGGTTTTGGTATTTTTTTTGATAAAAATGGATTTTTTACATGTTGTTTGATCTTTGTAATAGTATTTGGAAGAAATTTTACATGGTGAAAATCACGGAAGCTGTGAGAAGAAGAGGTGGTGAGGGGTGGTTTTTATGGTGGATGAGAGAAGTGTTTTATGAATGTTTTATTCATTAAATTATTATTTTGGATAAAGAATATATTTATTTTTATAATAATAACCAATAATATTAAAATTATGAAGGTATTCTCAAGATTCTGGTTATTAAATAAGCGATGACTTGTGGAATTATTTATTTAATTTATAATGTATTTATACCATAAAATTCCGTATTTTAGTATTTATAAAAAATTCAATACTTTAGAAACAACTAAAAAATTAACCCTTATCATTATTCAAAGTGTATAATTCGAAAATGAAATCCATTTTATGAAAATAATTTTCAAAATATGAGAAATTTAATTTTTAATTAAATTCATAAATTAATTGAAAAAAAAAATTAATTTGTAACTGATTTTATGAAACAATAAAAAATTATCTAAGGTCTCATAAAATTATCCTATAATCATATGGACAATATATATATATATATGAATCTGTTTTTTGAATAGTAAATTTTCTTTAAAATCATTACATTAATTAAAATATTGTAATTTAATATTTATAACTTACAAAATACCAACTCTTAAATAATAATTTTTAAAATATTCATTTACTTATTGTATGAAATAATTATATAACACATTGATTTATAAGATACTTAAATTTTTTTATACTATCCTTAGTGAGGTTACAATTCATTTGGCAGATTCACTATTTGTAAGGGTCATAAAACTATTCATAAGGTCAAATTGTTATTTCATTGGTATAGTTTCTTAACTTTAGAAATCACTCATATTTTATTCATTCATCAATTATAATGTTTCTATTTTTTTATATATGTGATTTAATGTGATTAATAATATTTTAAATAATTATAAGAGGGTAACTTCATTGATAGAATTTTAGTTCGTAGCATTCTCCCATCGTAAAAGAATTTGGTCTATGAAATTTATAGAATGTCAATTCATAAAAATGATCTGGATAGTTTTTCATCATAAATTCTTATATCCCCCACTTTCCCTCTTTGGGGTCCACTCATTGGGGTCCAGAATCTTGACAGACTCTTCAAAATAATATAAAGAATGTTCAAAATCTATTGCATAAAAAATGAGTACATGTGTTGGGTCTAGAATGTAATTATTTAAAAAATATATTTGAAATCATTGTGTACCATAGAAATTATATTCAGAATTCCTAAATGACAATCCATATCTCCACATCTCTCTAGTATTTAAAAAGGTCCAATGTACCTTGGAATCAATTTTCCATTCTTTACAAATCTTATAACAACTTTCTATGGAGAAAATTTCATTAAAACCTTATCACCCACTTGTATTTATTAATCCTTACATTTATTATCATGAGAGATATTTTTTTAACTTTCAGCTATTATGATATATGTTTGAATATTATTTAACTTTTCTATTGTTTCCTCCACAAGAATGAGTTCTAAGAGATTTTGTTCACCTACTTCAACCCAACATGTTGGTGTGTGACCTCGCTTTCCAAACAATGCATCATATGGTTCCATTTGAATACTTGAATAGAATCTATTTTTATAAGAAACTTATTTCATTTAAAAATACTAATCCCAAATACTTTCAAAGTCGAGTGAGAGTTATATCAACATTTGACCCAATGTTTGAATGGACCTTTCAGACTGCCCATCGGTTTGATAGTGATAAGTAGTACACAAATGAAGCTCACTATCCCACAAATTCGAAATACATTAGAAAAATATCAATATAAATCATGGGTCATAGTCAGACACAATTGAAAGAGGTATTCCATGACTTCTTACAACATTAATAATATGTTGTCTTATAAGGCGTTCTAGTGGAAAATCTACCCTCAGAGCATAGAAATGTGCAGATTTGGTAAGTTGGTCAATAATTAACCATATCATATCATTATTTTATGGAGTTTTTAGAAATATGTTCTACAAATACATAATAATAACATACCATTTTCATGTCGTAATAGTTAGATATTGGAGGACTCCTCTAGGATGTTGTCTTTATGCCTTCACCTAATAACAAACTAAATGAATTGATACATAATCAGTAATTTCACGCTTCATATTATCCCATGTGAAATGTTCATTCAAATATCTATACATATTATTGATATCAGGTTGTATAGAAAAATGTGAGCTATAGGAATCATCCAATAACTCCCTCTTTAGCTCAGGTATAGAGGAAACACATGACCTCCTCCCAAATTTTAGAATTAAATATTCGTACATGATGATCTCCAACTTCCCATAATTCACAACATTAATTTTTATTTCAACATTCTCATCATCAAACTCAGAACATTTAATCATTTTCAATAAATATGTATGGTAAACCAATTGAAAAAGAAATGTTGTTTCTCATTACTTGAAAATTTCCATATCTATCCTTAACAAATCCTTGTAAACAATATCCTTATCGATCCTCATTTTATTCAAAACTCAATGATCCACCCCCCCCCCCCCAATGTAACTATTTCTGTATATTCCATCCATATATGGTAGTGTATTGAACAGTCATAATCCATGTTCAACTTGATCCATCGTTTTTTCCACATGTTGATTTCATTAAATGAGAATATATATTAAAATCTATTTTTATCATTGTATATATTAGATCATTCTTTATAGAGATAGTACCTCCATATTTTCAGTGTAAATATTATTACTAATAACTCAATATCATGATTTGGAGAGTTCTATTCATGAGTTTTTAACTACTATAATGCATTGGAAATAACTCTATCATTATAGATAAGGACACACTCATTTTCATTCTTTGATCCATCACTATAAATCACAAACCCATAATTTCTCTATGGAAGAGTTAATATTGGATCATTCACAAACCTCTTATTAAATTCAAAAAAGCATTCCTAACATTCCTTTTCCCATACAAACATTATCCCTTTATTTATAATCTGGGATAACGGGTTAGCGAATTGGGAAATGTTCTCAATGGGACACCTTTAATATTCTCCTTAACCAATAAAACTATATTCCTTGGTTATATTCATTAGTATATACCATTCATTATCTACCTTTTTATTCTCATGATCAAATGAGATTCCATCCTTAGATACAATAATTTGACGAAAATAAACTCATTAATTTAATAATTTACACTCCCTAAACATCCCATATAATTATGTTCTTCTAAGATTCTCTATACCAACACAGAATAGGTTTTAAGGTCCCCATGGATTTTGGAATATATCATTATATCATCAATATATTCCACAAAAAAAATAATCAATATACTCTTCGAACACATTTTTAATTGCATCTTTTAAAATATTAGATGTATTATTTTTTCCAATTGGTATTACTGTAAACTTTTAATGTCCATACCTGGTTCAAAATGAAGTATTTAAAATATATCCTTTCCTCACACACAATTCATGATATCTAAATCAATGTTCAATCTTCAAAAAATATTGAGAAATATGAATTTGATCAATTAAATCATTAATGTGGTGCAGGGGATACTTGTTCTTTAATATAATATTACACACACTGCCTCATGCATCCATCTTTCTTCAGGAAAACGATACCAGGGTCTCCCCATATGTAAACAATAGGGAATAAAATTATTCCATAACTCAATTATTTTAGTTGTTTACTCATAACTACTAATTTCATAGTGTATTTTATATAAGCAGTCATTGATATATGACCTTCCCCAGGAATTAAATCAATAGAGAACTTAACTTCTTACACTGGAGTATGTCTAGGTAAATCCTATGGAAATAAATCATAACATTCTAAAACAATAGGCAGATATTCAATTTAATGATATATTTCCTCATCCATATATGATTTTTTCTCTACCTCCAAAATAATTTTATTTAGATGAGCTATTAGAGGTGGATTTAGATTTGAGTCAGATGATTTTTTTCTTCTCTAAAGATAAGATATTCTACGTCTTCCTCAAAAATTGAAATTTCATTCTTTTTTAAATATTTTTTTGACTCATATTTGTAATTAATTTCATACTAATTAATATATAAAATTCATCTATAGAATGATGACATGTTCAGAAACATATGAAGGTTTATATTACATAAAGGGGTCTAACTAACACGTTTTTAATACAATGATACTTTGATTAAGATTTTTTGACTGGTGATTACTTTTTTAATTCAAAAGGGAAATGTATAATTTTCATAGATAATTGGGATGATATAAACTATTGTTATGATGCATGAATAAAATAAAGCATTATATAAGTTTTAGTAAACCATTAAAATACCTTCGACCACATCATAAGGAACTTCAACCTCAGCTATTGTGATCGTATAATCATATCTATACTACCTTGGCCTTTTCTTGAAAATATTTACTATATGTTTTGGGAAACTATTTAAATAATGTACCATATCATTAAAATTGTATCATTGAACAATTGTATGTTAATTGTTTTCATAAAATCATGATCTTTGTGACCTTTTTATCCTCCTTTTTAATAAATCTCATTCTCTTCAGGTAAGTACGAGGGTATTTCTTCCCATAATTAACATATGGTGGAGAACACTCTTTTTAATTCTTCTCTTTATCCATTAATTCCCCCACCACCCTATTATTATTTATTTCATTAAATTTATAATACATATATAATTATTTATGTTTCTTAATAGCACATGAGATAATATCTTCATATGATGGGACTTTTTTGGTGACCAGTGCCCATTAGAAGAATGGTTTTAAATCATTAAAGAATTGATCAATCTTGATCCATAGATTACGAACGTGGTACTTAGCATGACTTTATAACCTTGTAAATATTTATTCATACATCACAACATTTTCACCCACTTTTTTTGTTTCATAATCAATAATTTATTCTCTATATATGCTCGCTGTTCGCAAGGAAAATATTTTTTCAGGACAATTTACTTAAATTATTACCATTTCATATTTTAATTTTTTACCTCCTCCTTTGTGTTTTGAATCAAATACCTCCATTGATCATCATCTCCTGAGAGATGATAAACAGCAACGATAACCTTCTCCCATTAATTACGTATCAATGTGGAAAATATATTCTCTAAGGAACATATCCACTTCTCTTATATAATTGGGTTTGTAGTCCTATAGAATGGGGTATGATTTTATCCCATAAATAGTTCTATCATTTATTTTAAATTTTGTAGACCATGAGGATCTATATGGGTATGTTATTGTCTATACATGACTCTGTTGTCCTAGTATAGTTATATGTTGCTGAGCACTTGTCGCAGCTCAAATATCAATATCCTTATCTTTTATAAAATGAAATTCCCTACATTTGATATGCATGTTAATACGGTTTCCATTCCAACACTAGGATCCATTTATAAATAATGGAATACACAAATATAGGTAATAAATAATAATACAGAATCTCAAACAAAAAACACTTAACATAAATTCAATATTTTAAAATAACTAATCTTATAGTTATAAAATTAGTTTCCTTGGGTAAATATTTCATTTTATATCCTAAATAATTTTTTTAAATAATATGTGGATTAAAAAAGAACATCCCCAGAATTTTCAAACCAGGCGCCCAGTAAGGCCTATTTTCATATACCATGTTACCTTGAGTCAAGCCCAGATCACCAAGTTAGAGTTGTTACCCCAAGGTACATCTCTACAAGAACCATGTCCACTTGTAGTATCCTTACCAATATATATTTTAACGAAGACACACATAGGTTCTACCTTACAAATATTCAAGGATGTTATTATATTATTATCCTAAAAGTGTATCATAGGGTTATGTTACCTAATCAATGTTTTATAAATCCAGTATTCATGGTTTCCACTAAATATATTCTGATACTAGCTAAAAGACCCCATCCCCAGAAGCCCGAATCTGGTGCCTAACATTATTATATTGGAAGAGATAAAAGTCTCTAATGCCAAAGTAATAATTAGTTTAGAAATTTTTGATGCCATATTACATATATGAAGTTTAAATTATTACTTGAAAGGAAAAAACATAGAAAAATCCATTTGAAACACCCATAAACACTTAGATTATCCTTGAAATTTATTTATAATATACATCTCCACATCCTAGGGAAAAATTAAACATTATATAAGGTGTGATAATATATTCTCAGTAAGGTTAATAAATACATCATAAGCATAAATAATAATCCATGGATAATAACTAAAGAAAACATGCCATCAAAATATAATCATGAGCATAATTTGGATGAAGTAAAAGATAAATATAAATTTCCATATAAATAATCACATGATGCTTAAACATGGATATTCAAATATTTAAATAATCACATGTTTACTTAATTATTAATTTCATAATGAGGGATTGAATAATTCCGGATATCTAAAACATATTTCTAAGGCCTTTTCCAAGACATCTAAACATATATGGTTAAGAAATCATCCAAATTATATTTCAATTTTTTATAAAGAGTGTTAGAAATGCATCGGGAGGATAAAGAGATCCGCACCCAACTTTTATTAAGTCCAATAAATTACTAATACTGATGGGGTTACGAATAGGTATCATATATATATGAAATATAAATAAAATTCCCTAATATGTAAACATGATCACAAAGCATTGTGAGTAGTATGGTGATTGGTATCAAGATAGTTCCTCAATAGTCAAACTGATCATAAAACATTTAATAAAATTTGGAAAATGATAATAATCAGAGATAAATTTCAATAAATCATAAAATTGAACATAGTTGTGAAAATTGTTGATAATACTCTTGTAAATGTGTAAGAAATTGAGATGTTCCCATTAATCAGACTTGCCTCATGTGACTAATTGAGAAGGGATCCTTGAAAACATTTATTTACTATAAATAAAAGATGAAATAATCTGGAAACATGAGTTAGAAATTTTTATGTATATATAATTTATAAAATTTATATAAAAATTATTTATAAATACATTGGTGTATATTTGGATAAATAATAACCTTAATGAAAATCTAGGTTTTGGAAGTTACCCACCTGTTATGTATGAAATTATTCTGTAATTGACATTAATATTAAGAATAATATATTTAAATCCATTAATTAATTAATTCAAAACCATTTATACATTAATTATAGTTATAGTTATTTTACTGACATCATTAATATTGTTTTTGATCATTTTAACAAAATAACTTGATTATTCCAGAGTGCTCATTTTCATTATTTTCTTAATCAGTTTATTTGTTCATGAGTATGGATGTTCTTGTATAATGAGAAAATATATCTATAATTGAAGGTAAATGAAATTAATGACCATATATTGTATTAAAATTTTATATGAATCATTTTTTATTGAGATGATTCATTAGATGTGATGTTAGTGAAATTTTTTTAGATTATTCTGGATTTTTTTCGATCATCCCAAACTAGTTTTATTTTATTAATTAAAAATCATGTCTATATAATTGTACTAGAACATTAAATTGTATTTAATACAAATATTATAGTTTTCGAATCATAAATTTTTTTTATGAACATCCATGAAGTCTTTATTTGTAATTATAGATGATGCATCTATGATATTGATAAATTGACACATCACAGGAAATATTTTCATTTATAAAATAAATGATAGGGAGAAAAGTGTTTTTTGATATATATTATATTAAATTTATAGAACTATAGTATAGGTATGATACTAGAGTTATCATGTTATTTTTTGATAGAGGATATGAGGGAAGGATAATAATATAAAATATATTCAAATGAAAATAATAGAAAAAAGTGGATTCTTAACCGTTGAATTATCCTCCATGAGAACCTCCTTAAGGGGATTCAATTTTCCTCATATATTGAGAACAAAGAATCCATGATTTGGTATAGGGGATTAATAAGAGGGCTGGGAAGAAATATGACAATTCCCAAATCTGGGACGGTCTAAGTAGAAGTGGTAGTGATGGGTGGTTTTTATAGTGGATGATATTAGTGGGTTTTGAATATTTTGGTGAGTAGTTTATTATTATGGCTCAATAATATGAATAGATTGAAAATTATCAAAAAATATATTAATATAATTCATAGATCTTTTGGATTAGTGTAAATTCATTTTTTATGATGAAAGAGATTATTTATTTAACTTATAATGTTTTTATGATTTAAATTACATTATTTTACTATTCACCAAAAATTGAAGTATTTTAGAAAAATAAAAAAAATTTAGCCAAACTATTTTGTAAGCTGTATAAATCAAAAATTAACTCAATTTTATATAAATTTTCTTCTAAATATGTGAAAATAATTTTTTAGTTAAACTCGTCATTTAATCAAAAATTAAAAACGTTTAATTTATAACAAATGATAGGAGACATTAAAATATCAACTAATGTTTCATAAAATTGTTATATAATAAAAAAAATATTAATATATGATTCTATTTTGTAAAAATAAATTTTATTTTAAACAGTTATATTATTTATGAAACAGTAATTAAATATCTATAACTTTTTAAAATAACAATACTTAATTGATAATTCTGAAAAATTTCATTTACATATACTTTTATTTAATTATATCAAACACATATTTATAAAATGCATAAATTTTATTTATACATTAATGGGTGAGGATACTATACATTTATCCAATTTACTATTCATAATCTTCACACTATTATTCTTAAGGCCAAATCAATCTTTCACCGGCATAGGTTTTCTAAGTTTTATAAATACTAGTTATTTTATTATTTATTTATTTACAATGTTTATATTATGTTCTCAAAGTGATTTTATTTGATTTATACTATATGAAATAATTATAAGAAGGAAAATGCATTGATATAATTCTAGGTCATTAAAAATATAATTAATGGGATTTTCCCTTGACCAAGCCCATGTCGTGACTCAACAAGTAAATAATGAATGACCACTTTTGTTTTATATGGTCATGGTTAAATAGATAAAACCTATAACACCCCATACATTTAATGGTTTGATTCTCCTAAATAATTTCTATTCATTATATAGACTATATTTTATGAAGCACTGAGTCTTTGTGTAACAATACATGGATATTTATAGGATAATGATATAACCTAACCAATAAACATAAATTATCCACTTCTATATAGTCATCTACATTTGTGTTCAGTTAGTTATTTGGAGCCTGATAGAACCAACTTATTTTTTAGGGAAATGTAACATACCCTTATAAATAGTAATATGAATAGTAATATAAAATTTATGAATAGTAAACCATATTATTATTTTATTTTCATAATATTATAAGGTAAGGAGATGTTGATTAATTTTTTAAGGTCTTAAAAAACTGATTTAATGATTTGAAATTGTTATTTTTTTTAATAATTTATGATTTTATTTAAAAAGTAAATTAATAATATTTAGAAAATTATTATTAAATTATGGTGTTTATTTTTAAATTCATCATAATTAAAAATGGTTAGGGTATGTTTTATGTATATTTCAAAAATTCATGAATTTTTTAAGAATAGAATAATATGATAAATTATGATAAATGCTAAATGCTTATTTTATAGCATCATATCTGTTGAAAGGATTATGTGAGACAACATGGATTTAACTCAAATTCATTTATTACTATTTTAGGTCACATGAATCAATATTATTCATATTCATGAGTAATACTATTAATATAATTGTTGACATGATGTAAACTCCATCATATCCTCCAAGATAAATACCAACCTCATTTCCTTCTTACTCCCACGCCACTCATGATTTGAGCCTGACATATGTTCTTCAAAATACACTTCTCGAGCTCTCCCCCCAGGTAAAATACCTACTTCTATCACCAAAAGGACAAAAAAATCCTTAAGGATAATCTCATGGTGGAGTACCCAAGAGGTGAACCTCTCTCCCTTTTTCTTTCAATTTCTTTTACAAATTCCATACTTTTTTGCTCTATCAACACTTCCCCTCATCCAAATTAAATGATAATTATATTACCTTACATTAACTGAAATTTGATTATTCTAATGGAACATTTCATCATAATCTCTCTTTTACCCTCCTCATATTCTAAAAATAAAAACACTGTATGAGATGTGTCAATTTATCACATTTATGGACGACAAGTTTTCAACTAATATTACTATATTCAAGACTGGTCATGAAAATATTTTAATTATTGAACCAGAACATAATATATTTATTTTATCTTATAAAATGTTCTTTAATCCTTAAACACTCATAATATAAAATAATAATACAAAACAAGTTTATTATGCACAAAATTGCCAAGTAAATCAAGGAATTTATCATTGACATTTATCTAATGATAATACTCATGTTATATATCCAAAATCAATATAAGTTCATTTATATCTCTATAATTTAACTAATAATATATTTTAACAATTCTTCATATTTAACTACATTTCAAACGAACTTCCATTCATGAATACAAGCAGATCAATCAACAAAACCAAGGTAGAAAATGTTTCAAAAACAATAAAATTGAACCTATTAAACCAATAAAAAATGAAATGAATAAACCTAATAAGGTTTTAATTAATAAATTTCATGTATAATATTTTCTTAATATATTAAACAATGAATATATATTTGTTTATCTAGGTGATTAATGTCAATCGAGAACACCTTCAAGGATAAGGTAAGGGGATTCTTGTCTCACTTTTATTTCTATGATACTTCCATTGGTCACTACTTGTTTTTTGAATATGGTGTAGTTTTACTTCCATTTTATATATAATATCTTGATTCTCATTATACTCATGGTATTCAGTGATTCACATGATGATTATTAACTTGATCGATTACGGTGTTATAAGGATCTTTGTTTTGGTTTTCATTTCCTTGTGATATACTTAGGTATTGAACACTTAATAATTCTTATTTTGTGTACCTATTTACCCTTTGGGATCATTTTTCATTTAAATTGTAAATATATTATATATCAATATTTTTGTTTCATGGAAATTATTATTTTATTAATCTATATACCCTATTATATAAGTTTTTTATTTAGAATGTTGTTTTAACTATAGAAAAATTCATGAATGTTTATCCTCTAATTGATAAGGATATTGAGAAGGCATATTATATATAAATTAATTCTATCTATAAATAATTTTTTGTAATTTCATTGATGGTCAGTTCCTGCTACAACCCCTCAATTCATCAAACGGTCTCTTGAGGCAAGCCAGTTTGTGAAAAATCCTTCGAGTTAGTTTCCATAACAAAATTAGATGGGTATCTACCCATATAAATAAACCATAACAATGGTATAGTGGTATTATATGAATGATATTTGAAGTAAAAATAATAAGAATTTTAATTATTCCTTTTTAGTTATTACTATCCCTGAGTTTTTCACTATGAAACAATATATGAATGCAGCTTCATTCTTAGTTTACTAAAGGGATGTGTTTTTCATTTATTCATCATGTTATATTGACTATGCTAATGTAATAAATAATTCACCTTATCCAGGGTTATGGGTTCAGGGAATTAATGTTAGTATTATAAAAAAATTTGTAGCAATATTAGACACTACATTTAGGAAACATAGTTTGGAGTACATACCCCTAAGTTAGACCTTGAAGATAATCATAGAATAACAACCAAGAATTTCAGTAAAGTAGGTACTATGTGGGTCTTCCTAGAAAATAAATTTATATCTAGATACTACAAGTGCGCGTGGTTCTGGAACAGATGTACATACAAGTAACAACTCTAACAAGGAGTTTCAAGCTTGACCTAGGTTATCCTTGTACATGACAACGATCCTTATTGTGCATCTTGTTTGACTCTCATGGGGGATATACTTATGATAATTCAAATTTTCATTTCAAACCATAATTAAGGATTTAAAAGTAAATAATAACAATGAAAATTATTATGAGATTAGATGTGCATACATATTCATATTTTCGTAAGTGTTTTCTAGTTAGAAATTATAAACTATGACCTCATTTACTGTATGCCATTATCTAGTAACAGTGCCTAATGGAAGAATGGGAATCAATACCTATGGATAATATAGGGATTTCCCCACTGAGCATGTCCACACAGTTATGGTTAGAATGGATCATATCATTACCATATTGGGAAAACATACACATGTAGTGTTGAATAACCATGCTACACTGATATTGGATCATTTCATTCGACAGAATTCCCCATATTTTAGTTGGAATACTAATCTGGCGGTATCTGAGCAGTGTATCAAGTCCCTTGAAATGATATTTTTTGCTTTAACATGTAATAAAAATAAAAAGATAGTACTAGTAGTATATTTCCTCAAGGGTGACTCTCTTCAATGGTGGCACTTGATCCAGAATACCACAATGGAAAAAGAAATATAAGATATGGAATGGAGAACTTTTAAGGAAATATTATTTGACAAATATTTCCCTCATTAACACCAAACTAAAATTAATAGGCTATTCTTTATCCTAAATAAAAGGGAACAAGAGACTTTTATATTGTATGAGGTTTCCTTCAAATGATTTTCTAGGAATGCTATATATTACGTATATGATTTAGACGAAAGGATTGATCATTTCTTTGAAGATCCTATGCCAATTTTTCTAAGGCCACATGATTCTCCAAAAAAATTCATCATAGGATTAAATTGTATTATATTCCATTAAATTAAAGAAGGAATTTTATAGATCAAATTTGTTCAAGGGAAATCAAGATAAGAAGAGGAATTCTAATAACAATGGAAAATTTTAATAACCAATGACAAAGAAGGGAATGAAAAAATTTCTATAATGCGAGAATTGTGAAAAGAATCAACCTAGTGCATGATTGAATGGAATGGGAGTTTTCAATAAGTGTGGAGAAATTGGTCATCGATCTAGTAAATGTAAAGGGAAGAGACAAGTCAATGATGTTCAATTCTACAATTGTAGATAGATGGGACACATTACAAATGAGTGTCTTAAGCACTAAGGAAACATGCCTCTGAAAAGGATACAAGAGAAAGGAAAGGCTAATGCAATTAAAACCATGGAGGTTGGAGTCTCTAACGTTATGGTGACAGTTACGTCATTTTTTTCTCAAACATATCAAATTCTTTATTTGATTCTGGATCATCCCATTCTTTATATCTTCCCAGCTTTCCAAGAAAATTAGACAAGTACAATTTGATTTAATAAAGAAGTTATCAGTCAGAACAATGAGGGGATGTATCATTTCAATAAAGATATGTCAATCAGTCCCCCTCATGATACGTAAATGTTCTTTAGTATCTACCATTATCATCATTCCAATGATTTAATTTTGTATAATTCTTGGATTGAATTGGATGTCAAATTATGATGTGAAGATATATTGAATGAATAAGGAAGTTACAAATTTTTAGAATGGTGTAGAATCCCTTATCATTAGAGTAGAAACCTCTCCATATTATTCTTATCAAAATCCATCCCACAACAGCTCTAATAAATGAAATTCATGAAGAAAAAAAGAACACAATATCTGTATGTGAGGAAATAAATAATCAAATTGAAGATGTAACTATTGTGCAATAATACATTGATGTATTTCCATGGGATTTACCTAGACATACTCTAGAGCGAGAAGCTGATTTCTCTATTGATTTAATTCCTTGAGAAAGAAGTTCATGGAATACTTCTTATAGAGTGTCCATTATATAACTAGTTGAGCTAATGAAATAGCTATTGGAATTAAGTGAAAAGGGATTTATTCTTCCTAGTGTTTCTCCATGGGGATCCCCTTTTCTCTTTGTCTAGAAGAAAAATGGATCCATGAGGAAATGCATTGATTATAGGTAAATCAATGCTATTACAATAAATAACATGTATCATCTACAACACATTGATAATTTATTTGATCATCTTCATACATCCCAATATTTTTCAAAGACTGACCTTCAATTTTGATATCATCAGCTATGTGTGAGGAAGGAAGATATTATACAAAAATAATTTCAAACTAGGTATGGGCATTACAAGTGTACTGTAATGCCTTTTGGACTAACTAATAAACCCTCTGATTTCATCGATCTAATGAATAAGTTTTATAAGGAATATCTTGATAAATTTGTTGTGGTATCTATTGATGATATCCTCGTATACTCCAAAATATACTAAGACCATTAGAATCACTTGTGTATTATTCTGAAAACACATTAAAGAAATAAATTATATGGGATGCTTCCAAAGTATCAATTTTGGAATCAATTGATATCTTTTTTGGCCATATTTTCTATATTGATGTAATCATAATTGATATTATGAAGACAGTTGAAATCCAAGAATGGACCTCCCAAACAAACATAAGTGAAGTATATAGTATTATTGGCTTAGTAAGTTAATATCAGTGTTTCATTGATAATTTCACATGATTGGCTAACCCGCTTACCAAGAATTCACGTATTGTGGTTAAGTTTGTATGGACGAAATAATGTACAGAATTATTTGAAGAATTGAAAACAATATTGATCAATGCTCTAGTTTTGACTCATCCATCTGGGAATTATGGATTGTTTATATACATTGATGCACCAAAAATTGAATAAAGTTGTGTGCATATGAAAAATGATTATGTCATTTCTTATGTATCAAGGAAGTTGAATAATCGTTATAAAAATTAGCCAAATATTGATCTTCAGTTAGCATCCTCAATCTTTTCGTTGAAAATATAGACATTATCTCTATGGGGAAATATATGACATTTATACAGATCACACGAGTTTGGAATGAATGTTTACACATTAATAACTCAGCATTAGGAAAAGAAGATGACTCTAGTTAGTCAATTATTATGATTGTTTAATATATTACCACCTAGGAAAGAAAAATAAGGTGGAAGATGCATTAATAAGAATTGATGATGGACTTATGACCCAAATGAGGATGGAGAGAGATCCTAGATTCAAGGATATACTGAAGATGGATATTGGATTTCTTAAGGAGGTGGAAACATCATTCCACATTCAAATGATTGCTAATCCATTTTTACTAGATAAGATAAAATACTCTCAATATGATGATGAAAATATGATAAATGAATTTATAGCTGGAATGGATGGATGATTGGTAGAATTTCTATATGATGATGGAGATCTGAAATATGGGAAGATGTTATGTGTTCCATCAATACCTAATATAAAAAAGGGAACTATTAGATAGTTCTCATAGCTTAAATTTTTCAATACACCCTGGTAGAACTATTATGTATATAGATATAAAGGAAAATGTTTTGTGAGATAACATGAAGTGAGAAATTGTTGAATATGTGTTAAGGTGTCTAGTTTTTCAATAAGTGAAGGTCGAGAGACAACAATATAGAGGGCTCATGCAACCTATAACTATTAATATGTGGATGTGAGATGCAATTATGATTGATTTTTTCATAGGACTACCAAGTTCGCCTAGAAGGAATGATGAAATATTGGTAATTTTTAATCATCCCACAAAATCGGCAAATTTCGTTTCTATAAGAGAGGATTTTCCACTTGATCACCTTGAATGGATATATATTAATAAAGTTGTAAGACATCATGGAGAATCTCTATTGATTGTGTCTAATCAAGATCCTTATTTTACATCAAAATTCTGGAAAAGTCCCCAAAAGTTTTTGGATAATGAGATTCCTATGAGTACTGCATATCACCCACAAACCGATAGACGGTCTGAAAAGACTATTCAAACACTAGAAGACATGTTGAGATCAAGGTCACTTGACTTTCATGATATGTGGGATCAATAAATAAATTTGGAATAATTTTCCTACAATAATATTTTCCATTCTATCATTCAAATGGCTTCATATAGAGCATTATATGGTTATAGGTATTGAAATCCAACTAGTTGGGATGAATTTGTCAAAAAGAAACTTATACGCCAAAAAAATGTCGAAGAGACAACTAAAAAGGTAAAGAAAATTCTAGTCCATATTAAGGCATCCAATTGTAGGAAAAAGCATTATGCTGACAACCATGTAATGTATTTGTAATTTTATGTATAAGATCATTTATTTGTAAAATTATCTCTATGGATGTGTGTATTATGGTTCACTAAGAAAGGGAAACTGAGTCCTAGGTATATCAAACAATTTGAAATTATAGAATGGATCAGACCTATAGCTTACTGTTTAGATATGCAACCTAGTCTCTCCATAGTTCATAAGGTGTTCTACATGTCATTATTCATGAAATACATGATGTACCCAACACATGTACTCGCAAATGAAGAAATATATCTTGAACATGATTATTCATACTATGAAGAGCATGTTGAGATTTTTGACACAAGGGAGAAGGTATTGATAAATATGGAACTGAACTGGTAAATGTTCTTTGGAGAAACCATAAAATAAGGGATGTAATGTTGGAACCATATGATGTTATGAAGGAGAACCACCCATATCTTTTTAGGGAGAAATAAACATAAAAAATTTTGAGGATGGAATTTCTGAAGGAGGGACGAATATAACATCCCAAAAATTTTACGGTATGTTTATATTAAATACATTATATTGATTAGATAGCCTATATTTCTTGATGCATCGAGTCTCTGTGAAAACAAACACATGGATATTTATTGGATATAGTCACAACTTATCCATTAAAAATAAATAATTCACCTATGTGTTTTGAATTTCAAAAAAAAAATTAATCTACGGTTTTGATTAGTTAGTTATTGAGAGTCTGGTAGAACCATCTTGTTTTTTTGATGAATAGTAACATACCTTGATGAATAGTAATATTAACCTTATGAATATGAAATCATATTATTATTTTATTTTCTTAAGGTTATAAGGTAATGAGATGTTGATTCATTTTTCAAGGTCTTAAAAAAATGGTTCATAGATTTAAAATTGTTAATTTTAAATAAATTATGATTTTATTCAAAAATGAATTTAATAACATTCAGAAAATATTTTAAAAAAATGGTGTTAATTTTTTAATTCTACACATAGAAAAATGGTTAGGGTGAATTTTTTGGATTTTTCTGAAATTCATGATTTTTTTATTAATATTAAAATAAGATAAATTACGATAAATGCAAAAAAACATGTTTTACTGCATCATAGGTGATGAAAGGATGATATAATCCCACTTGGATCAAACTCGTGTGAAATTATTGCTAGTTTGGGTTGCATGAATCAATAATATTAACAGGATTGAGAAAAAATAGTAAAACAATGATTGAAATGATGTAAAATCCCTCCTCTTCTCCACTATAAATACCACCCTCATTCCCCTCTTCCTCACACACCACTCAAGCTTTGAGCCTTAACTATGTTCTACAAAATACACTTTCAAATCCCTCTTCAAAGTCCAAGACCTTTTATCATCACCAAAAGAACAAAAAAGGCCTTAAGGAGGTTCTGAAGGAGAAGTACTCACGATGTGAACCTCTCTTACTTTTTCTTTAAACTTCTTTTAGAAGTTCCATTATTTTTTGTTATATCTTCATCTACCCTCATACAAATTATATTATAATACCATTAAATTATAAGAAATATAATATTATTATGTTAATGGAATATTTCATCATCATCTCAATTTTCCCCTCCTCTTATACAAAAAATGAAAATACCGCCTGAAATGTGTTTATTTATCACATTCAAGGACGACAAGTTTTCTATTCCTATTTCTATCTTCAAGACTATTAAGAAAAAAAATTTAATATTTGAACCAGTTCATAATATATGTATTTTATCTTATGAAATGTGATGTAATATTTACACACTCATAATATAAAATAATAATATAAAACAATTTCATTGTGCACAAAACCACCATGTTAATCCAAGAATTTATCATTAAATTTTATCTTTTGAGTCATCCTCGTGGTAAATAAAAAATCATTATAAGATTGTTTATATCTATATAATGTAACTATTTATATATATTAATAATCCAATTTGTCTAAACACATTTTAAAAAACTTTCATTCATCAATACAAGTAAACCAATCATGAAAACCAAGGAAGAAAGTACATCCAAAATAAACAAATTGAACCTCTTAAACCCACAAAAATGGAAATGAATGAACCTAAAAAGGTTATAATAAAAAAATTACAAGTAGATGACGTTATGGAATAAGTAATTAATTAATTAAAATTTGATTATTCAGGTTATTATGATTAATCAAGAACGCCTTCGTCCATAAGGTAAGGGGTTTCCCATTCCACTCTTATTTCTGTGAGATTTAATTTATTCGCCACTTAGTTATTGTATGTGGTGAATTTTTACCATTATTTGATATATTATATCTTGATTATCATTATAGGCATGGTATTAATTGATGCACTTAATGATTATTAACTCCATTTTGTACAATATTGTAAGGGATTTTGTTTTGGTTTCCATTTTATTGTGATTTACTTAGGTATTGCGCATCTAAGAATTCTTATGTGGTGTAACTACATCCCATCTAGTATCTTTTTTCATTCGAAATTGTAAATATAAAATATATATTTATTTTGGTTTCATGGATTTGATTATTTTTATATGTCATATTCCCTTTTACATATGGTGTTTATTTGGAATGTAGTTTTAACTATAGAAATATTGATGAATTTTTATCCTCTACTCTATATGGATATTGAGAAAGAATTTTGTACTTATATTAAATCTATGTATAAATAATTATTTGGACTTGAGGTTATAGATGGGGCCCCTTATACCCCCTCGATGAATTGTTAGGTCTATTGAGATAAGTTAGTTTTCTAAAACAGAATCATATAGGTATCTACCCATAGACATAAAATGTTTCAATAGTATAGTGGTATCATGTTTCAGATACATGATGTCAAATTAAAAATCATTTTATTTATTCATTTTAAATTATTACTATACATGAGGTTTTCACTATGAAAAAATGGATGTAGTTTCATTTTCAGTTTATTAATGGCTTTTTTTTCATTTATTCACCTTGCCATATTGATTATGCCAATGTAATAAGTAATGCACCAGCTTTGGGATTCTTGTGTTAGGGCATTACGACACCCCATACTGTCTATGTTTAACTACTATAAGAAAATCTACCATCGAACACATTACTCAAAGGGAATTCACTAGGGTAACAATGGGATGTGCATCAATATCCTAACGTTTGAATGTTTTATATTTTATTATTAATTAAATAAAAAAATTTCTTATCCATTTTTAATATTACTCTTAAAAATCACTAAATTATGATTTTTATAAAGCATAGATTTTGATATGATGAAACAGAAATATTATTTTTGGGAAACTTATAGTTTCAATCAAGAGAACTTATTTAATTAATTCCCGAAATTTTTAGATTAATTATATTTATATTAGATATTTTAATTAATATATATGGTAATATAATTTTATGCATGAAAAAAAATTATATGGGCTAAAATATTGTTATTGTCAGAAAAATCCGTATGGTTTTAATAAGTGGGGGGTTTTATTAAAAAAATCATAATAATATATACAAAATAATTAAAATTAAATAAATAATATTTCTGAAATAATCATTTCAAAATTGTGCAATGGGTTTTTTCTTTATTTTTTAAGAGAACTGAATTTTTTGTCAATATTAAATATTCAATATATATAAAGTGTGAATTATAACATCATAAAGAACCAAAGGTGACAAATTATATTCCCTGAACGAAATCCACAAAAAAATATATATTTCCAATTAAATATAATTTTTTTAGTTTATTTGAAAAAATTTAAAACCCTTAATGAATCCTGTAAAACCTATAGTATATATTATGGTTTTAAAATCAATTATTTTCATACATAACTTAGTTCCCCATCAAAAAAGGTATTATTTTATTTTCGTTGTTTTTTAGGTTTATAAAATAATGTACATAAATCATATATAGTTGAAAATATGGTATTGTTTTTTTGTTACACTATAATATAGAGAGTCCAAAACACATGTTTATAAATTAATAAATAAATTTATTCTATTTTTCTAGGTAAACCCAGCCAACCTACATTTTATCATCACTTAAAACCCATGATTATGCTGTTAATCTTTAATTACCTCTATAAATATCCCACAAGGTTCATGAATGATCGTAAGAAGGTCCTCTAAATCTTCTAGAAGGTCTATCAGATGTTATGGGATCTTGTCATTATCATATTTATTGAAGAATCCTTTTTATTCCATACCTTTTCATTTTCTATTGTTCAAGTTGACATATTATTTTAAACATCCCACTTACAATTATATTGATTCCCATTCAACGGGATACACCTTTCTCTCTCATTCACCTATTAAATAATACATTATCTACACCCGTTATACTACGAAAATTATCATGATCATTTTAAGGAAAAAATGTTTTAGTTAATACATATCTCCACATCTACGCAATGGTATTCAAAATGTTATAACTATCTTTCATTAATGTGGGGATAAAATTTTGATTCCCTATGGCTTAATTATGTTTCAATAATTTGTTAAATGTATCCATTTGTTGTATGATATATGCATCATACAAATTCATATACACTATATAAAATTGACGGGTGCTCCAATTATTATATATCAACCTAGTGGATTGGTTGATGATTTTATATGAAGAGATTCCATGTATGAATCATAGGATATCATCTTATGAAAAATATTTTTTTTTTCAGGATTTTTATCCTTAACCTAGGTTTTTGTTGTCTTTTTTTAAATGATTTACACATTACTATTTCCGATTAATCTATCATGTTATTTCAAACCTCTCTATTTTGGAATATGATTATAACACCTTTTATATTACAATAATATGCCTCCTGGATCACATGTAAATATTTTATATATATTATAAATTTTTTAGTCGCTTATGGGGATTTATATCTCACCCATTTCTTATGTATGTACCTATGATGTACCATACACTTTTATAATATCCAATGAAAAAATAAGGGTATGTTTTGGTGTTTTTTAATAAGGATTTTGTTTTTATTTTTCATGTTTTTATGTCATGTAAAATATTTTTAAACACACCGGTCACCATAATCATTAGGAGTTTAATTAACAGTATCATTATGAAAAAATCATTAAACAATTTTCAATAAAAAAAGGGTTGTCATAAAATACCCAAAAATACATTCCTATTATTGATTAATTAATATGATGTAATCCATAAGATGAATTTATTGAATTAAAGATATTATTATTCTTATTTTTATCGATATAGTGTAATTTTCTATTATTTGGACTAGGATCATGAATATATCTTTTTAGAGAAATATAATTTCATTTGAAACAATGATGAATTGAGACCTAATGTATTCCATCACAGTTGGGGTGATTTATTCTTTCTATATATAATGTGAAGATAAATAAGTTTCACCACATTATGAGGTGTTACACAAATTATTTACTGGAGGAGGTTATGACCTTACCATTGAGGAGATATATTAGGTTTAATTTTGTGCTATATTAATGTTTTTATACAATTCATATAGAATCTTATTGTATAATTACATCTTACCATCTTGAGGTGAATATTTATACTAATGATTTATCGAGGTATGAATTTATTCTGAATAGTGTATCCTAATATTATCCACCAATATTTAAAAATATGTTAGAGAGAAAACAGAGTCTTTGTAAAGACTAGTATTAGTTGAATCATGTTAGTAGATATAATTTCATTCCTCTTACATGTATAGGGAATTTTATTGAATAGTTAAAAGAGATGATATTGATTTTTATGAAATCTATTTTTTCATTTTATCTCTATATGAGGACTGTAGATTATTACATAACTAATAACACTTTAAAATTTATATTATAAGTATAAGATTTTTTTTCATATTGCATTTTTAATTCACCTATTATATTTATTAGGAATATGAATATGGTGTTTAATTTTTATCATGATGTTTGTTGGTTGTCTTACTTGAGGATATTTTTGTTTAATAAAAAAGGTTGAGGAGGATCATGAATAGAATAACTTAATGGTGTTATATTTTACCTATGATCATTAGATATATGGAAAGATGTATTTGGGTTGAGTATGGGCATATGAACTAAATTTTATAGGTCATGATATTAAAAATAATGTTTTATAAATTAATGCTTTAAATATTAATGTTTTAATATCAAATACTCTAAATGATGTCTCTATTATGAGGATTTATTTAGTTTTAAATGATTATGGTGTGATATTTCTATGTAGATTTTATTATAGTGTGACTTTATATTCATCTTTTACTAGTATAAGTTATAATTTTTTTGGATAGATGAGTTCCAATATTATTTTTAAGATATTATGCTGATATTTGTGACTTATCTAATTTTTGGATTACTCAATGATTATATTTCTTAATAGGTACAATATTAAAAATCTAATAGATGATTTGGTGGTGTATTTACAAAAAATTATGTTTCCTTGGATATAAATCTAAGAAGTCACATTCCTATGAATTTAATTATGTTACCCTTGATTAACAACATTTAGATGTATTGGTTATTGTAATTTATTTTAATAATTATTCTATTAATGAATGATTCATTATTTATTTAAATCATAAGAGGTATAGATATATAATTTTATAATAATGATTTTAATATTATATAAAAAATTTGTTTTTTATTTTAATATAATTATGATTTATAGATTATATATTATATTGTAAAGGATATTTTGGAGGATAATTATTAGAGTCAAATGTCATATGTTGAGGATCCTAGGTGGATGAGTGATATATTGAGAGAAATAGATTTGTTGGATCCTTATTAGCCTAGTTATAAGGATATTGATAAAGGAGATTCCACATAAATTATGATAGAAAAATATTTATTTATGTTTAAAGTATACAAGTCTCAAATGATAGATATATAATAGTGGGTGGAGGGACTATATTTTTAATGGAAAATGTTTTGACGATTGGGATATGTAGGTGGAATATAATGTGGAATTCCATGAAATATTATTTTTCCAAAGATTCTTTTTGAAGAATATTTTTATATGTTTCATATTCATCATATATATTGAAATTTGTTTTTATAAATATTTATAACACTTTGAGGATATTCTTTTGCTTCACTTATTTAGATATAGTAGTGGTCGCATTAGTTTCTTGATGTAATATATCAAAAATAGTGAAAGTTGAACCTAATGTTTTACTCAGGTTGTAGCATCTTTTTTCAATTCCATTATAGAACTTGGAAGAAAATATATTTCAGTAAATTTTAGATATATTTCATGATTGTTTTTAACTCTATTTGTGTTATCTTGGATAGATGTAAAAAGTTATCTTTTTTCTTATAGATTATTGACTTGAATTTAGTAGAGAGTTCAGTGAATCATTATATGATATAGGTTTTGAATCTTTATGGATTTCGGATGATGATAATATATAACAATGATGATTAGTTTACATCATGAATATGTAAATGATTTCATATTCAATATGGTACCTTGTTAATCATTAAAATTGTATTCCTCTAATAGATAGAGTGTAAAATTAAGAATAAGTGTCCCATTTCCATCATTTAGGTGTTTCTTATTACTATTATGAGTGGCCATAGAATATGAAATAAAACCAATAAAACTACTCCATGTAGTAAATAATATTTTAATGGGTGGGTTCTTCCATGTCATCTGAACTCGAGAACATTATTTTTATCCACCTGAATGATATTTATTTATCAAATTGTTTTTTGTGATTCATCACCTATCATAAATTTTTTATTTTATTACTTTTTCATCAATGGGGAATGGGACTATATAGTTTTAGTTCCAAATTGACGTTTTTTATAACATTTTTTCTGGATAATATTCCATTTAATTATGATTAAGGGGGGTCCTTTATCCCCATTGACTATGTATCCTAATTTAATAGTATATAGAAGTGTTTGTAACATTAAATGAGTATTCCTCAAACATGTTATCACCACCCAATGGGATTGGATTTTATATGAAACAAAAATGTTATGGTCTATATAATTTTAATGATATATTTTATTTGGGGTTCCGTTTAATATATTGAATCTTTAGAAAATTATAAAAAGTTCAAGATGGATGATATATATTTCTTTAGATTATGTATATACTCATTATATATTAATGCGTCTTTAGGAATTATTTTTATTTTATTTTGGTAAAGGAAACTTTTGATCCCTCTACTTAAGATGATTTCATTTCATTATAGTCTAGTATTTTTTGGGTGGGTTTTTGTGTCTATTTAGTGTATGACACCCTTATTATAACTATACTTATAAGAGATTTATATGGAAGTAAAAATATTTATTGATCGAAAAAAAATTGGTTTCTTAAATAAAGTTTTATTTGATAAGAACATCCCCACTCTGAATAGACCATAAAGACATCGACAATAGATAGTCACAAATATTCTATAACCCTCCTCGTAAAAAATATATTATTTATTTTTCAATAGAATCACCTTAATATTACTCTATATAAAATTTCATGAAATTTATCCAAATCTTTATCCATTATTATTCATCTTATAATCCAAACAATTACAGACATAATTATAACATTTAAATAAATACAAATAGAAATTTTTATACTTCTATCTAATTGGATTTTTATCGAGTTTCATTTTACTATGTACCAAATTATTATTTTTACATTGAAGATCCTATATGTTTATCTATTTACTTCATATTATTAAAGATGTAACCAAAAAATTTAAAAAATTCAAGGAAATTCATTCTTTTTTCTTACTTAAATTGTAGTGGAATAACATACTATAATATGGAAAATATTAAATAAATCTTGATAAAAACTTTCAGTGATTTTATCTATATATTTACCAGTAAATTATTATTAATTTACTATTTATTTATTATCTTATGAAACATTGAATCATGTTCCAGTTTCTACAATGGTAAATTAAATTTTTTTTACCGTATAACTCCTCTAGTTTTTATAATATTGAAAAGATTTTTTTTCATTTTAATAAAACAATATAGCTATAAAATAATATATTATTATTTTTTATACTATATATGGTTTGAAATTAAGTTTTTTTATTATAACCACTTTTTATTAAATATATTCAACTATTAGACCACATTTATAGACATGAACAATGAAAAATTAAATTATTTTTGTTCTCTTTTATTATTAGGTGGATTTTAATTGTTTGCATTTTTTCTTCCATCAAAAACACACAATACTATGAATTTAAATATCTTTCTTTATCTCATTAGTGTATTAATATTATTTATTAATCATTCAACTCCTATTAATTTATTAATTTATCAATATATCAAAATTATAAATATAACATTCATGTATAAATTTTAAAGAGTTTTTTCTTTCTTGTTGAGTTTTTAGTTTCTTCTATACATATAATTTCACTTTTTTATCGAATATTAATATAAAAAAGCATTCATGGTCTAATTTAAATTTGATATCTTATTATTTATGTGATTAATCCTCTTTATCTTATTATTTACTTAATGAATTTTCCTTTTACTTATTCTCTCTTAAAATATTTTAAAACATGATATTGTGTGTTATATTTCACTTTAGTAAACTGCTATTAATTTCTTCTTAATGATTTATGATATTATGATTTATTTTAATTCACTTTATGTTATCTTATAATGAATAATTTTGACATATAAATTAATCAAATACATAATTTATTTGGAACATTTATTTTTCTTTCCTTGATATAATTTCATAGAGTGACATGAACTCACTAAAAATATTATAATTGTTTTCATTAAAATTAAACACACACATTTATTCAATATAAATATATTTTAATCCTTCTTATCTTGAAATACATTCTATATAAACTGCAATTTTTTATGCATGCATGTTTATTTTTAGAGCATCTAATGTCACTTGATAATGATCTCTTCCTTCTGTACTCTATACCATTACATTATATATGTATAAATATCCTATAAAATTAATTTTCCATACATAGTGTATATTTTTTCTACGAACACTCAATTATCCAATCACAACATCAATGTTATTTTATATTTCATCAACTTCATCCTTTGTATAAATCATCAAATTATTAATATATTTTCTTAAAACATAAAAATTATCTAATTATAATATTTTATACTAATTATATTTTTGAAAATAATAAAACATATTATTTGAGGATTTATAAACCATAACATTTATTAAAATATATTAGATAACGATCAAGATAAAAATTATTTTTAATATACCTCAATATTTATTGAATTCTTATTCGAATCATCTTAGGATACTCTCATTATACCAATGACTTAAAATCCAATCATCAAAACCATAAATAATTATAATCTAAAATATTTTAGATACAATAACACATTTTCATGAAAATCTAAAAAATAATTTTGTAATAAAATTGGATTTGATTTATTATTAAATTGATTTTATAGAATTCAAATTATCACTACAAATTTAATATTGAAAAGAATTCAATTTAATGATCTACCATGAAAAAATTATTCCCCGATATAATTTTTTCACCATGTTCCCAATTAAGTAGAATCACACAAAGTGTGGGAAGAATAATAGTGATCATTGATTTTAAATTATTATCATTACATATATAAATCATGAACTTATTTTCTTATAAAAATGAATTACCATTATTTTTCATTGATAATTAATAATTAAAAATATGAAAATTATAATCTTATGGGAATGATCTTAATGAATTTAGCTGGTACTCCCTAAAATATTTCAAGGATAATTAATTCTAGATACATGGAAAACAATCATTTATTAAGAATTAATAAATCATTAATTTTATTTCTATAATTTGGGAACTATTTTAAATCATGTCATAGGGATACTCACTCTTCTAGAGTCTCCAATAACTATTTTATGAAATGGATAAAATACTCCCTAACTCTAATTCATTTATAATGATCAAATATATGTAAACAAAAAAATATATAATATACTTGGTTGAAATTTTCTCTCACACTCCTCCAATATTTTAAAAATATTGTTTAAAAATTTTTATCACATGAATTATTTAACAGAATTTTATTTTTTATATGAACTCCCTCAATTAACCTATTCCAAAACATTTTTCTTAAAATTTAGAGAACAATGTTCCTCATTATTTTAATTGAAATGTATCATTAAAAAATCTAGACATTATGATAATTTAATACGATTCATTCAAATATTTAATGACTTCCCTATTTTTACAAAATTTTATCATCATTAAAATAATGTCAAGCACGTAAATTTGAGAAAAATTACACCAAAAATTATTCTAAGATTATATCCATAAAAACATCTGATATTGAACAGAATCATAATTTTTTCAACACTATATAAGGATGGGTGTAGTATACCATAATATGTAATAAAATATTTCACTCAAAAATTCTAAAATAAAGGATATAATCCTCAACCTTTAAAATCATTGGTATTATCTAACAAAAAATATTAAAATAAAAATAGTTTGTCACCTATCAGTACTAAAAGTTTCCCCCACTAAGTGCGACATAAAATAATTCACGACAAAAACCAGTAAATTATTGTATCGTATAGTATAAATATTTACGGATCCTCTTATTTTGGGGTAATTAATTTCTCAATAACACTTATGTGGTTATATAGTAGAATTTTGTATGAAAAGACAGAATTTAGCGTTTTTTAGGATACAATTCCATACTTTTGGGTAAAACGTGTCAATGTTCAATTGGATCACTATTGTTTAAAATCAATATACCATGAGTTGGTTGTAAATCATTTTATAATTATGGATTTTTTATTAGTCTCCATTAATAATGAACTATGTCTAGGTTTATTAAACCAATATGTGGTTGATGGTAATTAGGTGTTTTCATGTCAATGAATCTGTTATTCATGGTATTATTTGTCACATTGATTACAAAAAATGGTATTGTTCTATTTTATGCTTGAAAAATTCATGGATAAATGGTAGATTAAATGTACCTTATTAAATTTCAAAGGTATTTTGATAAAAACACATCAAAACATTCGTGTCCACATTATTGTTTTAGTCAACTATAAATATTTATAAATTAAAACATATGGTGATATATTCAGATGATCATTATTAATAACCATGGATTTTATATCATCTTTGGGCAACTGATACCACGTCCCAATTCATTAAAAAAATACCAATTTTTCAATACATCTACAAATTTTTAAATAAGTATCTTCTATTTATTTATTAGATCATCTCATAACCATTCGCTGAATAATACTAACTCTAGTGGACTATAGGATGTCACGAATATTCATGTGCACATTTACTATGAAGATATATTAGATTGTCACCTTTAGATATAGAATAAATGTTGTTATTGTATGAATATTCAGTAGCAGTATATTTGATATATTTAAAAAAATTAATGTTAATATATATTTTGGGTAGGGGGTTTTAAAAACATATTCCATCAACTAAGATAAAAATGATTTAGTTATATTTTTCCTCTTTCATTGTGTTTTTTATTTTTTATAATTTATGCATTAGATATTATAACACATTTTTCACTGATTTCAGGTGATAGATTATTCAGTGTATTTTTATAATATTCTTCTACTAAGGGAGGGGTAATTTAAGGTGATTATCATTAAAATGCTGGGAATTATGGTTAGATTATTTATAGGTGGTAGAGTATCACAAAATTAAGATTAATTTTGGGAAATGTAATTCATTTTATATAATGTTAAAATGTTTTTAATGGAATGGATATATTTTTATAAACCTCTTATTATCAAAGATGATATATGAGAGATAATTTTATTTTTTGATATTTTTTGTAGTTGACTTTTATATTTTAATTTTTTGGGTAAAGATTGTTATATGGAATATTATTGAATTATATTTCACATATTCATTGTATTTATTCATTTTATTCTAGATGGGTTGGTTACTGTGGGACCTCTAAAATTAATAGAGTATTTAATGTTTTTTATAAAAAATTAAATATTGGGTTCAATGTTTTAGGAGTAAAACCATGTGGGTATGTGTGAGATTGTATTTTTATTTCATATATATTTTTATATAAATATTATTAATTAGGGATTTCATGTAGTTTATGAAAAAGTAATTTTAAGACAATGAATCAAATTTGGAAATGGATTGGAAGTAGTTTAATGTGGTATCAAGGCTATTTCTTCTCTCTATGATATTCTAAGTAAATTATTTGAAATGGTTTATTGACTATAGTATTTTATTAATATTAGTGTTTTATATAATTTTTTTACTTCGTTAATGTTTTTAATGTTATGTTGAATTGAAAATAAGATCACATTTTAAAGCCTCTAATATTCAATGGTATTAATTTTTTTTAATTCATTTTCAATACCATGTTAATTATGATGTTTTAATAATTCTAAGGAGTTTTTATAGGGGTGGAGTATGTATTTGTGGATTCATCCTCTATTTTGGATGAAAATATTCTACATGTTGTGGACCATGTTTTAATATAAAACATTGTTGTTGGGAAAGGGTTTTGTTTGATAAAACATTGTTTAAGATGATGGTGATGTTGTAACATATTTCTTTTCCCATAAATCCTGGACCAATAAAAGGAATTTGCCCATGATTTAAAGGTTCACCATTTAATGTGACTACTTGATTTCATAGTCATGATTTTTTCATTATACTATGGATTTTATAAATACAAAATTACATTGGTGACCACAACACAATGTATACATGGGATGTGGAATTAAACTATGTCCCATATTCACATTCCATAATGGTACTCCAACTTAAATGTTTTATTCATTTTAATTCAATTTATTAAATCTGAAAACAATGAAAAATGATTTTTTCTTTATTTACCCTAGTATCCACATTACCAGAATCCCTCATCCTTGTTTTCTCCTCCCATACCCTTTGAATTCATCCAAATTTGTGGTTGAATTGAATAACTGTCTATATATGTAGATCATTATTAGTAATTTTAATGCTCCATTATTTATTATTAGATAATATTTTTATGTAGTTTTATATAATTATTATAACCTAATTGTGGGTTTTATTTGAATTTTGGAAATTAATCCTTTAAATCTGATTTGTCCAATGATCTATAATGAGTGGGGGGTCAGACAAGTCATTGTAGTTTATGATTAAAATTTTTTAAAAATTTTATATGATTTTTATAGTAATTTGTTATATATGGTGATAATAAGTAAATTTTTTTCTTGAAACCTATATTATTTTTTTCTCACACCCCATATGATTAGGGAAAGGATGTTAAGTAAAATAGTAGATCCATCCATGTGTTTTTATTTGACTCAATGGTCATTGATGTCAATGTTCTATTGATAATGTTATATAAAACTTAGAATCAAAACCAAATAATTGTTTTCTATAAATTTATTAATATTTTATAACTTTATATGTTCATAATAACATCCTTTTATAAGATGATATATGCTTAAAAATATTAGGTCTCATATAAGGATTCAAAAATTATTTTTTTGTTTTTATATAACATTAATAATAAAATTGGAATGTATAAGTGGTGAAATTAATCCCCAATTAGAAGGTATAGTCTTTCTCAGAATTGTCCACTTAGCTATATGATTATAAGATACATGGTATGGGACCTATAAATCTATACTATTTTAAGATTACATCATTATATTGTACAAAATTATAATTTTTAATAATTAATTATAGTTATTTCAACATGCCTTGTGGAGTTAATTTTCAAGGGGTTTAGATGCCTTCAGCTGATAAGATTAAAAAATATTTGGATATCCCCATTATATTTAAATTATATTTTGGGATCAATTTAATTGAGTTTAGTTATCAATACATACATGTCTAGTCTTTTCTATTTGTGTTTTGGTTGATATAGATTAGTCGTGACTCATGAGGGTGAGATCATGATAGATTGGGTTTTCTTTCACATTTTCCTTATTTTTTGAATATAGGGGTTGAGATGAATGAGAGAAGAGAGAATTATATACATATAAATCCTTTTAATGGATTCTAATTGTTCTCATATATCATTGTAAATTATTTAGGATATAGATAGATATATAGAGGGGGTCACCATCGCATTGGCCTTATATGATGTTGAGATGGGATTGGGATACATTAAATCAAAAATCATTATATATAAGAGACCCAATTACCCTATATCTTTTATTTATTACATATTTGTTAACATTATTTAAGGGTACAATAATTATATATAGGGGTTACATTTTTCCTTAATAATTATTTTATTATGTTGATGTAAAGATACAATATTGATGAAACTAAAAAATATAAGGGGACACAATCCCAATAATTGTTTATTGGTATGTGTTTTTGTCATTTTTTTATGTAGAGGTCCTATTATAATTGGAATGTGATATGGAATATCACATATCGTGAAATGGTGACATTTACATTCTTATTATGGTACAACATGAGGCAGGTACAATCACTCCCTTAGTGTATTGTTGTGTACTCAAGGATATGGTATTTATTATTATAATTTTTTAATATTATTATGGAAATATCCATTCAGTATACAATTTTATATTCAATAATTTCTCAGAGAAACAATTTTTAGTATACAACTATGATATAATCACATTTTTTATAAAAATCATTGTGTGCATGTAATATTCATGGCTCATGACACATGTAATGGAAAGGAATTTTTTATAAATTGATTGTTTGGAATTTCAATTTTTTTGGGTAAGAAGATCATATAGAAACTCTATACATGATTTTTAGTAACCCCCTATCTTTCAAATTTTTTATACAAAGTTGTAAATTATTAAAATAGAGGTTTCTCATTTTTATTTATATATTATTCATGTTACATAATGATTTATCATTATAATATATCATGTGGGGGTAATTTAATTATTTTTGGTCCATAGTTGTTTTTCCAATATTATTTTATTATATTCCAATGAATGGTTATCATTATTTCTTATATTACTATTTATTATGATGTATTCATTGGGTATATTATACACTTGATCAACTATATATGATAACTACTATTCTAAGGATTATGATATATATGGAGGAATATATATTGTATATGAAACTATGTCTTTGTCACAGTCACGTGACTCGAGATATGGATATAAAAATGTTCTATCTGCGCCTAATTTTTTTAATTATAGTATTTTTTATATATTAAATTTAGTAATACTAATATTGGATGACGAGATTAACCTTATTCCTGATAGTAACCTTCCAATTTATAGGTTAATCGCATGCTATAAGGGAAAGGTTTTTCATTCAAGTTTTTTGAATAACCCATTGTATTATTTATGTTTCCTTGTATTTTATTATCAGTTGAAGATTAAATTTTTTGATAAATTCTTTTTAATTTTTTTATTATATTTGGTTGAAGGTTTTTTCATATGATTTAAGATTATAAAAACTGATTATATGTTCATGTTAATATATCAGATCTATTATAAGAAGAAGTAAAGAGTATGATATGTATGAATAGTTTAGAGTTTACATTGTGGTTCATTAGAGTAAATTTCCCTCAGGTAAAATTAAATTTTTTGTTCCAATGGATATATAATATCTGAATGATGACATATAAAATCTACTCGGAGCATATTTAAAAATAATATAATGATATGTAATATTGGCACAAAAGTTCTTATGTAAATGTATGATTCTTTTTAAAGAGGATTAAGTTTATTTTTATGATTCCAAAGAATAACTAAGAATCAATTTGATTCATTTTTAATAAATTTAATGTTATTTAGGAGAAAACTACAATCTTATATTATGTGTAAGATCACATTGGAGATCATGTTTGATTAATAAACTAATACATGATATTAATTAGATGAAAATTTTATGTTAATTATTGAATAAATCTTCCAATTCAATGTGTGTAGTTGTGATTCATGTTATAGATTTTGTATCTAGGATGTGTTGAACATTTTTCCATGATTTTTTGGGTTACATTTCACTATTATTATTTCATGTTATCATTGTTTTATATGAAAGATAATTTTTTCATTTTTTTGACAATTAAATTAAGATGAAGAATCATCATAAATAGGATTAATTAAATGACATGATCATTGAATGAAATTGTAGTTGTATAAATAGAAATTATTACTTCATTGTTATATGGATTGATTTAATGAATTTTTATAACTCATATTTTACTACATTAAATGAAGATCAGGATGTTGTGTATTTGAATGTATTTTTAATTTTTAAATTATGTTAAACTTATAATAGTATACCATTTTATTTAAAAATATAATAATATTGATTTTATTGGGATAGTTAAAAGAATATATTTTTGGAATAAATTAAAGATATTCTATTATAACTACTTGTTTTGGATGAAGAATATTTTAAATGGGGGATGTATCAATTCATAAAAAATATTCTAAAGTCTTCTAGTGAAATTATTTTTATTGTTGAAAATAATTAGATGGTTTGAGGGGTTAATTTCATTATAATTTAAATAATATGTTATAAACTTTTTGGATCTAGTATAAAAATATTCTGAGGGACATTCGCACATGGGAAAATATATTGGGAAAAGAATGATACCTTACCTCTTGTCGTCACTTAATAAAATTTGAGATACCTCAATGTCTATGAGTAAATTGAAGCATATAAATGGAATAGTGACACATATTGGGGGGTACAATTTGTGAAAAAATCTACTTACAATGACCATATAAAACTTAATAAATATAGGAGAAGAAACTCTAAACCTCAAATCCCAATATCTATCATGAATTAATCATAATTCAATTTATAAATATAAATGAATAACACATTTCAACATTTATTATATATCCATGCATACATCTTTATCAAAAATATTTTTATGTATGATCACTAAATAGAAGTTATGAATCATACTCCCCAATGATGAATCCACTGATTATCTTGATTGACTTGATGATATAGTGGAGTGCTTCTCCTCTCAATAGTATGATTTTATCTAATATATTAAACAAATAATGATTATAGTGATTTTATTCTAAGATTATTTTTAGGATAATGATCTCACTCTCTCAATTATTAGACTCGTAATGGATTATTTATTTAATCCTTAGTGACACTCCTCTAGTGCCCATGCATTATTCATGGTTTATTAATTCATTGGGTTACAAGCCTTTGTAACCCTCGACCATTTCTTTCTCCCTATTGTTTCATTTTACGAAGTTATTAACAGAGCATGATATATTATTTATATGAAATGTTGATTGAGAATTCTTATCATTATTTAACCAAAAATATAATAGGATTGTTAAAGCATACCATATGATTCTACTCAAAATATTATCATGTGACTTTTCAAAATTTTATAGTAATGTTTTATATGTATGTTTCATGAAATCCATATTTAATTCATTATGATATACCCATATAGTCAAATATTATAAGAAAAATACAACACATTCATAATGAGTTTTGGGATTAGGGTGACATGGGTACAACATATATACATCCTATGTCATTTTACATGAATATTAACTATATCTCTAAATAATTATCAATTATAAACAATAATTTTACTCTCTCAAATTATTAGATACATATCCATATTAAATTTACAAAAATTATTCACCCTTTCAAAAAAATATCATTTCCATATGTTATTATTATAGAAATATCATACATAAATTTTTTTTTTCATAATTGGGTAAATTGACGGAATATAAATAATAGGCATAGTTGATGTGTTTGGGTAAATATGATGGATAAAAATTATATTTCAAATATTGATAGTTTGTTACTGTATTAAATTTTTGTATATATACCAGTTAAATATATTTTATGTTATCTATATCTAGTTTAAAAAACTAAACAAAACTAAAAAAAAGTGATATATTATTAAATTAAAATTATTAAATGTTACTACGATAACGTTTTTGTAATACTTGGGTATATAAATTGAATTTTTCATATTTATAAATCTATATTTAATGTAGAATAAATATAATAATTAATTTTATATCTTTTTTGGAAGGCTCATTTTTTAGATCATGTAATGGATATAACATCATATGGTTTTATATAAAACAATCCCATGATAATATTCCACAAGTATGGATTGAGAAAAAACAAATATGGAAAAACTTCAAGACTATTTAATCACTGATAGATCCATGCTAGGTGAATAAAATCCTAATACTGGCATGTTTATTTATTTTAAAATTTGGTAATCTATTAAGTTCTTAATGGGTTATATCAGTATATATTAGGATGATATAAACATGTAACTAATAATATAATACATTCTATATGTTTTCTTTTTACTTAATTTTTAATTTCTACACAATTGTGAATATAATTTAAAAGGCTGTATTTAATTAAAATATCTTGATTTATATATAGGAAATTTTAAATCAATTTTAAAAATTATTAATAATAACTTTTAGGATAAAAAGACATATATTTTAATGAATTTTATTTCAATAGATATTATATATTTTTACCTTAATAAACTAAATTGATCACTATTAAATAATTAATTTAATGAAATTTAATAATATTATATAAAAATAATAATTATAATTTATTTAATAATTTTTACATGTAATGAGATAATAATAAATTAGTTTGATGATTAAAAAATATTTTTACAAAAAGGTTATATTTTCTATTTATGAGTTTATATATTAAAAACAATTTTTATCACTTATAAAATATTAATAAAAGAATACTGATTTAATTCTTGGAATCGTCATTGCCATATTATGAAATATGATCAAAAAAATTTAGATATATAAATAACATTCCAATTTAAATTTGAGTTACCAAGATACAAGAAAAATATATATCGAAGGTGTTAAATCAAGTGGTAATGACCTGAAATATTATAAAACATTTCCTTAAAAAAATGGGTGAGATTATTATATTCCTTACATAATATAATAAATATTATTTGAAAATACATTATCAACATTACTTGATAACTACTTTTATATTTATATTTTATAAAATTTATTTACAAAAATTCTACCGATCTCACTTATTAAAGGACCATAGAAAACCCATTATAACTTATGCCTAGTATTTGAATTCCACATCATATTCTGATATATTTCATTCTATAATAAGATTCCCCATTTTGGTATATTATATTCCCTATATATATAACAAAATATCCTCAAAACCAATATGGAATAAAGTAAGAGATATAATTGGTTGTTTTTAATTAAAAACATTATATCATTATTTTCAATTTTCTTATATATATGCACCTTCCCTATTATGAGATAACTCTTTAAAAATATATTGACAATATAATTATTCTTTTGGAGTGGTGAATTTATAATACAATCACTTTATAATCATACTCATCCACATATTATTACATATCATTTTTAATATGGCTTAACAACCAATATAAATAATACTGAAAAAATAAATCAAGTATACTAGTAAAAACATAATTAATAGAATTATATAATATCAAAAGAAAATTTTTTTATTTTTATTTTTACAATTGTATTATTAATATTTAATTTTTTATTAATATACAATATTTTTTCTTAAATAGATATTATTAAAATAAAGTTGTAAAAAATTAGTTATACCAAAACAAAATAAGAATGGTTAACACTACTTACACCAATGATCAATATTAAGTGAAAATTAGTAATTAATGTATAATAATTCATTATAAAATAAAATTTTAAAATTTATTAATAATTAAAATATTTTTAAAATTGGTGGTTAATTATTTTTGGATTATTATTCATCAGTTTAGAAGAAATTTCTACCAAATGGGAATTCAAGGTATGGGTTTTATGGACTCAGAATCCTTTTCATTGGGTAATAAACATTCTCCAATAAATATTATCATATAAGATACATTTATATTTCCATTTAAATGTTATATTAGTTATTTTATCTTTATATGTATAAAAATTACATCTTTACACCACACTCTTTATAGATTTCCTTTTAAATTAAAATAAGATGTTGTTTTTGGATAATTCTCATCCCTTAAAATGTATATTTTCTCTACATCTCAATATTTTTTCTTACCAATTATTTTTATTTTCTTATTTTAAAAACTAGATAATAATTATCTTTTATATTTATCACATTTCTTATATTACATATATATATATACAATTTCCAAATATCTCATTCTATAAGATTTTATTCAAAGCTACATGTAATCTTAAAAGTAATATCATTACTATATTGTAATTTTGTATCTTATAATCCACATTTATTTATAAAATATCTATTACATATCATAGTTCTAATATTAGATATTATTTTGTGGTTATATTATATAAACTCTTCGACTAACTTTCTTGAAAATTAATTTTAAAATTGACTGATAACATTGATATTTATAGAAATGATAATACTGGATTACGATTTTTTTCAATCCATGGATTTCATTTTCTTTTTTACCTAAAACAGATCTACCAATTATAGATTAATATTATTATTCATTCTCAAAATTTGAATATACTTATTTTTGGGTGACCTATTTTTTTGTAACAACTGATCAACACTTGATTACATGTTATGTGATATTATTTTTAAATGATATTATACCCATTTTACATCCATAGGGTTTTCATGATACGTTATATGATTTATTTGATATTTAAAACATATGTATATTTTATCGTTATAATATTTATGGGCCCTTTACTTACCTTAAATTTATTGGTTATTGTTTTATATCTCATGGGGTGTAGCATCCTTCCCCTCACTAGTTCTCTTGGGAATAGGGGTAGGTACTACATGGACTTATATGACATCACCAAGAAGCCAATGGATGGAAATAAATGCCAAAGGATTCATTAAATCTTGGGTTAATGTTTTCCTTTTAAAGAAAAAACAACCAAACCTTGTGTCCAATAAATAAACAGTCACTATATGGTGCATGAGAACAATGTAATACAACTCAATGTAATACCAACTGAAAACAATACCAAACTACAACCATTAACCATATCATTGTAAAATGATGAAGTCAAAACCAACAAATCTCAAAGACACTAATATAATAACGCATCACCTCCGAACTTGCTCCAAGATCAAACTACATGATTCATGACCAAGTTATCATGATGTATCACTAAAGCAATGTGGTACCTTTACATGTGTGTTGATATGAAACATCTCAAACCAAAATTACCAAGATGGGGGGTGAGTATAATGATCAGATGGATTTCTCCAAATTAAATCCATACTCATGTCTCTAGGATATAATATGTTACCATATTTATATAAAATAATTTAAATCAATTATTCTCAAAACCAATCAAATTTCTATGAAAAATAATTTTAAATGGAAAGAAACTAAACAATTCCTTTAAAACATTTCTCAAAAAACATTTTGAATATCCCATTCTATTTCAAACAACCACACACACCCCAAATATTTAGTTAACATTGATTGTTTAACATCACATTCATACTCTATCCTTTCAATGGTGGTAATACACGACTGTAATCCATACCATCAAAATCACACCCAATGGATTATGGGAATAACCATATAAAACCAATTGTTCCAAAAAAATTCATTGAAAATAAATTTCAAAAAAATCCATGAATCATATAAAAATCCATTTTAAAATCCACAGTTTCAAACAACAAAACAATTTAAATTTCTCAAAAATAACCAATTTCTACAATTCCACTAAACCATTATTAATGAGGATTTAAAAAAACATTTAACATTAATTTTTTAATTAAAAACATGGGGATACATGAAATTTAAATTAATACTTCTAGTTCTAATAAATAAGTGACTATAGTGGAACCACCTACCTCGCAATTTTTTGGAAAAATGAAGAATAGTTCAAAAACTCCAAAAACATGCCTTAGATCATCCAGAACTCAAATTAGATCATGTTTAGAATCATTAAAATAGTCACATCTCCTCATTATTTTCATCACACCATTTTATATCCTAAAAATATTATATACACAAACCCAAGATAGAGATAAAAAAATTAGGGAAAACCACCAAGACTAAGAACATACCAAAGATTATGAATCTCTAAACCACTAAAAATCGACTAAAGAGAAATTCCTAGAAGAAGGGTAAGGGTCTATATAGTCTTTAAGATAAATTGAAATCATGTTAAGTTTTTATTAGGTTGAAAAATATCTTATGGTTATAAATTATTTTAGATCCAATGTTTAAGGAGGACCAGATGTACACTGCATGGTTACGATGAAGGGTTTATAAAATCATTCACCAACCATGTGGGTTCTACTGCTTTAATCCACCTCATTAACATTTGTCCCACATGTTTATACAAATCATGTTCCATTCATTTTTTACCACTATAAAAAATCATGAACAATTTCCCCTAGTTGGATGCATGGTTTTTCCAAATCGTGCACCAACAACACACATGCCTAGTGAAAACTATTTTCCCTTTCATGGTTTCCTAGAGGAATTTCATGCTTTCTACTAACCAAGCTCCAACCATGAACCTCCAAAAGATATCCAAAACATGAAAAACTTTCTTCGTGCCGACCAAAACATATTCCGACAAATTTATATACATAAAAGGGTTTAATTACCTGGAATTAGCGGTGTTAAATTCTCCCAACAATTAATCATTAAAATAATGAAAATTAGGGAACAATAATTTTGTCGAAACATTAAGATCCATTAATGAAATCTTTACATATCCATATCACATTTTTCCTCAATAATCTGACCTTGTTTCCATAAAAACCACATTATACTTATGATTTTTACATAAAATACTCTCTCTATCCTATCCACAATCTGTAGTGGCACAAAATCCATCATAGAATATAGTTCTAGGCCAATGTGATTCCATCTAATAACATGGACATGATAATATTGTTACTTATTTCATTGTGACACAAAAACACATTATTCACATAACTAAACCATGGTGGAAAATTCAACTAATATTCCAATTAAACACTTAATTCAAGTATCTCAAAAGGGCCTTTATATCAATGAGATATAATTCCCTATATCGAAATTCAATGACTCCCATTCCTCTAATTGATTATCAAGAACACATTACCAGTCACCTCGGATGAAAATGGTAGATGAAGATGATCTGTATATGATTTATGTTGACCCTATGTTGTCTCTATCCTTTTCTTAATAAATAAATTAATATCCATTTTCTAATGGACAATTCTTGGTCTAACTAGTTATGTCTCATCTATTTCCACCCAATAATGTAGGGAGTGAAGAGGATGCACATATATATAATTAGAAGGATCTATATGTATCATGTTCAAATAAATATTTTTATACTAGAACTCCACTTACATTACATTCTCATCGCATGATCCACCAAAATCAATTACTCATACTCTAAGAATGTCTTCCAATGTTTGTATCATCCTTTTGGATTATCAATCCATATGAGGTTGAAACAACATTCTCATAGTCTACAAATTCACAAGGGATTGCTATATGTACTTACAAAACATGTGATTTATACATCAGATCTCAGTCTCCTACTGTTGATACTAGTATAACATTCATCTTTACCACTCCATAGATATAGATTTTAGATATGTACTCCACTATATTAGATTCTACAATAGATAAGAAATAGGATAAATTTGAGTGTTAATCCCCTATCACCAATATAGAATCATGTTTTAGAACCATTCAAGGGTGTCTAATAAGAAAATACTTGTTTATCTACAACAATTTCCAAAAAATAATAAGTAGTTTCTATAAAATAATCATCTGCCATTTGTGCACTACCTAAACCAGTTGACATGTGAGACATACCATAATAAACTCAACCACGTTACATTTTAATATAACCACCAGAAATTGTGATTTAAATTCCTTATACATATTATTTATTCATTGATTGATAGATTGTATTCAATGGTTGTAAACATGGGGATGTTTTTCATGAATAAAAATAGGTACACTAATTCGATATCAAAAACACAACATAGAATTCCAACCAAACATCCATCCCTTAATGGTTTCCCACCATTGAATTTGTAACTCATAGAAAAACATTCATAATTAGGTTTATTTTTAAATTTATCATCCATTATCATATTTGTAAAAAATAAAAAAATAAAAAGTTCAACATATCCATGGTCATTACAATCCAAGTGCATTTTATCGATCACTGACATCTGCTACCAGTCATTTGAATCCTCTATTTCCATCTAACTATATGAATTTCTGCTTAATGAATTATTCAACTAATTAACTTTATATTGTGTAAAAATAAAGTCAATGTTAAATTATTAGATATTATCCAACCATCTTATTTTACTTGGTTCAAACCCCATTCTGACAAAATCTGTTTCAAACTTTTATGATCCATGAACAAAATAAACTTCTCACCAATGATATAATAATTCCATGTCTTCAAATAATGGTATAAAAAATCTAAGTCCAAAATATTTTTTGTGTTGTTATGTTCATTAAACCGTAACTTTCATGAGACATAAGAAAAAACATCATCTCTATACATGAGAACACGTCCCAACCCAGATCTCAAAGCATCACAATACACCCCATTACACTGTTCAGATTCTAGAAATATCAAGATCAGTGATCATGTTGGGAAAACATTTAGAGCATGAAAGGACTTATGATATCCACTTTTTATTGAAATTCAATATTTTTATTTTTCGAAACAATCACTAATAAAGATAGTTTTGAAAAATCAGGAACAAAATGTTTGTCACAGCCCGTCCTCGGGACTCGTGTCGTGACTACCCCAATCCCGCCTCCTATAGGCCATGGGCTGGAGACTAGCACCAAGGCGTAAATCCCGACAAAAGTGGAAGGCATTTCTTTTATAGGTAAACAAACACCACAGAGTAAGCAATAAAAAGTAAACACTAAGTAAAATTGGGTACAAAAGTGGTGCGGAAAAGTATGTGGGCCAGAATACAAACCCAAACTGAAAGTACAGTACAACTGGAAAGAAAGTACAACAATTGGAAGTAAAGCAGCAACGTCGAGTCGTCCACTGGAAGTCCCACCTAAAGGGTGGGTACATATAGCCTCCTCAGCTCCTCGGGTCTAGCCGTCCGCTCCGAGTACGTCCCACCCAGTTGTCCACCTCTTGGTACCGACTTTCTCCACAAGCCTCAACCATGATCACCGTTGTTCGTCATCTGCAACCAACACAACGTACTGCGGGCATAGCCCGTGCAGGGGTGAGTATACGCTACTCAGTAGGGACCCCAAGAGCCCCGAAGGTCTCCCAAAATCCACAAAGGATAATCCACAAGGAAAGATACAATCATGAAGTAACATCCAACACTACTTAGGTATATTCCCATACATATACCTAAGTCATCAATTCCTGTTCGGCTCCAGCATCCATGCCCATGTTCGATCACGTCCACATAGGAGTACAACCCAATCCACACAGGATAACATATCTCAATACACATTGGAATGCAAGTCAATCATATTGAAGATATTGATTAAAGTCAAGACTCATCTCACACAGGTATACTTTTTCGGTGATAGAGATGATTAGATATAGCCACTGATTCATCTAAGCTAGGACCCACGTAGGATACTAAACCAGCCAAGTTGCCGAACCCACATAGGATTGCAGTGTAGTCTTCATTTTCGTCGAACCCACGAAGTATTTCAGTATGGTCTTCATCACTACTGAACCCACATAGGATTTCAGTGCAGTCTTCATTGTCATCGAACCCACATAAGAATTCAGTACGGTCTTCATCGTTGCCGAACCCACATAGGATTTCAGTGCAGTCTCCACAGTCGTAGTCGCAGCCAGCTCTAGGGTTCCTACACACAAGATGCTCATTTCCGAGAGGGTCTGCTCCACGAGCCAAGGGGTCAATACATCAACTGACACGTAGTCCATAGTTGATGTATCTCAATGATCCGTCTTGACAAGATAAACTCAACGTGACAGACGACACGTCAATCGGACGCCCGGTCTGAGAGTTATTGTCTTTTTCTTTCCAGGGGCCCGGTTGGGTTTTAAGTCCAAACCAACCTGACCCCACTCCAACTTTGTCCAAACCTCAAGTGGAGTAATCCAAAAGGTCTGTCTTATTATGAGGAATCCTACAAAGTCGACGACACGTCAATCTGACGTCCATAGCTCAAGTTATAAGCGTTTCTGCTCCGAGGGCCCCATTGGTTTCGTGTTCGAACCAACCCGTCCATACACAAAATTCTCTGAAACTTTGAGCATAATATACCAAAACGACCGTCTTGATCCAAGGATCGCATCGCAGCTGAAGGTGCATCAATCGGAGGTCTGTAGCCCATGATATGGGCAAAAGAACGTACCTGTCCATTTTTAGGGGGTTTTGGGCCCGGACGGACACGGCCCGAGACCCCCTGGCTCGGCCTGAACCATGTCTGGGTCCTGCCCATTAGGGCGTGGCCCGACCTGGTGTGCTCGCGCGGCCCGCATGGCCAGCTCGGCTAGTGCCGACCTGAGCGGAAGGGGGGGGGGGGCCCTGCCCCCCTGTTTGAGTAACCGCGACCCCCACGTGTGGGGGGGGGGGTGCTCCTTTGGCTAGCCGGGGGTTACGACCCCTGTACTTCCTTGATTGATTAGTCGTGCTGTCGCTGTGGGACCCCACGGTCCCGCCCCTCTGTCGCGCCGGCGGCTGGTGGTTCCAGCCGCCACTCCTTGCTCTGCCGCTGCCAAAGGTCGCGACCTTGGTTCGAACGGCGCGGTGCGACGATGCCGCGCCCCTCCGCTGCGCCTCCGCTCTGGCCGTGGTGTCTTCATGGTTCTTTGGCGTGGTGTGACAGTATCGCGTCCCTTCACTGCGGCCCGACTCTGACTGCGGGTTCGTTCGGCCTCAACGACACGGCGCGACGGCGCCGTGCATCTTTGCCACATTTCTCCATGATTCTACGCGGTGTCCTTGCACCGCGCCGCCTTCTTTCGAACCTCAACAACACAAAAAAGGGGGAAGAGAGTCGGTCTTGTTTGTGCAGTACGACCTCCTCCCGATAAGTTGATATCAAGTGGCCCAAAAAAAATTAAGACGAAGAACGAAAAAGGATATTTCATGAACAAAAAGTAATTAACCCCTACCTTGATAACGATTTGATGTTCAAAGAGCATCGCGGAAAGTGACATCGCGGGGTGTGGCTCCGTACATGTTAACAGAGATTGTCCGAGGTGGAACGACATCTCCCTTCCTTTGATGCGGTAAGAAGAACGAAGGATGGCGTGTCGTCGTCTTCAGGAAAAGGCGTGACGACATTCTTCGTCGAGGTAGAAAAGTTCTTCACCAGAACGATGAAGTTCTTCCAAAAAGTGAAGAATGCTCCCTCCCTCAACACAACAAAGGAACCACAATAAAATAAGGCTTTTGCCTTATTATATTCCCCTTGCCAACACTTTTAATATTTGAAAATACAAAATTAAGTTCACTCATTTAATTAAACATAACTTGTAAAAATTAAATGAAATTATAAGTTGGAAATATTAAATGGGGGGGGGGGGTTTGGGGAGTTAGGAATGTGAGGGGTTGGGCTCGTGTGGGCCCCACCCCACCTTTATCCTCTCAATTTTGGTTAACAACATGCGGCTCCCACCCCCAACTCCCTTACTTAGGATATAACTACCTAGAGGAAAATAAATAAAATTGTAATATAATTTTATTTATTCCTCACTAAAACCACAATTTTAACAACTCATCCCGAGAAAATGCACCCTCGGAAAAGGTGCTCCTAAGAAATTATTGGCGCTGTGAATTCATCAGTGCCCTCAGATTTCAATTCTGAGCACTGGTTCAAAAGTTAGGAAAACCCGCTCGTTCGTTCACTGAACGTACCTGAGCTAATTTTCAGAAAAAGATTCTGGGTACACCGGGCCTCGAAATCAGGTGCCTTCAGAAACTGCATTCTTGTAAAATCCCAAAGCAAATTAAGAAAAAATTCCCCTTGAATTTTATGGGTATTTACATTACTCGGACCTCAGGACTTTACATCCCCGTAAAGATACATCATAAAGTAGGGAAAAAAATGAGGGTAATGGGTACGCATCTGAGCCTCCCACTCCCAAGTGCTCTTTTGGAGGTTCTCGTCCTTCCATATGATGTGTAATAGAGTTATCGACCGTCCACGTAGGACCCGCTCCTGTCGATCCTTGATCTCCATCGGGACCTCCGCAAAAGTCGCCCCATCATCAATGTCAAGCTCCCAATGGTCGATGATATGCGTTGGGTCATGCAGGTATCTCGTCAGCTGAGATACATGGAAGATGTCGTGCGCTTGGTGCAACTGAGGTGGTAGAGCCAGGCGATAATCCACCTGACCTATCCTGCTGATGACCTGGAATGGTCCGATGAAGCACGGAGATAACTTGCTGCCCCGGCCAAATCTCTGTAATCCACGTTGAGATGTGACCCGCAAGAAGACATGGTCGCCATCCTCGAACTCCAGTGGCCTCCTCCTCCTGTCAATATAAGACTTCTGCTGGCTCTGAGCTATCCTCATCCGCTCCTAGATGACCTAGACCATCTCTGTCGTGGCATGGACCATCTCCGATCCCACAAGTGCAGACTCCCCAGGGTCTGTCCAACACAAAGGTGATCTCCAAGGTCGGGCGTACAATGCCTTGTATGTTTCCATCCCGATGGTGGAGTGGTAGCTGTTGTTGTACACAAACTCCACCAAGGGTAGGTGGTCCTCCCAACTGCGACCAAAGTCGACGACACATGCATGGAGCATGTCCTCGAGAGTCTGAATGGTCTTCTCCGTCTGACCATCTGTCTGAGGGTAAAAGGCGGTGCTCAGACCTAGCTGTGTCCCAAATTCCTCCTACAACCCCTTCCAAAGCCGGGAAGTAAAGAAAGCATCTCGATCAGAGAAGATAGATGATGGAACACCATGAAGCCGTACGATCTCCTGAACGTAGAGGCGCCCCAAGCTCTCCATTGGGCCCTGCTCTATAATGGGTAAGATGTCACGACCCATCCTCGGGGTCTATGCCGTGACTACCCCAAGCCCGCCCACCATAGGCCAGGGGCTGTAGACTAGAACCAAAGTCGTAAATCCGGAAAAAAAGGGGAAGGTATTGCCTTTATAAAGTAAACAAACACCACAGGGTAAGCCAACAGAAGTAACACTATGTAAACTGAGTACAATAGTAAGTGCGGAAAAGTAAGTGGGCCAGAATACAAACCCAAACTGAAAGTAATGTAAAACTGGAAAGGAAGTACAACAACTGAAAAGTAAAGAAGCAACGTCGAGTCGTCCACTGGAAATCCCACCTGAAGGGTAGGTACATATAGCCTCCTCAACTCCTCGGGTCATGTTGTCCGCCCTGTGTATATCCCACCAAATGGTCCACCTCCAGGTACTGACTTGTCGTAAAATCCACCTCCGAGCACTGAATTGAGGTGATATCCACCTCCAGGCACCGACTTGTCATGAGTTCCTCCTCTGGGAACCGTCCAGCTGTACAAGCCTCAACCTCGATCAGTGATGTCTATCATCTGCAACCAACACAATGTAGTGAGGGTGAAGCCCATGCAGGGGTGAGTATACGATACTCATTAGGGACCCCGAGACCCCCGATGGTCTCCCTGAATCCACAAAGGATAAACCACAAAAAAAAGATACAATCACAGAGTATCATCAAACACTACTTAGGTATATTCCCATACATATACCTAAGTTATCAATCTAGTTCAGCTCCAACTAACGAGCTCAAGTACAATCCAGTCCACTCAAGATAGTAAACCATAAGTCACACAGGAAGCATAATCCAATCCACACAGGGAAGCAAAACTCAATCCACATAAGAAGCAAGTCAATCACATCGAAGATAATGATTGAAAGTCAAGACTCAGCTCACACAGGTCTACATCATTTGTAAAACAAAAGGAGATGATTAGATGTAGTTACTAATTCATCTAGCTGGGACCCACGTCCGATACTAGACCAGCTAAGCAATCGGACCCACGTAGGATGCTACAAAATAGGTCAATACTGTCGGACCCACGTAGGATACAAGTATTGTAGTCGTCACTGTCGAACCCATAGAGGATTCTAGTACGATTTTCATCATCGTCAAACCCACTGAGGATTCTAGTAAGATAGTCTGCATCGTCTAACCCACAGAGGATTCTAGTACGATTGTCATCATCATCGAACCCACAGAGGATTCCAGTACGAAAGTCTTCATCGTCGAACCCACGGAGGATTCCAGTACGGTTGTCGTCACTGCCGAAACCACGGAGGATTTCAGTGCAGTCATCGTTGTCGAACCCACAAAGGATTCCAGTATGATTGTATTCATCGTCGAACCCATAGAGGATTCTAGTACGATAGTCTTAACCGTCGAACCCACAGAGGATTCCAGTACAGTTGTCGTCACTACCGCAGCCGGCTCTAGGGTTCCCGCACACAGCATGCTCCTTTCTAGGAGGGTCCGCTGCACGAGCCAATGGGTCGATACATCAACTGAAACATAGTCTGTAGTTTATGTATCCCAAATTTCTTTCTCATCGATAGTAACTCAACGTGACAGACGGAGCATCAATCAGATGCCCGGGCTGAGAGTTAATGACTTTTTCGTTCCATGGGCCTGGTTGTTTTTAAAGTCAAAACCAACCCGACCATACTCCAACTGCATCCAAACCTCGAGCAGAGTAAGCCAAAATGTCTGGATCACTAATAGAATTCAAACAAAGTCTATGGCACATCAATCGGATGTCCGAAGCTCAAGTTATAATCATTTCCGGTCTGAGGGCCCAGTTGGTTTCGTGTTCGAATGAACCCGGCCTATGCAAAGTTCTCCAAAACCTTGAGTGTAACATACCAAAAAGACCGTCTTGATCAAAGGATCGCCACGCAACTGATGGTACATCGATCACAGTTCCTTATCCCATGTTATGGGGAAAGACTGAAAGTGGTCAGAAATTGGGGGTTCTGGGCCCGGTCCGACCCGGCCCAACCCCCCCGGGTCGGCCCGAACCGGGTCGACCTGACCCGAGTCTGGGTCCGACCCGGTGGGGCGCGGCTCGGCCCGGCCCGCGCAACCCGGCCCCGCCCGGCTGGGTGGCACGCTGGCTCAGCCCGCGGCCGAGCATGGGGGGACGCGGTCCCCCATCCCTTTTCGTTCTGCGGACGCGGCGGGTGGCACGTCCTCCTCTGGATCCCGTGTGGGATCCCGGTCGCCTACTGCTGCGGAGGCTCCTCCTGGCTGCGCGCCGGGACGCCGTCGGTGATGCCCGCGGGCCTTCGGAGATGTTATGGTGGTCAGTTCTTGCTCCCGTCTATGCCTGGGGTCATACTGGGACCCGTAGATTACTACGACATCCTCCAATCGCTCAACGGTCACGTTCCATCGTCGCCCAACATTCTGTGCATCAAGAATAGAGAAACTGTGGGTTCGGACTTGTTCGTTGGTCCGCACCCACCGCGTTTGTGGTTCAAACAACTTTGAAAAATTATTCACATGTCGTGGATGTAATCCACATAAAGTAAAATAAATCAAAAATCCCATACCTTGAAGAAGTTTTCGAGCGAGGATCGTCGCGAGAAAAGACGTCATGGAAGACGACGTCACTGAAGAGGATCGTGTGCGTCGCGGTACACGGCTTTGCAGAGAAGAGGTTCGTCGGCGTCACATCGTTGATTTTTGAGAAACTAGCATTCTTCGTTTTCTTTCATCGAAGGTCGGCATTCTTCATCGTTATTCACGTTCTCCAACAAAGAAGATGACGATTCGAAGGCTTGAGAAATTCCTCTCCAAACCTTCTCGCACAACAAAATAACCCCCAATTAAATAAGACATTGTATTATTTTATTAACACACACAAGCCATCATTAAATTCGAAATTTAAAAGAATTAACAAATTAATTACATTGAATAACATAATCAAATAATTAATAAGAGAGTTGACTAGCAATAAGTGGGGGTTCGGGTGTGTTAGTCAATTAATGGGGGTTTTCCAACTTAATGGGAGGTTTTGAGGATGTTGAAAAGGTGGGGCTCGTGTGGGGTCCACCTCACTAATTTCATATCATGTGGGGTTAGGATTTAGTGGGTCCCACCTCAAATTCCATACGTAGTTTTAAACTACTTAGAAAATAAAATAAAAATTATTGCACAAATTTTATTTTATTCATTAGTTAACCATTTTTTTTAAACCACACCCGAGTTAATACAACTCCAGAAAAGGTGTTCCTAAGCAATTAGTAGCGCTGCGGTTTCATCGGTGCCCTCGGATTTCGATTCCGAGTAACAGTTCAAAAGATAAGAAAACCCCGCTCATTCGTTCACTAAACGTTCCCGAGCTAAACTTCGGAAACTGATTCCGGGCACACTGGGCCTCAGAATCAGGTGTTGTCATACAATGCGTACTCATAAATTTCAAAGAAATTAGGAAAAAAATTTCCTTGAAATTTTCGGGTCTTTACATTACTCCCACCTCAGGGCTTTACGACCTCGTAAAGCTATAACACAAACTAGGGTAACAAAAGAGGGTACTGAGCACGCATCGGAGCCTCCCTCTCCCAAGTGCTCTCATGGAGTTTCCTGTGCTGCCATCTGATGCGCACTAGAGGAATCAACCGCCCACGTAGGACCTGCTCCTGTCGATCCTCGATCTCCGCTGGGAACTCTGCAAAAGTCGCCCCATCACAAATAATATGCATCCGGTCATGCACGTATCTCCTCGGCTAAGATACGTGGAAAATGTCGTGCACCTGATGCAACTGAGGTGGATGGTTCAAGCAGTAAACCACCTCGCCTACCCTGTTGAGGACCTAGAAGGGTCTGATGAAGCTTGGGGATAACTTGACGCCGTGGATAAAACTCTGTAATCCACATCAAGGTGAGACCCATAGGAAAACATGTCTCCATCCTCAAACTCCAGTGTTTTCCACCTTTTGTCAGCACAAGACTTTTGTCGGCTCTAATCTGTCCTCATCCGCTCTTGGATAACCTGGACCTTCTCTGGTACTAAAAGAGCTGCTAAGATTTCATCTTTGTCGATAAGAGAAATCTAGTCTCATCCCCAGGATAAACCACATTCTTCACCTAATACAGTCAATCCTGACATAAATGATACTAATCCATACCAAGGATGACGCCGTAAGGCCTCGACGCTACTACCAAGAGATCCAACCATTACTCTCGCATCCAAGGGTTGAGTCACACTGTCGGCATCAGTGTGTAGTCATTGGGTTTCCTATAGTAGGAATCTCAAAAGTGAGGGTCATGTAAATAGTTTAAACCAGAACCTCTTAGTAACCACACAAAGAGGGGACAGGAAAGTAAATGCCACAAAGAAAGGTGTCTTTTTATTACTAAAGCTCAAAGTACAAAGACACAAAGCATCCACAATCAAACATCAACAAAGATAGAAGTAACATGTACAAAAGTCTCCATGTCTGGAGCTAGTCCCGCTCCTTTCCATCTTCTCCCGGAGCTCTATGATCATAGGCCTCAGATGCCTGAAGCTGAGCTCTCCCCTGTCCACCCGTTCCCTACGGTCGGGGTGGTCTCCCTCATGGTGCTAGTGGAAGGGCCTCAAAGCGTCGTCCCCCACCCACTGCTCGGCCAGTTCCTCTGCCTCTCCCACATGCTCCCTGCAGACCGCCATGGTTAAGCCTCTGCCTGAGAGGTCCCTCTACGGCCTGCTGCTCATCTGCAGGATGAGTCGGGCAGTCTCGAGCCATGTGACCCTGCCCACCGCATGCGTAGCATTTCCTTCTCCTCATGTAGCTAGCTCTCCTTCGTGTGCCCCGAACAAATGAATATTCATCTTGAGATTTCCCATCTGATGGTTTGGTCTGCTTGGACCTCTGCTTCACCTTTTTACTGTCAGCTACAGAAGACTCCACTACGGGTCGTCCTGCGGAGGGTCCTGCCACTAGTGCCTGCTCGGCGAGAAAACTCTCCACTAGAAGGGATCTCTCCAACACCCCTGCCTGCATCGGAATGTTGAGGGATATCATAGAAGCCATGATCTCATGCCTCAGTCCCTACACGAAGGTCCGGGCTCGGAAGAATGGGTCTCGTACTATATCTGTGAAGTAGCGCGATAGATCAGTAAACCTCACCGAGTACTGGGTCATGATCATGATGCCCTGTCGCAACTATAGTAACTCCTGAATGCGCACCGCACGTAGGGTGGCTAGGAATAACTCTGAGCGGAAGAGGCTCTCAAATTCCATCCAGAGGAGGGATGCCTCATCATGCACTTGGAGTATCAAACTCCACCATCTTCCTGATGCCGCATGCAGGAGGCTCACCGCAAGGATCACCATGAGGTGAGCATGTGTCCCCACTAGCCTGAAAACTCGAACTATAGCCTCCATCCCATCCTCGGCTACCTAAGGGTATGTCTCCCCGTGAAACCTGGGTGGTCTCTGACACTGAAACTCATGCAATGCACTAAGACGACGTGCACTCACAGCGGCTGGGGCTAGGAGCATCGGTGGCTCGGCGGGTAGATGAATCGCCGGTGCCTCCGCTGAAAAAGGGCCCTGCACCGAGGCCTCATCGCTTGGGGGATGTCGTCTCACACAAAGCTTGGAACCCTAGCTGGCTGCCATCGTGGGGCCATCCTAAAAAGAAACAGGTGTGTCATGGTCAAAACAGTATACCTGGTGAGCTGACACAAAGTAATCACAAAGAAAACATTTGAAACACACATGCAAACAATCTTTTCATGCATTGAGTCGGAAATCAAAAGTCAGGGTCTTGGTGTACGGATACGTCAGCCGCCACACCAACACTGGACTCCCTGGACCGATAACCACACTCAATACCCTTAACACTATTGCTTCACATAGAAGAATGAATAGAGTCCTGAGTTCTGTAGTAGAACCGAACTCCTCTGATAACAATTAGTCACGACCCGTCCTCAGAGTCTGTGCCGTGACTACCCCAAGCCCACCTTCCATAGGCTAGGGGCTGGTGACTAGCATCAAAGGTGTAAATCCTGACAAAAAGTGGAAGTAATTTCCTTTATAAAGTAAACAAACACCACAAGGTAAGCCAGCAGAAGTAATCACTAAGTAAAATGAGTACAATAGTAAGTGTGGAAAAGTATGTTGGGAAAAATACAAACCCAAACTGAAAGTAAAGTACTACTAGAAAGGAAGTACAAAAACTAAAAAGTAAAGCAGCAACGCTGAGCCATCCACTGGAAATCCTACCTGAAGGGTGGGTACAGGTAGCCTCCTCAGCTCTTTGGGTCCTACCGTCCGCCCTGTGTACGTCCCGCCCATTGGTCCACCTCCAGGTACTGACTCATCGTAAAATCAACCTCCGGGCACCGAATCGACGTGATATCCACCTTCGGGCACCGACTCGTCGTGAGTTCCTCCTCTAGGAACCGTCCATCTCTACAAGCCTCAACCTTGATCAGTGATGTCTGTCGTCTACAACCAACACAACGTAGTGCAGGCGAAGCCCATGCAGGGGTGAGTATACGATACTTATTATGGACCCCGAGACCACCGAAGGTCTCCCTGAATCCACAATAGATAAACCACAAAAAAAAAAAGATACAATCACGGAGTATCATTCAACACTACTTAGGTATATTCCCATAGATGTACCTAATTCATCTATCCAGTTCAGCTCCAACTAATGAGCTCAAATACAATCCAGTCCACTCAGGAAGGGGAATCATAATCCACACAGGAAAGCATAATCCAATCCACACAGGGAAGCACAACTCAATCCACATAGGAAGCAAGTCAATCACATTGAAGATAATGATTGAAAGTCAAGACCCAACTCACACAGGTATACATCATTTGTAAAAAAAGGAGATGACCAGATGTAGTTACTGATTCATCTAGCTGGGACCCATGTAGGATACTAGACCATCTAAGCTGTCGAACCCACGTAGGATGCTACAACATAGGTCAATACTGTCGAACCCACATAGGATACAAGTATTGTAGTCGTCACCGTCGAAACCACGGAGGATTCCAGTACGGTTTTCATCGTCGTCGAACCCACGAAGGATTCCAGTATAAAAGTCTTCATCGTCGAACCCATGGAGGATTCTAGTATGGTTGTCATCGTCATCGAACCCACGGAGGGTTCCAGTACAAAAGTCTTCATTGTCGAACCCACGAAGGATTCCAGTACGGTTGTCGTCACTACTGAACCCATGTAGGATTTTAGTGCAGTCTTCGTCATCGAACCCACGAAGGATTCCAGTATGAAATTCTTCATCTTCGAACAAACAGAGGATTCCAGTACGGTAGTCTTCACCATCTAACCCACAAAGGATTCCAGTACAGTTGTCGTCACTGCCGCAGCCAGCTCTAGGGTTCCCACACACAGCATGCTCCTTTCCGGGAGGGTCTGCTCCACGAGCCAAGGGGGTCGATACATCAACTGACACATAGTCCGGTGTTTCTCTATCCCAAAGTTCAATCACGTTGATAGGAACTCAACGTGACAGACAGTGCGTCAATCAGATGCCTGGTCTAAGAGTTAATGACTTTTTCCTTCCAGGGTCCCCTGTTGGTTTTTAAGTCAAAACCAACCCAACCATACTCCAACTGCGTCCAAACCTAGAGCGGAGTAAGCCTAAAGGTTCGTATCACTAAGAGGATTCCAACAAAGTCGTCATCACGTCAATCAGACGTTCGGAGCTCATGTTATATGTGTTTCCGCTCTGAGGGCCCCATTGGTTTCGTGTTTGAACCAACCCGTCCATACCCATGTTCTCTAAAACCTTGATTGTAATATACCGAAACGACCGTCTCGATCCAAGGATCGCCACTCAACTGACGGTGCATCGATCGGAAATCCATAGCCCATGTTATGGGAAAAATACCGAAAGTGGTCCGAAAATGGGGGGTCTGGGCCCGGTCCCACCCGGCACAACGCCCCTCGGTCGGCCCGATCCGGGTCGACCTGACTCGGCTCCGGGTCCGACCCGGGGGGGTGCGGCCCGACCCGGACGGGTGGCACGCTTGCCTGGCCAATGGCCGAGCATGGGGGGACACGGTCCCCCCCTCTCTTTGCGTTCCGCGGACGCGGCAGGTGCCATGTCCGCCTCCAGATCCCTTGCGGGATCCCGGTCGCATGCTGCCGCAATGGCTCCTCCTAGTGGCGCATCCGGACCCCGCCACCTCTTGTCGCCGGTGCCGCCGCACCGGCAACCTACGCCACCGGTGATGCCAATGGGCCCTCGGAGTCGTTCTGGTGGTCCGTTCTTGCTCCCATCTGCGCCTCGGGTCATACCGGGACCCGTAGATTACTGTGACGTCCTCCAATCGCTCGACGGTCCCGTTCCATCATCGCCCAACATTCCGCGCATCAAGAACAGAGAAACGATGGGTTTGGACTTGTTCGTTGGTCCGTACCCACCGCGTTTGTGGTTCAAACAACTTCAAACAATTATTCACATGTCGAGGATGTAGTACACATAATGTAAAATAAATCCAAACCCCCTACCTTGAAGAAGTTTTCGAGCGAGGATCATCACGGGAAAATATGTCGCTGAAGACGGCATCACGGAAGAGGAACATGGGTGTCATGGTACACGGCGTCGTAGAGAAGAGGTTTGTTGGTGTCACATCGTCGATCTCTGAGAAACTAGTGTTCTTCGTTGTCTTTCGTCGAAGGCCGACGTTCTTCATCATTCTTTGCATTCTCCAATGAAAAAGATGAAGATTTGAAGGCTTGAGAAATTCCTCTCCAAACCATCTTGCAAAATGAAATAACCCCCAATGAAATAATACTTTGTCTCTTTTTATTAACACACACAAGCCATCATTAAATTCGAAATTTAAAAGAATTCAAAAATTAATTACATTGAATAACTTAATCAAATAATTAATAAAAGAGTTGACTTGCAATAAGTGGGGGTGCGGGTGTGTTACTCAATTAATGGAGGTTTGCCAACTTAATGGGAGGTTTTGAAGAAGTTGAAAAGTTGGGCTCGTGTGGGGGCCACCTTACTAGTTTCCTATCAAGGTGGGTTAAGATTTAGTGGGTCCCACCTCAACTTCCATACGTAGTTTTAAAATACTTAGAAAATAAAATTAATATTGTTGCACAAATTTTATTTTATTCATTAGTTAACCCTTTTTTTTAAAAAACCACACCCGAGCAAACGAAAATCCAGAAAATGTGTTCCATAGCAATTAGCAGCACTGCGGTTTCATCGGTGCCCTCGGATTACGATTCCGAGCAACATTACAATAGTTAGGAAAACCTGCTCGTTCGTTCACTGAATATACCCGAGCAAAACATTGGAAACTGATTCCGGGAACACCGGGCCTCGGAATCAGGTCCTGTCAGAAACTGCGTACTCGTAAAATTCCAAAGAAATTAACAAAAAAATTACAATGAAATTTTCGGGTCTTTACATAAGAAGTGGGCCGACTTGGTGAGTCGGTCGACAATCACCTAAATGGAGTCATAACCTCTGGAAGTGTGTGGAAGTCCAGTCACGATATCCATAGATATCCCGTCCCACTTCCACTCCGGGACCTCCAAAGGCTGTACCAAGCCTGCTGGTACCTGGTGCTCTACCTTCACCTGCTGGAAGGTGAGGCATCGAGAAATGAACTCTGCCACAACCTTCTTCATACCCAGCCACCAGTTCTATCGTCTGAGATCCTGGTACATCTTCACCACTTCTGGATGTACTACTAAAGGGGAAGTGTGAAACTCCCTCAGAACCTCCTCCTGTAAAGCATCTGATACCATGGTACATCCACTGAAGAGGACGGCGTGCTCTCCTCCTACAAAGAATCCATCAGGTGCCTACCCTGATGATATATGCGCACACCGCGTCTCACAGTTAGCGTCTCCATGTTGTGCCTCTCTGACCCACTGTAGTAGTGGAGGAGTGACTATGAGTGACTGAAGAAAGGCTGCACCATCTCTATCCACGAAGGATATCTGAAAAGTAGCTAGCTACTCTGTCGCCTCCCCGAGTAGCTGGATGCCCATCCTCCTGCTGAGAGCATCGGCTACTACGTTCCCCTTTCCAGGAGTATAGACTATCTCAAAGTCATAGACCTAGAGGAACTCGAGCCATTGCCATTGTCTCAGATTCAGGTCCTTCTGCGAATAGATGTTCCTAAGACTCTGGTGGTCAGAGTAGACTGTAATGCACTCGCCCATTAGATAGTGTCACCACATATTCATAGCGAAGACCACTACTACTAACTCCAGGTCATGGATAGCATGGTTCTGGTCATGCTGCCTCAACTGAAATGATCCTTAGGCGATCACAGCCTGCTCCTGCATCAGAACACATCCGAGTCCAGTCTCTAATGCATCTCAGTAGACTACGTACCCTACTCCCTCCTCCTGTAGCATCAAGATAGGTGTGCTGGTCAATCTCTGTCTCATCTCGTGGAAGCTCTGCTGACATCAGTCTGACCACACGAAGGGTTTCACCTTCTTCTTCAATGAAGAGAGTGGTGCCGCAACTCTGGAAAAGTCTAGCACAGATCATCGGTAGTACCCAGCTAGACCCAAGAAACTCCGCACCTCTGTCATGCACCTGGGTGTCTCCCAAGCTAGCACTGCCTCGATCTTCGCAGGATCCACCGCAACTCCCACCTCAGAGATTATGTGTCCCATGAAGTGGACCTCATGTAACTAGAGCTAACTCTTCGAGAGCTTATCATAAAGCTGGTTCTCTCGGAGTGTGTCTAGTACAACCCGCAAGTGGTAAGATTTCTCCTCCTCAATGGTCGAGTATATCAAAATGTCATCGATGAAGACTTTGACAAATCGATCGAGGTATGGCTGAAAGATCCTGTTCATGAGACCCATGAACACTACTAGAGCTTTGGTTATGCCGAAATGCATAACCAATAACTCATAGTGGCCATACCGACATCTGAATGTCGTCTTCTATACGTCCTCGTCCCGAACTCTGAGCTGATGATAGCCTGATCTGAGGTCTATCTTTGAGAACCACTGTGCTCCCTTGAGCTGATCGAAGAGGTCGTCAATACTCGGTAGAGGATACTTATTCCTCACAGTCATGTGGTTCAGGAGATGATAGTCGACACAAAGTCGCATGCTCCCGTCCTCTTTCTTGGCGAACAATATCAGGGAAGCCCAAGGTGAAACACTAGGTCAGATGAATCCCTTTCCCTGCATGTCCTCCAACTGTACTCGTAGCTCTCGAAGCCCAGCAGGGGACATCCGATATGCTGGAGTGGATATCGGGGTTTTCCTGGGGTACAAGTCAATATAGAAGTCTACCTCTCTACGAGGAGGTAATCCTGGAACGCCGTCAGGGAAAATGCCTGCATACTGATCCACCACTACAGAAAAACTTGGACTCTGCACGTCAACTACTCCTAGGATGAGGCTAGCCAACTGATGAGTGATGGGTTGTCCTCTCCTCTACAAGAGTCCATCATGTGCTGCAAAGGCTCCCTTCTCGCCGGTGAAGGTGAACCTGCTCCCGTCGGTGCGTATACACCGCACCTTGCGCCTAATATATTCGATCTGAGCATGGACTGTAGCTAACCAATCCATGCCCAAGATGACATCGTAAGGCCTCGATGCCACTAAGAGAAGATCCCAGCTAAAGCTCTCGCCTCATAGATAAGATCACACTGCTGGCACCAGTGCGTAATCATCGAGTCTGCTCCCGTAGGAGTCTCTTTCCGTATGGATCGAGCCAACGGCTCCCTCAGAATCTACGAGGTCCGAACAAGGGCAGCGACAATAAAGGAATGACTAGCCCATGTGTCTATAAGAACTGTAACAAGGGTGGAGAAGACACATATAGTACCTCAAATCATCTCTGGCGTGCCGTGGTCGTAGGCCTCTACTGCCTGAACTTGAGCCTGTCTCTGCCTGCCAGCTCCCTGTGGTCGGGGTGGACCTCCTAGTGAAGGTGGTGGTAAAGCCTCAAAGCATCACCCCCCACCTGCTGCTCGTCCAGCTCCGCTGCTTCGTCTGCCTGCTCATGGAGGACCGCCACGGTCGACCCTCTGCCTCTGCCTGGGTGGCCCCTCAACCGTCTTCTTCTCTTCTGCACAGTGGTTCGGGCAGTCACGAGCCATGGGGCCCTGCCTGCCGCATGCGTAGCACTGCCTACTCCTCGGAAGGCTCGCTCTACGCCCTATGCCCCACACCTCTAAGCCTATGTCCTGAGGTCATCTTCCTAATGGCCTAGTCCGCCTGGACCCTTGTGACATCCATCGACTAGCAGTTGCAGACTACTCTGCTACGTGACGCCCTATGGTAGGTCTCTTTGCTGGCGTAGGCTCAACAAGAAATCTCTCTATGAGAAGATCTCGCTCTAGTACTCCTTCATGTGTCGGACTGCTGAGGGAGATGATAGATGCCCTGATCTCATGCCTCAGTCCCTGCTCAAAGGTCCGGGCCCAGAAGAATGGGTCCCGTACCATGTCTGTCGAATAGCATGAGAGGTTGGTAAATCTCACTGAGTACTGGGCGACCATCATGCTGCCCTGTCGCATCTGTAGAAGCTCCTGGAGGCACACCGCACATAGGGTGGTTGGGACGAACTCAGAGCGAAAGAGGCTCTCAATGTTCATCCAGAGGATAGATGCCTCGTCGTGCACCTAGAGCATAAATACCCACTATCTGCATGCTTCCGCGTGCAGGAGGCTTGCTGCGAGGATCACCATTAGGTCAGCTGGTGTCCCCACTAACCTGAAAACATTCACAACCGCCTCCAGCCAATCCTCGGCTACCTGAGGGTCCATCTCCCCATGGATCCTGGAAGGTCTCTGACTTTGAAAATCATGCAGTGCACTAAGGCGACATCCACTCTCAGCGGCTGGGGCTGGTGGCATCTGTGGATCAGCGGGTAGTAGGACCAATGGTGCCTCCGCTGAAAAAGGGCCCTGCACCGAGGCCTCGTCACTCGGTGGGATGTCGGCTCGCACAAAACTCGGAACCCTAGAAGGTCGCTGTCATGGGGCCATCCTGAAAAGAAATAGGTGCACCATGGTCAAACAGTATACCTGGTGAGCTCACACAAAGTAATCACAATGAAAACGTTTGAAACACACATTAAATCAATGTTTTTGTGCATTGAGTTGGAAATCAGAAGTCAGGGTCTTGGTGTACAGATACGTCGGCCGCCGCACCAACACTGGACTCCCTCGACTGATAACCACACTTAATACCCTTAACACTATTGCTTCACAAAGAAGAAAGATCAGAGTCCTGAGTTCTATGGTAGAACCGAACTCCTCTGATACCAATTTTTCACGACCCGTCCTCGGGACCCATGTCGTGACTACCCCAAGCCCGCCTCCCATAGGCCAGGGCCTGGAGACTTGCACCAAGACGTAAATCCCGAAAAATCGGAAGGCATTGCCTTTATAAGTAAACAAACACCACAGAGTAAGCAAGAAAATTTAAACACTATGTAAAACTGGGTACAAAAGTAGTGCAGAAAAGTACGTGTGCTAGAATACAAACCCAAACTGATAGTACAGTACAACTGGAAAGAAAGTATAGCAACTGAAAGTAAAGAAGCAACATCGAGCCGTCCACTGGAAGTCCCACCTGAAGTGTGGGTTTAGATTGCATCCTTAGCTCCTCGGGTCCAGCCGTCCTCTCCGAGTACGTCCCGCCCAGTGGCCCACCTCCTAGTACCAACTTCCTGAACATACCTCAACCACGATCAGCGCTCTCCGTTGTCTACAACCAATACAATGAAGTGCGGGTATAGCTCGTGCATGGGTGAGTATACGCAACTCAGTAGGGACCCTAAGACCCCCGAAGGTCTCCCAAAATCCACAAAGGATAATCCAAAGGAAAGATACAATCACAAAGTAACATCCAACACTACTTAGGTATATTCCCATACATATACCTAAGTCATCAATTCTCGTTCAGCTCCAGCATCCATGCCCAAGTTCGATCACGTCCACATAAGAGTAAAACCAAATCCACATAGGATAACACAACTCAATCCACATAGGAAAGCAAGTCAATCACATCGAAGATATTGATTGAAGTCAAGACTCAGCTCATACAGGTATACTTATTCGGTGATAGATGTGACCAGATATAGCCACTAATTCATCTATGTTGGGACCCACGTAGGATACTACACCAGCCATGTTGCCGAACCAAAATAATATTCTAGTGTAGTCTTCATTGCCGTCGAACCCACGGAGGATTTCAGTATGGTCTTCACCACTTCTGAACCCACATAGGATTTCAGTGCAGTCTTCATCGCCATTGATCCCACATAGGATTTCAGTATGGTATTCATCGTTGCCGATCCCAGATAGGATTTCAGTGCAGTCACCACAGTCGCAGTCGCATCCAGCTCTTGGGTTCCCAAACATAGCATGCTCGTTTTCCGGGAGGGTATGCTCCACGAGCCAAGGGGTCGATACATCAACTAACATGTAGTCCGGAGTTGATGTATCTCAATGTTCCATCTCGACAAGAGGAACTCAACGTGATAGACGATGCATCAATCGGACGCCCGGTCTGAGTGTTATTGGCTTTTTCGTTCTAGGGGCCCTATTGGTTTTTTAGTCAAAACCCACCTAACCACACTCCAACTATGTCCAAACCTAGAGAGAAGTAATCCAAGAGTTCCTTCTCACTAAGAGGAATACAACAAAGTCGACGGAATATCAATTGAATGTATGGAGCTCATGTTATAAATGTTTCTGCTCCGAGGGCCCGGTTGTTTTTGTGAACGAACCAACCCAGCCTTACCCAAAGTTCTCAGAAACCTTGAGTGTAATATACTGAAACAACCGTCTCGATCCAAGGGTCGCATCTCAGCTATTGGTTTGTCGATCGAAGGTTTGTACCCCAAGATATGGGCAAAAGAACGTACGTGTCTGTTTTTAGGGGGTTTTCGGCCCGAACTGACTCGGCCCAAGACCCCCTGGGTCGGCCCGAATCGGGCGAACCAAACCGGGTCCGGGTCCGACCCATTAGGGTATGGCCTGGCTCGACCTGGGGCGTGTGCGCGGCCCGCGTGGCCAGCTCGGCCAGCGCCGAGGTGAGCGGAAGTGGGGGGGGGGCATCGCCCTTCTATTTGAGTAACTGCGCCCCCACGTGGGGGGGTGCTCCTTTGGCCAGCTGGGGGTTATGACCTCTGACTGTCCTCGATCGGCTGGCCTGGCTAGCCAGCCGTGCTACCACCGTGGGACCCCGCGGTCCTGCCCCTCCGATGCGCCGACGGCTGGTGGTTCTGGTCGCCGCTACCTGCTCTGCCGCGGCCAAAGGCCGCATCCTTGGTCCGACCGGCACGGCGCGACGGCACCGTGCCCCTCTGCCACAGCTCTGCTCTCGCCGCAGTGTCTTCATGGTTCTCTGGCGCAGGGCGACGACACTGCACCCCTTCACCACAGCCCGACTCCGGCCGTGGGTTCGTTTGGCCTCAACGGGGGGCGCGATGGCACTGCACATTTGTGCCGCATTTCTCCCTGATTCTGCGCGGTGTCGTTGCACCATGCCACCTTCTTTCGAACCACAACAATACAACAACAAAAGGGGGAGGAGTGTCGGCCGTGTTTGTGTAGTCTAACCTCCTCCTGATAAGTTGATATCAAGCGGCCCAAAAAATAATGTTGAAGAACAACAAAGGATATTTCACGAAAAAAAAAAGTAATCAACCCCTACCTTGATAACGAGTTGATGTTCGATGAGCATCACGGAAAGCGGCGTCGCGGGTTGTGGCTCCATACACATTGACGGAGATTGTCCTAGGTGGAATGACATCTCCCTTCCTTTGACTCGGGAAGAAGAACGAAGGATGGCGGGTCGTCGTTCTTTGGGAAAAGGCGTGACGACGTTCTTCGTCGAGGTAGAAACGTTCTTCACTAGAACGATGAAGTTCTTCCAAAATGTGAAGAACGCTCCCTACCTCAACACAATGAAGGAACCACAATAAAATAATGCTTTTCCCTTATTACATTTCCCGTACAAACACTTTTAAAATTTTATGATACAAAATTATGTTCACTCATTTAATTAAACATAACTTGTCAAAATTAAATGAAGTGATAAGTTTGAAATATTAAATGGGGGGGGGGGGTTGAGGAGTTAGGAATGTGAGGAGTTGGGCTCGTGCGGCCCCCACCCCACCTTTATCCTCTCAAGGTTGGTTAACAACATATGGGTCCCACCCCCCAACTCCCTTAATTGAAGGATATAACTACCTAGAGGAAAATAAATAAAATTGTAATATAATTTTATTTATTTCTCACTAAAACCACATTTTTAACAACTCATCCTGAGCAAATGAACCTTTGGAAAAGGTGCTCCTGAGCAATTACCAGTGCTATGGTTTCATTGGTGCTCTCAGATTTCAATTCTGAGAACCGGTTCAAAAGTTAGGAAAACCCGCTCCTTCGTTCACTGAACGTACCCAAGCTAAACTTCGGAACATGATTCCGGGCACACCGGGCCTCGGAATCAGGTGTCGTCAGAAACTACGTTCTTGTAAAATCCCAATAAAAAGTAAGAAGAAATTCCCCTTGAATTTTATGGGTCTTTACAATGTTGATAACAAAAAACTATTCCAAGGAATCTTCATATCTCCAAGAGATTATTTTGATGTATCCAAAAGATCACCAACTCAATATCTGTATGGATCCAAATCAACACCAATTTTATATCATACATCTCTAAGTTAATGTATATATTTTTTCCATTAATCACACATTGAACATTTGGCATACAAATGATGTTCCCACAACATTCCAAACATTGTACCAAAGTGTTGCTCATGGTCATCCCTTTTCATTGAGTACACCAATATTTCATAAAAAATCACTATAAAAAGTATCTAGATTCCTTTGAAATAACATATTCATAAATTCCATAAATTCATATATTGAATTCATAAGGCCAAAATGAATAACGATAAACTCATAAGATTCATATCTACATTTGAAATATATTTTTAGAATATCCCCCATCTGAATCTAGGAATGGTGATATATTGTAGGAATATAAATTCTAGAAAATCACTAAAATCACCTAAATTTTTTAAACTAATAATCAATTCATATATGTGGATATCAATTCATTATCATAACTTGGTTAATCATACAATAACTCAAATACATTTGAAGTGTTCTATCATCCTTTTTCACAAAAAAGATGGATGTTTCCAGAGGAGATGTTCTAGAATGGAGGAACCCTTTACATTCTAAACTCTTACTAATATACATTCAATTACCTTTATTATGTTATTTCCATCTAATATGATTGATGTTATATAGTATTGGTCCCTTATAAGTGGTCAATTGTAAATTTCACTTCTCTTGTGGGTGGAATCCCTAAGAAGTTTTCAGCAAAAACATTTAGAAACTCATCAACAATCACAGGAAAAATGATGTTATCAATATAATCCACTAATTACAAGTTCAATGCTCCCAAAATATTGATATATTTCCAACCTGTACGAACCCATGTTTTTCCAGACTACAGGTTTGAGAAGAAATTTGAATTTTTGCTGTTGGATGCTCGTGAGGGGTAAAATGGTAATTTTCCTATACATGCTAATCTCGAATTAATTTTTGGACAACTCCGTTGGTCTCAGAAAAGGGGGTTTACCCTAGGACATGAGTTTTGAAAAAATTTGAGCAGTTCGATTTTTAGCAGAATATTTAATATCTAATATTATTAAATTAAATATTAAAATAATCATGTAGTTTTTTTGGAAATAACTTTTAAATGGAATTTCGGATTGAAATAATGTCTTCACCATTGAATTTCTAATGGGGAGTTTAGCCTAGGGAAGCCATAAACTCATGTCAGGCGTCGGGGCCGGCTCGAGCCCCTTTTTCTTCTTTTCCTTTTCTATTCTTTTATTCTTTCTCTTCATTCCTCGTCCTCCTTGAGAACATCTCCTAAGCCTCATCCTTGTCCGTGAACTATGGGAGAAATTGGATTTTGAGGAAGAGAGAGAGAGATTTGGTAGGCAAGAGGTGTACCGATTCGAAACTCTTGACGCGCGCAGTCGGCTTATGGCAACCGGGAGCTGTGAAATCAACTGAAGCTTCGTCGATTTCCACCTAAAGGTTGGGTTGTTTATGTTTTTTCCCTTTATCTCATTAAAACATGTTGTTTTATGTTTTTAAATCCTTATATTTCTTGCTTGTAAGTCTATGGGGCCTGATCTATTTTTTCGGCGGTGAAAATGAGCGTTGTGGGCGTTTTGAGTGATTTCCAGTCAGAAAACCTAAAATACATGGCGTGTGTTCTAGGGGTACACTCCGTGTGTTCTTCCCCTTTAGGGGAAATAATTTTTCTTAAGTACATGTCGTTTAACTTGAGTACACGACGTTTAGTGGGTGTCCATGTGACTGGCCATGTGGAATAGAACACGAAATAGTGGTGACTATGGAGTACATGCCGTGTACAGAAAAGTACACGCAGTGTAGTAGTGCACGAGCTTGTTTTCAGGTGAAAAATAACACAGTGTAACATTTTGTGAATATTACACACTGTGTATAGTAATTTAAACACCATGTACTTTTACCAAGGTAGACCCCATGGGCCTTACCTTGTGTTATGTCCATGTACTACCTCGTCTTAGTAATGTGGGGATATCTTGGGCCCTAGAAGTACAAATTGGGCATGTGAGTAGTCGATTCTGAGCATTTTTCCATGTGGATAAAAGTGGGGGAATCTTATAGGTCATCTAAATGGGGTTTGGGGGATTTCTATCTAAATATAGGGGTTCTTCCTTCAATTATCAAGTTTAGTTGACACCTAAGAGTGAGACTTGGCGTGGATGATAGGTTGTGTGTTTGGGCCAACATAGTTGAAACATTTAATAGGAGATGATCTATGAGCTGTCTTCAGTAACCTATGATTTAGAGGATGATACCCTTTTTAGAAATTCCCTTCGGGCTTTGGAGTCTGTGAGATCGGATACTTTTAAGGATCTCCTGAGGGATACCTTTACTTGTGTACTAACCATGGGAGTTCCTTGTAGGATCCCTCTCCTTTTATTCATTGAAAGGACCAATGTTATGGAATTCCTATATTTTCCTCCCTTTGAGGATCCAGTGTAGGATTCCTCCCTTTCTCTTTAATAAGGATCCCATGTAGGATGCCTTCAGTCATGTTCACCTAGAGAATCTCAAGTATGATGCTTCCTCGGTGTTTGACTTGAGGGACCTAGTGGGTCCTTGTTGTTTTACTGACTCAGAGTTGTCATGTCAGGTTTGGGTAGAGATGGTGATCGGGTGCCACCTAGAACTTGTTCCAAATTGGTGATCCCTTTGGGCTTTGGATTTATTGTTGGGTTGGGCGTCCGGGCCACCCGCACTCCTTTGTTTATATCTGGCTTGGTTTGCTGATGTTGTAGTAGTTACGAGAGGTGATTCTTGGTTGGTGGCTGTGGAGCTTGATGCAATACATCTTTCTTGTTTTTTTGGATTCCTATTGTTCCTTATGTTAATGAGTAGAGGTGGTTTGATTGTAAATGTGTTTATTTACCTTGTTGTGGATTTTTTTTACCATGTTGCTTGATTTTCACCATTTGGTCTAGCTTGCCTATTAGGCTGCCTTGTTTCCATGCCTAGTATTGTTAGGATAGAGTTGTATTATCTAACTTGTTGTGATATGTTGTAGATTATTATCCAAGAAGTTCATTAAATTTACATTGGCCGCATTGCATTGTTATGCTCGTTTACTTACACAAGGTCGTTAAAACCTGGTGTAGTTGACTATTAGGGGAATTGAGCATGTGAGCTTCCTCAGATAGTCTTTTAGCACTTCGATATATAATGGGAATTGACCATGTGATCTTCCTCAAAGATTCCTTAATCACTTTAGACTATAATGGGAATTTACTTTGAGTGCTTCCTTAAAGAGTCATTACATCATCCCCTTTAGACTATAAGGGGAACTGACTGTGAGTGCTTCCTCAGAGAGTCTATACATTAACCTCTTTAGACTATAAGGGTAATTGACTATGAGTGCTTCCTCAGAGGTTTTGTACTTTAACCTCTTTAAACTATTAGGGTAATTGAATTTGAGTGCTTCTTCAGAGAGTATGTAATTTAAATGCTTTAGACTATAAGGGGAATTGAATGTGAGTACTTCCTCAGAGAGTCTGTACTTTAACCATTTTAGACTATAAGGGGAATTTACTATGAGTGCTCTCTCAGAGAGTCTATACATTAACCGCTTTAGAGTATAAGGGTAATTGACCGTGTGAGCTTTATTGGAGAGCCTTTAATATCATTATACTATAAGGTGATTTGAGTATGTTGAGCTTCCTCATAGAGTCATTGATTACACATGAATATAAGGGGAATTGAATGAGAGTTATTACTCAGAGAGTATTGTTATATATTATATTTTATTTAATCTAGAGGGGTTAGACTATGAGTACTATCCAGAGGTTGATTTTGTTTGATTGGTTGAACTAGGGGGCTAATTGTTTTTTTTAGCTTGTTCAGAGGCATATCTCCATTATCTGTCGAAGAAGGTATATGTCGATGGGATTACAGACCTAGAGATTGACTTATTTAAGACACGGCTTGAGTGGCACGATGTACAACTCAATGACCTTGCACAACATGTCCAGAAGATGGGGATTATGGTCACAATGATTGACTGTTGATGTTGTTCTTGTTAATTAAATCACATAATAATGAATATTCATATTTATATATATGTGAATATGTATGGGACAATACATGTGTATGTATATAGATATGGGCATCCATGGTGTCACATGCCCAGTTCGCAGGGATTACATACTCTGATTTTGACTATGGTTTCACTTTTGGTTTACTTCATTTTTGTTGTCTTCCACCTATTCTAAGAACATTGTTGTTGCATACACTTTTTGCAGCACAATTATAGGTTGCTTGTCGGGGTGCCCTACTGAGATTATTTCTCACCCCTGCACATCCACCTCGGTGTTCATATAAAACTTATGTCTGCTTTTCAGGTTGATAATTAGTTTCATGGTTGACAGGTCTGAGGCCTAGTGTTTCATGATCTAGTAGAGCTGCTCGAGTGGTTCTTCTAATCGGGCTGCTATAGTTCGATGGTGTCTGGAGATCGGGTATGTAGATTGGATAGGAGTTAGTAAATGATCCCTATACATTTACATTGATTTTCTCTTGTACTTGTATCTGTATGGTTTCCTGGTGGGCGACTAGTGATGTATTTTATTACATAGTTTTTCAGGATTTTACAACATTTTACTATTACCTATTGTTCTATTTTCGTTATTTATTACATACTTACTCTGTTTACATTCCGTTGTGTTTGATACATAGTTATTTCTACTGTTTTCTTACTCTGGTATGAGGTAATAGTCTCCCCACTATCACACCCTAGGCCCTCGCTGCTAGTTGGAAGCCTCTGGAATACAAGGAGGTCCGATTGAGGCCTTGTGGCGAACCGGCTCAGAGCACCAGTTTAGTGGCTTCCGGATCGAGACGTTACAAAGTGGTATCAGAGGAGTTTTCTTTCCTGTTATTTACTATTTGGGATATGATAGATCGGTGTATTCGGAATGTGTTAGAACCTGTGATGGATATCGGGCCGGTGCGTCGAGAACACCTGTTCTGGTAAGAAGTCATGGTTACTAGGTTTTGGGATTGTTGTTCTGATTTTGTGATGTAACAGTTGTATATGATTTTCACCTTGAGCGATGCACTTGTTTTGTGGTTTTTTGATTTACTATGGATCTATGGCTCTTGGACTTTGGTAAGATGCTACGGATGTGTTTTGACTCACGGCCATCAAAGGCAAGAGGCATCTCATACCTCATACTAGGCAAGTATAATTCATAGCATTTAAGCCTCCTAGTCTGTGTTTTTACAGACTACTGAGAACTTTGGGTCCGTTTACACATAATTTTCACTATGATGGAACGTTATGTGGATCTATTTTGAGGTGTTGATGTGAGGATGATAACTCAATACTTCTGTACAGGTGGTTCAGGGAGCCCTGTTGGACAATATGTCATGTGATGTCTTTCTATTTAACCCTTATTGGGTGTTCTTTCTCGGGTCTTTGGTTATCTAGTCGGATTGATGAGAATGATGTCGATAGATACCAAGGCTTTTATTTTGAGCTCAACCTCCATGTGGTATTATTGTATACAGATACCTGATGACTATTAGTTCTGCTTGTCTCTTCTATTTTGTTGGTGACCACCAAGGATCCATTCCGTATGAGGATTCTCGGAGATGATCAGAGCCCTTATAGGTTGTGTTTCGGATTAGACTTTCATTGGTTGTTGTGATATTTACCGTCTTCTGAGAGGTTTTGGATCTGTTAGGCTAGGTGTTTAGACCTTGTGATCCAGTTGTGAGGATTTTTCTGCAGGGCTAGGTGGATGAGGAACATACCCTTAGTATTAACTTGAACCCTTGTTGGTCGATGTCTATTCTGTTCTAGGGAAACTTTTGTGTGAAATATTGGACAAAGTTTTCTAGTGCCTTTTGGAAGTGCATGGTTTTAGCGTGTGGTTTTGACGAGCAGGAATGTTTGGGTGCCAGGCCTGGTCAGCCAGTGTTTCTAATATTTCTATTGCAGGTGGAATTAGTTGAATCTAGATCAGTGAGTGGCTGGGTGGGAGCCGAGGACCGATGATTCAATACTTAATATGGACTCGGACCCAGGAATTTTTGTTGAAATGTCCTTATGTTATAGAGGATACATTGTAAAAATTTGGGTTACCATGAAATGATTGACCCATTCATGAATCCTGGTCGTGTTTTTGAAGGATATTAGTGTTGTTCGAAGGGAGCTAGCCACTCCTTCAGTGAAATATTAGTGTACTCTTGTAAGAGACTATCATGCGATATCTTGATTCGTCTTGAGTATGCTGAGGGACCACCAACCCTACATTGAGCTCCTTTTTCATTCTTAATGTTCATCCATGTTGATGATGGAACCTATTCTGGTTTTTCTCTTGGATTAGTGCAATAAAATTCAGTTGGTGAATAGTTTACTATTGGCCTTTTGTGGGTGGTTTTTATTATTTAGGATAAACTACGTTGTTTTCTAGTGGGCGTTTGGGATCAGAGTTTCTTTTTTGACGACGACAAGGATATTCCTATGGTGGGGAGTACATGTTTGGTCGTAGATGAATGTCTTCTGTGTAGAAGGTAGTGGTTAATGCTATACGGCTAGTCTTTGGATAGTCCAGATAGCTTGGTTGTGCAGATGATTGGGTTGGGAGCAAGAATTATGGTCCTTTCACTAGGCTTCTCGGGGATGACACTACTAGAATTAGAGGTATTTGTTATGGTGTGTTTATTATGGGATCCCATCACATATAGGCTTTAGCGACGGGGCCCCGTTGCAAATAAAATGTTGCATCAAAAAGAAGTCGCAAATATTATTTTTTATGACGGACCTGTCACAAATAATCCTTCGATTATATAAATTATGTATATATATAAAAATTCACGACAGAGTCTCACAAATAACTATTGTGACGGGGCAGTTCCCCGTCGTAACTAATCCTTCGATTATATACATTATATATATATATATATTAACCTTTTGTAACTGGCCCATCGCAAATACTATAATTAAAAAATAATATATAGATTATTTGCGACGGGGGCCCGTCGTAAAAAGCCCCATCAAAAATACTAAACATAATAAAAATATATCTAATAAAATCATGATTAATGAAAAAATTATATTAATATTGATTAAAATAATAGAAAAATAAAAAAAATTATTAATAGAAAAATAAATAGACATTAAAAAATATAATACTAAATAAATATATTTAAAAAAATTATGATTAATAAAAAACTTAATATTAATTTTATTAATATAAAAAATAAAAAATCATTAAAATACTAAATATTTACAAAAAATATTTAAAAAAATAAAAAAATGTTATTATTATTAGTAAAATAAACAAATATTAAAATAATATAATACTAAAAATAAATATTAAAATATTAAAAATAAAAATAAATTAAATTATGCAATATCAGTACCAATATAAAAGACATAAACTGTAAATAGTTCATATTACAATAAATCTTAAATTCAAATGTTTTTAAAATAAAAAACAAATCACCTAGGGGTCGTCCTCAAGTTGAGGTGGAAGAGCTATAGAAGATGCTAGAGGATACTCCATCCATAAACTACGAGTCAGATGGCGCATGTACTCCATCTTCTCGTGATGCTGCTACTGCCATCGAAACATCTCCTCTTCATGCTGATGCTGCTACTACTATCGCCAACAAATCTCTTCATGCTGCTTCTACAAACTCTCTATAAGCTCTGACTGAGTTCGCAACTGCTCCTGATTCTGTGAGGTAGAAGATGATACCTCTCCATGATCTCCTCTCAAGCAAGATGCCGACATCGCTGAAGTAACATAGTAAGCTCCAGGAGTCAAATGAGAGCCGATACCAACTACTCGACCCTTCTCAAAGTCATATTGTGTCACCTGTATCCATGCTGCCTCATTGAAATGGTTGTCATTGGTATGCTCAATCATCTCATCTTGACTCTCAGCCTGTGTCTAAGAGGTCGCACCCTCATCTGACTCCATCAATTCCAAATTGAAATTAAAATGGTGAAAAGATTATATGCAGTTAATTTTCAAACTGAAAAAAAATTATACAAACCACAATTCGACGCTATCGATCACCTCTAATCTCTCCAGTGGATAGATCATTGTACATCCTTTGATAAACGTCGAACTCTATAATATTGGGATGCTCAACTTCCTACAGAAATGTAAAATAAACTGTTTATCTTTAATTTTATATATAATATTTAAAAAATATACTTACTAGATGCTCTATATGTGTACTGAATATACAGCTACCAACTCGATGTGTCTCCTCCTGTCTCCCTCGGTTCTTCCATCCCACTAAAGATCTCCTCTGAAATACACCACCCCACCAGTGTAAACATAATCCATCTCAAATGTGAGATGAAATGTACTCTGGTAGGTGGGATCTATACGACTCATCAAATTCCATAACATATTCTTTCGTAATGATTGTTCTTCTAAAATTGTGGAAAAACTGACAGAAAGGGTCATGCATAGACATATGTCATGCCATGTGGATAGTGTCATGCATTCTATCATCAATGGGATACCATAAACCATACAAATAATTTATAATATCTAGTTATTATTAAAATAAATTTCAAAATAAATATTCGTTATTTTTGTACCATCCAATGATCGATCATGTCGGGTGCACATCAACGGGAATCTGTTCTCATGTGATCCATGGAAGAGAAAAATAATTGAACAAGATAGCGCTCCCCTGACCAATAGAAAAATGGGAAAACTGTTAAAAATAAATCAATAATCAAATAATTAGTATATATATAAATAAATTAATGAAATCGATCTATAATATACAGGTTACCATACTTTCGTGTGCGTGGATCGAAACCATGACGTTGACGTCGCTCGGGGATAGGGTCAGGAATCATCAATCGCGCAAGACCGCACCCCCTCTGTGTACCCGTTGTACCGTCAGTAGGCTGAGGGTTAGATGGTCTATAATCTCCCTCATCCAAAGGCAGATCAACCTCCTACAACTCGTGAAATAGATCAGGATGAATCTGAAACACAAACTAAATGTTATTAGAAGATAGTTGAAAATAACTATTATATATAGATATATATAAGTTATGATTATAACCATAATTTAACTGTGTCAATGTCTTTCTTTATCCTCATTTCCATAGTTGTCCATGTCAATGTCTTTATCTTCATCCTTGACTTCATCAATATACATATGAGTTTCGATTTCATCATCTCATATCATATCAAATTCATGTGTAACATCATTAACATATCCATCATCATCGATCCTTAATTGTGGAGTGACATCATCGATAGTCACGTCACTTTGTGAAAAAGATGGTTTTGAGAAGTCTCTTGAAAATTTTCAATTTCTTCCACTTCAAAAGAACCACATTTAATTTATGTAAACTGATTTTCCTGAGATTTTATTTTTATTATGCTCCACCAATCACTCAAGTCTTTTTAAGTAGCACAATAGTTTGCGTAATAAATTTTATGTTCATATTGATCCAGTAAAAATGGTTCATTTACTGCAAGAATAGTTTATTTTTAATATCTATGATTCCATGATTTGGATGAACATGAAAGCCTCTCTCAGTATCCAACCACCGATATTTAATCATTATTTTATTATTATATACTAGATTACACAGCTCAATAATTTTATCCAGAATTCCATAAAATTCAACATCAGTTTTTTTGATGTGATCCTCTCAAGAATACTCCATTGTTAATTGTTTTTTTATTACCCATATACACGTTTATGAAATCAAAAACCATTCACCACATAAGTATTATAAGATTTAACCATTTTGGATGGTGGGTTACTCAATATACATAGTCGCTTATCAGTTTTATCACCATGTTGAGGCACATAATTTTTTTAAAAAATTTTATTAATTTGATAAATAATAAATAGAATTTATATAAAACCATCAATAATTTATGTTACATGTTTTTGAAACCACTGAGAAAAAAGAATTTGTCTGTGTTCTTCAAGAGCAGCTACTGTAATTTGTGGAAGTTGCTTCTTGATATTATTATCATATAAAATACAAATAAAATATGTTTACATACTATAACATAAATTATAGAATAAGTGATATATGCACTCATAGTAAAAATGATTCCATTTCTTCATAGTTTAGCAGAATATATGTATGATCTATGTGATGTTCATCATCTGAAATCCATCATTCATGAATGCCACCGAAACAAAAATTTGGATGATTAAAAACAGATAATTTATTTGTCCATTTTTTAATTAACATTCCCCTTTTTTTTACCATGAGATTTTTTTAAGGGGTATTACGATTCAAAATAATGAGGTAATAAAAATGAAATTTCCTTTTACAAATAAGCTTCAACAATTGAGCTTTCAAATGATGCTTAGTTACGTACATGTTTCTTCAATATCTGCATGCGTCTCTCAAATGGGTACATCCATCGAAACTATACTGGACCTCCACATTTAGCTTCATGTGTAAAATGTAATATCAGATGTCCATTGATTCAAATAATGATGGCGGAAATATTTTTTCCATTTTACATATAATTACTGAAAAAATTCTTCCAGTTTGTTTAGCGCATCGTAGTTTGTTGTCACAACAAAAATGTCTCAAAAAAAATAATATTTCTATTATCGAATCCCAAGTCATAGAATTTAACAAACCTCTAAATCCAACTGGCATAAGTATTTCCATTATAATATGACATTCATAACTTTTTTATCCGGTAATATAACCATTCATAACAGATCTGCCCAAATTGAATGAATAGCCATCCTAAAGTCTCAAATATAAAATCCACAAACAAAATAGTAAGAGACTCTCTTTGGACAGTGTATATGCTTCTTTTGGCTTCATTAATGTCTGTGATCTGACATTTTAAAATAGTTCAAGTTCTGGTCACCTGTAAATTTGGTCAAGATCTAATCATTCCTTTATAGTATTTTTGTTCTTACCTGCTGTATCCCAAAATGTATGAAATAAATTATCAAAACAATTCTTCTTAATATGCATGACATCCAACATGTGGTGGCCCAACAAATAAGACCAATATAGAAGATCCCAAAATGCTTCATTTTATCTAATTATGTTCTTTCCCAAATCTATGAATTTCATATTGGTTTACTATTGGCCCAAATGTGATGGGAGGTAGTAAAAATACCACTGATTTTGACTCTGTACCTGAGATCATTAGTATAGGACCATCCCTTTCAATTGTAATTTTTCTAAAAGGACATTTGTTCCTCTGAAAAGGATGATCGGTTGGAAGAAATATGATGTGACTATCAAAATAGCAAGGTTTTTCTATTGACTAGCGTAAAGGCTTTTTTTCATTTAAACAGTAAGAACATGATTTCGGACCATGTGTACTCCAGCCAGATAACATTCCATATTTCAGAAAGTCACTAATCATTCACCTCAATGACACTTTTAAAATTAATTTTTTTCCAGCAACATCATATGTACTAACATCATCACTCCACAATGAATTTAACTAATCATTCCATGGTTTTAAATAAACATCAATATTCTTTTTTGGATGTCCTGGGATTAATGAAGTCAAAAAGATATAGGACTCATTCAGCAACATCCATAGGGGTAAATTGTACGGAGTTATAAAGATAGGCCAACATGAATACTGACTACCATTAGAACCAAATAGACATATTCCATTAGTGGAACGACCCAATCACATGTTTCCGGATTCTAAAGAAAAAGACAGATAGAGACGGTCAAAAATTTTCCACAAATCACCATCAGATGGATGATTCGTGCTCCTATTAGTTGAAATCATGGATTTGTGCCATGAAATCACTACCACTGTGTTCTGAGACATAAATAAATACTGCAACCTGGGTGTAAGGAGGAAATATCCCAACAGATTTACTGGGACTAATCTAGACATCCCTCATTGAGATTCTTTATACATCGATTTTCCACATGTGGGACAACTATCCAATGAACCATTTTCACCAGAATATAAGATGAAATCTTTTTGAAATGCATGAATCTTCTGATAACTAAGACCCAGATTACGAAGTAGCCTCTTTCACTCATTATAATTTTCATGGAACACATTTTCTTTCAGGTAATAGTCTATTAACCAATGAAAATATCTGATCAAAAAAGTTTTTTGAAATTGCATTATTTTATTTAATTTTCATAAATTTTTTAACCGCTTCTAATTTTCTTATCATGCAACTAGGATATAATGCATCCTCAGATGACCTCAACAACTCATAAAATTCGGATGGTGCCAACGCAGGAGTTAAATCAATATCATCTTGAGATTCTAGTTTGCTGAAAAGATGGACCTACAACATCATGTAATAAATTTTGAAATCGTGATAGATCCACAATCATGTTATTAGTATTTTCTCTAAAACTGTGTTCTCCGTGTTGATACCAAAAAACATAATCTGGTTGAAATCCAACCCATAAGAGTTGTCCCCCAACCTTGTCAAATGTGTCAAACATTTTGAGAGCACAATTTTTACAAGGATACATTATTTTGCCTTCTGAAACATATTCTGATTCGATGATTTAAATGATAAGAGTGCTTTTGCACCCTCAATAAATATAAGATTTAAACCAGAACCATTTGGATTTCTACAATGATTTTTCCATGCGCGATCATCTAATAATGATTTTCGATTTCCTCGTTCCATATTTTTCTAAAAAAATATAAAATCATTACTATTTTTAATAATTTGAAATTATAAAAACACTATCTGAAAAAAAGATAAATAATTAAAACTACTTATTAATAATTATCATTACTTATAAGAGACACAATTTCTAGAGGATTGACGGCTACACTTTTGTCTGAAAGATCATTTACATTCATGAGAATGAATATGCGTACCTCTGAGAATATTTTTCATTGTGATTTCTATGTGAGAATGTTGCAAGTAAATGATCCATTGGACAAAAGAGACCCCCTTTCGCCGATGAATCATCTTCTAGCAATTTTCACCGCCTGAACACGTTATGAAAAATGTAGTCCTATAAATCCATATTCAAACTCGTGCATACGAGATGTGATATGCATATGTAGAATCATACTTTTCAAATTGTTTTGAGTCGGGGAAAGATGAAAGGAGAAGAGTCATCAAGAAAAAGGAGTGTCATCAATCCACCAGAAATTATGCAAAGTTATTACAAGTTACTACAATTAATTACAATTTATTTTCTTCTTAATTTTATTATTTATAAATAATTGTTACTAATTTTTAATAATTGTTACTTTTTATTACTATTTATTACTATTTCCTATTATTTCTTACAATTTCTTACTAATTTTGTTACCTTTTTTAATATTTTTTACTAATTATTAGTAATTATTACTAATTATTACTAATTATTACTAAATATTACTATTTATTAATATTTATTAATATTTATTACTATTTATTATTAATTATTACTAATTATTACTAATTATTACTAATTATTACCAATTATTACCAATTATTACTAATTATTACTAATTATTACTAATTATTACTAATTGTTACTCATTATTACTAATTATTACTAATTATTACCAATTCTAACTAATTATTACTATTTATTACTATTAATTACAAATAATTACTATTTATTACTAATTATTACTAATTATTACTAATTATTACTAATTATTACTAATAATTACTAATTATTACTAATTATGACAAATTATTACAAATTATTTCAAATTATTACATATTATAACTAATTTTTAGTAATTATTGATAATTATTTCTAATTATTACTATTTATTCCTAATTATTACTAATTATTACTATTTATTACTAATTATTACTATTTATTTCTAATTATTACTAATTATTACTAATTATTACTAATTGTTACTAATTAATCTTATTAATTCCTATTTATTACTATTTTTACTATCTTTTACTATTATTTAATATTTTTTATTAATTATAATTATTTTTACTAATTATTACTAATTATTACAATTTATTACTAATTAATACTAATTAATACTATTTACTACTAATTATTACTAATTATTACTAGTTATTACTAATTATTCCTAATTATTCCTATTTATTCTTATTTATTTCTATGTGTCCCTGTTTTTTACTAATTCTTCCTATTTATTACTATTTGTTACAAATTCTTACTATTTGTTACAGATTATAACTATTTGTTTGAAATTATTACAATTTTTTACTAATTCCTACTAATTATAACTAAGTATTACTAATTAATAATGTTTATTACTATTTATATCTATTTATTACTATTTATTACTAAATACTCATATTTATTACTATTTTTACTAATTACTACTAATTGTTACTAATTTGTACTAATTATTACAAATTATTACTATTTATTCTGATTTATTACTAATTATTACTATTTCTTCATATTTATTGCTATTTATTTCTATTTATTTCTATTTATTGCTATTTATTCCTAATTATAAATATTTATTCCAATTTATTCCTACTTATTTCTTTTTATTACTATTTATTACTAATTGCTTCCATTTACTACAATTTATAACGAATTGCTACTATTTATTACTATTTATTACTAATTTCTACTATTTATTACTATTTATTAACAATTACTACTATTTATTACTATTAATTACTAATTACTAATATTTATTACTAATTACTACTATTTATTACTAATTACTACTATTTATTTCTAATTACTACTATTTATTCCAAATTAGTACAATTTATTACTAATTATTACTAATTATTCCTATTTATTACTATATATTCCTATTTATTACAATTTATTACTATTCATTACTATTTATTCCGAATTATTACTATTTTTCCTAATTATTACTATTTATTCCTAATTATTACTATTTATTTCTAATTATTACTATTTATTCCTAATTATTTCAATTTATTCCTAATTACTACAAATTAGTACTAATTACTACTATTTATTATTGTTTATTACTAAAGTACAGATAACAAAACAATTTAAATCTCATTTAATTACAACTAATCAACAATAATTAAATTTATCCTAAAAAAATAAATAAATACTAAATTAAATAAAATATAAATAACTTCAAACTTGATCTCAAATTGATGTAAGCTCCTTCACAACTTCCATGAAAAAAAATTAACTGAGAGAAATTTTCACTCTAAAATTCCAGTTTAGATAGATAGTGAAAGTGAGAAATGAGAGGAAGAGAAAGAAAAACAGAGGGAGTATATATAGGTTTGTTTAGTTACGACGAGACTATTTGTGACTGGCTTATTATCGCAAAAGGTACTTTTTGCGACGAGCCCTGTGGAAAATAACTTTCCCCACATTAATTGTTGACGGTTGTTAAAAGGGTATTTGGGATAGGCCCCCATCACAAAAGGTGACTGGCCGACACACCTTTTGCAATGGGACAACATCCCGTCGCAAAAAGGCAAATACCGCTGCTGGTATTTGCGACGGGACCTGTCGCAAATACCCTCCGACCGACACACTATTTGCGATGAGGGATCATCTCGTCGCAAATATCCTTCCCGTGATTTGGCGCGCATCCCATGACAAAGAGCACATTACCTTTTTCGATAAGACCCTAAATCTCATCGCAAATAACTCTAGGGATGGAATAATTGTGACAGGATTAGTTCAAATTGCAAATACCCTGTCGCAAAAGACTGTTTTTCCCGTTGTGAGAGAAGGATTGTGGTGGACAGTTTGCATGAACCTGTGTTTTTTCGGACATTAGTTTTGAGAAAAAATTTTAATTTTTGCTGTTGGATGCATTTGAGGGGTAAAGTTGTCATTTTCCCCTACCAACTAAATTGGGATAATTTTTCTAAAAACTCTATTGGTCTCAGAATAGGGAGCTTACCCTAGGACAGACGTTTGGTGGAAATCTGAGCTATTCATATTTTATCAGAATATTTAATATTTAATATTATTAAATTAAATATTAAATTATTCTCATAGGTTCATTTGGAAATAAATTTTAAATGAAATTTCAGATTAAATTTCCGTCTGTGCCATTGAGTTCGGAATAGGGAGTTTAGCCTAGGGAAGGGATAAAATCATGTCCGGCACCGGGGCCGGCCCGAACCCCTTTTTCTTCTTTTCTTTTTTTTTCTTTTCTTCCTTCTCTTCATTCGTCCCCCTTGTGCACATCCCCTACGCCTCTTCCTTGGCCGTGACCTATATGAAAAATTGGATTTTTCTGAATAGAGAGTGTTGGGAGGCAAGAGGGGTACTGATTTGAAGGTGTCAACGCGCTCAGTCGGCGTACGACAACCGGGAGCCATGAAATCAACCAAAGCTTCGGCGGTTTCCACCCGATGGTAGGGCCATTTGTTTTTTCACCATATATCCCCTTAAAAAATGTTGTTTTATGTTTTTAAATTGTTATATTTCTTGCTTGTAAGCCCATGTGGCTCAATCTGTTGTTTGGGTGAAAACAGGCGTTTTGGGAGTTTTGTGGGATTTCATGTCAGAAAACCCAGAATAAATGGCATCTATTTAGGGGTACATGCCATGTGTTCTTCCCTTTCGGGGAAGACGATGTTTTCTTAAGTACACATTGTGTACATTGTGTACACGTCAAGTAGTGGATGGTCGTGTGACTGGCCGTGTGGAATAGAAAATAGAATCGTGGTTTTTAAGGAGTACACGTCAGGTACAATAAAGTACACACCGTGTAGTGGTACATGGGCAGGTGTTCAGGTTAAAACGCACACAGTGTAACTTTTTGTGAATTCTATGCACCTTGTATTGTAAATTACATGTTTTGTACTATTACATAGGTTGACCCCATGGGTCTGGCCATGTGTTCTGGCCATATACTACTTCAATTTCGTAATTCGGGGATATCATTTTCCCTAGAAGTCATAATTGGGCATGTGAGTTGTCTATTCTGAGCGTTCTTCCACGTAGATCGAAATTGTGGAATAATTTTGACATTTAAAGGTCATATAAAATGGGTTTTTGGGGTTTTTATCTAAATGGAGGGGTTTTCCTCTAGTTATCATGTTCATTTGACATGAAAGGGTGAAAGATGGCGCAAATGATAGGTTGGGTGTTCGGACCAACATAGTTGAGACCATTAATAAGAGATTATCTATAAGCTATATCCTATAAACTATGATTTAGTTGACGTTACCCTTGTGAGATGATCCCTTCTGACCAATGAGTCTGTGAGACCAGATACTTCTAAGGATCCCCTGAGGGGTGCCTTTACTTGTGTACTAACCTTGGGAGTTTCTTGTAGGACCCCTCTCCTATTTTATCCTTTGATTGGACCCGTGTTATGGAATTCCTATGGTTTTCTTCCATTGAGGATTCCGTGTAGGATTCCTTCCTTACACTTCGCTAAGGATCCCAGGTAAGATGCCATCACTCTTGTTTACCTGGAGAATCCCAAGTATGGTGCTTCCTCAGTGTTTGACTTGAGGGACCCAGTGGGTGCTTATTGTTTGATCGACCCTAAGTTGTTACTTCGGGTTGGGTTGATATTGTTATCATGTGTCGCCTAGAACCCGTGCCAAACTGGTGATCCTTTTGGGCTTTAAATGTATTGTTGGGTTGGGCGTTTGGGCCATCAACACTCATTTGTTTATATCTGACTTGGTTTGCTGATGTTGTAGTGGTTACTGGAGGATATTCCTGGTTGGTGGTTACTGATCCGGATGCAAGGGGTCTTTCTTTTTTGTATGGATGTTTACTTTTCCTTGTGTTCTTGAGTAGATGTGGTTTGTTTGTAAAGGGGGTTGTTTACCTTGTTGTGGATGTGTTTTCCCATGTTGTTTGATTTTGATCATTTGGCATAGCTTGCATGTTTTTCTACGTTGTTTCCATTCCTAGTATTGTTAGAATGGAGTGGTTTTATCTTACACTTTTTGATATGTTGTAGACTGTTATCCAAGTAGTTCTTGAGGTTTACTTTGTCCGTATTGCATTTCTTTGCTCGTTGATTTACACAGGGCCTTGAGAACCTAGTGTAATAGACTATAAGGGTAATTGACCATGTGATCTTCATCAGAGAGTCTTTGAGCACTTCGACCAATAAGGGGAATTTACAGTGTGATCTTCCTGAACGATTCCTTAATCACTTTAGACTATAAGAGAAATTGACTGTGAGTACTTCCTTAGGGAGTTTGTACTTTAACAGCTTTAGACTATAAGGGGAATTGACTATAAGTGCTTCCTCAGAGAATCTGTACTTTAACTGATTTAGACTATAAGGGGAATTAACTGTAAGTGCTTCCTAGGAGAGTCTATACTTTAAGAGCTTTATACTATAAGTGGAATTAACTGTTAGTGCTTCCTCAGAGAGTCTGTACATTAAATGCTTTAGACTATAAGGGAAATTTACTATAAGTGCTTCCTCAGAGAGTCTGTACTTTACCGATTCAGACTATAAGGGGAATTGACTGTGAGTGCTTCCTCATAGAGTATTCACTTTAACCTCTTTAGATTATAAAAGTAATTGACCAAGTGGGCTTCCTTAGAGAGTCTTTAACCACATTAGATTATAAGGGTATTTGACCATGTATGATTCCTCAGATAGTATTTGATTACACATTACTATAAGGGGAATTGACTGAGAGTGATTCCTCAGAGAGTCTTGTTATATCTTCTATTGTATTTAAACCAGATGGATTAGACTGTGAGTATTGGACAGAGGGTTCCTTGTGTTTTATTGGTTGAACTAGAGGGTTACTTGTTTTTGTTTATCTTGTTTAGAGGCATATCTCCGACACTGGCCGAAGCAGGTAAATGTCGACGGAATTACGGACCTAGAGATCGACTTATTTGATACCCGGCTTTAGTGGAACGACATACATCTCAATGACCATTCACAAGATGTCTAGGAGATAGGGATTATATTCCCGTGAATCGACTACAAATGTTGTTTATGATAATTGAATCACATAATCATGAATATTCATATTTATGTATATGTGTATAGATATGGGACTATACATGTGTACGTATATAGATATGGACTTCCATGGTGGCAGTTACCTAGTTGACAAGGATTACATACCCTGAGTTCAACGGTGGTTGCACGTTTGGTTTACTTTCTTTTTTTGTGTTCCAACTATGGTGAGCACATTTTTGTTACATACACTTTTAACTGCACAGTTATACGTTTCTTATCATGGCGCCCTACTGAGATTATTTCTCACCCTTGCACATACACCTCAGTGTATGTATATAACTTCTGTCTTCTTTTCAGGTTGAGATCGAGTTTTATGGTTAATAGGGATGAGGCCTAGTGTTGCATGATCGAGCGAAGCTACTCAAGTGGTTCTATTGATCGGGCTACTGCAGTTCAATAGTTTCTGGAGATCGGGTTCATGGATTGGCTCAGACTTAGTATCTGAGCCCTGTACTTTTACTTTTAGTTCCTTTTGTACTTGTATATTTATGGTTGGCCCATTTGGTGGCCAGTGTTGTGTTGTATTGCATAGTGGTTCAGGATTTTACCACATTTTACTATTACAACTTGTTCTATTTCAATTATTTATCGCATCCACACTCTCTTTACATTCCACAGTGTATTATACTTAGTTATTTCTGTTGTTTTCATACTTTGGTATGAGGTAATAGTCTCCCCACTATCACAACCTAGGCCCTCGCTTCTAGTCGGCAGCCTCTGGAATACGGGGAAGCGTGCTTGAGGCCTTGTGATGAACCGGATCGAAACATTGGTTTAGTGTATTCTGGGTCGGGACGTTACACAACCATTGGTTCCAATAATCCCATTTCACCTTCCATTACATTTTGATCCCCTATAATGATATGATCAATATTATAATCAATCCAAAAAACTAAACCTTCAGGTATGATAGTTGTTGGGATCTATAAACATTGTCAAACAATCCATACCCATGATTATATTATAGAAATATATCTCTGGCACTAATAAACACCATATCAATTTGGCCCCATCAATAGTTATAGAAAATGATTTTCACATAAATTCTCAACATTCTCATTATCCAAGAAGAATTTCAATTTTTAAAATAGATGGAATCATGTCATCTTAAAGACCTATAAGATAATAATCAATAGATGAAATAAACGAATGTGATGCAAACATATCAAAAAAAATTCATAAGGGTATAATTCAAAAGAGTCATTCCTCTCACTTTTGTGGTCCATCTGAGTCATCCACAATCACTTTCCTAGCCCCATATGACTATTTAATCATTGTACAATTTTCTTTATTTACATGTTGAGATTTCGCATACTAATGATTCATAGTATTCCTTGAATCACCATGCTTTCCTTGGTTCTACCGATGATTATTACTCTTTTTCACTCCCCTCATTGAAATATATAACATCATCCCAACATGATATGTGTCACAAGAAGCTGACCTTGGTGAACCACAACAATATCACCGAAGAAGACCTGTATGTGTGTAGTTGTGAAATTATCATAGTAGTGTCATCAAAATAGGCTTCCTGTTATCCAAAGAGCCTCATTAAAAATTCCCATACTTTAACATTGTTTTAGGAAGACGATTCATTGATCGAGCCATTTGATTCTGAGTTATACCACTACCATGTATATTGGTGTCCCTCTTCCTCTTATTCCCAACATTATATTTCCCACCGTTTCCCATTGCTATCAACATTATTTCTTCACACATAGTTCCTAATATTTCCCTTTCACCCAATGTCACTCTATTGGACATACTCATTTATTCTATTATATAATTCATGGAAATATTCACATAAATTTTTGGCCTAAACTACATTTCAGAAATGTGTTCCTCCAAGGATGAACTTGAAGAAATATCAGCCACTCAATATACTAAATTCATAAATTTCGATTCATACTTGATCACTATGATATTGTCATTGTTCACGCTGAAAAATTATGTCATTATAGAAATTCTAAATGTGTGAGGCTAGAATTTTTTATTGAAAAATTGTTTTGAATCATCTCATGAAATTACATGGTCTATTTTATCCTAAACTACTAAATCCCACCATTGGAATGAATGATCCTCCATCTTGTCTGTTTCCCACATGACATTCTGCTCAGCTAGTGTGCCTAAGAAATAGAAGACTTGATTCATCATATTCAGCCACCCCTATACTTTCTTTAGTTTTGAATTACCTTGAATGATGGGTGGATTTTTTTTTCTAGAACTGAAGGGACTAATCAAATTTAATTGGTTAATACATTGGGTTACCTCTATCTATAGTCTTAAAATATCATTAAATAATCGTAACCAGTTGTTGGATCATCTATGGCTTAGGTGAAATCACAATCTCATTAGCATATTCAGACTTGTTTCCTAAATACCTAATAGCATTAATATTCTGTAACCATAATTATACTCCATTTAGTCTATAATTTTATCAACTTGTATCTTAAATATTTCAAAATTTTCCAAATCACACATATCACAATAATTCTTTACAAAATTCATATCATTTCATTTTCAATCATATTTTTGAAAATTCCTTCATTCTTTTGAAAATCATTCAATTTTTAATTATTTTCAAAAATAAAATATTTCGTACAAAATAATAAATCAATACTCAAAATTAAATATAGATTCCTGGTTATAATTCAGTTATATCAATGAATATCATGATCATCTCACCAACTAAACCCACAACGATGAGGATGCAACTCCATGGAGTGTCTGCAAAACTCATATACCCCAAACACCCTAGTAATTTGAGGATTGTCATAAATATTTTAGATAGGCCATTTTATTCTAAAAATTTCAACTCCAAAAGATCTTAATCATTTATACAATATGAAACCCAAGATGGAAAAACTTTTCGTTTTTTCCCCAATGAAATACTGGATGGCCAAAAATGATACCATTTGTAACATTCACCCCTCACGCATTGGATGAGGAAGAGGGAGAGGTGATACATGAACTTTGGTGACATCCCTATGACACTGAAGGCTAGCAATAAATTCTAAGGGATTCATTAATAGTTGGAGGATGATCTTCACTTTGAAGATATAGAATAAAAACAAAGAATCCCATAACTAAACAGTCACTATATGATGCTTGATAACAATGTAATATAACTCAATGTAATACCAACAGAGGACAATACCAAACTAAAAGCATTGACCACATCAAAATAATATTTTAAATCCTAATCCAACAGAACTAAAATATTCCAAGATACTAATTCAGCATCTCCAAACAAGATCCATTCACTAAATATATGATCAATTCTTAAGGAATCATGATACATCACTAATGAAATGAGATACCTTTCCTTTACCTATGTCTCTATATAAAACATCTTCAAATGTAGAAAATTTCCCATGTAAGGGTGACTATAAAACTCAGTGGGATTTCCCTAAATGACATCCCTAGTCATGCAACTTGTATATGACACATTAACAACTTTATATAAAAAAATTTATATAAAAATAAAAATAGTCTATATCAACCTGAAAAATATTTCAATGAAAAATATTTTCCCACCGAAAGAATCTAAATATGTTGTTAAATCCATTTTTGAAAAACCATTTGGCATAACGAATTAAATTTCACAATAACAAACACACACACTCATACATGGTGTTACCATTAATGATGGAACATTTCATCCATACTCAATCCATTTGATGGTGGTACTTCATCACAATTATCCATCCCATCAAACTCATGCCCAATTATTTGTAGAAAGAACCATGTTAAAAAATTACGCCAAGACATTTAAATAAAATAATAAATTTATTGAAAACAATTTCCCACCAATTATTCAAGCATAAAAACCTAAAAACCATTTTAAAATCATAATTTTAGAACCACATGACTAATTTACTTTCCACAAAAAAATCTACAATCCAAATAACCATCTCTAAAGAGTGATTTCAATATCATTTCACATGAATTTCTCAATTCAAAACAAGACAATTATTCAATTTGAAATCAATATTTTAATTTTTAATCAAAATTAGTCTATAGTGAATACACCAGATTTTCAATTTTAGGTGAAAACTAATATTTGCTAATTTTTTTAAAAAACATGGCTTAGTTCATCCATAACCTTCCTTACATCGTGTTACCTATCTTGAAAATAGACATATATCACCATGAATGGAATCACACACTACGGATATATCCCCAATATATTAGATACATGAATTTAAGAGAGGTAATAAGAAGAAATATATGTAAAACCACCAAGAATGTGTATATACAAATTAATCCAGAACTCCATTGCACCACGAATCCCTAACGCATCGCTCCTAGATCAAGAGTTAGGGTCTCTCAATCCATTTAGAAAAGATGAAATATTGTTAATAATTTATTAGAAGAAAATTAGATCTTAATTTTTCAATTTGGGTTAGATCCTAATTTAAGGAGGCCAACCTTTACCTCATACGACTAAACCATACTATTTAAAAAACTATGCACTAACCATTTTGGTGAAACTTCTTTAATCCATCCCTTGTATGGTTTCCTTTCCTAGTTAGACAAACCATGTTTTATATATGAATTTAACTCTATCCATAACATGCGAGGATTCCCTTATATGGATTCATGGTTTGGAAAAATGAGGTCCCGGATAAGTGCCGACCAATTGGCCATTTTTCTTCTCTTTCGCATTTTCATGGTAGGGTTTCATGGTTTCTACTTACCGTTTATAAAAACATTACCTACAGAAAATCCCCCAAAACGATAAATAACTACCCGAAACCTTCTTAATAAAAACCCAATAACATTATATTGATAACATAATTAAATAAATGATTAATTACCTAAATCCAAGGGTGCTACATGGGATTCGTACGGGATGCTGGAACTAATGTCTAATTCTCCCTAATAAGGGATGATGGTTGTGAAACCAGATCAAATATATCAAGAAATTTGGGTATTCATGCATTATCTACTATAATATTTGATGATTATAGTTACAAATAATCCCCAGGTTAATATTTCTATGATTATGTCCATGTCACATTCCAATATTATGTTTCTATGGCTTATGATTCTGTTCACATTCTACCAAAATGTGTTTTATGTTGTATGCTTCCATAATAGAAATTTTATAATACTAGGATCAAATAACATATTCTATGTTGTTAATTCATGTTTTATGGTTATCACTTATGATCTTATGCTCCTTTAAATCAAATATTTCTTTTTATGCATGTCTTCTCATATTTCTATTTTATAAATCATTATTACTTGTTGAAAAGTGTACCATTATAAATAATTTGGGTTCACATGTTCTTTTTTTTACCTTTTTCAATGTTATTATTTAAAATAAAATGTCTTGAAGGAATTACTATAGAGAATGTTTTATGGAATAAATTGAAGAAGTAATCTATAATAATATTTTTAGATGTCATGTCTATAAACAAACACACCATTTGGGTTTTATGATTCATAGATTATTTATAAAATTCAATGTTTAGAATATATACTAGTTGTAAAATATATACATGCCCATCATGGGAGTATCTATTGGTATCACAAATATGTTTTTATAAACTATTCAATGATGTATGTGGTGACCCATCATAAATTACCCTAGGTTGACCTAAATATTTCAGAGGTTAAAAATAACATGTCATGCAATATATTATTATATGATTGAATTTTTAAATTGATATTATTTTTCACAAAGAATTAATTAAGATACTATTTTTAGTTTCAAAATTTAATCTATTTTTTAATAAATTCCCTAAACCACGAGGAATCATGAAATCAAATAGTGTGACATAAAATGGGGTGACTATTTCAATGAATGACCAAATATGATAAGAGTTAGATTACAAAATATCATGAAGACTCTCACTAAACATTCCCAAGTAGTGAATAATAACACAAATCATAATGAACACCCAAACATGAAAAGGAAGGAACATCTCGTTATAGACTAAATTACACAGAAACATCCAATATACATTAGTGGGTATTCCAATCATCTAATTTTTGGGCAATAGATCAATTTATGTAGATATTATATTTTCTGATCTTTTATTACTTAGATCTAAAAAGGATGTCTTATACATTTATCATTTGAACAGAAATTATGAAAAACTATGTAATATCATTTGGAATATAACTTAGATGAAATAACTAGAAAACATATAAAAAGTTCTTTTAAGAAACAATTCTTTAAAAAATATTTCCTTGAACACATCAAAATATTGAGATTGGATTCCACAAATTAATGTAAATAGGGGAAAATTATGTTAGTACCTATGAAAGAAAATCATAATGCATTAATGGTATAACTCTAGATTGAACATTGGTTGTGATAGAAATATTGATCATTTCATTATTAGCATAAATCTATGTCATAAATTGACATTATACATAGGATAATTTGGTAGCTATGAATAATTTTTTTGATGTGTACTTATGATATAAATGGGAAATATAAAATAACATTATTCTAAGGAATCTAGTGATAAGAAATGTGAAATTAATTTTCATGTTAATATGAAATAAAAACACATAGATGGAATAATAATCAACCAACAACATGAAAAAAAATTAGCAGTACCACCAAGATATTACTTAAAAGGGTCTAGAATATATTTTACATCTAGTTGAGCTATCTAGAAAACACACAATTTCAGAATTTTTTTGATAAGGATAGTTAGAAATAATAGAGGAGATTATGGTCTCAAATAATTAGTCAATCAAACATCAATTTTCAAGTTTAAAGAGTTTCTACATTACATTATTCATTTATTTACAACAACAATGATTGACGAAAATAAGAATCAATAACCTATATGTCCCATATAATAAATAAGATCTAATAAAATCAATAATACTGTAGTGGAAAAGGATAATGAAGTGGTAAATGGTATACTTATTATTTACTCATGATCTGAATACATATTATGTTATTAGGGTTAAATTCATTCTACCATGTCTGTATAATTTTTAAGAATAATCATTAACCACTTCAAACAATTGATATTGTATTATCGAGGAAAAAAACATGTGGTGAAATGATTTTCAAACAAATAAATCTTCACCAATTAACGACTATAAGAGTAATATCTCTACAGGTTTGCAATACCATACATATAGCACCCTGATATTTTATAAAAGCATGGTGTTCGATAGTATATATAATACACAACAGGGAGCATAAATGAACCATAAAATATAATTTTTCTAGACTAGTATAACATTATGATTTAAATACAGTGTATTAATAAAATTAACTAAATTAAGGAATATATATAAAGAGATAATCAATTTAAATTTATTGATAAATTATTAGGAAATAAGAACCCAATTTTTAGCAAATGCATATTATTCTTGAAAATAATTTGCATTTCATAACTGTTTTTATTTATTTTTTTGAGATAATGATTTAATTTATTTTAATAATTATTTAAAATTTTATTTCCTAAAAAGAATATAATTTTTCATATAATTATTTTGAATGTATCGTAAAAATATTTTAAAGGAATTTTCTGAATGTTTTGATTTTTAAATAAATAGTGAACTATATAAATTCTAATTAAAAACAATCATTTGATTAAAGAATTTAAAAAGTATAGTTTTATTTTATTGTAAAAAATTAACATTATTTCTCTTATATTATTAAAAATATATCAATTTTCAGTGGAATAATAATTATTGTTGAATTTTTTATAAACAATTTTCATAAGTAAAAAGGAAATTTTATGAAAATTTGTTTTTCATCACCTTTTATTGACTTATTTTCAAATTTAATACTTCAAATTATGTGAGTTGATATTGATAAAATCAATTTAAAATATTTAATAATAATAATTAATATTAGATATTAAATTCAACTGAATTTTTTGTTTATATGAATAGTATGAATAAATTTTTTTTTGTTATCGTAATAAAGAAAAAATGAGCTAATTAGGGATAAAAGTATTGGAACTATACATCAAATTCATTAAAAAATACATTTATTTAATATTATGAGTTCATAACCTATAGAACCATGAAAACATATAATATATTCTATTTATTCAATATATTTCATTTTTTATTTAATTTGACTTCTATAATATTTCAGTAAATGATATTAAAGAAAATGTCACTATATTACTTTTAATGTATTTGATATTTTGTGAGAGATATAAAATATTAAGGTTAAATTATGAATGATTATATTAAATAGGTGCTAATTTTTTGGTAATTTATTTTTAATTTTTGGTTATAAAATAATTACCATAAATACTTACACAATGCATATGTTGTGCTTTAATAAGTAATAGAAAAATGATGTAAATAATTTAAAAAACCCAAAATGTAATTTTTTTTGAGTTAATGTTTATGATGAATTCATAAGATAAATAAAACCTTTTCAAGATATGTGAACGGTTTATCTTGAAATTAAATTATTGAAATAATGTTTTCCAAGTCAAATGTAATGAATCCTAATTTTTTGAATTTTTTTAGAAATCTTTTGGGAATATTCCAAGACCATGCGCTAAGACGGCGTGCAATTCTGAGGCCTAGTTTTCTTAGAATGGTCTGTTGATAAGTTTTAGTTTTTTAAATAGCACTCATGATCTTTTTTCTTGAAAAGGTGGAATAACCCATAAACAGTTTCCCGAATCAGAGATATGAGGGAACTATTGCGTTTACGAGGGCAGTATTACCCTAGATGCGACTTAACCGTAGTTGGCATGGTCGTCTAGTAAGAAAACCCAATAATAGAATAAAAATAAATATAATTATTAAATAATTTTTTATCATATTCTCATAACTCATGAAATTTGACTTGGATTGAAAATCTAAGACCACCATAGAGTTCATGAGGGTGTGATTTTCTTAGAAGGGGCATAACCTGGACCAACATAGGTCGATGGTAACAATTAATTTTTTGGTGTTTTAAAGAAAAGTAATATAAAATCAAGAATTTTTATTTTATTCAAAAAAAATTTCTTCAAGGCAACATCGAGCCATCTATTTCATTTCACATATAAAATATTGTGACGACGCTGCAACTCAAGCGTAATAAAAACATTGTTTAATTTCATATGTGAAATGGCGTAACGATGTGGAGACTCATCATAAAAGAAACATTGAAACGTATTTCTTCCATTAAGGTGATTAAAAGAGATACATTATTAGGGGAGGATCCTAGAGTATTCTCTTAATCCGTGGAGGAAATTCATTGGAAAATGTTGAAAGGTGATGAACGACAAATGATGACGGATCAATGAATGAACTCAAATCATACATCGGAAGATTGATGAACAACGAACGCAAGATTCCCCCATAATTATTGATCGATCCAAACCTATGTAGGGATTTATTTCTATGATATAATTTTTCCATATTGTTTTTTCTAAATGATGAATGTGGGGAAATTCACTAACAAATTGATCCACAGATCGATTGTCCAATAGGGTATGAGATTTTTGACATGAGGGGATTTAAGAGATGATTATATCATGGAGTGAGTTTGGTGGCCCATGGAAGAACCCATCAGCGGTGACTTGAAAATCATAACGACACTTCTAGATCAGAAAACAAACTTCCAAAGCAAGTTTAGTGGCCCAGAAAAGAACCCACCGGTGGTGGCACACAGCAGCAAAGTAGGCACGTGGCATCCGTCATAGGTGGTGATTAGAGGCCACCAGAAGGCGGCTGGTGGAAGTGTCGGAGGAAGAGGTAGCCAATTCACATTACATGGATGTAGGGCTTTAGTATAGCTAGACCATGGCGGTGGACCCCACGGTGACTCGCGGGGTGGTTTGGAGACATGGCGCCCACCACATCTTAGGTAGAACATACCATCCCTCTCCTACAGGCATGGTGGGAAATGTGGGATAACATTGTTCCTGGCCGATACAGTGGGCCTATTTGGAGCATTAAACTAGGTCGGGCCCAGCGGGCAGGATAGACAAACCAGATCGGGTCGGTGGAACCAGGCTGGGTTGGGTCGGACCAGACTTGGACCCCGCTGGGACCTTTTCAATAAATGGGTCCTAACATCCAAATCGCATGTCTGATTGACGAGCTATTTAAGGTGTTGGAATCCTCACAACAAGGATTCCCTTTTGATATATTCTCTGTGAGTTTTATTGGATGCGGAGATACGACCGAGGGCTAGAGGTTTAGATTATCTCGGAATCAAGAATTCTACGAGTAGAATCCTATCGCTGGATATGACGAGAAGACTGTGATGAGAGTATCTATGTGACCTAGTTGGATAAAGTGAGAAATGGGTTCAGGTGAACTAGTATAACAATGTGATGAGAGGGTTTAGGTGTCCTAGTAGGCCAATGTGACGAGTGGGTACAGGTGACCCAACATGCCTACATGATGAGCGGTCTAGGTTACCCAGCAGGCCTAAGTGGTGTTGAGTCTAGGTGACCCAATGGGCCTATGTAACTCATTGGTGATGAGTTCCTCAGTAGTAAAACGTGTTAAATGTTTACAATTGATAGCATGAGTTTTCATACATTATATTATAACTATGTGAGCTATCCCTATTTATTCTCTAGAATGTACTTGTTAGAGGCTACAATTCATGTACCTATTTTGTAGCCTTCATTTAGTATTTCATTGTGTTATACCATCATGGAATAGGATCACTAATTTTTAATGGGTTACACACCCTTATATATTCTTCACTCACACATGTCATTTCATTTCTAGACAATTCATGCTTTGATGATGTCCTTGTTGGACTAGGGCTAGGTGGTTCTTAGAGTGACCCAACAAATGAGATGTGCTTCTACAGCTTCATATAGTTATTTATGTTCCTACCATTTATATAGGGTTTTCCTTTGAGAAGTTTTAATGTATTTTTTTTTACTTTTCTATTTTAGTTGGGTTTATATTTTGGCCTCGTTTACCTTCTATTTTATATTGTCATACCTTATGTGTTTACTTTGTGTTTTCACCTTCCCACATGTGTTGCGTTGATTTGTGTGCATCGTTATAGATATATAGGAAAATACCTCCCATTTATTGGGATATTCTTACTCAGTGCTAGTTGATAGCCCTGGTCTATAGGAAGAGTTCATGGGGTAGTTTGGAAATGGTCTTCGACGGATGGGTCTTGATAGAGTGGTATTAGAGGAGGATGGTTCTAGCTTACGAACCCAAAGTCTAGGATTTTGGTTTGGGGAAATAGTGTTAAGAATTTTTTATTTCTCCTTCTAGCCTAGGGAATCTAGTGTTGGTGTGCCAGTTGATATATCTAAACACCATCACCCTAAAATCATATTTTCGACTATGTACAAGAAAACACATGTTTTATGAAAAAACAATGGTACCAGAATCATATAAGAATGGGTTGAGTTTTCTATGTACTTATTTAGTTAACTCACAAGGTATACTCTAGTGATCGTGGTACATCTTGTTTTCTTTCAAGATGATTCCACATACACAACCTTCCAGGATTCCACTGCATGATCGCAAGGATTATTTTTGGGATGCTGATATAGGTATAAGGGTTCGTACCAAAGAGAGAACCACCGGGTGGTGTACCTGCTATACCACCACATGTGGAGTATCACATGGTACTCATAGTAGCAACGAAATAGATTTGTGGGCTGAGCACACTTCATGAGTTTTAGAGGCAGAGGCCCCTCAGATTCTGATGCAAATCTGGCTCACAGACAGCTATGTACTGTCTTGAGGTGGTGAATGAGTTTTCCTTCTAGTTAGGAAACCATTAGATTATATGATGGTCTTAGTAATAAGCCTTCACGGTGGTTCTGTAGGGCAATGGAGGTGTTTATATTACCCATTATTATGATGAGGTGACTCTTCCATGGACAGAGCATGAGAACCTTTCTTAGATAAGTGGATCTTTCCATAACAGCTTAGGGATATTCATGCATAGGATAATCTAATTCTTCATCAGGATGACATGTCGGTAGCAGAGTATTCATCGAGGCATACTGACCTTTCTTGGTATTCAATGAATATGATTCAACTAGTGCTTCAAGGCTCAGACCTCAGTGCGAGGTGTGTTTAGGGACATCTGAGCTAGTGTTATTAATCTGTGCACTCCAACTTATGATAGTGTTCTAGAGGAAACCACTTTGGTTGAATGTACATTGTATAATAGGATACATCATGTGGATTTCAATAGTGGGAAATTAAGATAATTTACCTTAAAAGTATAAATATGTTTTTAGTCTTATGGACTTGGACGTGTGAGATGTTTCTAGAGGATGACTTAGGATAGAGGATCTAAAACATAGGGCTCATAGGGTGAATCCAATTAACCTAGTGGGAGGAAATGCTTTCATGAGATTACCAAGAGTATCTCGATAGAGATTTTCCTGCCCATCGGGGTGCTCATAGGGAAATAGTGGATGGCCCATCGAGGAAAATAAAGTTACAAGAATATATGGAATTGAAGCACTACTGACGTGGAAGATGAGGTGGGGGATCAACAGGAGGTGTTATACATTTCTACATGTTACAACCACAAGCCCAATGTGGTCTACACTAGGATTAGGGATCTGGAGGATATGATAAGGGGTAGCTACATGCGGTCACAGCATATAACCCAAGGGCTCGAGGAATGATTCGAGGTATGGTCTGGGTATACTCTTAGTAGTCGTATTAACAGACACATGATCTAATCATTCATTTTTTTCATGAATTATTTTCAAAGCCTAGAGTTTCTGGTGAAACCATTGACTTTAACATTACATATACATATACCTATGGGACGTGACTCAATAATCACTCTTATGATGATGGTTTGATCATACCCACGATGTGAGTGTTTTAGATGAATCCTCTGGGTGGCAATGTCGAGGCCTTACAACATTAGTTTTGGTATTAAATTTCTATCCAATGTTCACGCTCAGATTGACTATTTTAGGAAAAAAGATATGGTATGTCTTCAGCGATGTAATTGGGTTTTCATGGGTTAGTAAATAAGTAAGTCCATGCAGCACAAGATATACTCATGCAAATGAGGGTTCAACCAATCACTCTTTAGTTGGCTATCATAAAACTAGGTACAGGGGATGATATGAGTCCTCGATATCCTATAGTGGTGGATCATCATGAGGAAATCGTTCTTAAAGATGTTCCAAGAAATCCTACTCTTAGTGATGTAGACATATGAATTTATCTATACACTAGGAAGACACCGATATCTACATCGATATATCAAATTAATCCTATAGAGCTTCATGAAATGATGGTACAGTTGAAGGACTTGTAGAGGGATGGATTCTTGATAACTATTGTTTCACCATTGGCCACCGATGTTTAGTTATCAAAGACAGAAGAGAGAATGAGGATATCTATGTACATCTGCCACCTAAATTTGGTGACTGTGAAAAAAAGTATCCCCAATCGAGGATTGATGATCTCTTCGATCAGCTGAATAGACTGAGATGGTTCTCAGAAGTTAAAACCACATGAGTAGAATTATGCGAGCCATGACCTTTAATTTTTTGTGGTAGTATTTTCATTGAAGATGTGGTGACACTAAATTGTGGGAAAATGTTTTTTCATCTACTCTAACCACAACTCAAGTATATATTATCTTAGAAGGATTTGATCTTTAGACATATATGATAGATAGAGTTATTCCCGGGCTATGACATTAAAGTATTCTATTCTCTTTAGAATTGAAATGTGGGAGATGATTATCTTAATAGGACATCTAATTCGTAGTTTCCAAATGATGAAATGAAGTAGTTGTCCTCATTAAAATTATCCTTCATGGATAGAGATAATGTATTTTACCACCAATCGATGGTTGTTACCCCGCCACACTTAATGTATGTTAGGGAGGCACAACTCGATGATGCCAAAAGTGATACATTACATGCTCAGTTTTCCATAGGTAATGCCCCTGATGGATATTCGAATGTTGGGGAACACATTGTTTCTTTCGATGGGTGTACAGTAGTAGTAGTGGACAACTGGAGTGGAAATATTCATTTTGATATGCATGTGGGTGTTACGATGGACATCGGGGATGACAGAACAGGTTGAGGTAGGGCTTACGTATTGATATAAAATCCATGCACATGTTTGACCATTTTTTTGGCTTGTCACCACACTGTGTGGAGCCCCTATGATTGGATGGGGTTGATCTTTCCTTCTTTGTGGATCCAAGAAGGGAGTGATAAAGGATATTGACGGACTTTATGACAAGTTTATCACTTACATCCAGGGGATATGGTAACATCTGGGAGATAATCGACCAACTCCCCATGTCTGTCACTTCTAAGAATTTCAAGAACATAGTTCCATAAAGATATTGGGATTCCTCTATGTTTAGGTGTTATTTTGACTCCACGGTATCCCATAAACGGCAGTCTCAGATTGAGGTGCACGCTTTTCATCCCGGTTGTGGAAGGGATTGCAGGAGGCATTTGGGACTCAAATGTGCTTGACGACAGATTTTATTTCCCTAGATGAACATCCATATAGAGTAGACCATTTAGGTCCTAGAGGTCGTGACACGTGCTTACACCCATTATTTTGGCATTAGTTGGGAGGTTCACCTACCTTTGGTGGAGTTTTCATAAAATAATATCTATCACTCCACCATTGGTGTGGCAGAGTTCAAGGCCTTGTATGGGTGACCATGTGGGTCTCCACTTTGCTGGACTGACCCTGGAGAGTCTACACTCAATGGACCAAAGTTGGTGTAGGATACAACATAGAAGGTTAAGGTCAACTAGGAGTTGATTTAGAATAAAAAGATCTATCAAAAAGTCATATTCTAATTGGTAAATGATACTCTTGGAGTTAGAGGAGGGAGACATTCTGTCTCATTGGGTCTCTCCCTGATGTGGGGTATTGAGATTTGGTCATGGTGAGAAGTTATCTCTGAGGTTCATCAAACTTTTTCGGATGCTGTATAGAGTAGACGAGTTGGTGTAACTCTTGGATCTACCTCCCTAGTTAGATCAAGTGAAATAATCCTTCCACATATCCCAACTAAGTAGATACGTACTCATCCCATCACATTTCATTGACTAGCGCAAGATGGACGTTGATGATGGGGAAAATTTTGATAAATTTTCTGTGGAGATCGAGGATCGAAAATAGAGGACCCTCCCTAGGTGATTTATTCCTATAGTTCGAATTCTGTGGAATCTTTAGAATATCAATGAGAGCGCAACGGAGTGGGAAGCTCTAGTTCTTGCTCCTACCCTCATCTGTTTGGAATCCATTTCTTTGGATTTTGGGGACGTAAAGCCATAAGGTGTGGATAATGTATTGACTAGTATTTTATTAGTTTTATTTTTAGAAACTTTCTAGGAGAAGTATGAGACTAGGTGTTGATACAACATGTGATTCTGAGGCCTAGTGTTCCAATAAGGGTCTGTCTAAAAATGATAAAATTTCAAATAGTTCTTGTGAGCAGTTTTCCTAAAAAATTGGAAAAACTCTTAAATCAGTGCATAGATTTGAAATATAAGGGCACTATTTCATTTATGATAGTGGGTTTACCCTAGGATTGACTTATATTTTATTGGTACGAGCCTCTAGTAAGAATACCTAAAAATTCAATAACCTTAAATAAAAAAATAAAATTATTTAATTTAATTTTTCACAACTATATAAATCATTAACAATGACTTGGATTAAAAACTTGAGAGCACCATTAATTTTGTGAGGGTGTTCATTCCTTATGTTGGTCCTAACATCAATTGGTGAAGGTCAAGGGTGAAAGTAAATTTTTGGTCATTTTAATGAAAAATTAAATAAACATAAGAACGTTTATATTATTTGAAAATGTACCTCTAAAAAACGTCCTGTAATATATTTCATTTCATAAATGAAATAGGATAACAATGTTGGAACTCAGGCATAATAGAAATTTTGTTTCTTTTAATATGTGAAACACTATAATGATGCAGTGAATTAAAGAAATATAAATGCAGAAATGTCTTTCCTCTATTATGTTGATTAATAGAGATATGAGAGTAGGGGAGGATGCCTGATTTTCTTTGAAGACATGGAGGAAATTCATTGATGTAATAAAAGCGGCAATTAATGATGAACAACGATAGATAAAATAATTGATTCAAATCAGACAATGGTAGTTTGAAGAATGATAGACACAAGGTTCATGCTTCATCAGCGATCGATCCAAAACCAAGCAGGGGTTTATTTCTATGTGATTAAATTTCTCTGTTATTCCTTTCTCAACAACGAACATGGGCTAATTCAGTAAATAAATTGACCCATGAATCAACCATCCTTGCAAGAATGGGATTTTAGATATGTAGGGATTTAATAGGGGATTATATCATGGTAATTATTTGAATGTATCCCCTTTATTTTATAATGAAATGAATGAAGGCCAAACAAACAATTCCAACATTAATTTCCTTGGATGTTCACTGTGATATATCTTCCTCCACGCGTTCTTTGCTGACAGACCCCCATGGTCACATCCAATTCATTTTGGGAGGTACTGAATTTGGTCAGACCCCTGGATCAACAGCAAGATGGATTAGAGCACATGGAAGTGGAGGCGGCAACACGAGAAGAGTTGTAGGACATTTGGATCTGATAACAGACAACTAAAGTGAGTCCACGGTCCCATAGAAGCATCCACCAACATGAATGATATTGCAATGGTTGGCGGTGGCACATGATGCTGATGGGGTCCCGTGGAATATGTCACGGGTGGTGATCAGAGGCCACTGACACGCAGCTAGTAGCAATGTGGGCATACATCGCATCTTCACCACTTCACATTGCTACAGGGCCACGGTCAAGCTGTACAATAGCGTCAAACCCATGGAAACCTGCATGGTGGATTAGAGATACGGTTCCCCCCATGTATCTGGCAGAATAGACTGTCCCTCATTAGCGGGCTGGGACAAATAGGTGGTCCCACCTCGAGTCTCACCTCTTCAGTGGGGTGGGTTTACGTAGTGGCCCGGGCCGGGCCTAATGGGCCGGGTCGTCCCACTATTTTTGGTACGATCCGGTCGGCCGGGTCATACCCATATCGGGTCGACAGATCCCATGCTGAGTTGGGGGGGGGTGGACAGGACCCAGACCCCATCAACTCCTTTTTCACTTAATGTCCCTAACATCCAAAAAACTTGTCTGATTGATGAGATTTTTGTAGTGTTGGGACCCTAGGATTGAGGCGGTTTTTTTGATATAATCTAAGTAGGTTCTTGTGGATGTTCAGATACAAACTAGGGCAAGAGGAGCCGATTCTCATAAAATAAATCATGCTGCAAGCGGGAATCCTGAAGCTGTTTGTGATGAGAATAATGTGAAGTGTGGTTCTAGGTGATCCAGTAGGCTAAACTGACGATTGGGTTTCGGTGACCTAGTATGAAAACGTGATGAGTAGTTGTATATGACCCATCAGGCCAAAGTGACAATTGGTTCTATGTGAACTAGTAGGCCTAAATGACTAGCGAGTCTAGTTGACTAGTAAGGCCTAAGTGATGAGTGGGTCTAGGTGAACAAGGGGGCCTAAGTTACACATTGAGGATGAGTACATCAGTAGTACAAGTTGGTCAGTTTTTATGACTGACAGTCTAGGTTTTCATACATTAGATTATACCTATGTGAGATGACTCTTGTGACTTTCTTGACTGTACTTATTAGTTGCTACACTTCATGTACCTCTTAGGTATTCTTCTTTGTGTATTTATTTGTGGTATTCCTTTTTGGTTTAGAGTCCTTAATGGATATTTATTTACTCACCCCTTCATGGGTTTCTCCTACATGTGTCGTGTCTTGTGTAGACGATCAATACATTGATGATGTCCTTGGTGGATTGGGGAAACCTGGTGCTTAGAGTGACCTAAGAAAATAGATTTGATTCTACAGCTCTTGAAAACTATTTTTGCACCTACCCTGCTATTATGGTTTTCTACATAAGAGTTTCAGTGACTTTTACTTTTACTTTTTTGATTCAATTGGGTTTTATTCTAACCCACTTTACCTTAGGTTTTCTACTTTCATACCTTGTGTGTTTTTATATTGTTTTCACCTTCTACAATCTTGGGCTTAGAGTTGTGTGCATGTATATAAGTGTTTAGGGAAATGCCTCCCATTTTTTGGTATATGCCTACTTTGTGCTAGTCTCTAGCCTTTGGCCTATCAGAGATGGGATTGGGGTAGTCATGGCAAGGGCCTTCGGGGACAGGTCGTGATATCAAATTATCTAAATAGTTCCTAAAATTATATTAATGGTATATTATATTATATATATATATATTAAAACTCTTTTAAATTATAAAAATGGCGAGGGTGGTCAATTAGGATGAAAAATGGTTGAAAATTTCATCCCTTGGACATTTATGGTCCTATTTTTTACTTTTAACTATATATTTATCCTTTAATATTAAAACAATTCATTATCAATATTAAGATTATAATTTGATAACCAATTGGTGAAACACTAACATATGGTAGAAAGGATATCAAAACATATAATAATTTTTTCAATGTTTAAATGAAGTCCATATATTGGATATATTTAAATAATTATCATTTTGTAACAATTTTACATTAGCTATACACATATTTTATTATAATATTATGTATATTTCCAAAATTGTAATTAATGATATTTTATAATAACCGATATTTCATAAAATGATATAATATTAATAAAAATACTATATTACAAAAATTGGATTGGATATGGATTAATATATAGAAAATGTTCCATTTATTGGTCACTTTCCATTTTTATGTCAACATTCTTGGCCACTAAATAATATAAAACATTGATAATATGGTATTTTTTAAGTGGGTAATTTAAGGGTTAAAACTAAGAGATGAAGGTGAAAACCTAACAAAAACAAGTCCAAAAAATAATTCACGAGGGTATTTCAACCAATAATCATCTAAAATTATAATTATATAAATTAGGATAACTTTTTTAAGAATAATTGAGGTGAAATAATTAAATATTTTTGGATAATCTATGAGTGCCTCTTCCAGACATATAAAATAAAACATCACCTCCTTCATTATTCACAATTTATGAGACTTCTATCTCTTACAAGGCCAGCCCTAAAATCATCCTAGATTATTCCAATATATCATATATATTCTTTTATTCTCCGAAGACAATTATTTAAAATTTTTTGGCCTAATATAAATGGTGTTTCATGATGAAGAGGTATATCTCTTAACATGAAATTCCCAAATTTATTAATTCCAATACAGCCTTTAAATCCTTGTTTTAAATTATGTGATAATTAAAAAAGTATATTAAATAAACTAAATTTTTTTCAATATGATGTAACAACAATTATTGAACATATTTTCATCCAATTGAAATAGATAACATCTCTCTTGTATACATATGTATTGATATATCCAAATAGCGGTATAATTTTATTCATCACAACATTTCTTAGATAATAATAATTCTTTATTTAGTATATACATATGTTATTAATGATATTATTGTAATTCGGAAATTTTTATTTATTATGTGTCTTTTTTTGTTCCATCCATTGAAAAATAGATATATTTTTTATGCATATGTATGACTATCCTTATCAATGTACTGTGTAATTCAATTTTATTTAGAAAACATATATGGATTACCATAAATATGAGTACGATAAATATATATGATAATTATATCATTGTAAAAATTTAATATATTATAGTACCATGATAAAAGTTCAAGGACCTGAACTGTAGAACAAAATCATTCAAGAAAAATAATTGTTGACACCTAAAAATGATGATTTTAAAGGATAAGTATAATTTAATGGCTGTTAATATGTTATGAGTGGATCATATATCATATTAGAGTTAGATAAAATATTTTATTATATAAATATAAACAATTTTAATTTACTATACATGAGGATAGAGGGTTTTCAAATTAAGTGTAACTTTAGGTGAGTTCTTTATGTCGCGATCTCATCATTTTTTCAGGATTATTACTGATTATGTTTATGATGATGAGATTTCATGATCAAAATCTCAATAATTTCGTTATTTTTCATTAACTATGGTTAATTTTGATATTATATGTTTTTATTTCATTTTTATCTCTTTATGTACTCTGGAGACTGAAAGAATATAATTAGGTAAATATTTCACTATATATCATTTCATTCATAAATCCTTTTTTCCTATGACCTTGTTTTTTAAAAATGTTTTTAATATTGTTATTTTTACTATTATTATATAATTTCTCGTAAATGTTTTTCACATTTTATAATTTTTAAAATAAAAATTAATAATCTTATTTTTTTATGAATGACGTAATTTTTACATTTTACTAAATAGGATAATTGAATTATTATTTTATTGAACACAGCATAAACAGAATTTCCCTCCATCATTACTGCTCAACAATTTAATGTTTAATTTAAATGTTTCAATGGTTCGTTTCATGGGAAAATATTTCCAAATAATTTCGAAATATATATATTTGAAATAAGTGTTATCAAAATAAAAAGGTTATTTCCCCAAAATAAATATTCCAATTAATCTTTTGATAGAATTTTTATCTTATCTAACATCTTTTGATATTATGAATAAATTACAAGGGATATGATCTAATGCTACCATGCTTATTATTTCTCTACATGGATTATTATTATGAATATGATATATTTATTAATCTTGTTTTTCATTTATGGGTTATGATTTTATGAAATGTTGAAATGATTATGAAACGCATTTCCCATTGACAACTTATTATATATGATGAATTATTTATGATATTTTGGAACACATGTAATTCCCCAACCCTAGTTACCTAGAATCAGTGCGTTATTACATAACATTGGCATGATAACAAGAGATAAAGTCACTAAAGGCCAATTAGTTTAGGAGTTTAGAAGTACTATATACATACATAAGTTTTACATTACATTATGATATTAAAAAACAACAACATTGTGTCCCCTTTGAACACACTCATATCCCATAGCCTATTTCTATAGGTTAATCATAATATAATTCTTTGCATCCTGGAAAAAAGAAAACATAGAAAGGGGTTAGTTGATATGCACAGTATGGATAACAATATAGCGGAAACTATCATAAATAAGCATAAACATTTAAGGCAATGTATAAGACTAAAAGACAAGCCTTTTAAACATAAAGTTCAGTATAATATGGAAATGATAAATCTAATAATTAAATTTACTAATTCATATGGATATACTACTTGTTGAATAATCACATGTTATTATAAATTCACAATTTCATAATGATGGAATGCATAATGCTAGACATAATTACCACATAGTCAAGGCCTCGTTCCATGAATACAAATAAGATTTTGTCAAGGCCTTGTGCAAAGATACTAGTTTTTCTGATGAGATCTACCGATGCATCGAGGAGTTTCAGCAGGCTCCACCCTTTACTTACAAGGTCCAATGCATTTTTCAAATTAAAATTTTGAAACATAACAAAAACATTCGAATTAAAACTAGAATACAAAATTAAAATACTTTAACCATAAACTATGAATGGTATAAAAATAACACATACATAATAAAACATATCACAAAACCTTCAATACAATATGGACGATTTATCATAATAAATCAACTTCAAACAAGTGTAAAATCAATCAAAGGATGGTGACATATATGAAACCAAAACTATTTGAGAGAAATATATCCTTATATTTTGAAATCATTTTAAAGAAACATTATAATAAAAGAAAAAATTTATTTTGAAAATATTCTAATAAGAATTAAAGTGATGTTTCTAAGGTGTTATAAAGGCAGAAAATAGCCGCAATCACCGTATTAGTTAAAAAACAATATTTCTTTAATTTTGTCAAAAAGGTCATAGAGTACCTCATTTCGAAAATGATGGAAAGAATCCTTTCAAAACATTTTATAAGAAGTCAAAAAAGGATATAAAAAACTTTAACCCATATTCTAGTAAAAAGTAAATTTCCATTGAAATATATTTTTTTGAAACACATATGAGGATGATAAAGAATTCCTAGTAGATACTTACGTATAAACATCCTCAGATAAATAAAGAGATTGTAAAATTAATCCATAAATTTTAATTTTCATTGATTGAGGGTATGTTGACCCTATATATATTAGTTAAATCATTGTTATTAAATTATACTAGAAACACATACAAAAATATGATATCATATATTATCTTATATTTTTCATTGTTAATAATATTTCAGTAGTATCATTGTTTTGGGTGTTGACTGATTGATTTTACTTTATATGTTTTGTTACGTAAGTCATCTTTATTATGGATAGAACGTATTTGATTAATATACAAAATTATATTAAGTTATTAAACATTATTTTTAGTCATAAAATGAAAATTATTTTTGAATGATTACAATGAGGAATGAACCTCATCACATTAGTGTAGATGATAATCCGTACATATGCATGAGTGAAAATACCATTCTGTTGATGGAAAAATCGTATTTAATTGGATAGTTCATAATATATGCAGAATCATTAACATGTTATATTTATTATTTATATCAATTTTACTCAATATTATACCCATAAAAATAATGAATTGTTGGATAACAAACTACACCACGACGTGGAGATAGTAAGCCATACGTACACACGTATGGTGACTTTGTCATTCAAAGGATGGATAGAATAAAAATATGGTTGTACAATATTTATAATAACATTATAGTAATTATAAGGTGTTGGAGTTATTATTTTCATATAGAATCAAAAAATAAAGTGGATGTGGAAGAAGAAAAGAACTTTGGAAGAGGTGATGAAATTATTAACTCTTCTTCGGGTGCTTCCTTATGATTTGATCAAAAGGGCTCCTTAGGTTGTATTATGATCAATGTAAGGATTAAAGGTTGGAGTGAGGGTATAAGGGAGGATATTTTATCAGGGTTTGTTTGATCCAAATATATTTGGAGGAGTAAAATATAGAGTAGGAGAAGTAATATTTTTAAAGATATGTGAGGGTCACTTTAGGAAAAGCTTGAAAATATTATTTTATTATACAATCATATTTGTTTTATAATGGCTCTAAAAGGATTTATTTAGAGGCTAAGGTGGGGATAGGTCAAAAACCACTCGAAAGTATCATATTTTATTCATAAGGTTGATTTTGGTCAAAATACACTTATCCAATTGAATTAGGACATGTGTTAGGGTAATTATAATAACATTTTTTACCTTTAAATACCCTATTTACATTTAATAGTGGTAAATAAAAGTCAAAAGTTTTTATTAAAAAAAATTATTTCAATATCATTAAAACAAATTTTACTTAATGATTTCATTCATGTATCTCATATTTTTCAAATTCAATTCATAGAAGCAGTAAAATTATGTTTTATGCAAATTTGAAAATACACCTAGAAGGTTGGTAAATGACGATAAAAACATAAATAAAGTTTTATGTATCTAATATTATTATAAAACGACTCCAATGAATTAAATTGAGCATATATAAGTATTATGTATCTATTTTTTCCCAAAATAAATTTAAATAAAATAACTAAATATTTAAATAAAAATTTGGTTTTAAACAATAACTCAGTGTTTTTTATTATTCATCAAAAATTGAACGTTTCCATAAAAATACGAAAAATTCACCTTAAGATAATTTTTATATTTAGAATAAAATAATGAAGTCCATTTTGAAAATAAATTATAAAATTTCAAAAAGTGGGTATCACTATTCATAAAGGCTAGTTTGATTGGTCGCGGTGTTCTGTCACTCGAAGTTGCACAGAGTGAAAGCAATTGCATTATTCCAAGAGAAACATGTCATGGAAGCTTTTGGTGTTACATTCTTCCCTCGTTAAAATAATTTCATCCTTTAAATTTATATAATACTACTGTATAAAATGATTCGAGTGGTTCTTCATCATAAGTTCCTAGGGTTCCCATGTTGGTTCTTCAATCTTAATATTTCTCCATAGAACTTATACCAGACGAGTCATCCATTTTCTTAACACTTGTTCTATGGTATCAAGAATCATAATAGGCTCTTAACAATAAGATAGATCAGGTTCTAGTTCTATTTCTTCATAGGTGAGAACATGTGTTGGGTTAGGCATGTATTTTACTATAGTGATACGTGGAACACATCATGAACTTGGAGAGACGTGAAGGCATTTCCTAATGGTAAGCTACAACTACAATTAATTCTAGAATTTCCAATGGTCTGATGTACTTGGGACTTAATTACCCTTGTTACTGAATCGTACAACACCCTTCCATGGAGATACAATCAAGAAAAAATGATCTCCTACTAGAAATTCAAAATCATTCCTATGGTTATTGGCGTAGCTCTTTTTCCAACGTTGAGCTGCTTTGATGTGATTTGGATAGTCTTCACCGTTCACATTGTTTCCTCAATAATTTCTGGTCCTATGAGTTTTCTTTCACCAACATAATTCCGAAAAGTTGGTGTGCAACATCTCTTTCCATATAACACTTCATATGGTGCCATCTAAATACTTGGATGGAAGATATTGTTATATGAAAATTCTACTAGAGGTATGTATTGATCCCACAAACCATGAAATTCAGGTGATAAAGATCTCAACAAGGCTTCTAAGGTTAGAATCTTTCATTTTGATTGTCCATCAGTTTGAGGGTGGTAGGTATTTCTCAAATAACGTTTAGTATCTAGGGCCATCTAAATATTTTCCATTATCTAGATTCAAAACAGGTATCATAGTCCGAAACAATAGATATGGGTACTCCATGAATTCTTACAACGTTATTAATATGTAGTCTTGTTAAATGTTCAAGTGGTATATCTTCTCTTATAGAAAGAAAATGTGCTGACTTGGTAAGATGCTCAAGAATGACCCATTTTGCATCAGTATATATAGGAGTCATTGGTAGTCCCACGAAAAATTCCATCGTAATATCATCCCATTTACACTCAGGTATGGGAAGACTTTGCATGACTCCTCTAGGATTTTTTCTTCCAGCCTTAACCTATTTACAAACCATACATCAGGACACATAATCAAGAATACCGTTCTTCATGTTTCCCAACCTAAAATGGTTCTTCAAATATCTATACATATTAGTGATACCATGGTGTATAGAGAAATTTGATCTATGAGAATCATCCATCAATTCCATTTTAAGATCATGTATATTGGGAACACAAATCATCCTCCCAAATTAAAAAATTACATCTTCATATAGGAAGTCAATCAATCTCCCATCATTCACAGCATTAATTTTCTTTTGAAACTCCTCATCATAAGTTTGAGAACTTTTTATCCTTTCTAATAAAGATGGTTTGGAAACCATTTGAAAAGTATTTATGTTTCTCCTTCCATGATTATTCTAATATCCATCTTTACTAGATCCATGAACATAGGATCCCTTTCAACTCTCATCTTATTTAAAACTCCATGATTCTTTCTACCCAAAGAATCTTCCACCTTATTTTCCTTCCCCATGTGGTAGTTTATAGTGAAATAATAATCATTGAGTAGTTCAAATCATTTTCATTGCCTCTTGTTGAGTTCTTTCTATGAGAAAATATACATTAAACTCTTGTAATCATTACATATCACACATTTTTCACCCTAGATAGAGTGTCTCCATATCTTCAAGGCAATGATTACAGATGTTAACTCAATATCATAAGAGGAATAGTTTTTTTCATGAATTTTTAGCTTTTTTGATGCATATTCAATAACTCTATCAGTCTGCATTAGTACACAACCAAGTCCTTTCTTTGATGCATCACTATAAAAAACAAACCAATAATTCCCTGATGGTAGATTCAAGATAGAACAATTGACTATTATTCTCTTTAGTTCTTCAAAACATTATTCACACTCTTTTTCCCAAACAAATTTAACCCCATTGCGTGTGTGCATGGTTAATGGGTTAGCCAATTGGGCATAATTTTAGAAAAAACACCGATAATAACCTACTAAACCTATAAAACTGCGTACCTCAGTTATACTTATCGATGATGGCCATTCCTGGATTTCCATAGTAGGGTCGATTTAGATTCCATCCATAGAGATAATATTTCCATTAAATGAAATTTCTTGAATCCAGATTTCGCACTTGCTAAACATCCCATATAATTCACTTCTTTAGAGGGATTTAGAAAAGTGCGCAATTGATTTTCATGATCATCATAAATTTTTATGTATACTAAGATATCATTAATAAATAACACTACAATGTCATCATGATATTACTTGAAAACAATATTTATTATATCCATGAAAATAGAGGGTGCATTAGTCGATTCAAAAATAATTATTGTAAACTCGTAATGCCCGTACTTGGTTCGAAATGCTTTTTCTGAAATGTCTTCCTTCTCACACACAACTGGTGATATCCAAATATAAGTTAAATCATTAAAAAATATTGATCTCTATGATGTTGTTCAAATAAATCATCAATACAAGGCAGGGGATACTTGTTCTTTATTGTTATAGCATTGATCTCCCTACAGTCAATGCACATCCTCAAAGATCTATCTCTCTAATTATAAAAAATAATAGGGGATCCCTGTAGAGAAACACTAGGTCGAATAAATCTCTATTTACTCAATTCCTCTAGTTTTGTTTTTCATTCCACTAATTAAAAAGTGTCCATTCAATAAGGGGTCTTCGATATGGGGCTTAAACCGCGAATTAAATCAATGGAAAACTTAATTTCTCGTTCTATAGGATGTCCAAGTAAATTATATGGAAACACATCAACATATTCTTTTAAAAAATGTTTATAATCTATTTGAAAATTATTTTCCTCGCCCATTGTTATTTCACACCCTTCCTGCCCAATAATTAAATTTTGTAGAGCTACTAAGGGTGGATCTAGATAAGAATCCGATATTGACCTTTCTGCCCTAAAGATAAGGTACTCCTTATCATCATACAAAATTGTAACATCTTTCTTACTACAATAAATTCTTACATCATTCTCCAAAATCTAATCCAAACTGAGGATTATATCAAATTAAATCATGGGTATGATGATGAGATAATCAGATAATGAAACTTTAGAAGCTATAATGGGAATTGATTCACAAAACATTGCTGCAATGATACTTACCTTAGGAGTTTTGACTAACAACTCTATATTTAAATAATATTGGAAATATCTAATTTTATTAGAAAACTAGGAATATATGAAACAATGAATTGATCTAGAATCAAATAAAGCATTGACTAAATTTGAGGAAACCATTAAATTACCTTCCACCATGTCATTCAGAGCTAAACCTCAGCAGTAGTGATCACATATTCTTGGCCCTGCTCCCTTGTCTTTTTCTAAGGTAATATTCCATGACTCTTAGGTCATTCATTTTCATAATGACCCATTTCTCTACAATTGTAGCATTCAACATTGACAGCCTCATTCTTTCCCTTGTAATCATGAGCTTAGTGGCCTTTTTCACCACACTTGTAATAGACTATCTTTCCCTTCAGGAATGTATCTAGGTATTTCTTCCCACATTTATTGAGGATGAAAATTCGACTTTTCCCTTATTCCCCTTATTTCCATTTATAGAGTGTTCAGTATATCTCTTCTTCTCTTTCTTTTCTTTAATGTCGTAAGATATAGAGAATTAATTTTCTATCTTGATAGCATTTGAGACCATATCTTCGTATGATGAGAAGGATTTTGAGACTAATTCTTGATGGATAAATGGTTTTAACCCATCAATGAATCGATCAATATTACTCTTTGGGTTACGCATATAATATGATGTATGCCTTTCTAATGTTATAATGTTTTCCTCACACTTTACGATGTTCTCATCCCCCTTTTTCCTCAGACTCATAAATTGTCTTTCCATATCCGCTTAATGGTCAAGAGGAATGTATTTTTTTAATAAAATATCTTTAAACTCCCTCCATTCCATATTTTATACTTATTCATCCTCTATTTTGTTTTGAATTAAAGACTACTATTGATCGGCATCTCCCGCGAGGCAATAAACCTCTATGAACACTTTTTCTCTTTTGCTACTCTTTAAAGCATGAAATATTTTCTCTAAAGAAAATATATGTTCCTCAGATAAAAATGGATTTTTAGTGCCATTTAATGTTGGTAGTTATTGCCTCATGAAGCGGTATAACATTGATCCTCTGTGTTGTGGATCAGGATGCCCCATATAGGTAAGGTTATTATTCATAACCTAAGGGTGTTGTCCCAGTATGGTAATAAATTATTCATCACTTGTTGCATCAACCACTCCACTATAATTATATTGAGTATGAGGTAAATCCCAATATGGATTATGTGCATTGATATGTTTTCCATTCTATACACTATGCTCTATTTATAAACAATGGTATACACTAGATTATTTTATGAATTGTAATACATAATTCCAAACTATTAAAATAACTAACATAAATTGAACAGTTTATGCATTTAATCCATAATCATAAAAAATTTTATCTTTTTGGAAGTATTTACTCATAAATCCTCCATAATGGTTTGTAATGGAAATTTGAATTATCCTAATAAAATCCCCTAGGAGTGTCGTATCCAAGTGTGAAGTAAGGCCCATTCTCGTGTAACATGATACCTCGGGTCAAGAACAAAACTCCTTGTCGGATTTTTCACTCCTAGGTAAATATTTTCCAGATCCACCTCTACCTGCTCATATCCAGGTAGGGATGTATTGCTTGGAAAATACACAAAATCTCTACATTACCAATATTCTAGGAAGTTCTTCTATACTAGTCCTCAAAGTATATATTAGTGTAATGTTCTCCAATCTGTGTTTTTCTAAATATAGTTTCCAAGGTTTGTACTAAACTTTCTCTGATACCAACTATAATGCTCGAACCCTAGTTACCCAGATTCAGTGCATTATTACATAAAATTGGCATGATCACAAAATAACAAGTCTAAAATGAACGATTAGATTATTAGCCTTGGATATACTAGATGTATACATAAGTTTTACATTACATTATTTAATGGAAAACAATAACATTTTATCCCCTTTGAACACACTCATATCCCTTAGCCTATTCGTATAGGTTAATCATAATATACTTCTTTGCATCTGGGAAAAAATAAAAAATAGAAAGGGGGGAGTTGAAATGCTTACTAAGGATAACAATATAGCAGAAAATATCATAAAAAAGCATAAACTTTTAAGGCAACGTGTAAGACTAAAACGTGAGCCTTTTAGACATAAACATCAGCATAATATGGAAAAGATTAATCAAATAATTCCATTTACATATTCACATTAATATTACAATAGTCTAATAATCACATGTAATATCAATAACCAATTTCATAATGATGGAATGCATAATGCCGGACATCATAACCACATAGTCAAGGCTTTGTTCCAAGACTACAAATAATATTTTTTCAAGGCCTTGTGACATGACAGTAGTCTGTATTATGAGACCTACTCATGCATCAAGTAGATATAACAGGCTCAACCTGTCATTTACTAAGTCCAATTCATTCCTCATATGAAATTGTTGAAACATAACCTAATCATTCTTATAAAAACTAGTATATTAAATGTTAATACATTAACCATAAACCATGAATGGTATACAAATAACACATCTATATTCAAACATATCAAAAAACCTTCATTACTATATGGATGATTTTATCATAATAATTCAACTTCAAACAAGTGTAAAATCCATCAAAGCATGTTGAAATAGATGAAATCAAAACTATTGGAGATAAATATATCATTATATTTTGAAATCATTTAAAAGTCACATAAATATAAATGAAAACAATTATTTTTAAAATAATCATACAATATTGTAAGGGAATATTCAAATGTGTATTAATAGTGGAAAATATCTCTACTCTCTGTATAGGTAAAAAAACATTCTTTCCTTAATTCTGTCGAAAAGTTTAAAAAGTACATTGTTTAGAAAATGACGGAAAGATTCTATTCAAAAAAATTATAAAAAGTAAAAAAATGTTATAAATGACTTCAACCCATATTCTATTTGAATAGTAAAATAGTTATGAAATACATTTTTAAGAAACACATATGTGTATGATAAATAAATACCAGTAAAAACTTATGTATAAACAACCTCGGATAAATAAAGAGGTTGTAAAATTAACCCTTACCTAGAACGTTTCTTTGATTGAGGGTACTTAAACCCCCTATATAATAGATATATCATTGTTATTAAATTATAAAACAACCACAAATATAAATATTATATCATATATGATCTTCTAATATTTATTTGTTAATAATATTTCATTAGTATCGTTGTTTCAGGTTCAAATTGATTCATTTTCTTTTATATATTTTGTTACGTAAGTCATGTTTGTTATGGATATAATGTATTTGATTCATATACATAATTATATTAAGTTCATAATAATTATTTTTAATCATATAATGAAAATAATTCTTGAATGATTGTGATGGGGAAGGAATCTCATCACGTTCGTGGAGACAGTAATCTGTACGTACGCACGAGTGACATTACCATAGTATTGTTGGTGAAATCGTATGTAATTGGATGGTATATCAAATATAAAAAAATTAACATGTTATAGTTAGTATTTAAATCAATTATACTCATTTTTATACTCATCCAAATATTGAATTGTTGAATAACAAACTACACCACGATGTGGAGATGGTAAGTTGTATGTATGCACATATAGTGACTTTGTCATTTATAGAATGGATAGAATAATTAATATGGTTGTACCAAATTTATAATAACATAACAGTAAATATATGGTACTATAATTATTATTTTTGTATGAAAACAAAAAATAAAGATGAAGAGGAAGAAGAAAAGAACTTTGGAAGAGGTGATGAAATTATTACCTCTTCTTCGTGTGCTTCCTTTTGATTTAATAAAAAGGGCTCCTTAGGTTGGCGTCTGATCAATGTAAGGATTATAGGTTGAAGTGATGGTAGTTGGGAGGATATTTGAGGAGGGTTTGGCTGATACAAATGGATTTGGAGGTGTAAAATTAATAGAAGGGGAAGTACCCTTTTATAAGAGAGGTGAGGGTCACATTAGGAAAAGCTTGAAATATTATTTTAAAAGAAGGGGAAGTACCCTTTTTTTCCGTGTTTGGGTGAGCCAAATGGCTTGAAATATTATTTTATTATACAATAATACTCAGTTTATAATGGATCCAAAATAATTTATTTCTAGGATAAGGTGGGTATGGGTCGTAAACCTTGTAACTGAGAGGTTATAGATAGGTTTAGGTGACCATATTAGCCATATCTTATAGATTTAACTCTTAGTTAAATAGTTTATCTTTTAACTTTTATTCTTGTATTATTAAAATAAATGGTTAATAAACATACTATAAAAATCCAATAGAATCCAAAGGGGTTCATTATTGATATATATAACCTTATCTAAGTACTTTTCCCAAACTGTAGATTTTGAGGAATATTATATCAAATAATAATATAGTATTTTTTTTTAAAAACTCAATTACGTCAGTTTTGACACTATTTAGTATTTGGTTTTTTTGAATGTCATAAACATTATCACTTCAAAAAAAAAATTTAAATCAACCCTAATATGTCATATTAACATATAAAATTATTGGAGTACATAAAATTTATCATTTTAGAATTTTTTTAATATTTATAATATCAGTTATTTTAATCATTCAATAATAAGGTAATTACTACATCATCATTGTGTCATAAATAAATTTAATAATTTGATAACTAAAATTTATAAATAAAATACCAATATGTAGGAAATACTTTTAGATTTGTTATTAATATTTATAGTTGAATTTATCTTATGTATACCCCTATATTAAAAATATTTTCTTTATTAAAATTTGAATTTAGCACTTTCAACTCTTCTTTTAATAAAATACTAATAAATGTCTTAATCATATCCAAGTGGACCAAAAGAATCATATTTTATTCATAGGTTTTATTTTGATCTATATACACAAATCCAATAGAATTATAACATGTTTTATAGTAATTATAATATCATTTTCTACAATTAATTACCCTATTTCCTTTTAACCGTGGTAAATAAAATTAAAAAGTTATTATTCACCAAAAATTATTTTCATCCTATTAAACCACATTTTACTTACTGATGTCAACTGTGTTTCTTGGATTTTTGAAATTCAATTCACATAAGTGGTAAAATTACTTTTTATGCAAATTCGCAAATGTTCCTAGAATGTGGTTGAAAGACGTTTAAAGTTCAATAAAATATTATATATATAATTTTTTTATAAAATGACTTCAATGAATTACATTTTAACTTATATAGGTAGTATATATCTATTTCTACCTAAACTAAATTAAATTAAAATTAATTATTATTTAAATAAAATGTAGGTTTTAAACAATAACACGGTGTTTTTCACTATTCATCAAAAATCGAAAGTCTTCAGAAAAATATCAAAAATTCAACCTATCATAATTTAGATATTATAAATATAAAAATGAAATCAATTTTGAAAAATAAAATATATAAATTTTCCAAAAGTGGTTAATACTATTTATAACAGATAATTTGATTGGTTGTGTTGTGCTGGAACTCGAAGTTGTGTACAACGCAGGCTATTACATTATTCAAAGGGAAACGTACCGTGGAATCTTGGGGTGTTACAAAACATATATATTATATTAATTATGTGATGAAAGATTATAGAATTATATATCTCTATAATTAATTTTTTAAATATGGATATCTCATGAGATAATAATTACTAGAATGGGTGGTGAACCTATATCAATAACTGACTTTTTCCACTATGATACTCTACAAAGTGAAACATGAAAAATTATATGATGGAATAAAGACTATAACGAATCCACTATGATAGTCATGGCTGTGATACTTTACAAAATTATTCAATATTTTTATGGGGCATGGAAAAAAATGAAATTTCTATCATTTCTTAGTGCAACATAATAGGTGAGTTGGAACATGTCACATTAGGAGCTTCTCAGTTAATTTATATACATTATCTACATAACCTAAACGCTTTTATTTTTGTTTTTATTATTTATGAATGAAAATAAAAATTTTTGTTTTTAGGAATTTATAAAATAATTAAATAATAAATTACCCTCGAAATTTAAATAGAATGAAATTAGATTGAAATAACATGTTCATAATTTCACTTTTTTATTTATATCATTTGTTATTATTATTTGTTAAATGTAGTTGATAATTCAATTATAATAACTAAAAAATGAGTTTAAATACAATTTCATAGTTTTATGAAATATTAAATTCCTAATCAATCTAAATTCTACATCTTCCTATAATCAGGTTTGATGTCACATATCAATCAAGGGTGTGAAATCTTCTCGGACACGGATCCATTGTTTTTTATTTCATTCATTGATCTGCTCAACTCCATTATGTGAAGATTCAATGATCAATGTAAGGGATAGAAAGTATAAAACCAAAACAATAGAAATACAATTTATTTATATTCCATGAAAGAAAACAATCACACATGTTTATGTCACTCACATCTAACACAAACACAAAATAATCTTTAAGAAAAAATTTACAAAACCAATCCTCCCTTAGACCAAGCCACGGGTCAGCCCCACATTATTGAGGGTAAGGGAGCACAATGTCGAGAATAAAAATTGAATAAATAGAATAAATTAATAAATTAATATAAAATAATTGAAATAAAAATTTTTAATACGAATAAATCACATGAATCAGAAAATAAATGATGGAAGAGGATGATTGATAAATATATACAAAAAAGAAGAAGAATAAAATGAAAAATAAAATAAATGTGAATAAGAGGGAATAAAATAATAAGACGAATGAATAAAACATAAATAAAATGATAATGAATAATAAAAACTAGAACATGGGTAACACAATATAAGATAATTAATTGATGTCTTGTATTCACTATGGAATTAAACATAAAAAACATTTGGTAAAAATAAAAGGAAAATGAAATAATAAGAGAATATATATTGTTGAGCCGCACCTCTAATGGATCCTAAGTTGATGTTGAATCACATTCAGAAGTAGTCATGGCCACTATTTATATGAATTAAGGAGAAGAAAATCCTCCCCAAGTGGTTAAGGGACTCTTATATTTGTCTACAAGAAGATATTATATTGACTATTTGTTAATAAAAAAATGATTGTATCATCCAAACATATCGAGTTTTTGAGGTTTTTTTAGTGTATATGAAATAGAAATGTGTAATCCTCCTCCATTTATCTTATTCATGGATCATGCTTGCCTCAATGTGGAATACATGGAACACTAGTTCTGCATACGGTCAGGACTCATGGTTCAGTGGTGAGGCAATGGCAACTCCTCTAGTCATTTGGCCCTCATAGCGGCTAGATGAAGCCACAAAATGGCCTTAATAGAGGTTATATAATGTCCTATAGATGATCCATGGTAATTTGTGGAATTAGAATGGTTAGAGATGCTCACATTTTCTCTCCAATATTAGCTACCACAGTTTCCACTTGTGATTACAATGGCTATGAATGTTGTCAAGCAGTGGAGCTGTGATAGAGGTGGTGTCTTAGAAATGTCAGATCATGGTCAGAAAAAGCAAATATAGATATGGAATTATATCATTAAATAAAGAATAATACCCATTATGATCCATCTTAAATCAAAAAGGATTATGATGGTTTGATCATATTAATAAACAATGTGGGTTACTCAGATATGAAGCTGGCACTAGGCCCAGCTCTTGGATATGCACGCCCACACTAATATCCATCCACACTAAAATGCATGGCCCGTGTAGGCTTATTCCCACCCAAACTCATGGATCCTCCCATATACCACACATACCTCACATCAGGCACTCCCTCGGTCCACAATAGGCCAACCATTCCACTAGTCCAAGATATATGACTTCATGGACTTTTAGGTTGAGGTATGGATGAGTTGGGACAATTTATTATTACATATATAAATTATATCAAAAAATGGGTTATAATTAAACAAAATAAATAATTAAATTAAAAAATTAAAAAAATATACATTATCATACATTTTAACCGTATTTTAATTCTATATTTTTTATTTTCCAATTTTTTATAATATAATTTATTATATGGGCATATTTATTTAAATCCCTCAAAAATCATTTGAATACACATAAAATTATCAATGAAAAAATGAATGTGTCAAATACCCCCACCCAAAAACTATGATTGTCCAAAAATATTAACTCACAACTTTAAATTCTAGGAGATACCAATGATACCATTATTAAAATTTCAATGAAATAATATTAAATAGTAATCATTGATAAAAAAATTCAAATTATATATAAAATATCAATTTAAATACATATTTTTGATAGAAATCAATAAATCCAATAATTTTATTTTTTCACAATGAAAACTGAATAAGTTTCTCCACTTATTCATTCATGTCCCCAAATTTTATATTTTAAAAAATGTTACGTTATTGTTCAACTGAACTGTGAATATTTTCTCTCATCAATCATGATATTAATTCATGTAAAATGTTCAAATTTCAGGATAACATTAATACTATTCATAGGATTGTAAATAAATTTATTTCTCTAATATGTATAGACAATAGTCATATAGAATGATGGTTGGTTATCAATTAATGTCCTAATGAAAATGAGGTATATGGTTGTTTGGAATTGATGTTTATAAATTAAGGATCTTGAATGATGTTTCCCCCTAAAGTAAAATTAATTATATAAAAATTAAAACTTTAATTAAAATATTCCTATAAAAATAACGAACCTAACGTTATAATCTCAAATTAAGTCCTCAATAGATATAAATAATAAGGAATGAATTTCTCCATATTGAATTTTCTCTAATTTTATATTTTTTTCAAATAATCAAATTAATAATATTTAAACTTTTTTAATGTTCTAATTATATTAAATACCAACAAAACCACCTAATCACATAGAATATTAATCATCATTTTTGTAGTTGTGATATTTGATTCATCCAAGTTATAAATGATTCGTATTTTTAAAAAAAATATCATGAATGGAAAATAATAATATATAATGAGTAAATCAACAACATTTCTCCACACCCATAGTGTCACCCCCACAATTTTTCAATACAATTATATTTATCACTTTTACCTTGACTTCCCCAACCCCCACATTCATCTTTGAAATATCAATAAAAGTATAATGAGTGGGTAGAAATATATGAAAATGGATTGAAATTTGGATCTTCCCAAACAAGGTAAATAATGGTTCTCAAGGATAAAATATATTTATTTATAGGTTATATCATGTATAAGGACTTATCAACATATTCCTCATCCATTTTAAATTATTTTTTTGATATTCACAACATTAAAAAGTTTCAATTCTTGTTCTAGTAGGTGGAAAGTCACATGATTACTCATGAAATATGTTAAAGACAAAATAAGAAATATTTAGTCTATAATTAATATCTGGAATGAACATATTATTTGATAAATTAAGTCATGGAACAAATAATAATAAAAAATAAAATCCTATAAATTTTGGAAATTCAAACCATAAAAAATTCTAAGGAAATTTCTTTCAAATTAATGAACTATTTCCCTAAAACAATTAGAGTTATTTTTATTATTCATGATTCATTTAAATAATTAAATTCTCCACTTTACTCATTCAATATAATTATCAATTAAATATAAAACATAGAATCATAGGGTTTTAGTGAAACTAATGGCTCTTATATACATCAAGTAAATAAATAACTCATGCATGGAAATAGAATTTTTATTTTAAATATCAAATAAAAGAACTCGATAAAGAGAAGGGATTTTAATAGAAAAACATAAATTTAAACTACATTTTTATATGATAGTTTGGTCACACTCCTATAGTTTATTTGGGGATTTTTTATTCCCTCATCGTCCAATATATGTAAATAATAAAATAAAGCACAAGTATTATGTCATTAAATGTCAAAAAAATGAAGGGAGTTGGGATGAATGCTCAATGATATAATAGAATTAAATTGAAATTCAATAATTCAATTAGAACGATAAATATTTTTATTATCCCACAATAGGTAATTGGTTTCATAATACCTCAAAATGTAAGTACATGTTTTCATACATAGTTTGATGGTCGGTGTATCTTTTTATCCTTGAACCACCAAATGTGGATTTTCCCATCTTGTACATCATATTTCATGGTATTGAATAATCCATGGGTAGAGTATAAATGATACATTCCCTAGAAAATAGTTATTAATTTCATGTAGTTTTTAAGATGAATGTTGGATCATCCTCATTCATGATTTGCACTTATGAATACTCAAACTTCATGTACACAGTTTTGGAAAATAGGGCTATACCAATGATTTTGGAGAACCGTGGGTATAGGGTACTTTTCGAAGACCTATGACCATGGTTCTTCAAAACCATGGGTATTGTTGTTTTTTTAAAACCTATACCCACAGTTCTGGAGAACCGTGGTTATAGCTTATGGTGGGGAATGAAAATTAGGCGGCACACGAAAAAAATATGGCGGGAAGATATTTTTTCACATTTTAGTTTAATATATTTATATAAATATAAATTTATATACAAATAATTATTTTAGATCGGTTGGCTACAAGTGGAGCTGTGACCATGAGATGCGAGATCGAATCTCGCGGTCTGCATATTTTGAATTTCAATACCCCAAGGTTTGAAAACCGTGGGGCATGTTGTGTGCCATGCTGGAATAGCCGTGGTGCACACTTTGACTCCCCTATACCACGGTTCTTCAAAACCGTGGGTATAGGTTGAGACCACTATATCGATGTTGTTCCAACCCACGATTCCCAAAACTGTGGGTATAGCCTATACCCATGGTTTTGGGGGCTATACCCACGGTTTTGAACTGTGGGTATAGGTCGTTTTTTTAGTAGTGACAATGCCATCCCAATATGTGATCCTGAATTAAAATATAAAACTGGATTTTTGAATTTATTGTAAATTTGAATGAATTTATAAATTTAGAATGAGAATCTGAATACTCATTTTAAAAAATAGAATTTAATGTCTTAGTTTCCATAGGTTCACCATATTGGACATCCCCATGGGCTTCATCATATTCATGTTCATCAAAACCATGGATCTCTATGTCTTCCTCAAATGGTGAAAATGTTGTTTCACCATATTCGTTTAAGGAATAAAAATAATTTAAAAATACAGGAAATTTAAAATAATAAGGATTGACAATCAAATCATATTGAATGTAATTAGAAAAAATATATTTAAAAATAAAATCACCTTCATGTGTTGATTCTGGTTCAATCTGTTTTTCAATAATGAGTACATGTTGATGTTGTATTTCATTAGATAGAGGCAGTTAGTTAGGCTGCTCCAAAATTTCTACAAATACCACTACTTTATGGAATATTCCCCCATTATGTTATCCAAATTGGGTTAAATACCATGACATATGGTGGGTGATTCATGGTATGGCTGGTTAAAACTAATACCCCATAAAATCTTGTTTATTCATTAAACTAAAATTTTTTATCTCCCTTTCTCGTAATAATGTATCACAGTGATTGAATGATTTCATGAGATGAAAATATTTAACATGGTTCATCCTCACTATGATATGTATAAAGAGAATTAAAATTCAATGTTCCTATATTCAAAATCCACTAAAATTAATTGTTTTTCTAATGTTTGGAGTGGAACAACTATCCCTCGTGGTTAACATCCAACAACAAGTTGAATGATTAGATATTTCTCAAATAAAGTGTTCTTATTGATCCTTTAGATGAATTCTATATTGGTTACCGAGATCAATATATTTTATTCCTCATTTAGTGTATCATAATGTTGCACTGGAATCTACATGATTATTATAGTCTTACCATATATTTACTAGAAAATCCCATTTCAACACTTTCAGGATGCTCACTACTTTAACAAAGCTCAAAAAAACCTTCATGAAAATGCCCAAATATTCATAATCTAAATCTTCGTTCATGAACCCCTAAAATTTTTAGATTCTAAACTCATTCATTAAGTTCAAATATCAATCATTAAAAAACCACCTTTTTTGAAGTGAACATATCATTCATAAAGAAATCTCTTTTTATTAATCTTACTTATCCTTTGAAAACCTCATTACATTCATGATACTTATATCCTCATCATCACTATTTTGAAAATACATCCTTCCATTTTCAAAAACCTCATAGTATTCGTGGTGAACTAGGAAAATTTTCCATTTACAAAGCTTCGCATAGTCCCAGAGATTTACCATTGACCCTTCTCGCATTCAAGAACCATCACACCTTAAAGATTTATTTTACCTTCATGAAGATCAAAATATTTTTGAAACTCAAATCATCGAAAAAACAATAAATTTTCCACATTTTTATAACCAATTAATTGAAATACAAATTTCATGGAGCTTGAGTCCTTCCCAAAATTATGGACCACAAAAACATGGAAAACCCTAGGATGAGGATCCACCTTGTACACAAAACATTCTGTACTAACTGCAGACCATCCAACATTTTTCCATGTATCTTTTTCAACACCCCTAGTCAAAAAGAAGAGCAGAACTACATAACATGACTTGTATAAAAAAATTTTCATGCAACACAATCATCCCAAAAACAATGCAATGTAACCTTTAAGGATTTTTTTCCAAAACAATGCTAGAAAGATATGAATTATTGATGGTTATTATAATTTTAATGGAATGGGGTGATAATTTTTAGAATATAATCATTCCATAAGTCATCCATATCATGTTGAACTTCAAAATTTACCTCATTAATAAATTCTTCCTCGTCATCAATCCACTATAAAAATTTATGGTAAAAATGGGTCTTCTTCTTCAAATGGATGATCTATTTATATTCCACGAGTTTCACCTTAACTTATTTGATATCATTAGAAAACATTTCAATATATTGTGGTACTTATTCCTTTTACTTTATAATTTTAATATCAGTATTGTCTTGATTTATAATGATCCCAAGTTCATCAAGTGAGATACCTTTGTAATTTCCCATCATTATTTGTTTGGATTGATCATTTACTTCCACAATCCTTCTACGTAATAGGTCATCTAAATAATTTTGAACTACTATTAATTTTTACTGAGAGAAACTTTTTTATTTATAATGGTATGGTATGTTTTGATATATCATGAAATATTGATTATATTTTATATACTAAATAAAAAACTAATAAAGAGTTATGTGGGAATTGATTATATCCCCAAAAATTATTTTTGTTTTAACAAATGCCTCTAATGTGGCTTCGTAAAAGAAAATTTCTTGGTTTCCCTAGTATAACATAATAAATGTCCAGGGTCATGTCACTTAGGGATCCTCTTAGTTTTATTAGAAACATTAACTAACTCACCTGAACTATTTTGTTTTATTTTTTATTTTATTATTTTTAAAAGAATTGATAAATTTCAGATTTTATTAATTTATAAAATAATAAAATTAAATGAAAATATAATTTACCATTAAATGATAAATATAATGAAATTATAAATAAATAACATGGTCCAATGTTTGGTTATCTATTCTCTTACTATTCTTATTTATTTGAATAAATAAAAATTGATCATTAATTTATGAAGCCTCACACATGGATAAATATTTATTTATTTATATGTTTTGAAATCTAGAATGATTAAGAAAAATTGATTCCACCACCTCATATAGGGACGGTCGATGACACACCCAAATTGATAGTGTGACATCTTTAAGGACGTGTCTTAATAATATTCCATTTCATCCATATATTGGATCAACCCCACTATGTGTACATATTATAATCAGTGGAATAAAAGAAATATATAAACATAAATTATAAAATAAAATTTATTAGAATTTATTTGTGGAAAATTATCACACCCAAGCATACCAATTTCATATACTATAAATAGAAAATAAACATTAAGAAATAATAAAATAACACATAACTCCCCCAAAGAAAATCCATAATTCACAACCACATCATTAAGCATACGATTTCACAATGGAGACAATAAATATATAATAAAAATTTAACAGAATAAAAAAATAAAAAATAGAATGTTAAAAGTTAAAAACACATGATTCAAAAAACAAAAATAGATGATGGAAATATATAGACAAAGAGATAGGTAAAAGAATAAAAGTAATATGAATAAAACATAAATAAAGGTAATTTGTAATAAAGGAGAATAAATTAATAATAAGAAGAAATAAAATAAAAATAAAAATTATAGGAAGAAGATGGTGAACCTGGGTGACACAATGTAAGAAGAAAAAAAGCATTTGTTGTACTGACCGAGGAATTAAACATTACAATTGAATATTATAAAAATAAAAAGGGGAAAATAGAATAAATGATCCATTTAAAATCCTATACTCTAGTGGTTCTCTAGTTCATATCAACCCCCTTTCATTAGTGGTTGAGGCCTCCTTTTATAGTCAAAAAGAGCATTGATTCCTCCTCTAGTGGTCAAGGAGTTCCTTTTAATACTATAAAAATAATATCTCTATTTAAATATGTGTGAGTATATAAAGATTAAATCACCCCAATAATTCATGTGTTCAATAATCTAATATCTTAGATGGAATATATAAGGGAAAACACACACTCTTTATCAAGTTCATTTCTTGAATTGGAATGCACAAAACCACAGAATGAAAGGAAGTAGGGACACATGGCTCAATAATTAAGTATTAGTTGATCCTAGGGTCATTAAGCCTCCTCAGTTAATAGAAAAATACATCAAATAAAATTATTGGAGGTTGGATGGGGTCCAAAAGATGATCTATTGTGAATATGGGTCTCAGTAGTGGATGATAATATCATGTTTGAGATACTCAGGTGGGTTACATGGTGATTCATTGTGGTTTTAGTGGCTGCGGGAATCATCATGTGGCGGAGTTGTGGCAGACATGGGATCTCAGAATTGTCTGCTTATGCTGAGATCCATGGGTTATAAGAATATAATATCCTCATTAAATGATAAATATTACCCTAACAAGCCATCCAAAATACGAATTGATTATGGAGGAGCTCTTGTATGTAATAAACCTTATGGGTTACTTCTCTTAGAATCTTGCATTGAGTTGAGCTCCCAAATAAGCATTCGCACACTAATAATGGGCCACATACATCATGTATCCCATTTTAATTAATTATTTTTAATATCTTGGTTTTTAATAAAATAATTTATTTTATTTAAATATTTATTTAAATCCCTCTAAAAATAATTATAAATCATAAGGAATTATATAGGAAACAATGAGTGGGTCACTAGGTAAATTATTCTCTATTGTAATCTGTATACCAAAAACATATGTCTTGTGGTAGTGTTATTATCTCAAGGATCATGTTCATTGATTCCATTATGACTCAAATATTATGATCTATCGTGATTTATTCTAAAATTCTTGATTATGATTTATTATATACTCGATATGGTCTATATGTTTTACACATATTATCTCATACCCCTTTTCTCATTTTATGTTTAAGTAATTATCAATATCCCCCTGTAATATCCTTACTGGCCATCTTAGTTGTCCATTTTCGTATGATTAAATTTTTTAGTTTCTGAAGATATTTTTTATGTAGGGAATGAAAAATAAACTAAATATGGGAGAATATATTTTTGGAGATATTTATTCTTTTTATTAAATAATATCTTTGTGTTTCTAGCATCCAAATTCTCTACTCCTTTTAATGTTCCGGCGTGGATTGTAAGATAATATTTTGAATAATCATTTCAAATAATGTGATATTTATGTATATGATTTATGGGTGGTTATAGTTAGAATTATATGAGGTTTTAGTCAATCATTTTAGATTATGATTATAGAAATTTTTAAAAACACCTGGGATAAAACTATTTGTAGGATAACATCCAATGGTTTTGGCAAGACAATGCTTATTTCATTTAAAAAAATATATCACTATATAGAAATAAAATGTGGATGTTGGTTTGGAAAAAAGTCATGATAATACCGAAATGAATTGTTAAATTATACATCAATAATAATTATGGTTCTTGATATGTCTACCCTTATTGTACACCTTTATGACACTCCCATAAGATATTATTGTTTTAAATCATACTAAATATCATTTTGAATCATTTGAATAGATGATAACCATGGATGGATAAGATTAAAACTAAGGTTTCACTTATTGAAAATAGTGTGTCATAATGTAAACATTATATAGTTGATTTTTCATGATTATATAATTTCTTGATATATCTATTATTACAGAAATAATAATTTTTTGTTTTATTCCATGTCTAGATCCGTGAGGATTCATGGTAAAACATAATTTGAAGGAAAATGGAATGATTATCCTTATAAGACACCAAATTAAATAGTAGATAGAGGGTCAAACATTATGGTTATACCTAATCAACTAATTTGTCCAATGATTAACAATATCAACATTGGTGAGTTACCTAACACATGCAATAAAATAGAAATTTATTTACTCTATGACTATGGAGGGAAGATGATATAACTTCTTTTATGTGAATTATGTGGTGAGAAGCACGTAGTGAAATTCATTATATCAATGATAAAATATTTTCTGTGTGGAATAAAATATCAGAGAGAATGTAATGGTGTGGAAACTGAATTTTTTAATGGATAGGAATAAACACCATCCTAATGTAAAATTTAAAATTATATTAATTATGTGTTTGGAAAATAAGAATTTTCTAATCCAATGCGCTAATATAAGGGTTAACCCATTGAATAATGAAAGACATATTCTATAAAAAAATATTAAAGTGAAAGGATTGATGTTTTTATTTATCAGGATTTCAGAATTAGGTTGTTGAAGAGTTTTATTGATGATTTGTAGGATATAACAATCATGAATCATAATTAAACTGTTCCATAATAGTTTTTATATTAAGATTTTACAATATATGGTGAAATGTATGGATATCCAATAAAATATATTTATTATTATGGTGATGATTTTTAGATGGCATAAATATATGATTTACATTAATGAATTAAATGGGATCATATTAGAGACATTGAAATTGGTCGGTGATTTAATTACAATGTGATTTAATTCATATTGGATGATGTTTATTTCATTTTTCTAATAATAAAACTGTGATATTATTTGAGGAATAAGGTTTTTGTTAATTTTTCAAAGCATTTATTTTTTAATAGGGGTAAGCTTAGAAGTTATGGCAGCCATCATGGGTTTATATGTGTATGGTTTATCATTTTTTTAGAGGCATGGATACCCCTTTTTATGTTTTATGTGGTGGGAATTTGTGATTATTTGTATTATTAACTAGGTTTTTTTAAGAACCCACTTTTTATGTTTTAAAAACCCATTGTGTTATTATATTTTTTTATTTTAGTTTAACAATAGTATATTGGATACTAGTATATCGATAATATTGATTATTTAAAAGTAATTTATTAATAATGATGAATGTTTAGAGATATTTATTTCTAAGATAATTATTTCCATTTACAATAATTTAAAATTTTGATTCAACATATTTTGGTGAATTTTAGTACATAATATATTTATATAGTTATTTATCATTGGGGGATAAATATATTATGAGAGATGCATCATTGGGTTAATGTATATTTTACCTTTAGGTTTAACAAATAGTTTAACGTGAAATATTATTCAAGTAGAATGATATTCTATTTTTGTGGATGTAATCTAAAAGTATTGAGATCACCATTTAGGTTATTAAATTAATTATTATTGTGGTTAGTGAAATTAATTATGATGTACATTTATTTATTTATAGGATAATTGATGGTGAATGTTTTGTTTAATGGTTGAAATTTTGATGTAAATATTAATATTTCATCATTTGAAGGATTTTTATTTTGGGATATTATGTTTCTTTATTGTAATCATCTACAATTTAATAATTAATTAATTATAATAGGAATATATTGTTATACTTTTCTGGATTATGTGATCTATTTTATGTTGATTTTATGGATTGATACATGAAATGTTCATTTCAAGTCCTCATTATTTGAAGAAAAAAAGATGATATTGTATTGGATATTGATTATATGATGAAATTATACTTGTAAAATTAATATATTTCATTATTTTCATAGTAATATATGTAAAATAATTCTTCAACTCTAGGAAAATATATTTAAAAATAATTTAATCAAATTGCATTCATTTATTATGAGTGGTTGGTCTTTTTCACACCTCATTGATATATGGTTTTTTGGTCATTTACTTTCTCATGCTCATTCACTTTCTTGTGGTCAATGTTATCTATCATTTTTTTCATTATTTAGATATTAATTTTTCCTTCCAAGTACATACTTTTACATCCCACTAATTTTATCTTAAATGGAATACTAGTTATGTGTTATTTCACATGACCTTGAAATTTACATTTCCCTCTTTTCATAGAGAAGTTTTATAAACCATTTTTATGATGTTGGTTTTCAATAAACGAATCTAAAAATATCAAATCCTTTATTACTGAACATAATTTCACAATGTTAGGATGTAATTTATTAAAGGGGTATAATGTAGCACATTTAAATTTTATGAGAACACTATGATTAATGTTGCATACAACACAAAACACCAAACATAAATGATACATGAAATATTATTATTATATGACCATAATTACATTGATTTTGATATTTTTAGGATTAAATAAATGTAAATGAATGAAAATATATATATAAAGGTCTAAAAACACAATATTTTTGGATAAATTATATCGTAAAATCCCTCAATTATTAGTAAATTATTTCTATTCATCAATATGTATTTTTATCTAATTTTTTTATTATGGGACAATATTATATGTATTTTTTGGGAATTTTATATTTTTTTTATATAGAATATATATTTATAAAAAATTATTTAAAATTATATGGGGGTGATTTTTTTTAGAATATTTTAAAAAATTTAATTTTTTAGTGAGTAGTAAAAAATTAAGAAATCTATATAAAACCATATTTTGATTCAAGAATATAACAAGTAAAACGTTGATTTGAAATTTCAATATAATAATATTTCACTTATATTAAGAATAAAAAAATTAATTTCATAATAATTAATTTTATAGTGAAATTAGGTATAATAATAATTATACTCAAAAAGGGATTTTTCAAAAATCTAATTTTCAACGCATTTTGAGTATTTAATTTTAAATTAAATTATAAAATTATGAGAAATGAATTTTATAGAATTGATTGTATATTTTTATTCCTTGTAATTAATATTATTTAACAATATAAATAGAATTATTTATCAATATGAATATACACAGTAGAAAATATTTGTTACCATAGTAAAGGTAAAATTGGGAAATTAGGGTAAAAATTAATGTGAAATGTATTAAAATTAATTTGAAAAGTTAACATTATTTAATTAAATGATTCTATAACATCCATAATCATCCAACATTTTAAAATAAAACATTTTTTTATTTTTAATTGAATTTTTACTTTATAGTATTTATGTAAATGATAATGTTAAAAAGTGAAGTTTTTTTATTTCAATATATATAATATTTTATGGTAGAGAAAAAAATACATATATTTTATTAAAAATTGATATTTAAAATATAATAGAATATATTTATGAACTCAGTTTTTTAAAATTTTTAGTGATGAAATAATTAGATTAAATTCTTCCAAAATGATGAAATACTTCTTATGAAAGAAATAGAAATATCAATTGAATAGTTTGTAAAAATGCTAAGAGTGAGATTGTTCGGATGAGTTAATTTTTTCCATGAAATTTTAAAATATATATTCCATAGTATAGATGATTTTATGTGTCTGTTTTTACTTGTAAACCATGTATATATAACAAGTAAAACTATTAGATATATCCATTAAGATAGCATAATATTTTGAGCCCCAGTGAGCTTAAAATTAAAATATGAGAATATTTAAGGTATTAAAATCATGTTCATGTGGTTTTCATAAAACAATTAATAAATTGAATATAGAGGATCAGATTTAGAATCTAAGAATTGTGTTGAGTTAAAAACATGGGTTTACACTAGGATTAGAATAATCCTTATTTGTGTTGGGTGTTTGACTTGGGATCCATCATGGGAAGATGAATAATTAAATAGATAAATTATTTATTTAAATGATTAAATAATGAAATTTTTTTATCATCTATACATATGATTTTATAGACAATTTTTATGGTTATCCATATACCAATGATAATTCATAGTGTGTATGTTTCAAGATATTGTTGGTGGATAATAATGGATCGGAGGTTCGAATTGATATCACATAGATCATTTATGACAATGGAGTTTATTGATATCACCAATGAAAATGACGGTGGATTGTTTTACATTAGAGACCAAAATGAACTTGATTTGTGAAATTTATTTTATGTATTTTTAACCCATTTTGATATCCCATATCGAATAAAAATTAATTCCAATGAAACAATTGATTCGTACATCAATGATTAATATATATTTTGTTTTATTTGTGTTTTTGTTGGATAAAATGATCATATTTCTAATAGAAATAATGTATGGAAAACCAAAACAATGTATGTGGTTTTTACTAACTTTTTTATAAGATTTCCCCCTCATTTCTATTCACATTCATCATGGAATATTTTTTTCTAATGTTTGATTACTACCTGGAATTTTTTTCATTTCATGACCATTCATTAATGAAACATATCAATTTTTTGGATTCGGTTCAAGATCAAGGGTATGATTGATGAAAGTAGTAGGAAATAAGAGGAGGAATAATACTAGATTAGATGATGATGTTCTTCCCAGTTTGACACATAGTGACAATACATGTGATGATAAATCATTATAGATCAGTTTGGATGGATGGAATCAGATCGTTGGTTATAAAAAGGCATAACTAGATGATATTTTTAATCCTTAGGTTGTAATTAACCAAAATTAAATAATGGAAATCCCCTTCATATAATTATTTCATATATTATAATCACGTAAAAGACACTAAGAACACAATTAAATCATTACATATGATGAATGAATAAAATAGGATGTATTTCTAGACGTTAAGGAACTTGTACCAATGGAATACTAAACTGAAAATTGAAATAGTAATTTGACCCTTTAAAATATTAAATCATCCGATTTTATAGTAATCTCACATATTAATATAAAAAAGAAATTCAATGTATCATATAAATGATAATTTGATATAATTATATTATTGTATAAATATATAATTATTTTGTAAATTATTAGTTATGTATTTTTATTTTTACAAAACATAAATTTTTATTATTAATTTTATAAATAATAAAATTATGTAACATAAAATAAAATATCATAAAATTGATTCATAAATTAATACTTTTTTTATTGTGATTATAATATAATTTTATGAGATATTAATTAATTCTTCTAATTATTGTACAATTAGTAATAATTTTAAATCATTATTATCTATTTAAATGATAATTTTCATTAAAAATTAAATTTCACATATTTGGAAATAAAATTCATAAAATTGAGTTCAATTTTATAATTCTACAAGTTAAAAAATCTATAGGATTAATTTATGTGAATTTTTTAATATACTTGAATTGTTTTTTGAATAGTAAAATATGATAAATAATGATAAAATATAAATACATTAATTAATGAGTCATAGATGATGTATGGATAATTTAAGCCAGAAAAATTAAAATATAAGTCATTATTATTCTATATTTAGTGATAATTCTCAGAATATTCATATTCGTTAGCCAAAATAATAAAATAATGATTTTAATATAAATAAAACACCCATATCCTCTAATATAAATACCACTGTCGCCACCTCTTAACCTTACACCATTCAAGATTTGAGAGGTTCCCAAATTCTAACCAATCCTTTTCCCGAAACTCTCCGCTACATCCAATAGCCCATGGAAACAAAAAAATACTCAACCCTTTTCCCTAATTAGTATCTAAAAGAGGATATGTTAAAGTGGTAAAACCCTCATTCATTTTCTTTTAATTTCTTTTCTTTTCTTATTATCTCCTAAACAACCCTTATTTAAGATTAATGATAAATATATTTTATTATATATACTATATGTTTATTATTTTACTTAAATTTCCTTCATTTAATCCCATAACCTCTCCTTTTATTTTTAAAATGATATTGTCATCCATGAGGTGTTTATTTATTACATTCAAGGAAAAAATATTTTAATCTTATTTTACCACCTTCAAGGGTGGTTGTAAAAAAATATAATGGTGGAAGCAGATTTTAAAATGAATTTAATAAGCTTTATTATCCTTTGAAGCTAATATATCTAAATAATACTAAATAATAAAACAAAAATAAATTCATTATGAGTGATGATCACCCAAACTAATCCAAATGATTATCACTAAGGTCTTATCAAATGATTCATCCTCAACCAAAATTATAAAATTAAATTTTTATCCATTTAATTATATGGATCATTATTAATTACAAATAACTACAATTATGTATATGTATTCCCATTTTACATGAACACTCATACTATTATATAATCCAACTGATAATGAACACTAAGAAAATGAATAGTACTGAAATATGAATTTGAAAACTATAACCCATAAAATATTCCATAAATGAACTTGATAAACATTATTAAGTGAATTAAATCTATAATAGGGTCTATAAGTGTTAATTTCTAATACTAATAATATTATCCATGATATTATGTTCATTTGATGAACACATTCGGACATAAGGTAAGGGATTCTGCTCGAAGCACCATTTTTTCCTTTAGATGACTCTTTATATCTATTTAGCCCAATTTAATGCTTCTTTATTTTTGTTTAACTCATATAAATTCTATTTTTATTATCTATACTCATGTATCTGGATCACATTATCATTCTTTTATGGGGTAATATTTTTTTTTAAAATGTTCCCTTTTCAATTCTTCACGAAAAGAAATCCCGATTAAAGGGACCCTCTGATTTTCATACCCATTATAAGTTACCCCTACAATATGTTTTAATACATCATTATTTTTATAAAATCAATCATTAAACCATGAAAAACTATCTTGGATTGTTTATTTATTTGTTATATCCAATATTTATTTTCCACTTTAAACTCTCTTTAATATTTTCCTTAAACTGCACTAAAATGTTTAATTTCTAATATCCCTTAAACACTCTTTTTTATGTCTATTCACTAATGTTTGAAATTAATTATCGAGATATAATCCTATTTTACCTTATTAAAGTCCATATGTTATTTAAATTCATTATTTCATGGACACAATTAAGATATTCTCTTTTGTTAATCCTAATGACATGATTTTGACACCTAATTCCTTCCATGGGTAACCCTTATGCTTGATTAATCATATGAATATCATATTCATGAAGATTTTATTAAGATTATTCTATATATCAATCATATATATTGGGTACTGTTTAGTCTCATGAGAATTCATTTTGGTATATAGAGTGAACCCGATTCCTTTATTGTACTTTGTCTTCCATGTGCAATGGTCTTAGTAGTTATCCTTGATTCATTCTTATTTTCTTTTGTGTGTTGTTGAAAAATTCATATGAGGGCATGATTATATGTTACCAAGATATACATTATATATTTCCATTTGTTTAATCATGTTCTATTCCTTTTTTGTTATCATGTTACATCTTCTAACCCATGTTCTAAGTTTATTCCTATGCTTATTCCATTACTAGGATTTTTAGTTCAATCCGTTTGTTCATGTATTCTCTAGGATATTATTTGAATATGTAAGAGATCAATAGAAGTTATGAAATCTTTATATATAATTAAAGTAATGATATTTTATTTTATTTACATGATTTGTGTGTTATGTACATAATCATCAAAATACAATATGCATTATGATCCTTTTCTTATAATTTTATGGTTATTTATTTTCAAAATCATGTAATAGTATGTGTATAAGGGATCGGGTTTTTATAGTTTGTGTCAAAGAAGGGTTTACATATTTTTGGTGATTAGTACTAGAGATCCATATTATGGACCCAAGGGATAATTCTATCACAATGGATAATATATATTGAATCATAGGGTATTAAGAGTTTGGGTATACTTTTCATTTACAAAATAAAGCATCAGTATTAAATATTTTATGTATATTCTTATTAGCTATGTATTCAATCCCCCTAATTAATCTTTATTTTTATTATTTAATGGGTATAAAAAAATAAAATGTTCTAATAATAAATGTAATATACATTGTGATGATTTACCTAATGACATGCCAACCACGATGGTTAAGAATGCTCAAAAAATCATGAAAGTATTTACTCAACATAATCATGTTGTGAAATATAACATGAATCATGTGGAACATTTTCCTTCTCCAAAGAGAGATCAAGTTGTAGTCAAATAATTCCTGTGACAAGGGTTTTCCATATTTAGTGGATCATCAAATCCCATCATCATGGAAGAATGGAATAAATCTATTGAGAATTTATATAATGTCCTACAGTGCTTAGAAGAAGAGAAAGTCATGCTGGAAGTCTGTCGTTTTGATTGTCATGAAAATCATTAGTGGACACTGATTGTGTACACAAATTCCTAGGATGAAATTAATTCTTTGTAATGGGAATATTTATGGAAAATATTTTCCAACACATATTTTCCATGAACCCTCCATCATAAGATGAAAAGAAAGTTCCCCAGACTAAGGAAAAAATGATGATGAGTCTATTAGACAATTTAATGAAATCATTTCAAGGATTTAACGATACACCTAGGGCTTTTTCATGAAAATTTAAATCAAGACATATCACTTTTTTATAGGAAAAAGGTTGAGTCTATGAAAAGTGTTTATGGTTTGAGACTCTAATATTTATGAAGATATCCTATGTTGTGACATTAAAGATGAAATTGAGATACAAGACTCTCAGTGGAATCGTGGGACAGAAGAAAAATGTGGAAAATAGAGTTAACTATGGGTAGATTAATAGATAAATTCTGTGAGTGAAAGAAGACCAAATATCCCAATTTTCAATATTTTGGGAAGAAGAAACATATAATATTATTAAATGGAACTAAGAGCTGATTCAAATGTGAAGGAGAAGGTAATAAGACTAATAACTGCTATAGAGATATGAATAATCCCACTAATTCAGAAAAATAAAGGTAGGTTCAGATAAACAGTCAACCAATAGTCGAGAGATTAAATTGTAATTAACATTATAATTATGTGATTTTTTTCTCTAATATAAGGGTTTTAAGAGAATATTTAACAAAAAATCCTCTAAGGAAACAACGAAGGATGTATTCTATCACTACTGCTGAGGTTGAATATGAAAATGAGGGAATGATAGGGATGATGGATATTCATTCCAGAATAGTGAACATACTATTTCATTCTAGTTCTATGAATTCATTCGTATTTTTCAGTCATAGAAGAACTAATCCAATACCACATCAAAATATAGTGGTTGGGTTATCTATGCGAATAGAACATGTTAAAATTATTTCATCCAATGTAAATAAATCCTCATAAGTTACTATTTGTGGACTGAACCTCCCATTAAATATTTTCTGACATCCTTTGGTCGAGTTAGATGATATATTGGGCACGGTTGGATATATTTATATATATCCAACATCAAATATAAGAAAAATGATATCACTCTTCACATCACGAAGCATCCTCCAATTTTTTAAAAGTATATTAAAGAAGATGAATATATTTTAAAATCATCATATCAATTTTGTATATTATTCCCTTCTGAGAAATCATATCAATTAAAATGATTAATACAAATGATAGACATGAAGACATTCTCGTCGTGAGGGACTACACTGATGTGTTCCCTAAAGAATTGCATTGTTTTCCTCCTGACTGATAGGTTGAGTACTTGATTGATATTATTCTTGGATCTCTACATATATCAAAGGAAACTTGTAGATTGGAAACCACTGAGCTAGAATAACTGATGAAATAGTTAAAAGAAAATATGGAAAAGGTTTTCAAATTCCGGATTACATAACCATGGGTTGTGCTGGCCCTTTTCATCACAAAGAAGCAGTGATCAATGTTCCTGTGTATAGATTAAAATGACCTTAAGAATATAAAAATAAGAAACAAGTATGCCCTTCCATAGATAGATTCGTTGTGTGATCAGCTAGGTGGGGACAATATTTTCTTTATGGGGGACCTTTGGTTGAGATATCAACAATTAAATGTAAAAAATAGTGATATTACCAATACTTCTATTCGAATATGGTTTGTAAACTATGATTTCATAGTGATTACCTTAAGACTCACTAATTATCTATCAATTTTCATGGACTTAATGAATAGAGTCTCTGGAGATAACATCTATAAATTTTTGGAAGTATTTATCGATGATATTCTGATATACTACAAAAGTAAGGAGTATCGTGAGGATAAATTCAATACTCTTCTAAATACATTTTTAAGGGATAAACTATATGAATATTATAGTAACTATGAGTTCTATATGGTTGATATATCATTATTGGGGAATGTAATAATCAAAAAAAAAGAATTCTGTGGACTCTACTAAGATAAGGGAAACTAATAAGTGGACAAGTCCAATATCTATAATGAAGGTCATTTTTTTCCTTTGTCTATATGTGTACTAGCAATGATTTTTGAAGAACCAATCATGATTATCACACCCACAAGGAAAGTTGACTCAAAAATTAGTGGTGTTTTTATGGACAAGTGAATGTAAAGACTGTATCAAAGAGTTGAAAAGGAGGCTCATCACTACACTCGTACATACTCTTCCAACCAGTGGAGAACACTTTTTGGTGTACATCAATACATCAATAAGTAATTAGGATATGTAATGATTAAAAATTATAATGTAAATATCATGTTACTAAATCCACTCCTAAATTCATGAGAAAAAACTATCTCATGCATGATCTAGAGTTTGTTGTTGTGATCATTTCATTGAATATCCAGAATAATTAGCTTTATTGGGTGAAGTGTGATATGTATAATGATCATAAGAGCTTCAAATATATATTCACATAGAAGAGGATTAATATATAGCAGTAAATCTGGTTAGTTCTCATCAATGATTATTGCTTCTCAATCTACTACCATTCTGGTAAAGATAATAATCTTTAAAATTATCTATATAGAGAGGATCCTACAACATTATCAATGATGAGAATTGAGAAGGATCCAATCATCATATATATTCAATTGATGGACATGGGATTCATTATAGAAGGAAAATATTCAATCCTTTCTCAAATTATTTCTCAACCATCCCTCTAAGAAAAAATAAAGTATGCAAAAAGAAATACTGTGGAAATTTAGATGAACATGGAATCCAAGATAAATGAGAAATCATCAGAGTTAAAAATGGACGATGAAGGAGTTGTGAGATTTGGGTCACAACTATGTTTACCATTCAGTCATGAGATAAAATAATGATATTATTAATGATGCAAATTTCTCAATGTTCTCTATTTACCCAAGGAGCATAAAGAAGTATTGAGAACTATGATAGTAGTATTGATGGTATGATGTGAAGAAGAAGATCATAGAATATACATCAATGGTCCTGGTAAGTCATGAAGTGAAGGCTAAAGGTAAAAAATCTAAGGGGATGATGCATTCATTACAAATACCAACATGGAAATGGGGAAAAATCATCTTTGACATTATCATGGAAATTACAATGACATCCATAGGACATAATTTTATATGGTGTTTATGGATATTAATTCCAAGGTAGCTCACATTATCACAATTCGAGAGGACATCCCATTATATCAACATGCATGTATATACATCAAATAAGTGGTAATTCTGCATGCAGTGTCACTATCAATTCTATCTGATCGAGATCTGATATTCACAACCAAGTTTTGGAGATGTCTCATATATTCTCTAAACACTAAGTTGAAATAAATTATGGATTATCACCCTAAAATTGATGGAAAATTTGAGAAGAAAATTCAAAAACTAAAAGAAATTTTTAGAGACTATTTTATATATAACAATTGAGGATTGGACCAACATATTCCTATCATTGAGTTCTCCTACAATAATATTTTCCACTTAAATATCCAAATTTCTCCATATAAATCCATTTATGGTAATATATATTAAACATCGACATTCTGGTATGTATTTAGTGAACATAATCTACTAGGACATGAAATTATTTAAGAAATAATGGAAAAGGAAAAACCACTCAACATCCCATCAAGGTATCCCTAATCCAATAGAAGATATATGAATAAAATCTTCAATGATGCCTAGATTTTGAGTTTTGAGACTTGGTATATATCATCATATCTATATGGAAGAGGATCATGTGATTTGGGAAGAATAGAAATATGATTTCCAAGTATATAGGACCATTTGAGATTCTTGATTGTGTTTAAGCTATGGCATATTGATAAGAATATACACATACCGTGTCTCAAGTACAAGATGTATTCCACTTGCCCCTCTTTAGGAACTTCATATCGAATCCTTCAAATGTACCAAATTCATAGGTGGTATAGTTAGAAAATTTTCTATCGTATGAAGAGTATCCAATGAAGATCTTGGATAGTAGATAAAGTGTGTTATGCAAAAAGAATGACTTCATGGTAAAAGTACTATTGTGGAACCTTAAGCATAAGAACAAACATGGGAACCAGAGGAAGTGATGAAGGATAAGTACCCTCAATAGTTTTCAAGATAGAATTATAAAAAAATGGTGAAATTTCATAAGGCAGATAAATGGGATGACCCAAAAATTTTAATGGGCATTCCCTTCTTATAATTATGTAATATAGTATAATCACATAAAATCACACTAAGAACACGATAAAATCTTTATAAATGAATAATGAATGAAATAAGAGGTATATCTAGAAGTTAAAGATCATATAAAAATGGAATTGTAAAATGACCATTACAATATTAATGTTACCATTAAGAATAGATAATCATCCAATAGAATTGTAACCTAAACAATGAATGTATGACTAAAATTTATCCATATTATAATTAATATTATTATATTATTATATCATAGAATAAGTAAATAAATATTTCAAAATTTATGAATTAAATATTGGTATTTTTATTAAATATTAATGTTTATTTATAATTCCATAGTTAATATAGTTATTTAAAAAAATAATTTTAATAAAATAGATTCTCAAATTGACCCTTTTTTATTATGATTATTAGAAAATTTAATGAAAACATAATTAATGTTTCAAAGTGTTATAAAAAAATTTTAAATTTAAAATCATTATTTTCCATATAAATTATTATTTAAAATTAAAATTAAATTTCACATATTTAAAAAAATATTTCCATAAAATGGAGTTCATTTTTGAAATTATATATGTAAAAAGATTTTTACGATTATTTTTTGTGATTTTTATAAAATACATATTTTTTAGTGAATATTAAAATATGATAATTTATGATAAAGGCAAAAAACATGAATTATTGAGAAATAGATGATGTACGGCTGATTTAAGGCCAACATCTTATACTTTCCTTAAATATTTTAATATATTTAGTGATATTTATCAACCTATTAATATTCTTGAGAAAAATAATAAACTAATGAATTAAATAATCAAAAAACACCTCTCTCTTTCACTATAAACACCACCACTAACCACCTATTTTACACACCCTTTTCAATCTTTACGAATTATCCCAATTCATCCCAATAATCTTCTAAAGACTCCCCCAACCTTTAGTAGCCCTTTTTATCAACAAAATAAAACTACCTTTTCTCTAAGGAGGTTCTCAAGGATGATAAATTCAATAGGTAAACCAAACCTTATTTTTCTTTTAATTACTTTGAAAATTTATTTTATTTTCTTATTCTATCATCATCTCCCCAAATCAGTGTGAAGTGATAATTATTATATCTTATATATACTACAATATATTTATTTTAATGAATTATCCATCATAAGATCCCTTATACTCTCTCTTTTATTCAAAAAATTAAAACATTATCAGTGAGGTGTTAATTTATTGCACTCAATGAAAACAAATATTCATTTTCATTTAACGTTAAGAATTATGGTCTTAAAACATTTATATTGGTTTAAATAGATTGTAAATTCATGTTTTAAACCATTTTTATATTATAGATCTAATTTATACACATAATATTAAATAAAAAGTAAAAACTAATTCGTGAGGACGGAAACCCACCCAAAGTAATCCGAAATATTATCACAAAAATCATATCTAAGGATTCTTCCTCCTCCAAAAATAAAAAACTGAATTATTTAAAAATTTAATTATAAATATGTTTATTAATAACATATAAATACAATTCTAGATCTATATTCCAAATTTACATGAACTTCCACTCTCTTATACAAGGTAAATGATCATGAAAACCATGAAAATGAACACTACCAAATGATGAAATTCAAAAATATAACCCATAAAAAAGGCCACAAATGAAATTAATAAACATTAATAAATAAATAAAATGTATAATATGTTATTTAATTATTAATTATTTATTCCAATTTTATTATACATTACATTAAGTGCAAGTGAATATCACATTAAGAAATAAGTTTAGAGTTTCTACCTAAACCACCATTTTTTCTTCAGGTAACACTTTTTCGCTTTTTACCCCAATTTATTGATTCATTAATTTTGTGTAGATCTTATATATTATATTTATGTGATCCAAAATCTTGTATCCAAACCACATCCTCATTATTTTATAAGTAAATACATGTTTTAAAAAGGTTCCCTTATCAATTCTTCCCAAAAATAATCCATGATTAAAGGAGCCTCTTGTTTTCTTACACATTTTAAGTGCAATCAATAATATTTTTTATTCCAACCCTATATGTATAAAATCACTACTTTCATCATGAAAAACTATCTTCGTTTATTTTTGGTATCATAAAAAAATCCATTTTCACTTTAACCACTCTTAAATATTTTCCTTATCATGCACTAAAATGTGTCATTTATACATTTCTTAAACACTTTTTTTAGGACTATTCACTTTAGTTGGAAATAAATTATCATGATATATTAATATTTTCACATATTAATTTAGTTTTATGATTTAAATCCATTTTTTCATGGACACCATTGTGATATTCCCTTTTGCTATGTTTTATTACATGATTACAATACCGAATTATTTCCATGGGTAACCCTTATACTTGATTCATCATGTGGAAAACATATGCATGAAAATTTTATGATGGTTTTTTCTAAATATAACTATAATAAATTTGTTAATTTTTAGTTGTGTAATGTTAGAATAGGGAGTGAACCTAATTCCTTTATGGGACATTGTCCGCCATGTGCAATGGTCTTGGCAGTTAGCCTTGACTCATGTTAATGTAATTTTGTGTGTTGTTTCTACTTTCCAATGATTCCATTATTATCTTTTCCTATTTTATGAATGTTAGATTTTCTGATGTTTATTCATGTTCCATTCCTATTATGTTATCATGTTATTTCTTCTAACTCATGTGATGTGTTTATTCCTATTATTATTCCCTAACTGGGATTTTTAGATCATCTTTTTTGTTCATGTATTCCCCAGGTTCTTCTTTGCAGATGTACAAAATCAATGAATGTTATGATCACTTTATGGATTAATATAAAAAATATTTTATATTCAATTTCTATGTCTTCAGTTTTATGGACCTAATCATCCAATGAAACTATAATTTATAAGTATTTTTTGTAATTTGGTGGTTAATTATGCTTAAAATAAATTATTTATATGTTTAGAAGTCATATGGTTCTATATAGGTGATATTTATAATTGATCAGATAGTAATGGATGTCTCGGAATATTCGTGATGGTTCCATGGATTTTTCAAAATTCCATGGTACATAGCATGTAATCTAGAGATACATAAAATGTGGTACCCCCTTTTTGTGGTGTTATGGTTTCTGAAGAAAGTTATAGATTACACACCATATGAAACCTATCATTAGAAATATATCTTGTGGATTGAGGACTTTTGTGCACTACGGGATTACTTGGGAATGGGTTGAGTACATGGCCACTGTACATGGGCACGCCATGAAGTACATGTGCACATGAAAAAAGAACAAGAAGAGTGTTTGTTGACCCTTACACACCATGTACCTAATGAGGAAACATCATGTATTTGGATATTTAAATACCATGTGAGAAACTCATGAATGGGATGACTAGAGGTTAGAAAGACACACCATGAATCCCTATTGTACTATGTGTACTCCATCTAAGGGTGTCTTGAGTAAATTATTTCATTAGTAAAAAGAAGATTCGTTTTGTGTGGAACCTTGGTCATTTTTTTATAAGGGTATAATGTATAATTACAAACTTGGTATATGGTTTTTGATTTCTCTATGATTTTATACCAGATAGATATTGAAGAAACCCTATGATACAAGGTTGGAATCCTCTATCATTACACTGTGGGGTTTGGGGTGTTGGCATGACCACCATGTATAGGGAATAAATCCCTTATCTAGCAGAAATATCCTATATGGGTTACAGTTTCACCCTAGTAAACCAATGTGTGATCTGATACATGGGAAATAAAATATTTTGGAATCCAGAATGTAATTATTTATGTGGCTGGATGAGAACGTTCTCTTATCTTAGTGTCTTCAATGATATAATATCTCATAGATTGAGTTCTCCAAAGTTTAGTATTACCTTGATTCTTTAGACAACATAAACTGGCATGCAATATTGATAGATACATTATGAGACAAGTTTTATTTTATAATTATATTTCAGTTAATATATAATTTTTATGAGATAAATACTCTTTATTATTTATATTGGGTAATTTCATGGTTTCCAATTTGATATTTTAATACTCACCTCATCATAGTATATTCACATATGTGTCATGACTTATGAATATGATAATCCTTTTGATGGAATCTTAGGATGATTATGACTAGGAATATCATTGTAAGATAGAGAAATAGAGTTGTTTTTTAGGAGTTACATTTTTCAATAGTTCCCACATTTTAAGTAGGTTACACTCATTAATTTTGGTTGGGATTTCATTTTTTCACATTAATACTTCATAATTTTTTTCATTCTATTATTATGGTATTGATGTTATTCAAGAATGGGTATAATTTTTGTCTCATACATTTCAAAAGTTTATGGGATCAGTGATGTGTGTGTGTATATAAATGTATATTTGGTTAATATAGTCCATTTTTTATTTTATGACTTAGTTTTGGTCACTATCCCCCTTCCTATTATAGGTTTTTGTGTGTTATTCACACTTAGCATATAACTAACAGGGCTGACCCTAGTGGTTCGGTGAAGCATCCCAAACCAAAATTGCATGTATCCAGTGTCTTTTACTAATTACATTGGCATGATTATAAATACTCAAATCTCTAAGGAACAATAGTTTTGTAGTCTTGGTTAACCACATGCATAAATGATTCTTTTATTACAAATGAATAAACTAATTAAAATATATATTTATTTTCATTCTAAAATAAAATCATTGAGAATATCAATATTCTAACAAGTAAATCCAGGAATATAATTTATAGTATAAATCTGGGATTCTTGGAGATGGAAACCTAACAAGGTTGAGCTCAAATTCTTAGTGATGGAAAAATATATTGGAATAAATAATGAATTAATGAGAATATTAATTATGAAATGGTAAATAATTGAACTCATATTCCATATAATCAATAAACTAATAATGATGTGAATAAATAAAATAGTGAGGTAATAAATCGAAATACATGAAATTAAAATAACTAGATGAGGAAAAATAATTATTGAAATATATTAAATTGAAACACATTCAATTTAATAAATGAACTGTAAATAAATTTTTTTCCATTGCTATATCGATGAAAAAATATCATGGATTAATATTAAATGAAATATATATAGGGGGAATTTATTTTTATTGAATGACATTTCATAGCCACAAGAGGACCTATGCTGTCAAGATCCATCATGAAGATATTTTTAAACTATTGATATAAACCCATTAAATTTTTTTAACTTTTTTGTCTCATGAGAACCTATTGATGCATAGAGGATCTATACAATGGATGGGTTTCACCCATCATTTCATGTCGAAATCATTCTTCATATCAAGTAATCGATTTAATTAATAAACAATAAGCCTTACCAAATATTTGTTTGGAATAATGATTACAAAATTATCAATATTTACCCAAAAAATAAGATATCTATCAAAGTTGAAATCATATGAAAAATGCTACACGGTTTAGGAAAAAGTAATATCCATGAAAAAAGAAATGGATAATTTAGTTGATATTCCCTGATCAGTGATCATATGAGATTGAATTTTGGAAGGGTACTAAAAAATGAATCATGGAAGTGAATTTGAATATTTACCTCATAAAAATATATTATAAACCTTATATATAATGATAAAGCATGATATTAATACAAAAATTCCCATGTGGATTAAAATAAAGGGTTTCTTTCATTGATGAATAGAAATATTATTAAAATTTCCGTTGAAAATATTATTTAGGAAGATGACCATTTGTTTTGAAAAAAATTAAGATTCCTATTCATTCAAAATTTATTTTAAAATAAAATATTTAAAATGAAATATTTTAAACAAGAAATCATAGTTTAGAAAAAATTATGGTGGTTAAACTCAAACATGTTATACATGGTAAAAAGAATATTCATTTTTCATGGTAAAAATGATAGAAAATTCCTTGATCGGAAATCAATAAGATGATTTCATTAAAAAGGATGTAAAAGAGAAAAAGTGTAAAAATGTATTTACAAAATAACTTTAAAATTATTCTTGAAGACATCTTTATAAAACATGGTTTTTATAAGTAAACAAGTTCTTCGATAAAGAGTGATATGAAGTCTGGTTTTCTTTAAAATATTTTAAAACACATTAAGTACCAAAGAGTGGGAAAATGGCACTAATAATTGAAAAGGATAATGATTTACTAGAGTAGAAGAAAATTAAAGGGTTTTTTGATCAATGGTAATATAATTTCCTCAAATTGAAATACTATTGAAATATCAATAATGTTATTTTAGAGGAAACTAATCGTTAAATATTCTAAAGTGTCTCACACCAGATTGAAACAATTTAAATCTTAAACATCATGATGTATTAATATTAAATTAAAGCATTAAATTCCATGAAGATAAATTATTTCATGATATAATATAAAAAATGGGAAGTAGATACACTAGATAAAATGTGTGAGTGGTTGACAGGAAATTTATCTAACGGATGTAAAAATTGAGAGGAGAATTGATTAAGTTGAGTTTCTTTTCGAGTTAACATCATTTAACTTAATATATGATAATCATATGTTAATTTTATACATTATTGATAACCTTTTTAATGTTTATCATTAAATGTATTTCAATGTTTAATATTTCATATACAACTGCATAAACAATTATGTTTATATTGGGTGTTTTGACCAAATTTGGTTTATGTGTTAAAAATAACCTTGGTAGGTCAACTATGATCAAAGGGTACATTATATAACATTTTCATAATAATAACCATGAAATAATTATAATATTTACATATAATTTATAATTTTAAAATTAATATTTGAATATTCTAATGAAAAATTAATCAATGTTATGATCATAGAGATGGTAGGTTGTACAAATGCATGAGTAACATTCCCAATTTTCAATTATCATTATGGAAAGAAGGTATATAACACCTCATCTTTTCGGAATGATCATAATATCATAAACAACATATAATTCAATAATATATATGTATATTTGGATTATATTTATGAAAAAGGAATCCCATCATGTTGAGGGGGCGGTAGTCCACTCATCAATGAACGATGTTATCACTTTTTAAGTGTTTGAAAAGGTAACAAAGAAAATGATATATATATATATATATTATATTTACATAAAGGTAATTATTTCATGAATATCATTTATGGGTTGTTTATTTTATATATTATTAGTTAAAACGATCCTTTATGCTTTCCATGATTAGTGTGAATGAATCACAATGCTTCGAGGGGGCAGTAGTTCACACTTCCTCAAACGATGTTATTGTATTAACGTAAAATAAAAAGTATTAAATGTATGTGTAATGACATGATTAAATAATTATATAGACATGATTAATATCATATATATCATATATATAAATATTTTCCACCATAATTTCCTCCAAGATAAGTGGTAAGGAAAAAATGAACAATCGTCATTTCACGAGGTCGTGGTTCTCTGTACAAAGAAACATTATACTCGTTACCCATTAGAGTAAAGTGTGTGTATGTTTAAGAAGAACCCATTACATAAAAAGTACTATTATATTGATTATACTAGTTTTTTTTCATAATAATGTTATAAGAATACATGAGATATTCGATAATAGAAATAAAATTAATAATTTTAGGAGAAAACATTACCTCTTAATTGAGTAACTACTTTTGGTTTGCACCAAAAGGATTCCTTGAAAGGATTTATGAAAAAATGGATTCTTCATGATCGATGTTAGGGATTTCATAGATATATTTTTTGAAGATATGTTCTGAACCTCAGTGGTTTGAAATTTTTGAAGAATGTGGAGAGGTGGTGGCCTTTTATTGGGAAGGAAAATGACTCACTTGGAATTTTTGGAAACACGTTAGGTGTACACATGTTCTTACCTAAAAAATGTAATAAAAAACAAATAAATAATTGAAGGTTCATTTATATATTATGGCCATACAATTGGATTTGTACATGTGGGAATAGCATTTGGGCCCCTTAGTTAAAGGTTAAGTCCTTTAATAATCTTAATTTTTTATTAATCAGTGTAATAAATTTTAATTACATTCAATAATATTTTTAGTCAAAATTAAAGTTAGTATAATTAGAATGTATAAATTATTATGATTCCAAATATTTAATTCATTTTTTAAGAATCAAATCATATATGTGGAAGAAAATTGTTTCAAAATCATCCCACATGCGGGATGATAATGTGGGTTTTGAAAGTAACAATGTTAGAATGATTTCTTTGTTTTTATAATCAATTTCAAAGTGAAATTGTCTCTAATAAAATACATTGAATAAAATGATAAAAAAATTATCAAATTAAACTTTAAAATAAATTAAATTTATAATTTAACCTTATAAATAAATTTTATGAAAAAGTTGTATTGAACTAAAAGTAACCATTTTTTAATATTCATTATAAAAATTAAATGTTTCAAAAAAAAATCAAAAAGTTTCCCTAACCGAATTATTATATTTTTAATTCAATTATGAAGTTTATTATGATATATTAAATCAATTAATATTTCAAAATTCATATTTAAAATAGGTTCTACATTAAATGATGGTAAAATTACCATTATAAAAAAATAGCTTGTTATATGAAAAATAGTGTTTTGTTATTATATTAAAAATCTAAAACCCAATGGATGAATATAAAAAATATTTGAATTAATAATATATATATATTACATTAATATCAATCAATAATTGTAAGTAATTTATTTTATTATCATAGAAAAACATTTTGAGCAAAAAAGATAATTATAAATATTAATAACCATTTTATATTCAACTGATTATTATATTCATTAATAATTAATTTGTAACCAATTAACTGATTATTTCATCTTATAATCCATTATAATCTTATGTTTTTATTACTATTAATAATAGTAATTTAACATCAAATTTATATCACATTATATTCTAATAATATATTATTTTTCGTTAAAACTTGGACTTGCGGGTAATACATGCCATCGAGTAAGGTATCTCCTTCATGTAACACATTCTAACATGGTTTTCCATGAATTTAAATATATATAATCTTTTTAAAAAGTAAATATATTATAAGTTACAAAGATATTATATTACCTCGGGCACTTGGTGTGTAGTGTCATACATACTATCAAATAGATAGTTATAACATCATATTTTCAGGTCATCACATTCTCCACACATTATTTAAATTGAGTTCTCACAATTTAAACTCAATCATGGTGATATATTGTTTTATAATTACATTCCTTTAAATCCGAATCGTCATAAGGTTTTGTAAAAAATCATCCAGAAAAGATAGACTGGAAAGTAAAAAATGTATAAAGACACGACCTTAACCATTACATAATCTTGAATTATGTAAAGAATTCACATTGAGTATCTTTTCTGGTTTAGAGTTTCAAATAATGAGGCCATAATTATTAAATAACTACTTTAATATAACATGTAGACACAACTAACCAGTATTGGTTTTTCATAAAATAAAAAACTCTTGAAAAAAAGAGACATATCTAATTCCATGTTTTAGACAATGTGGCGTTTTCTGGATCACATCCTCGACCCTGGCCAACTTTACGTCCTCAAAAAAACATTTCAAAACTTGGGATGAGGATAAAAATCATAGTAAGTGTTATAAAATAATGAAAAAAAACATTATCCCATCAATAAATACAAATCAATGAAACGATAATTTTCAATTATAACATTCCAAATGAAATCATATGATTTATGAATAACATACAGAAATCATAAATCATAATGTTAAGTTATGTAATTCATAACATACTTACATTATATCTATCACAACTACATAGGGATTCACATTTGGAATACCCATTATAGTATATTCCCTAAATCTCTTAGAAGAAACATTAACATTTACATCTTTCATGTTACCCAATGAATTTAAGAGGTATCTCAGGCTCACCCACCCTATGTTTATCATGGGACCAACCATATACATAAACAATACCCAATAACCATAACATATTCATAACACAAAACACATGCATAATAGAATGATAACATTTCCACGTTCCAATCACAATATAACAAATAAAAATATAGAAATAAACAATGCTTTGTCAAATAATTTTCAAAACCATTAAAAAATTTTAATAAAGAGATTTTTCAATCAAAGTGTACCATACCAATTTGATGATTTTAAATGAATTATCATTTTAAAAAATTAATGTACATATAAATAAATCCTAAAAACCATTTTGAAATCATGGAGATTAATGAGAAATATTTAGATGAATAAATCTTTTAAACATTTAAAATAATATTTTAGTTAATGAGTTTTCGACCAAATGAGAGTTGCTTGAATAAAAATAATCGGGGAATAAAATTTAATCAGGGAATTATAATATCATAAGAATAAAGGGATTAATTATATAATATTACAAAGTACAGTATATACACCACATAAGATTGAATTGGTGCATGACAAAAATGAAGTCTCAATGGAATGTAAATTGAGATGAAATCCCTTATAAAAATTTTATCCTTTGATTAAGGATAAACACATTACCTAATAATGTGTGAAAAATAAGAATAAACTCAATATAAGTGGATATTAAGTGTGAAACAATAATAGGTTATTCACACATATTCATAGCACGACATAATCAAGAAGTATAAGCTTGACCCAATGAATTGAAATTGGGTGAAGAACTTCCCTAACAGAAATTTGACAGCCTAACAATGTCACATTAAAATTCAAAAAATGAATTGATGAGAGAGAAAAGGGTATCTCATCACATGGACATAAAATTAATAGAAATAATGATATAAAAGAACATATCCCATAATAAGAAGATGTAAATTAAAAGACAAAACAAAAATAAATCTTTTAAAATGAGGAGGGTGAAAGGTTCCCTTACCGACTTGATAACTTGCGAAACATACACCCCATGAAAGATGGATCATACAATGAATATGATAATATACATAAATTTAACTATATTACACAATTAATTAAATCAATTGTACTACATAAACTGCACAAAATGAAATTCTGGCAATATAGTATGAATTTCAAGGGAATAAAGAGTGACATGGAAACACCTTACCACATTGTAATCAATTGAGTCGTATGAACAAAAGATAATAACCACAAAATTAATCACATAATACCATGAATATAAAAAGAATCAGAATAATATATATCAAATGGAAGTACCCAATACACCACATGCAATAAATAAGTGGCAAATAATGGAAATCTCACAGAACTGAATGTGAGATAAGAAATCTCTTACCTCGTGTCTGACTTGACTTGTTTGTTCCTTGTTCTTCCAGAATAATAAACTTAAGTTAAACTATACTTTATTAAGAACAAATTTTCAAGTTTATTATAGATTTTATATCACTTATTAACATGTTATAAACCTTATTTAATCATTTATGTTAATAATGGTTATTTTGTCGATATTTGGTACTTGAGTTAAAAATGAACACCTTATAATTACAAGTTGACCATGTGGTCAAGAGTACATTATCTCCAGAATGATATTCAGGATTTAGATATCATATATATCATCTATATCCAGTATATATAAGTTTTTATAATATTACATAACATTTGTAGATAAGAAATGAAATGCACTTTTCATGGAGACGGTTAGTCGTAGGTACGAATGAACGCTGCTTTCATTTATATTTCATATTTTAATTGATTGAAAACATTATGATAAATAGTAATATTATAATTCCAATATAATATCATATATAATTTCAATAACTCCATCTTTTATACATCCCATGTATGGTTTGAATGAGTCATATCACATTGAGGGGGCGGTAGTCAGCACTTCCTCAAATGAAATTATCGCGTTTAATCATAATGGAAACCATAATGGTATGTTATAAATTAAAAATATAGAAGAATAAATAAAACATAAACATAATATATATCATTTATAAATATAGTTCCATTATAATTTCGACCATAATAGATGGCAGGAGATAATTGAACAATCATTATTTCGTGAGGCATTAGTTCTCCATCCACAAAAACAGTATGTTCATTACACATTAGATGGATGTGTGTGTATGTTTAGTTCATATAATTATCATAAAAATATCCTAAAATATTTATGATACTGTTTTTGTTATAAAATAAATGACTGAAAACAGTTTAGGGATTGTAGAAGTAAAATAAAAGAAATTACTTTAAGAGAAATGGTTACCTTTAATTCAGGTCACTTCCATTGGTTTAAACCTAATGGACTTATTGAAGTGCCTTCTTCCAAAGGTTAGGCCTCTTAGAGGAATATAGGGATCTTTAAAGATAATTTGGTCATGGGTTGGATGAGCCAAAGGGCATGAGAGGTGTGGGGAATTGGATATAAGTGAGGGATTTTTATAAGGGGGAGGGGCTCTTTAGGATAGTATGAAAATATTATTTTATTATATAATGATTTTGGGTTTCTAATTGTCCAAAAATAATTATGGTAAATGATAATATGACTCATGTTCAATATAAATTCATACAATAAGAATTGGACATGTTTTGGATGTTATTTTAAAACTCATAATCTTGTTTATTTAAATCATTTCATAATGAGGTAAATACTACATCATTTTTGTGTCATAAATAACTTTATTTATATGATGTCTCAAAATTATTAAAAAAATACCATGATGTAGGAAATATTTTTATATTTCCAATTAATATTTATAGTCGAAATTATATATTACATTAACCCATGTAAAAATTAATTTACTAATTGATATTTGTTTTGGTCATTTTTGGATTTACTTTAAATTAATTAACCTAAAGTGTCATTATCACTATCAAGTAACTCTATAGGGTCCCAAAATCAACCAAAGGAAGAAGGTGGCAGGAAATTACTCATCCAATAATGTTATTACAAGTGTTAAGGTAATTATTTATTATTATAATATTTTTGAACGTGGAATTACTCTATTTACCTTTAACCGCGGTAAATAAATGTCAAAAGTTACTATCCACCAAAAAATTATTTTCATATTATTGAACCACATTTTAATTATTAATAACGACCATGTATGTTGGATTTTCATAATTCAATTCATAGAAGCGGTAAAATTGAATTTAAATGAAAAAGTTTGTTTTTTAACTACTACTTAGTGCTTTCACTATTCTTTAAAAATTGACGTTTTTCAGAAAAATACCAAAAAATCAGACTAAGATATATTTGATATTCCAAATTAAAAAATTATGCCTATTTTTAAAAATTCAAAATATAGAAGTTTCTTTAATTAATTTGAAATTATTTCTCGTTTTCAAAACAAATTTCATGTTTTAAAAAAATAACAACTATCAAAAGATTGACAGTTGTTTATGCCCAATTTAAAATTAAAATTACATCCACTGAACAAAATTGGATTAAATGGTAAAAACATAATATAATTACACTTTAAAACCAATTAAAATGGTAATATAATGATATAAATAAATTTTCTTAAAAGAAAATTTTGAATTAAAATAAAGTAATTTTCACTTTTCGTTAAAAATTGAATTTGATCATAAAAATACCAAACATTTACCCAAGGAAAATTTTGATGTCCCAATTATAAAGAAAATATTTATTTGGTCAAATAGAATATCTAAAAATGACCAAAACTATATTTAATGATGGATCCCCATCAAAAAGCTGTAAATCAACCTTTTAAGGTAAATTAGACTTTAAATAATATTCTTTCTTATATTAAGCATCAAAAATTTTTTGGGTAAATTTAAAAATTATTAAAAAACATGTATAATTATTTTTTGATAGTTCTATTCAATACCACCATTACAACTACAAGGAATTAACTACTATTTGAAATAATTATAATATTATATTATTTTTTAGTACAACTCAATGTTGTGTGCAACATATGATTTAAAAGAATCCAGTTGTTTTGTATCAGGTATTAAATCAGACATAGCATCCCCTTTAAAGAAAAATTAATATTTAATTCACTAATATTAAAAAAAATGTAAACATTATATTCTTTATTTACCTGGGATGTTACAAAAGGTCTCATGGACTACCATTTATCTAGTTCTCAAATTAGGAGACAAGATCAGTGGAAATTTGAGATACGTACATGGAAGAATAGAATAAATTTTTATAAGGAGTTAATAAGTTCATCAATCAAAAACAAGTGAATGATAAGTAGAATATTGAGGGCCTAAAATCCAAAAATCTGTGATGATTTAACAGACCATTGGTTCAACCAAAATTATTGTATTAGGATAAAATTTTTGTTTGAGGATACTTTTCCAAAGGTTGATGAACTATTTTATTCACTAAGAATATAAAAAATATACTTAGTTGATACATTTACATTTCATATGTTAATCCTATCTTTTGGTTGTTCTTCGATCAAAATTTAATTCATTAAAAATTTAATATTGATGTATAAAGAAAAAAATAAATTTTCCAATGGATATTAAGGCTCATAAAAGAGTGAAAAGTATGATTATTTATCTTTAACTATCATCCAAATAAAATATGGATAATCAATCACTGACTAATCCAAAGAAAGTGATGTTATTGGATCATTATTAATATTTATTCATTAAATTGTTTCACAAAATATAATGATAAAATAACCAAGAAATTTCATAGGTAAGTGGTTGTTGTGAAACCCTCGTTTTATTTAAATCATGAGTTCAAGACCCTCGGCCTTAATAGATTTTAATTGTTTTCACCCGGCTTATAGGTTTTACTTTTCTAAAATGATATTAATATATTATATAAAATATGATGGACATCCTTCAAATAAGGATGTCTACTAAATATAATTTTAACAATGATTTTGAATACAAACCTATCACATAAATACATTAAATTACTTCCTAATAAATCCTTCCATGGTCTAAAGTTTATCTTATAGATGATCATATTGATTCAGGTAATGTATTTTTTATCCAAATATATGATAATAAACTATAAAGTATTTCTTAGGATGAGCATTATTTCATTCCATAATACTCTTTATTTTTACTTAGTAAAACTTTTCTTTATTTCTTTCTTTACTGAACATAGATTATTTCTTTGTTCCATTAAGATGCATTTTTGGGCATCTCATTCCACAATTTATTATGTAAAAAATTAATCCTTGTATTCTTTACAATATCTACCAGTCATGTTCTTAGAAACATACATACTTATCATAATTGGAGTGTTCGGGAATAGTTAAAGGTATATATAGTTAATCATATTTTGGGAAACTGAATTTGGAGTAAACATGATAACCTTAACTCCTATGAAAAAATAATTTGGTTTCTCATTTTCACCACTTATTCCTTATATTTGGATGTGAATATGAATCATTCATGTTCTAGACATTGATTAAATCCGAATGAATATTGTGAGAAACAATTCTAATAGCGAGAGAAGCATATACTTTTCTATAAGATATTAAATTAATGATAACTTAGATTTAAATATAAAAAACCTTTTTTATCCTAGAATATTAATTTACATTATCTATTCAAATCGTTCATAATAGTTTGTAAATAAAATGTTAATTTTCCAAAGAATGTCCCTCAAGAGTGTTAAACCTGGTGTACAATAAAGCTTGTTGTCGTGTATCAGGTCACACCGAGTCAAACACTGAACACCTTCTCATAGTTATTATTTTTAGGTATATATATTCTAGAACAACTTCCAAATGTAGTATCTAGATAAAGATGTATTTCTAAGAGGACCAATATAATATATACATTAACAAAATTCTATGATGTTATTCTATACTTATCCTCAATTTCTGCCTTAGGGTTATGTTCTCAAACCAATATTTCCTAAATCTAGTTCGAAAATTTTCTATAAAACGTTATATGATACTAATTGAATCTTTTTGACCCTAGACATCACATATTTTGTGTTTGATACTAAATAAATTTTCCTAATAATGAGGAATAAAATCTCGAAGGATTGAGAGTTTAGTAGTCATGGTAAACTCTATGTATAAATGTTCCTTTTATTATAAATGGATAAAGTAATTAAAGCATAAAATTTTTCTTTATTATACCTAAAAAACCTCGAAGATAATTTTTTTCCAACTAATAAATCCATAAATCTCTTTCACAGTGTGATTCATTTATTCTTAGGTAAAGAAACATAACAATGGTGAGATTAAATGTTTGGTAAAGGAAAAATATAGCGAAAGAAATAATGAATCAATCAGAATAATAAAAAGGACATGCTAAATCAATAATCTCACATGCCATATAATCAATGAACTAATAAGGAAGTTCATAAAAAATATATAAATTTAATAATTGTGAACACATTCTATTTATCAAACTAGATAAAAAATAAATATGGAAAGGTTAGAAACCAAAACACATACCATTTAATCGATGAACTGAAAATTAAATGATTCCATAGATATGATGATGAATAATAGTATAGATGAATAATAACTAAAATATATTTTAGTGGAATGATTATTTATTGGATTTCATGTCATAGGCACCTAAGGACCTATACTATCCTGATCCATCCTCTGGAGAGTTTAATACTATAAATAGAAACATGTTTAATTGAAGAAACTTATTTTTCTCAAGAGAATGTATTGATGCATCAGGGAGAGATATAATGTCTGGGATCTACCCATCATTTCATGTCCAAATCATTCTTTGTAATATGTAATATATTTAACAAATAAAAAGAAAGCCTTATAAAATTTATATATGGAATCAATAATACAGAATTATAAATATTTCCACAAGTATAAAAATAACTATTAAAGAAGACACCATATGTAAAATGGTAAATAATTTAAGAAATAGTAATATCCATGATAAATGAAATAGATTATTTAGTTTATTCAAAGATCAATGATCATATAAGATTTAATATTTCAAGGGTATTAAGAAAGGAATCATGGAAGTTAATGTGAATATTATCCTTGGAAAATCATTTATAAACCATTCAGAGAAATATTAAGGATTGTATCAATACAACATTTCCCAAGTTCAGTAAAATAATTGGTTTTTGAGGATGATGAATGGTAATATTATTAAAATATATTCTAAGGACATTCTTGAGGCAGTCATCATTTTAATTTGTAAATACATATGAAAAACCTTTTCATTGAAAAATTATTTGGAGAATAATTACTTTAAAAATAATTTTTTTAAACATGAAAAGGATTATTTGATGAAATAAAGATGATAAAATATATACACGTTATACAAGGTAAAAATAAAATTCAATTTTCATGGTATAATGGATTGAAAAATTCCTTTTTCGAAAAGAGATAAGAATATTCCTTTTAAAAATTAAAAAAGTAAAAAAGGAGAAAAACTATCTATACCAAATCATTTTATGTGAATTTTTTAAAACATTTTAATAAATCATGGGTTTTAATAGTAAATAGTTTCTCAAACTAAATAAATTTATTCTAGATACCCATGATTGATTTACATGTACATTACATTAATTTTGCTGATTACTTAATACATGACACAAACAGACACCCAAATATTGTATTGGTTTAGTGTCTTTGGAAACACAGAACATAATCATTGAACGTAGTAAAATATCTTCAATATCTCCCATAAATATCAACCAATTTATTTTTCCTACCTAAATAATTTCATTATATCCTGGGGAAATGAAAACATAAAAAGGGTTAGCTCAAATTCTCAGTAAGGATAAAGATGAATAACATCAAACAAAACATAAACATAAGAATGTGAAAACATAAACATACATTTTGAATATCAAAATCGTGATTCCATAAATAAATCATGGTTCTATGGAAGTCATAGATCGTAAAGTAACATTCACCATGATAAAATAGCATTTTGAAAAAATCCTAGGATTGTGGAAAATAAATAAGCATATAATATGATTTCCATAGTAGCCAAGTATTTGATTCCAAGTCCATTATTTTGGAAGAAGTCCCTCACTAACCCGAGTTTAGTTGTTGTTCCAGCCATATATTTCTGAATCGTGTTTAAACATTTATTAACTTATAATAGAACCATAATAATATTTATGATATCATATATGTTTCACTTATGACTTTATATTACTCGTTTCTTTATCAATTCCTTGTTAAAGTAAGGTTTTGGGTAATAATAATTTTATTTATCATTCATGTTTTGACTTGTTTTTATTGATATTATTATATAGATCATGATTTACTTACCTTAATAAAGTAAAAAATTATTTATTTGTCATATATATTCTGAATAATAATATATGTAATAGATTGATAAATAAAATGAAAAACACCGTTCATGGAGATGGTAGGTCATGCGTACGCATGAAAGTTGTTTGTTTTTCCTTATTGAATTGAATGGAAAAATGTAAATGAAATATATATATATATATCCAGTAGAATTATTATTTCATATATTTCATTTGTATTTATTATATATAAGTTATAATCAATATTTAATGGTTAACGTGGATAATGAATCTCATCATGTCGTGGAGACGATAAGTCGTACTTACGCATGAGAGATGATATCATTCCTTGATGGTTAAATATTATGGAATTCGATATTATATGAACTTTAATTAAATAATATCATGTTATATTTATTATAAAAAGTCATTATACTCATAAATATACCCATCCAAATTAAGTATTTTTGAATAACAAATTACATCCGGGTGTGGACACGATAAACTATATGTACGCACGCATGATGATATTATTATTCATAGGATGGATATAATGAGTTATAAGTTTGTCCCATAATTATAATAACATCTCATATTGTATAAGATATTGTATTTGTTACTTTAGTATGGAATAAAAATAAAAATAGTGGAAAATAATTTTGAAAGTGGTGATAAAACAATTACCTTTTTCTAGTTATCTCTTTTTGGTATGCACAAAAGGACTTTTTAAGATTACTTTCTTCCCAAATTGAGTCCTATAGGATAATTATAGGGATTTTGGGAAGAAATTTGGGTAGCTTTTGTAATATCCAGTAGGCTTTGGAGGTTTGATTAAAAGATAATGAGTGGTTAACTTTTAAAAGATATGAGTGGGTATCCTTTGCAAATTCTTGAAATATTAAATTATTATAAAATCATTTTTGGTTTATAATGATCTCAAAGTCATTTATTTAGAATATAGGATGAATATGTTTATAAATAAACTAAAAAAATTAAATTTAGACTTGTTTTGATTTTATTTTAAAACTTATAATTTTGATTTATCCTTAGTTAATCTATTTAATTTTATTTGTGGTAATAAAATTATAAATATTGAATTGTTATAAATATTTACTTATGTGTTTTCAATTATGAATAATTAGATAATTTATGAAATTTTGAAACAAATAATTTTCCCTTTTTAATTTTTAAATATTTTTGTAATTTTTAAATAATTTAACAATATGTTATTTTTATAAAATATGAATAGTTTCAATTTTGACAGCATTCATGTATTTGACATAAAATAAGATCCAAATAGAAGATAAATTCAAATAGAAATATTTAATATACTCTTAACATGTCATATGAACCTATAAAATTTGTGGAGAACATTAATTAGTTCATATGATATTTATTTTAATATTTTTTAAATCCTTTTATTTGATATTTCTATCAATAATATAATTACTACATCCCTATTATGTCATCATTAATGGTAATTAATTAATCTCTAAAAATTATAAGTAAATTCACATCATGTTGATAATTTCATTATATTTATGTAGACTATTTATGATTTAAATTTTATCTTGTTTATCACAATATTGAACTTATTATACTTATAAGATATATGAGAGTGACATGTTGTCACCTTCTTTTGTTTTAATTATAATTATATCAATTTCAAGAAAAAATTCTATTAAATGAATTGATATCAACCCATATGTGATATTGGTAGACTGTAATTCATCTAATAGGAATTTTTATGGTCTTATGGTAATTTTAGTATGTTTACCATATTTTTAGTTACCCTGATTTACTTGATTTACCTTTAAGTGTGGTAACAAAATTACCATAGTAACTATTCATAAATAAAAAACTAAAATCAACCTATTAACAAACTTTGGACCCACTAATTCCAAATATTGAATCCGTGTTTCATAATTCAAAACATAGAATTGGATGAAATAAATTTATAATTAATTTCCATTGTCAAATACCGAATGAAACGGTTTTTATGAAGAAAAAACTTATCAAAAGATTATCAATTGATTTTGTGCAATTTAAAAGTGAAGTTATATTTAATCAATAGAATTGTATTAAAATAAAAAAAATCCAATTTCACTTGAAACCCAATTAAAACTATAATATAACTATATAAATAAATTAAATGAAAAGTCAGTTTTGAATTAAAATGCGGTACTTTTTACTATTAATTAAAATATGAATTTAAACAGAATAAATAAAAAAAATTAAAACTACTATATATTGATAACCCATTTCCAAAAAAGATGTTTATTTTGAAAAATATAATATTAAAAGTGTTAAAAATTATATTTAGAATGGGTGCAACATCACAAGGTGGAAAAACTGTATTTTTTTTAAAATGATTCTTTTATCCGAAAAATAGAATTTGTTCTTATATATTCTCTAGAAAATACATATTATGAATGATAATGTTACATCAAATTCTAACGTATGTTAATACTATTCCTACTAGATATTTTATATCTCATTAAATAATAATATTTTAATAATATATCAATTTTTAGTGAAACTCGGTATTATGTACGACACATGTTATTGAGGAAGGTCACTCTTGCGTGCAACACAAGATAAGAATAGTGTTGCTTATATTTCAAGATAATATAGTGTTTCATATAGTGCAATCTAAAATTGGTCTATAGTTCAACAAAAGAAATCAAATAAAATAAAATAATCTATCTTATAAAATCTCAGGGTGATATATTTATCCCCACCTAAAATGAATTTCACCTTCGTAATTTTTCGTGGTTATAATAGTTTAACTACATGAATGTTTATTTCATATAAACCCACATCGTAAAAAGGAATATTTAAATTTCATTTTCAAAATGAAAGTTATAAACATAATGGTTACCCATGGAAACTCATCATTGGGTTTACACATAAAAGAATAGAGGTGGGAAGTGAAAACATGGATACGGAATAAAATTATAACTATCATGTTATGATGGATATTGATAGAGAATAATGTTTAAGGAAAGGTAAATACCGGAAAACAATAAATCTGCGATGATTTAATGGACTATTTGATTCATCATATAAGAAACTACATGGATAAAATTTTTGGTTTTCTAGATTCTTTTATTATAGTTGAAGAATTTTCCATGAGAACAAATATTTACTTGATTTTGATAAAGTCCCTCCTTTGTTCGTGCTTAAAAAGTTTCAACTTCATCTCTTATTCAATTAAATGTAGTTGAATTTTTCATTTGTGAAGTGTAAGTAAGTCATGGAATAGAGTTATAGGTCATTCCATCTATCTCAAAAAAAATTTAGGATCGGTAATAAAATATGCATAAGGCCACCTATAGTATGATAATACATTAATCTAACAAGCTTCAACCATAATATTACTTAGACAATCCATTAATGGAAAACATTGAATTCCATTCAAAAATAGAAAGTATAAGACTTTAGAAATAGGGGAACTAAATCTACATAACATTTATCTCCCATATCTCATAAGGTGGTTCATGGTTTTCACATTCTAAAAATGTCAATGCCCAAATCATGTATTCATCTTAAACATGGTAATAACATGAATTTCCATATATCCTTATTAAAAACATGAATACTATCAAAATTAACTCTTTACACGCACCAAAAATACCAAATATTTTATATACTCAATCAATGATATCACATTGTACTTATATCAGTCATGAGGTCATTAATACTCTCAAACATATCATTATCTTCGTGTCCCATCATTATGCTCATATCATGTGCTTTCCTAAAATATTTCAATCACTTTTAATAGTGACCGGTACCATATACTTATGAAAAACCACAATGGACCAATACATAGATATTCCAATATTCCATAATACTATAAAAGAGATTCTACAACACTATTTTGGAATCCCATTACATAAACAAATAATTATCCCACCACTTCATTGTCATGCTCATAATCACCAATAGTGATCGCATGTGATTTTCCATTGCCTTTACCTCTAAGAGGTTGTTGGAATCTATAATCATCCATAACCCTTGGGTTAGGGCATTGGTTAGAATAATTCCCCATTTCCTTGAGCTTGTAGCATTGTACTGTGGTTGGTGTGTTCCCTATAGTCTCTTCACAATTCACATAATTAGCAACCTTCCTATATTACTTAGGAACTCAACTTCTTGATGACCTTATTTTCCATACATATAACATTTTATAGTCCCTTTATTAAAATCTCCACCATGATTCATTGCACACTTTCAGCAAAAGGACATATTAATCTTCTTTTCAACATTGGTTTGAGATATTCCCTTGAACTCCATCTTTCTTTTTTTCTCAAAACAATGATATTTATATGTAACATGATATTCTACTTCTACCTTGATATAAAAACACATATTATCTTCATATATACTAAAGTATATTATATCTAAATCCCTTCTAATACTTGGTTTTAATCCATTGAAGAATCAATATAATTTATTTCAGTTTGGATGATAAAACCAAAAGCATACCATTCAAGTATTGTAAAACATTCCTCATATGTACCAATAGATTAATCATCCTTTTTATTAATTTCAAGGAACCACATTACCATCTTTGTTAAAATAAAACTAGTAAAGTACATATTAAACAATAAGTTACTGAACTCATCCCATTCCAGGGATAAAATTTTATCTTGCTACCTTGTATTATTTATTAGAGTCCCCCCACTGGTCTACTTCACCTTCTAAATGATAAAAATCCAAAATTACTTTTCCATGTATTGAATAGTAAAGGGTGTAAAATATATTTTTACAAGAACTGATCCATTGTTCATCAAAATGTGAATTAGATGACATAATAAATGAAGGTGGATATTGCCTTATGAATTACTCAACAGAATGTTGTTCCCTTCTCTCCTCATTTGACTATTCCGAAAGAAAATACTTGCGTTGACTAGTTCATTGATCTTTAACATGGTTCCTTCAGGTTCCGACCATTATCTAAAACTCAAAAAGAATAGTGCGAGAGGCAAAAATCATACGATGAAAACAACATAATCAAGGGGGGTACTTTCAATATCTAAAACATTAGATTTAATCCTACATTATTCAGGATCATTATTATAATTATAGGACTATAAACTATTTTTAGACATAACCTTAGGGACATCCCTATACATACCATATAAATATCTCAAGGTATCTCACTAAAGTTTCCACATCCTAGTTTCCAAGGGTTGACTAAACATTCGCTCTGATACCAACCATAAGGGCCCAAGCTTGATGTGTAAGTACATTAAATTACTTTTTCAGAATACTTAATACATGAAACAAAAAAACTCCCAAATAACATAATATTTTAATGTCTTTGGAAATGTGGAAGATAATCTTATGACACGGTGAAAGATCTATTACATCTCCCATACAGATCTACCCATTTAGTTTGCCTACCTAAAACATTTCATTATATATTGGGGAAAAGAAAACATAAAAGGGGTGAGATAAAATTATTTTTAAGGGTAAACATGAAAAAAATCAAACCAAACATAAAAATAATAATGTGAAAGAATGAGCATAAATTTTGAATATCAAAATCATGAGTCAGGAAATAAATCTTGGCAGTATGTAAGGAATAAATCATAGAAGAACATTAAACATGATAAAAATAATATCAGAATAAAACCTGGGTTTATGTAAAATAAATAAACACATAATATGATTTCCATAGTATAAAATTAATTTCTTAAAAGACCATCATTGTAGAAAATTTCCTTTACTTAACTGAGTTTACTTGTCGTTACAACCATATATTATTGAACCCAGTTTATTTGATGTACCAACCCTATATTACTGAACAAGATTTACTTTTCATTCCAGTCATGTTAATATCATGTGATATAAATATTTACCCAATTAATTGGAGGGAAATATTGGTCCTACCCATATCATAATTAAATCATTACTACTTATTCCACAATACATAAACAATTCACTATAGCATGACCCATGGAAAAAAATGATTTCGTAAACATCATTCTATCACAACATAATCCATATTGGATAATTGAATTCATAAAAAATACTTCCATCATAAACACAATAAAATAAATGTAATTATATGGATAGAGAGATAAACCTATGTCATCATAGATGGAAAATAATTTTTATAAAGGACTTCAGCTTAATTCATGAGAAATATATCTTTTCTTCTTCAAAAACATTTTATTTTCTAAAAATGCGTCACAATATTAAGAATAAAAAGAATTTAGTTGAAAATAAAAATGAAATCATGTAGAGGAAGCTTCTTGGAAATAATGGTTTATTAATATGTAAAAATATGTTCATGATGTATATGTTAAAAAAACACTCTCCTTGTAATTTTGAATGAAAAGTCAAAAACTACCTCATACCGAAAATGACAAAAGATTCCATTCATACCATTTATTAAATACTAAATAATGGGTAATGTTGATGTTAAAAAATTATATAAGGATATAAATAATATTTTTAAATAAATATTTTTAAAACATGGATGTGGATGATAAATATACCCTAGTAAATTCATAAATAAACAATCTCGGATAAAAATGAGATTTCCATAGTTATCCATTACCTTAGAACTGATTTCATCCCTATGTGTCTAGAACTCATTTATAGTGGGATTAAAAAAATTATTAAATTGAAAGATGAACAAAATAATATTTATGTTATCATATATTATTCAATTATTACTTTATATTACTCTTTTATATATCAATTTCACATTAAAACAACATTTTGGGTAATAATCATTTTATTTATCAAACATGTTTTGACTTGTTCTTCTTGATCATATTACATAGATAATGATTTAATTACTTTTATAATATAAAAAATGATTTATATATTATATATATTCAGTATATAAATATATATAAAATATAGATAAGTGAAATTAAATTCACTGTTCATGTTGACGGTGGACCATACGTATGCATGAATGTTGTTTCCGTTTCCTTGTTGAATTGAATAAAATAAAGTTAATTAAAGATATATACATATATCCAGTGTCAATATTAGGTAATATATTTAATTATTATTTATTATATATTCCTTATAATCATTTGTGAATGGTTGACGTGGAGAATGAATCTCATCGTGCCGTGGAGACGGTAAGTCATATGTATGCATCAGTGATGATATCATTCTCTTGATGGTTAATAATATGGAATTGAATTGTATATGAAATAAAAGAAATAATATAATGTTATATTAATTATTTAAATCCATTATACTCATAAATATACCCATCCAAATTATATATTTTTGAATAAAATTTTACACCATGACGTGGACACGGTAAGTCATACGTATGAATGTATAGTGATTTTGTTATGTGTAGCATGAATATAAGGAGGTATAATGTTGTCAAAAAATTGTAATAACATCGCAAAATGTATAATGAACTGGATTTATTACTTTATTAATTAAAAAAAATAAGTGGAAGAGGATGAAAAAATTAATTTTGAATGAGATGATAAAACAATTACCTCTTTTCAGGTATCTCTTTTTGGTATGCACAATAAGACTATATAAGATGGCTTTATTCCCAAAGGTTAGCCTCTAGGACGAATTTATGGAATTTTAGAGGTGATTTGGGAAGGGTTTGTCCAAGCCAAAGGGATATGGAGGTTGTATTAAAAGATAATGAGATGTACCCATCTATAATAGAGGGGAGGGGTGCCTTTGGATAGTCTTGAAATATTAATTTATTATAAATTAATTTTCGATTTATAATGATCTAAAACTCATTAAATTTAGTGTTAAGATGACTATAGATCTAAATAATCGAAACCAATTAAATTTAGATATGTTTTGACTTTATTTTAAACCATATTATTTTAATTTATCCTTTTTTAATATATTTAATAATATTTATGGAAATAATATTTTAAAAATTAAATGGTTATAAATATTCACTTGTGTGTTATGAATTTTCCATAATTGGAGAATTTATGACATTTAGAAAAATTAATTTACAATTTTAAATTTTTTGTAAATTTTTTTATTTTTAATTAATTTAATAATATATTATTTTTATAAAATATCAATAGTGTCAATTTTGACACTATTATTTGACTTCAAATTAAATCCACCAAGAAGATCAATTCGAAAGAAAATTTATAATATTCTACTAACTTGTTATTATAACCTAAAAAATTACTGGTGAACTTTAATTAGTTCATATTATATTTATTTTAAAATTTATTAAAAACATTTATTTGATATCTCTATCAATATAATAATTTCTACATCATTATTGTGTCATCATTAAAGGTAATTGTATAATATATAAAAAATCTAAATAAATTCAAATGATGTATAAAATTTCATTATCTATCGAGATAATATTTATTTTTTAAGGTTTATTATGTTTATCACTATATTAAAATTATTATACTTATTAGATATACGAGAGTGACATGTTGTCAATATATATTGTTTTAATTATAATTACATCACTTATAAGGATAAAAGTACATTTTATGTATAAATTACAATCCAAAAGAGATATTGGTTAACTTTAATTAATACAATTGGATTTTGGAAGGTTTTAGGGTAATTTTATTGTCTTTATCATATTGTTAATTACTCTAATTTACCTTATTTACATCTAACTATGGTAACTAAAAATTTTCATAGTTACTATTCATAATAACCAAAAATAAAAGTAACATATTAACATATGTTTTACCCCCTAATTCAAAATAATTAATCCATGATTCATAATTCAAAACACATAATTGAAAAATAATAATTTATAATTAATTCTCATTGTCACAAACCAAAAGGTGGGATTTTAAGAAATAAAAAACATATCAAAATATTACCATGTGTTTATTTCAAATTTAAATGTGAAATTACATCCAATAACAAAAGTAGGTTTAAATTATAAAAACATAAACCAATTACAATATAAACCAATTAATAATAAAATCTAACTATATAAAAAAATTAGATAAAAATTCAGTTTTGAACTAAAATGCAGTATTTCTCACTATTCATTAAAATATGATTTTTATCAGAAAATAACCAAAAAATAAAAAAATTAAATATTTTTGTCCCAATTTTAAATATGAATTATATTTTTTCAAGTCTAATATATAAATTTATTAAAATTCGGATTTAAAATGGGTGCGCCATAAAAAGGTGACAAAACTACATTTTTAAAAAATACTTATTTTATCAGAAACATTGAATTTGTTCTTATATAATGTCAAAAAAATACATAAGATTAATTTTATTGTGATATTAAATTAAAAATGTGTTTAATACTATTCATAATTTATAGTTAAATCCAATTAAATAATAATATTTTAATAATATATCATTGTTTTAATGAAACTCGGTATTGTGTCCAACGCAAGCAATTGAGGATGGTTTCTCTTGTGTGTAAAATAATCCAATAATAGTGTTTCATATACTACAAGATAATATGGTGTTGAGTATAGCACAACATAATATTGGTTTATCATACAACAAAAATGCATCAATAAAATTTAAAAGAATCAATCTAATAAATTCTTAGGGTGTTTCAGAAATGATGTCAAGTGTTCATAAAAACATTTTTGAAACAATTTGACTGAGAAAGAGTATAAAAATTTAACTAATACTTGAAAATGTTCATGAAATACCATGGGATAATAAAAATAAAGGCATTATTGGCAAATTGTAACATAATTTCCTCAAATTTAAATACCATTAAAATATCATCTAGGTTATTGTAGAGAAAAATGATCATTAAAAATTCTAAACTATTCCATACCATATTGAAAAATTTTAAATCACAAACCTAATGAGTAAATAATATTAAATTAAATCCTTAAATACCATGATGATAATTTAATTTTTGATATAATATATAAAATGGTCATTAGATGCACTACGTAGAAGATGTAGGTGTTTCATTTGGTGTCAAAGGCATTTTACTTCTTGTAGTATAAAATTATGTAAATTTTCATATTTTTAGAGAAAAAATTTCATTTTTAACTTTAATTTTATTTCAATTTTTACTATGTCGTACACAACTTCTTAAAAATTGTGTTTAAATCAGGTGTTTTGACCAAATTCAGTTTATGTGTCAAGAATAACTTTGGCGGGTCAACTATTTTTAAAGGGTTCATTATATAACATCACCAGAATAATAACCATGAAATAATTATCATAATTATAAATAATTTATAGTTTTAAATCAATGATTAATTATGATTTTGAAAAAAGATTCAATGTTATGATCAAGGAGACAGTAGGTCATACATAGACATTCGTTACATTCCCATTTTTCAAGGATCATTATGAAATGAAATTAAGTAAAACCATATACTTCCAAAAAGATCAATATATCATAAATACTATTTTATTTAATAACATATAATAATATATATAACTCATGTGATGAAAAATAAATCACATCTTGTTGAGGAGGCAGTGGTCTACAAGTCCATGAATGACGTTATTACTTTTTTAGTCTTTGAAAGTGTAATATAGAAAATGATATATATATATATATTATATAAATATAAATGTAACTATTTCATGAATATCTTATATGTGTATTTTATTTCAACTATTTATATTTAAAACCATCCTTTATATGATCCATTTTTAGTGCTAATGAATCACAACACTTCGAGGGGCTGGTAGTCTACACTTCCCTAAACGATGTTATCTTATTAAGGTTAAATGAAATATATTAATGGTATTTGTAATAACATGGTAAAATAAGTATAAATTCATAATTAACATAATAAATATTACATACATATAGATTTTCCACTCTATTGGCCACCATGATAGATGGAAAGGGGAAAATAAATAATCATTGTTTGGCGAGGCAATAGTTTTACTTATACAGAAACAATATGTATGTTACCCATTATATAGAAGTGTTTTTATGTGATGTATGAAACAATTACATAAAAAAATCAATTTATATTGCTTATACTTTTATTTTTACATAATAATGGAATAATATGAGATTAGAGGTTTGAGAATGGAAATAAAATTTCAATGTTTGAGTGAAGACGTTACCTAATGGTCGGGTAACTACTTTATGTTTCTACCAAAAGGCTTCCTTGGAATGATTTATTCTCAAAGGGAGGCTTCAATGTCTATGGTAGGGATGTATTGAAGATATTTGGGAATATTGTTTCTGAAAATAAGTGGTTTTAGATTTGTGAGGAATGGGGATATGTAGTGGCCTTTTATAGGGAAGGAAAAGGACTGACACAAAATTTTTAGAAACAGGTCAGGTGTACACATGTTATTAGATAAAAAAGTTATAAAAACCCAACCGTTATAAATCATTTAATCCTAAAAGGACGATTACTAACCATAAAACAAGTTTTTATAGGTTTCTAGATCATTTGGTCCCCTAAGATAAAGTTTTCTTCCTTTATAAAGCTTAATTTTTTCCTTAATGATTGTAATTAATTTTAATTACATTGAAAAATAATTTTGGTAAAAGAAAAAATTTAATATTCTAATATATTATAAATTATGATAATTTAAAATTTGGAAAATGTTTTTCAAACTCTCAATCACATAAGTGGAATAAATAAATTTAAAATTCATCACACAGCCAGGAAGACAATGTGGGTTTTTGAAGTTAAAACATCCAAATATTTTCTATGTTTTTATAATTAATTTCTATTTGAAATTGAACCCAATTAAATAAGATGTATTAATTGATAAAAATAATATCAAATTAGTTATTTTAAAAAAATAAAACTATAATTTATCCTTATAAATAAATTAGGTGAAATAGTAGTTTTGAAATAATATTCAGTATTTTTAACTATTCATTAAAAAATGAAATGTTTTAGAAAAATATCAAAAATTATCCCTAACATAATTAATATGTTTATATTTAGAACATGAATTTTATTTTGAAATATTTATTCAATTAAGGTGTTAAGAGTATTATTTAAAATGGGTTCTCCAATAAAAGTCGGTAAAATTACATTTATAGAATATATGTGTTTATATATATTATAGAGTTTGATCTTTTCATATACATATAAAATATAATGGATGTATATAGAAAATATTTAATTGAATATAATATATATTTACATATTACATTAATATAACTAACTAATTATAATTAATTTAATCTATTAACATAAATCGTCTTTTTAGCATAAAAATAGTGTTCTCTAGAAATAACCACTTTATATTAAGAAGATTCTTATATTATTCTCTAATTAGCTTTTAAATAATTAATTCATTCTATATTTATATAAACCATAATTTTCTTTGATAGTTTTTTCTATTCATAACTACAAATTTAATTTCTAGTTTATTTTTCTTTTTGTTTTAATACTATACTATTTTTCGATAAAACACGGTCTTGAATATAATTCAATCCATTGAGGAAGTTCTCTATTTCATGTAACACATTATAACTAGGTTTTTCATGAATTTAAATATATATAATCTATTTTAAATAGTAAATATATTATAAAGTATTCATATATTATATTACTTTATGTGCTTTTTTTCATGTGTCATACACGCAATAAAATTCAAGGTTCTTAATTTATATTTTCTGGGAATCACGGTAGGGTCATGATAGTGTGGTATCAGAGTTTTTAGTTCTATCTTATGACCATATTTTATATTTTCTAGATCTGGGGTGTGGTTTGGGATTTATGGTAATAGTGGTGATGCGTTTCATGATGATCTTTCAGGTCTTGGACTCCTATATTGGTGTGACAGCTAATGTATCCACTCACTAGGACTCTAATATCCTGACTGTTTACTCAATGCATTTAGAAATTAGATGTAGGGAAAAACACTACAACTCTAATCACATTGGAATGGGTTGTGAGTTTCATGACCTTCTTGAGTTAGATCACTATATATATTTATTTACTATACTATCTCTTTTTTATTTCATGATTCCACCAAAAAGATAGCCAACATGGATTCCACTATATGATCATGTTGATGATCCATCTTGTTATATGTATTTAATATTTAGGATTGTATCAAAGGTAGTATATATGGGAGATATTACAGATATTCCACAACTATCTGGGTATAATATTGACTAATAGTATTGTTCTGTGATGCACACATGCTATTTTAACTGAATATGTTTCATAGGAAATGAAATTTAGGGTTTCAGTCAAGCCATACCCCAAAATAGATATGCACTAGCTAGAGGCAGTTACAGAATTTGTCTCTTCATGAGTACACTAATAGATTATAATTTGGTTCTCATATAGATCCTTCATTAGGGATATTCTGGGAAATGATAGAGTCTATATACTCAGAAATATTATGAGACATCTCTTTTCTAGTCATACTTTGATTATCTCTTTATGGATGATCTCATTCCAAACATTTTGCGATCATTGTTAAAATAAGAGATTCTATAGTTAAAATTGGGTAGTATGACCATGGAAAAGTATACCAAGAGGTTTACTTAATGTGGAAGTAGGGTTTTTCTTTATTTGATATGGAGTATGGTATGTGTTTTTTTTAACCACAGAATGTTGATTAAGGGGATTGAAATTTCAAGTGATCTTACAGTATAGGTCAAAGTAAAAGTTTAAGGTGGTGAATTTTCCTAGTGTGGCAAATTTCTGGGCCTAAAATAAGTAGTTTATTTTTGTAAAATGAAGGTTTTACATAATGGCGGTACGCAAAATTGGATTTCAGGTAATAGTTCTAGAATCACTAAATATGGTACGTATAATGGAGAACCATGAACCACGTTGCGGGAATGGATAACAAAATAGAAAATGGTCCACAGTGAAGACTTGTGCAACACAGGATGTCTTTTCATTAGCAAAAATGAGGCAATGATTGGTTTAGTGGAAGAGCTAGTTTGTGGGGTGGTTTTTCATTGGTGGAATTAAGGTGGTTATTTTATGTGTCATGAAGGGATTTGGTGAAGGGAAATAAATTACACTGACCACATATGTAATAATTGTTCACCAGAGAATGGTACATGGCTGGGATTTTTTAAAACATGGTTTAGAAAATTACGTGATTTACTTTTCTTATATAGGGAGCACTAATCACTTAATTATGTTGAAACACTAAAATTATATATCTATGAGTAATTTCTTGAAGTCAATAAGTGGTTCATGGGAAGATAACCCTTAAAAGGAGAAGATATTCATGAGGAGGATTCTGTGAAAGGATAAGTGGTCCACGGAGTCAATCCATAGAAAGAGATTTGGGGGAACTAAATCCCAAACCGGAAAATGGTTTGTGAAAGATGGTTTATGGAATATGGTTACTGGAAGAGTAGTTGGTCCTATGAAAAGAAGTGGTAAACAGAAAATCTTTTTAGAGGTAGTTTGTGAAGGTAATACATTGAGGTTGTACATAGATTAGTGCGGTTTGAAAAGGAAGCACTCATAGTATATGGTGGAGTGTGGTGCCTGGTGGAGGAAGGCCAATTTGAAGAGTGGATGTTCACAAAAAAAATAGAATGTGAAAAAGTAAATTGCATTTGTATGGGAAATTAGACTTCAACAGAGTATCTATCTATAGGTGATGATTCATGATTTAATGAATGACTGGTGTGTAAAGGATATTATCACAATGAAGGTATCGATGTTAATGAAATATGTTCTCTGATATCTAGAAAGAAGTCAACAAGACTATTTATTTCCATAGAAATTCAAAGAGGATACAAATTGTATCAAATAGATGTCAATTTTATTTTCTTAAATTGTGATCTCTAAGAAGATTCTGCAATGAAAAAACAAGTGTGTTTCTACTTGGTATTGATGAAATAAAGGTTTTCATATTCAATAAATCCCTCTATAGTCTAAATTAGGCACCATAATCATGGTATTCTCAGCTAGATTCTTATGTAAAGAATATGGAATTTAAAATAGGAGTATTTGATCATAATATCTATGTGAACAATTCAAAGGATGATCAATTTATTGTGCTCATCTACATTGATGATATTATATTTAGGGAAAGCAAGAATATATCAGTAGAATAATTTTCCAATCACATGAAATTAAAATTTGAAATGTCTATGATTGGTGTACTAACATAATTCTAGGGATTCAAGTGATCTAATGGAATGCCTACACATTCATTTCATAGGAGAAGTATGAAAGAGAGTTTTTGATGAAATTAAATATGCATGAATCTAATCATGTTTCAGCTCCGATTGTGGTTGGAAGTAAACTTAGAAAGCATGAGAATTGAATTTTGTGGATTCCATCCAGAATAGTACATTCATCAAAAGTATATTATACCTAAATGCAATGGGGATAGATATTGTATTTCCAACATGCTTCGTGGAACAATTTAAATGTAATACAAAGGACTAACATATGGATATAGTTAAAATAATCATGGGGTACATTAAAGGTACCCAAAATTATGAATTATAAATTACTTCATGAAATGGTAGTGAACTATCAACATTTTCTAATGTTCAATGGGATGTAGATGTTGTTATTAGAATTTCCACAAGTGGTGGATCATTATTTATTAGGCTGAAATGTGATTTCCAGTTGAGTATGAAATAGTAAATTATTTCTATTAGTACTACTAAAGATGAGTATATCTCCCCTAAAAAGTCTTGAACTCAACTAGTTAGGATGAAGAACCCAGTGACTGATTTTGGTGATGAGGTTAAACAGCCAATAGTGATTAATTATGATAACAAGAGTTCCATTGATATTATGAAGAATCATTTTCAGCATTCTCATATGAAGTGTATTAAAATATGATATCACTTCATCATGGAAAAGTTGGTATAAGGAATTATTAAAATGGATCAAGTTGGAATTGATGATCATGTGGATGAAATAGAAACCAAGACATTGTCAATACATGTCATTGTGATTCATTAGTTGATCCTCAGTGTTCAACCACCTCTCAATGCATGAGGCGGTTTTGGTTTCTCTATTATCCCCTATTTTTCTAACTGTTTTAATTGTTTCTGATGTATTGCAGGTTTATAGGGGTGATACGATCCTGGGGGAGTGTACTAAATCATTACAATTCAATATTTTATTCTTTAGGTTTATTTCCAATGGGGTAGAATGGTGAAATAAAATGATAATGTAATGTTTTTCTAATTGTTCACAGGAAGATGGAGAATAGTGGAAGTCAAAAATATTACAATGATGGAGAATGATGAGTTCCAAAAGGGAAAAATTAGAATGTATAAACAAATGGGTGTTATTAGGAAACAGTCAGAGTTGAGCTTGGATAGGATTAAGAATTTCAAGAAATGAGAAACCAATGAATTATCCTCTTTATTTCTAAACCAATAATTTATCATTTATATATATATATTTGGTGGATTTGTTTCTCACATATCAGGTTTTGATTGCATATAGTGCTTCATTAAATTTATTAGCAGACTCCCAACATGTCCAATGGGGGACATTTTTGAACTAAATTTTTTCTTTTCTAGAAATGGAGTATGGTTTGTGTTTATTCCCAATTCACATTGGATTGATCGAATATTTTTCAATGTCATGTTATCTTATAGTACTGACCTAAGAAGGTGTTTATTGTGGGAAAACATCCCAGTGTTTGAAAAATATTTGGGCCACAAAATCAAGAGTTTGTTTTTTGAAAAAGAAGGTTTTTTTGCAAAGGCATTATGTGGAATGGGATTTTTAAAATAGTTGTCGGGTCACTAAAAATTTTATGTGGAATGGAGAACCATGAACCACGAAACGAGAAAGGTTTGAAAAATGTAAAACGGTTTGTGGTCAGTAATGGTGATACACGGGATGTCTTGTCGTTGGAAAAAAAGAAGAGATCAGTTTGAAAACCTGCTAGTTCGTAGGATGGATTGTCGTTGGTAGAATCGATGTGATGATTTAAGCAGTTTTGAAGGGCTTCCATTAAAGAAAAGAAGGTATAAAGACCGTATAGGAAAGAATGGGTCATGGGAGAATAGTATGCAGTGAAGACTTGGTAAATCTCAGTTTATCAGATTATGTGGATCTATTAGACTATATGAAGAGAACTAATCCATTAAGTAAGGTGTAGCATTGAGATTAGAAATCCAGGATGAATTTGGTGGTGTCCAAAAGTGGTTTTCATGAAGACATCCATTTGAAGTATAATTGGTTCATGAGGAAAATTACATAAAAGGATAAGTGTTATGCAGGGTCAGTCTATGGGAGGAGTTTTTTGGGGGCACTAAAGACCTAAAAAGAAAATGGGTTGTGGAAGATGGGTCACGGAACATGATTAATGGAAGAGGAGTTAGAATGTGGAGAAGAAGTAGTATGTGAAAGTAGTTTTCATAGGTATTTTGTAGAGGTAGTATGTGGAGGTGGTATGAAGATAAGCACAGTTCTTGAAGAAAGCACTCATAGTATGCGTTTTAGTGTGGTACACGGAAGAAGAAGGCTAGTTTGTAGAGGAAAAGTTCATGAACGGATAGTATGCGGAATTTTAGATTACATATGGAGGGGGAAATGGGACTTCAATGGAGAATCTATCTATATTTTAGAATTCATACTATATTTTGAACCCATTGAAGCGACCTTAAAGTCAATATATAGAGTTTAGATTCTTCCCAACATAGTGAGCATGTGGGAATCGACTAAAGTTATCTGAGGGATATAGTGTGCTATCCCTAAAACCATATAAAGGTAGTTCACCTAGAATTTAGTAACTGTGTGAAACTTTATTAATCCAAAACTAGTTAAGATTAATGTACATTGATATGACCAATAACATGTCATCATATAATCCTTGGACTATCCCTTAGTGGTGAACCATGTAAAATTTCTTCATATTTCTTCTGTGTGTGAATGTTTAAATTATAGCACAATACAATCAGTAAAATTTAAAAAGTTCCAACCAATTTTGGAACAACATTTATCACTTCAAAATAAAAGGTTTACACCCTGATTCATATTTCCCCCCTCAGAGTGTTCTGGGGTCCTTCTCTAACCTCACATTATAATCTCTCAATGTGGTTTAGGATCATTTCATTATATCAAACTCATTTCATTGGGGACTACACTAACATATCGGGGATTTTGTTTTATCCCTATATATTCACACTTATGATGGTTTTTAAGATAGAAAATTTGTTATTGAGAGATTATTGGAAGACTAGACAATGATAGTGTGTACCGGTAGTGGGAACCCTAGAGGTGAGACCTTTGTAACGTGTTTCTGATCAAAATATAAGGGATCTAAGAATTCCAAATGGTTTTTAAGATGATCCCAGAATGAAGGATTGGTAGTTTAGGATTCTTAGGATGGATAGATTCACATGAGGTAGTGGTGGGTTTCACATTTGATGGATAAGGACAACTTTCACAATATTATCTAAGACACTATACATCTAATTGAGATACAATAGAGGAACCCCCGTGAATAAACAATGATATAAGAAAGGATTCCCATAGTTTAGAAGACATTACATAAAAGTGCCTAAATAATTAAGAGTCGGAAGATGGTTTCACTTCTAGACCCCACCTCCCTCAGGTGGTAAACACCAGGATCAGTGATCTTGTGGTCTTGGAAGATAAATGTTGATGGAAATGGGAGCATGTGATCATATGTCTCCCATGATTATTATAAGTATGATATATTTCTTATCTACATTAGATAAAATACTAATAGGCATGTCTGTGACCCTCTAAATTAATTTAACTTCTCTTTTTCATGACTTAGAGATTATGACTAAGCCTTTGGCTCACCCCTTATCCTTAATACTCTTACCTGAGAAGATTTAGCGATTTAAAACTTTTTCTAATAGTGTTACCTAACAGTTGGAAGAAAGAGTTTCGTATGGGATATATTTTTTGTAGTGATGATAAATTAAATTTTAATCTTACATATGGACTGGATATTTATGGTTCATGCTCTTAAAGAATGTTTCAAGATGAGGAACCCATCTGTCTATGGTGATTGGATAATTATTTACTTTTTGCGTGAGAAGGAGACCCAAGAATATATGGATGTCTGATATGTAGTTGTTTTCATCTGATGATTCATTTGTTGTTTATGATGAATATGGATGAAGTGGATCCTATGGACTAATAGTTTCCTATTTTGTTGGTGGAGTATGAGGATTTCATTAATGGGGATGTTTTGGACTTACCTCAACATCATGAAATGGTCTTTTATATAAACATACATCACTCGATGACCTTGATATACTCTCTAGAATATTAGATGTCTCCCACAGATCTATGAGAGATGAGGGTAATGTTTGAGGATTTCATAGTAAGTTAATTGATGGATTCATTGTTTTCCCCTTGCTAGCCCTAGTATCTTTCACCAATATGGTGGATGGGATCTTCTGTTAGTATGTGTATTATCAATTCATAACCTATGTGGTTGTAAATAAAATGTATCCACAATTGAGGATCAATGAAATTTTTGGGTTGTTGTTAGGGGTGTCATGGTTCTATATGATTTTCCATAGATTAGGTTTTCTCCATCTTCGAGTATGTTGTGATGATGTATTGAAGATGGTAGTTAGAAGTTGATATAGTCTGTATGACTACTTGGTGATGCCCTTAGGAATCACAAAAGCCCCATAAATGATCCTGGGTTTTATGAAATTAATCAGTATACCATTCATATATTAGTTTTTTCTATTATTCATCGATGATATCCTACTGTACTCAGTATCATAGGTAGAGCATAAACGACATTTGATGATGTTATTGGACATTCATCATGAGAATCGGAGTTCAGATATTCTATCCAATTGTTATTTATTGATATATAAGGACCACTTTCTAAGCCACTTTGTCTTGACTCATGGTGTATAATTGGGCTATTAAATGTTGAGGTAGTGTAATATTGGGAGACAAATAAGAGCATGATGGTGGTATTGTCACAAACCATCCCGAGTCGACTATAAACCGGTCACCCAGGCCACCCCGCGACAAGTCCAAAGAAGAATTCCATATCCTCCTGGGATGGTGACAAGCACCAATGGCATCAATAAAGTACACAAGGAAATTATTTCTCCCAAATATAAACAACAGAACAAATAGTAGAAAGAAATGGACAACCCAAAATACAGTTACATAAAAAATTGTACTAAACATTATTTGTACAAGAAACTGAAAGATCAACTAAACCAATAACTCAGCTAACCAAACATGACAAACAACTAAATCCATGTGACCCTGGTGGTCACTCTCCAACAAAATGATCACACATCACCCAAGGTGATCGAAGTCAAGCTGAAATCTACACATGGGGTAAAAATAGAAGAAGACTATATGTGTGAGTATTAAAATTTAGTAGGTTATCCTTATATTCAATTCCCAATGAACATCCATTAAAATAAAAGAAACATAAATTTCATGTTTTATATACGAGAAATAAAAATATTTTTTCCAAATGAGGATCCATGCTATAAAAATTACAAAACAAGAACTTGAATGTTTTATAAATAAAAATGCTAGTATCAATTTTCAAAGAGGTGGAAATTCAAAATAAAACTAGTTTTCATGAGGGATTCTTTAAAGGATGTAAAATTTTAAATAAAATACACTTGATTCTGTATTTAACAACCAAACACATTGTATGCTGAGGGTGAGTACAAAACATCCAATGAGCACAAGTCACAGGAACACCACTATGCAATAGTCAGTTGTGAGCCCCAGGTAGCTCGTATCTCTGTGAAGGTAGCCATAATAAATATATGTTCTCATGAAAATCATCCACTAATTGGTATCATACCCATTAATTAGTGGTCCTCCAACTAAATCATCATCATAATTTTGTTAGTGGAATCATCATCAAACTTGCTACATGAAACAGGGGCCAAACCCCACGGGATCACTAGCATACTGGTACACGTCCACCCACCTAGATACCTGGGATTCCCTTTAATGCTCAATAATTTTGTGAATATTATAAAATTAAACATCCAAATTAAAATTAAATTCCAAACAATAAACACACAAATATCCCACAAACATGCTTCAAATTTATTTTTCGGATTTATAAACCACTTAAAATTTTCGTAAAACAATTTCAAAGATTGTAATGATGATTTTTACATAAAATCCATTAAAAATTAACTTTTAAGGGGAAAAACCAATCAATACCATATAAACCCAGATTTCCAAGCCCCAAATCCAAATAAATAATCACTTTCATAGACCATAAAATGTCCCCAAAATATGGAACATGAAATACACATGGATACAAATTTTACAAGAAAAACAAATGCCAAACGAGCCTTTAAGACTTTATCAAAACGAACATTTGAAAATGGTTTAATTTTAATTTTATTAATGAGGTGGGTAAATTCCATATAAAGTAGGAATCCACTTTCACAAATCCCTTAAAACCCTTGCATATTAAAAAAATAACCATTTTCATAAGGATGTGAAATCGGCCATTTTCTGGCAACTCGATCCAAAACATGTTGTAAAACAAAACCCATTTGTTTGTAAAAGCAAATACACATTGGAAATGAATATAAGTAAAAAATACCATTTTTAATGTAACCAATTAATTTTTATATCCAAACAAATAATTTTTAAATCACACTTAACATATAAAATCCAACTGGGCAATTTACTGAACACATGACATGCACTTTTAAAACAAACAATTTATTTTAAAAACTTGACAAGAAATAAAACACCAATTTCATACCATATTTTATTTAAGATACTGTAACATTCTCAAAATACCATAAACCAAGTTCTAAACCTCACAATCGTGGTGCGAAAGATAACAAAACATTTAAAAAAACAGTTAGGGTTCACTTTTATGATGAAACAACACTACCTTTCACAAAAAAAATATTAAAAAAAATTTGAAAACCAAGAAAATTATATAAATTCTGAAAAACAATAATAAACATATATATAAGGTGATAAAAACAATAAAATGATGAAACATTAATGATAAAGGCATGTTCAAGGGATATCGTACCTCAAATCCTTGTCGTAATGATTACGCACACCCGATATCACCTTCTGAGGGTTTATAAACCCTAAATTATGGATAATACCCCAAACAAACAAAACACCTATCAAATATATTATAATAACAGAACCATTGTTTTATAATGACTATAACATAACTTAAAACCTAGAATAATGAAAGGAGAAAGAAGAGGGAGGAGAAATGAGAAAGAATCTCACCTTGGAAAACAGAAAACTCTTTAACATCCCTTAGATCATCATCCATATAGGAAAGGAAATGGCTTGAAACTCCGTGGAGGGAGATATATGGTATGGAAGAACTAGGGGAAACACATTTGGTGGGAAATAGTATGAAATTACTGATTTATGTGTGAAATAATTTACCTTCTCAAATATGGATGATTTGAGGAACCCTGAGAACATTCGCCCAAATATGTGATGAAAATGAGATACATAGATGAAAAGGTGATAATGGGGTTGATGATTGAAATTTTTTATTCGATTGGGTGGTGGAATCATTAAAAATTATTAAAAATTTAATAAGATATAAAAGTGAAAAATTATTATTTAAAATTAAATATGGGCCCACATGATAACCCAATACCTAAATTAGTAACCCAAATTCACCATGATTATGAATTCTTAAGGTGTAAAAAAAGGATATGGTGGTTTGAATATGTTAGTGGAAGAAATATAGGCTATTTAATGGGTGAAAATGTTGAATTCAATGGAGTTATAAGTGAAACAAATTTGGTTTTTAAATCTGGAAATGGTCTCAAGATTGGCCCAAATCATAAAGTGACCACCCTATTCTCAAAAACTCCGAAACAAGCTATGGGGAACCCATGATATGATGATTAGACATATATGGGAGTTAGAGACTCAAAATTTATCTCACCCAAAACCAAATAATATTTATCAAGATTCCCAATGAACCATATCAAAACCAGGACATGAAAAGAAAAAAACCATGTCTGTGACAATTCTCCCCACCATTAATGTTTTCCACCCATGGAAATCCATACAACTCTAAAACTTCTAGAACAACACCTAAGGATTACATATAATATTATCCAAGCTCTTAATCTATGTAAAACTCATTTACAATCAATGTAACTTAATCCACCTTCCCAAAAAACATCAACTCACAACAACTTCATGAGAATCAACGGAAATATCAAGCCACCGCCTCCATACCCAAGACAAGAACCAAATTGTTGGCCCTTACCCCAATGAACCCAATGATCACCCAAACCAATGTTCACTCACAAATCCAATGAATTTGGTGGGAGGATAAAACGGGCTCCCCACCTTTAAATCAATGCTACCATATGACAAATCCATAAAGGAAATATCTTCAAGACCTGTAATGGGTACCCCACCATTAAAGACAAACTGAAAATGAAAAAAAAAAGATTTCAAAACGAACTATAATTGGGGATCAGCCCCAATATCCTACAAAAAATTTACCACAATATCATATAATCCCATGTTAATAGGGTTACACAATGATAATTTAAACCACTAACTTCCAAATGGAGGGTACAAGTACTCGGTCAACACTTTTGACACGGATCAAAACCCCCACCACTCAGGGAGGGGAGGTAATGTGACCCAATAATTAGGCCACTGAAATCACAAAATAAATTTAGGAACCACCCAACACCCTCCATCTATGAATAGGTAATGCCAAGACCGCACATGATTCACATTGCCAGTCCACATAGTGACATTGATCAGAAAAACGCATCCGAGAAGGCATAAACATAGACACTAAATGAGGGCTAATTTCACCACTTTCATGAAAAAAGGAATAAATTTACATTTATGATGAACCATAATAGATACATAGAATCTACCTTACCCAAATTTTAGAGGAATGGGCGTAGTTAAACTCCCAACATCTCTGGCAATTTCCTGACTGTGTGAAAAGATTCACTCTGAGGCGTATGGATGGAGTCCTAGTGCTTGAATCATCTGTTTCACCGCAGTTAGGAGCTATTAATCACATCATATCAGGAAATTAACTATCTCAAAAAGACACTAATTCCCAACAGAGACTGAGGGATACCCACGTCCATTCTAACTTACATAGAATAAGGAGTTAAATAAACAAAGAACATAGTGAAACATGCAAAGAATCACTGATAAAAACCACTATAACCCAGAGAATAATCATAAAATAAATTCATGAAAGGTGATATCATGGGATAACTCAAATGATTAGTGGTTTTTGGGTACTTAGGTGCAACAGAGTGGCTAACCAATGTCGTATCTCATAGGTGGATGTAAATTAAATCAACATATTAAAGGTATTATAATAATAAAATAAAAGAGAGTAAAAACACTCCATGAAAGTATATGGGGTTTTTTTCATTTATAAAACTAGAAGAAGTGTTCTAGAAGAAGATTTCATTTTTTTGGTTCTTTATTTTGTAAAGAAGTTCGATTAAAAATAGACAACAAGAATATGTTTTTTTAGAAACACTTTTAAAAGGCGTAATCGATCTAACTATAATTATTCCCTCAATTATTTATCATTATCACCTAAATTAAAATACACTTAATTATGAACCCCTAACATTTTACCCCCCAAAACCGTACAATAATTAACTTTACCACAATGATGAAGTGTATTAAATCCAATGCAATCTTCAAAACATGCAATCACAACACCCTACTTTGATTGATGTTATAAGGATAGATTATTATCAGCGGTAAATTATGGCACATATCAATTCTATAAAATGATGATGAATTGTGTTTAGGGATTATAATTGAGTGCTATAAATTTATCCAGTGTGGCCTTGTATTATCGATTAAGATCACACTCTCACAATTCACCCAATACTCAACCTTGTGTGTTTTTGTGTAAATTGTTCAATTGATTGCTATGTTTTTTCTAAATTAAAAACTCAATTCATGGATCATATTAATTTAACTATAGTAGCTCAATCATTCAAAATAATTAAATTAATAGGGTAGAAGATAGATCGATCACTACGAAAACTACTCTTGCATGGGTGGTGTGGTCATCGTGGAGACGTTTTGCATGAGCAAAGGATTGAAAGGGTAGAACCCAATATCATATATACTCTTGAATTACAGCCCAAATAGGAAGATAAGAAGATGAAAAATGGAATAACACAGGATATTAATTGAATAAAAATTCCAGATACAAGCATGAAAGCTATGAACTACAAAGAGGAGGTGGGAGAGGAGAGTTTTTTGGAAGAGATGTTTTCACAAAGCATTACTCATTCCAAGAGATGTTAGGGGATCCCAAGAGACACCCTTTCGTCCAAACCTTCCATATTCCTAGACCAACCATCCCATAGTGTGAAGAAACCAATTTATATAGTGGTGGGGAGGCTAGGTTCAAAGTGGTATCAAGTGTGAATGGGGAATCTCGGCCAAATATTTTAATCCAACATTCACCGCCCATTTGACATTAAAAATTCATGAACCATATGTTATTATAAATTTACAATTTGTGAGAAATTGGGCTTTCGATCGCCTCTCAAAATTTGGGGTCAACAAAAGTGTGCATGTACTTATTATAGTTCAAATATAGAACCAATGTCCAATCTGGCGAGTCCAGCCCAACTTTGACTTCATGGCCAATTTTCAGCAAAAAATGAATCATTTAGCCCCAATTTCCTAAATCAAAGTTTTATAACATTAATTTAAGAAAATATTTAACAAATATTATCTTCAATATAATTCAAAAAAAATTATTTATGTTCGAAGTACTACAATGCATTAGAAATGGTAATACCGGATTTTTCACCATATTTTCAAATGAATGATCTAATCCCAAATATTTTATAAATAAATATATTTAACACATTGTGAGGAAATTATATCATTTATTATCAGTAAAACATTCAATAAAAATTTGTTTTATCAAGTCCCCCACTCTGTCCCTTTTTGACTCCTGGGAAAAACATCATATCAAATATTCGAAAAAACATGTGACAAGATATGAATATTCAAATTTAGCAATCCACAGTGCATATATAGGCAATGTAAGAATCTAATAAAGAGTTAATATCAATAAATATTAATTTCATTGTCAATTAAATTATATTGCTACAAAATATAGTGATATATATAACACCCATCATAGCGAAACAAGTCATGGGTCTACCGTGCCACTAATTCTTTATGCGTGTGTGTGTGTCAACCATTCCAAGCTTGTCTCTCAGCCATTTATCTAGTATATTCAAGTGTATAAAAAACTTATCTTCTTACCTGATTCTATTCCACCAAACCAATTCAACATCCATTTCAATAAAATTAGAGAACCCACTCATTTAAGCATTCCTATAAGTCAAACCATGAGCTCTCAACATAAATATCCCCACATATTGTTCATTTCTTCACTCCCCTCTTTATTGATTGTTTTTTTATTCTTAAAGAAAAATTCATTTTTTAAAGGGCGTACAACAATCAAATATTAGGTGCACACACATAGGTCAATATGGTACAGTGATGGAAATGATTCGAATAGAAATGTACCTAGGGAAAGACCATGTTATAAGAAGAAAGTGATTCCTTTCCCTGAATATACATTCAATTGGGTAAGAGAATCTACCAATTAATAATTTTTTAAAAAATGTGAGAAGAAATCAATGAAAAAATTTACCATTAACAAATTTAAAAAATAATGATGTCAAAATCTAAAAGGTTTTATAAAGACACAACCGTTCATATCATCGATGACTTCAATTTTTATAAAAGTCAACCCTTGATGATGAAATATTAATCATGCATATATTTTTACTAATGAATTTTTAAAATATACATTTTTCATATGTTACACATAGGAATGTTACATGATATATTTGTTTTTTTTGGTATATTTATTTTTGTTTTTTTGATAATTTTATGAAAAAAATTAATAGAAAATACACATAAAACATAAAAATGAAAATCCTAAACATCTACCCCAAAATCTTGTCCCCTCCCCCAAACATTAAACATTGAATTGTCCTCAATGTGAACCTATGAGATGATATATGCACATGAAATGTGTAATTTTAATTTGGAAAAAGGATATAAAAGTGAAAGTGTTTTTAATAGTGTGATATGATCATGTGATGATGGGGTCATGCAGTGTGATGAAATCAACCGCAATAGTTGGAATTCCCTCAATGTATTTGTTCAAATGTTTCTCGTTGACAGTAAACCTCCATCCAGTGTCCTCATGTGCAATCACCACTACACCATAAGGAAAAATATTGAATACAATATAAGGACCCTACCACCTTGAACACAACATACCAGACATCACCTTTAGTGGTGAACTATAGAGAAATAATTTCTCTCCAACATGAAATTATCTTTTCTGGATCATTTTGTAATGATCTGCTTTTGATCTTTCCTTGTAGATCCTACAGTTCTAATATGAATACAATCAAATATCCTCAAGAACATGAATTTGCAGCATCATTTGGATTACTTCTTTATCTAAATCCATGTTACATTTTGTTTATACCCCAATAAGCTTGATTCTCAACTTCCACTGGTAGATGACAGGGTTTCCCAAAAACAATATGAAATGGATACATAATGATGGGGGGTCTTGTATGCTATTTTATAAGCCCATAATGCATCATTTGAGTGCTTGGACCAATCCGTCCAATTTGGCTACAATGTTTTCTCCAAAATATGTTTCAACTTTATATTTGGAACCTCATCCTGGCCATTTGTTTGGGGAGGTATGGTGTTGATGTTTTCTGTGTCACCCCATACTTCCGAAGGAGGGAAGCAAAATTATGATTATAGAAGTGTGTCACTTTTTCCCTGATGATGTACTTTGGTACTATTGATTGAAAAATATATTTTTTGTTATTCAAACACTTTTGAGGAAAAAGTGAGAAACCAAACATGACTTCATTTCCACACAACACCATCAGACCAAACTTCACCACTACACCATTTAATCTTACAAACAAAAAAATCAAGGCCAAGAAACCATGATCCAACGCACAAACATCAGACAAGAAGACCAATTCTTAGAGCCAGCCTCCTCAAACGTCCACCAGTGCGACCATCGACACCAGCCCAAATCCTCTAATTAGAAAACTCCAGACAGAGTTCGCTTAACCTACCAACGATATGAGATGAACCTACAGGAAGAATCCATCCACAAATGGACATTTAAGAAACCAGAACAAACATCATGCCACCCTGATGTTGCACCCTGATCCGCATACCCCACAATCATTCCTCCTTCACCCTTAACCACAAATCCTCATTCATCTTCCACCAATTGTCACAAACCACATCCAAATGCAAAGAATAACCCAAAAAACAAGCAATCGAAGTAGATCCAAATCATCCCAAACATCCAATTTCCCATGCCAAAGAAACATAGAAAGCACCTCACTCAAACCCCACAATCATCACCGCAACACTCGTCCCCACCATCATCCCTGCACACATATACCACAAAAAACCAACCAAGCTACCTCGGCCTATACTCGATGCATGTGACAAACCAACCCCTTCGTCCTGGAACTGGAACATGACCCCTTCGCTGTGAATTGGATCATAAATCTACACCATAGAAGTTTCCCCCACCGCAGTGGAAGAAGAAGGTAAGTCTTGGAAGGCTAGAGCGTGACCCCGAAGCCTCAGCAAGTCAACGTCGCACCAGATCGAGCACACGCCGCATTGGATCACAAACCCAGAGAAGCACTGGATCTTGACCCCAACACCATAGTGAAAATAGATCTTGATCACAAAGGAACGGATCGAAACCCCAACGCCGCGTAAAATAGGAACGACCCCGTCGCTGTAGCGGGCCTCGACCCCGATGCTCCAGAATAAGGCTCCATCACCATAGAGAAGGACCAAGACGCCGATTCCACACAGGATCGCAACCCCACGTCATGAAGAAACTGGAAGCCGACTCCAATCCCACAGAATCTCGTCCATCCTCATGGAAGAAGATCACCCATGAGTCCACACTTCACCGAACTGCCGCAATGCGAACGTGCCGGGGAAACTGAGGAAGAAATCACAGCCCTGCGGAAGAGAGGGGAGGCGACAAGAAAACACTGAAACATTGTGGTGCCCCTGACGGTATCAATTCATACTCCTCATGGAATTTGGTAATCCAATCCTTCAACAAAAAATATTTATTGACAAACTCCACTATAGCATGAGAATCATCAGTCCTTGTGGCCTTAGCCTCCACCCACTTACTCACATAATCTACAACAACCAAAATATACAAAACCCAAAATGAACTAAGAAAAGAACCCATAAAATAGATGCCCCATTCATCAAAAATCTTATAGAATAATATGGGATGTTTGTTCATCTCGTGTATCTAAGAAATATTACCAATGTGTTGGAAACATGTGCACGACTTACAAAACAAATGAGGATCATGGGATAAACTAAGCCAATATAATACAGAGTCCATAACATTCCTAGATTTGCATTGGGGTCCAATGTGCCCACCACAAGGAAGTGTATGACAAAATTGCAGAACAGACTCAAACTCATGATTAGGAACAAACCTCCTTATAACATGGTCACTACACATGCACCATAAGTAGGGATCATCCCACACATAAAATCTAGACTCACTCTTTAATTTTTGGTCATTGTGATTCTTTAATTTGTGGGGATTTCAGATGATACAAGGTAGTTCACTAAATCATCATGTCGAGGATGTGTACCTGATATGGAATAAAGATGCTCAACGGGGAAAGTGTCCCAAAGTGGAACCTGGTCCAAGGTGTCATCCTCTAGTGTGTGAGTAATCCAATACATGTGGTCCACCACTAGGTTTTCTGACACCTTTTTATCTCGATGTCAAATTATAGAAGAAGGATAATCCATCAGATTAACCTAGGCTTTGCATCTAGATTCTTTAATATGTACCTCAGAGCTGCATGGTACGAAAAAACAACTACATTAGATCCCAACAAATATGAAGAATATTTATCAAAATAAAATATAAAATAAATAAACTTGTTTTTTGTGGTTTTGTAGTTTGATTAGGCAGAATCCAATGTCCTTGATGAATATGCAATCACATGTTAACGTCCTTCTACCCTCTAAGATAAGACATCTCTGACCTCAATGATAGAGGCGTCAAACATAAGCTCTATAGGAAGCTCCCACAGTGGGGGCTGTATGATAGGTGGAGTGGTCAGACACTTATTTATCTCCTCAAAGGAAGTCATGTAAGAATCATCAAACATAAAATTAGAAACTTTTTGATGTAATCATTACATTGGAAGAGTAATCTTACTAATATAATTTATGAAGTGCCGATAAAATCTTACATGACCTAGGAAAGATCTAACATCACGCAAACATGAAAAATATGGTAATGATGAAATGATATCTACATTAGATCTATCAACCTTTACCCCATGTTTTGACACTAGATGCCCTAATACAATTCTATTATCTACCATGAAATAACACGTTTCCAAGTTTAAGACCAGATTCTTCTCATTAAAAATATTCAAAAACATATCCAAACTAGTTATACAATCATAAAATGATGACCCATACACTGTAAAATCATCCATAACTAGCTCCATGAAGGACGTAATGAAATCTGAAAAAATACTCATCATGCATCTCTAGAAGGTACCTGGGGCATTGTAATGTCCAGATGGCATCCTTCAGTTGGAATATATACCGAGTGGACAAGTTAATGTTGTCTTCTTTTGATCCTCCATAGTAATAAGGACCTGAAAATATCTATAAAATCTATCTAAGAATAAATAATGTGGCTTTACAGCTTGTCTCTCAAGCATTTGATCAATAAATGGGAGGGAAAATGGTCCTAGTGAGTGGCTTGATTTCGTTTCCTATAATCCATACACACACGCCAACTATTTTTCACCCTCAGTGGAACTAACTCATCTTTCTCAATTTTAACAACTATCACACCGCTTTTCTTAGGCACGACCTGAATAGGACATACCCACTAAGAATCTTAAATGTGAAAAATTATATGGTCCTTGAGAAAACTTTCATCCTCTTTTTTAAAAACTTCTAGAAAGATTGGATTGAGTCTACATTGTGGATTCCTCATTGATTTATCCCAATCCCACAAAAGAATCCTATGAATGCAAATGCAGGGGCCCATACCTGATATGTCATCCATGGTCCACCCAATTGCCTTAATGTTCCCCCTCAAAGAATTCAAATGTTTTTCTTCATGTTCAAAATTGATATTGATACTAATGATAACATGTAATTTCTCACCACTTAACAATTATGAGTATGGTGGGAATGGATTGAGTTCCAATGTTTGGGGTGATGTATTGATTGAGAAATTGAATTAACTAAAATTTGTGCATAATAAAAATCAGTATCAGAATATAAATTATAAATATAAGAGAATAAAGCATCAAATTCATTACCATACTCCACATCCATGTCATTATCATATTGAACATGATCAGAATTAAAATATTAATCCATTTGAAAATAAAATATAAGAGAGTTTTGTTCATTATAAATAAGTGAGGAAGTACTCTTAGACATCAAACTAGAACAAATACTCATAATATCCCTAAGCATAGGACAATCCAATTCCATGGGGTTTTTATTTGGTGGTTCAAAATGGGAGATAACAAATTTATAATGGTCCTAGGATGGGTACTTCATGGATTCCATAACACTAAATATCACAAAATCATCTCCAAACTCCATGGAATGTATACCATCATTGAAATTTATGATAGTTTTTGTAGTTTTGAGGATGGGTCTACCTAACATAATGGGAGAATGATAAGTTACCTAGTGGTCCTCCATGTTAAAAACATAGAACTCTGCTGGAAAGATCATGTCTTTTAACCAAACAAGTATGTCCTCAAGGACTCATGTTGGATATTTTATAGCACTATTTTCTAATCGCACCACAAATCTTGTGGGATTCAACTCACCAACCTGTAAAGAAGATAATACAAAGTGAGGAATTACATTTATGGAAGCTCCTAAATAAAAAATAGAATCATAAAAGTGTTACTCTCCTATAGTACATGGGATGGTGAATTTCCCCAGATCCTTGCACATTGTTGGAATTGCTAATGTTGGTGTAATGAGTGCTAAAACCTTCATTAAAAGATTTATCCTTTCATTTCCCTTGAGCCATCTTCGATTGATACGAGGTTCTTTTAAAGATTTGTCATGGCTTGGGATTTTATTAAAGTCTTCATGTAAAGGGATATTAATCTCCACACACATGAATGTGTCGAAATCTTATTTTTTTCATCTCCTCTTAATCAATCTTCTTGGTTTGTACAACTCTATTTGGAAATGGGATGGGTTTAGGAGGAACATTGTCAATCTTTTTCTTACCATTATCTTTCTCATTGGGTTGCTCAATAATTGGTGTAGAATGAGGATTTTTAAGAGTTGAGGTTAATCCTGATGGAATGATAGGTGCATATGTATCATTATTTGGCTTACCACATCTCAATGTGATAGCACTAACATTCACCTAGGTATTTGGTGTAGGTTAGGAAGGAGGATTTCAGAGTTCTTACATTCCAGTTTAGGGAGGGCAGTGGAAATCTGGCTCATTTGAGTCTTCAACTCCCTCATCTCCGAACCATGATCTTCAGTTCATTCTGTTGATTAAAATAATTTTTTTCAAAATTTAATCAGTGTTAGAATCCACATTAGGTGGGGGATTCCCTTGTTGTTGGCTTGATCATCAAGTCACCATTGGGGTTATTGAAAACCATGTTGGTAAGGTGGATGTTGCTGAATGTTTTGTTGAAAAGGGGGTCGTTGTTGTTTTCTAGAACAATACCTCATGTCCAATTGATCCTTCCACCCTTATTTTTATGTTATATAAAATGAATTAAACTACTTTTGGTGATATGGTTTTTGTTTCTACCGATATGTTCTTCCTAGAAATAGTGCTTGAAAATCATTTATTTCTTGTAGTTGGGGGCAATATTCAGTTGGGTATCCTGCCTTAGTAAAAATTCCACAAGGCCTAGAAAGAGTGGGTTGGGATTTCTTATGATCCAAAGAAATTTTCCTCACCATAGTGGTCAATTATTCAAACTTGGTATCAATCAAATGACTCTCAAGAGAATAAGGACATACCTGATGTACTCTCTAACATGTGGTGTACCTCGATCCCCAAAGTGTTGGGTGTTTTGGGCCATATTTTCAATCAACACACGTGCAACTGCTGGTGTTTTATCCACCAATACTCCACTAGCTGCAGCATCTACCATGCTTCTCTCCATAGGTGTGAGTCCTTTATAGAATTATTGGAAGAGGAGTTCCTCATTGATTTGGTGACGTGGGAAGCTTGCACACAACTTCATGAATAACTCCCAGTACTCTTGCATTGACTCCCCTTGGGCTATCTTGATCCCCAATATCTCTTTTCGAATGGTTGTCATCTCTGAAGCTGGAAAAAAATTCTGCAAGAAAAGATGTATTAAATAATTCCAACAAGTTACATCATCTGGTTGTAAATAATACATCCATCCTTTTGTAGCTCTATCAAGTGAGAATGGGAATGATCATAGTTTGATTAGATCTTTATATAAATTTATTGGTTTTAGGGTTGACCAAACCTCATTAAATTATTTAAGGTGTTTGTTTGGGTCCTCACCAGATAAGCCATTAATCATTGGAATAAGGTGAATTAACCTAGATTTCAGTTCGATGTCTGATTCAAGCTTTGGGTATGCATTACAATTTGGTTGATAATTAATATCTGGTGAATCCATTTCTCGAATGGTTCTGTTAAGTTAATATCCATTATTTTAAACCATTGGTTCATGTTTTATGGTTGAATTTGAATTTCTTCCAATTTCAATGACCTGAGAGTGGAAGAATTCTCTAACTGGTTGAGTGTAGAAACTTCTCATAGACTGTGAATGTCGGATTCAAGCTCAAACTATACATTCAATATATGAATCAAGATCTATGAGATCATCAGGATTAGTTTTTTTCATAAATAATATAAAAATAAAAGTAAGGATACTGGACCATAATAAAAATGTGAAGTATGAGTTGATGTTCTAAAAAAAGAAGAAGAAAATATAATAATAAAGAAAAAATAAAATTGGATAAATAAGAAAGAAAGAAGAGAAGAAGATAATAAAATATAAAATAAAATAAATACCCTTAATTGGTTGAAAAAATTAAATGTCTCCCCAGGAACAATGCCAATTTGAAAGTCACTAACATTGGGGCCCTCAAATGATTAGGGGTTTTTGGGTACTTAAGTGCAGTAGAGTGAGGCTGACCAAGGTCGTATCTCAAAGGCAGAACTAAATTTAAACAACTTTTTAAAGGTATTATAGAAATAAAATCAAATAGAATAAAAACACTAATTGAAAGGACATGGTTTTTTTTATCATTTATAAAACTAGAAGAAGATTGTTTGAAGAAGATTTCATTTTTTTAATTTTGTAATGGAGTTTGATTAAAAAGATGCAACAAAAAGATGTTAATTTAGAAAATGTTTTAAAAGGTGTAATCGATCTAACTATACCTCTTCACTAAATTATTAATAATTATAATATAATTTAAAATCCACTTAATTATGATCCCCTAGATTTTTAACCCCCTAACCCAATGAGAATTAACTTTACCACAAAGATGAAGTGAATTAAACCCTAGGCTATCTTCGAAACATGCAATAGCAGCACCCTGCATTGATTGATGTTATAGGGATATCTTATGGTTAGTGGTAAATTAGGTCACATATCCATTCTAGAAAATTAGGATGAATTTTGTTTAGTGATTATATTTGAACTCTACAAATATATGCCGTGTGGCCTTGTATTACCGACTAAGATCGCACTCTCATAATTCACACAATACTCGACCTCGCGTGTTTTCCTGTTTATTGTTCAATTGCTAGCATAGTTTTTTCTAATTTAAAAACTCAATTCATGGATCATATTAATTGAATTATAGTATCTTAATGATTCAAAATAATTAAATGATGAGGGTAGAAGATAGATCGATCACAAAGAGAACTACTCTTCCACGAGCAGTCTGGTCATCATGGAGATGTTTTGCATGAGAAAATGATTGAAATGGTAGAACAAAATCTCATCTCCACTCTTTAATTACAGAACAAATAGAAAGTCAAGATTAATAATAGATAATAACATTGAAGATTAATTGATGAAAAATTTAAGATTCAAGCATGAATTAAAAGAAATACAAAGAGGAGGTGGGATTGGAGGGCTTTTTTAGAAGAGATGTTTTCACAATGCCTTATTCCTTCCAAGAGTTGTGAGGGTTCATAAGAGACACCCTTTCTGAAAACCCTTCCCAATTACACTATCATCTATCCCAAAGAGTAAAAAAACTATTTTATAGATTTTTGGGGAGGCTAGGATTAAATTGGTTTCAACTGTGAATGGGGAATCTCGGCCAAATAGTTTAATCCAAGTTTCACCACCCATTTGTCCTTCAAAACGCGTGAACCAGTTGTTCTTCTGATAGGATAATTTTTGATAAAATGGGTTTTCGATCTTCTCTCAAAATATGGGCTAAATCCATTGGTGGATATAGAAGTTATGTCCCTAATACAGAACTCATGTCCAATCTGGCGAGTCCAACCCATCTTTGAATTCATGGCCCATTTACAGCAACCAAATGCCTGATTTAGCTCAAATGTCCAAAATTAATTTTGTAGAAAATTAATTCATAAACCAATTTACATAATATTTACTTCAAATAATTCAAACAAAATCATCTATGATTGAAATAATAATGTGAACTATAATGGGTAAAACTGGAATTTTCACCATATTTTCAATTGAATGATCTAATCTCAAATATTTTCTAAGAAAACATATCTAACACAATGTGATGTAATGATATCATTTATTATCGATAAAATATTCAATAAAAATGTGTTTTATCAAGTCACTATAAATCGATCCCAAATAGTTCTCTATTTGAACAAACGAGACGAGGAATTTTTTTGAAGAGTTGGATCTAGCTTGTGAAACATGAGAAAGAATACTTAGGTTGATCAGATAAAAATCATGAAAACATATAACTATATATGGCCACATCACAACATCTAACACATCATTTGAAACCACTGAACCTTACTCCAAAACTGAGCCACCAGTAAAATTCCATCTCCAAACACAACAAGAGTATGACTTCCAGATCACAAGGAAGCATACTAAATAATAAAATCTTCTAAGACATAAAAAAACAATCCATATAACCATAGGTTTATAAACAAATGCCAAAATTTTTCATATCAAAACTCTTTTGAAAAATAAACTAACTTGGTGGATTTTCCACATTCAATAATGGTGTTTCATCAAGTCTCACTCACATGCACATTTCCATGCCACCCTAGACACCCAACCCCCATGCCATATAGGCCATCCTTCCAGATATCAATAAAACCATGCATGGGAGAACCCATGAAAACACCAAAGTATAAAATAAAACAATATCATTCAAAAATATTTTACATTCCAAATGAACAATAACCACCAAGTCAAAACCAATTTTCATATTTAACAAAAAAACCACACTTCACCAAGAACCATTTTCTTAAAAGCCTAACCCCTAATTTCTAACATCATCTAAAATAACCAAGCTACTAAAAACAAACCATTAAAATTTTCTAAAATTCATCAAGGTATAGTTTTATAATAAAATGGAAATTAAGACCAATACCATTTCTAAGAAAAAACAAACGACTCAAAACCAATTTCCAAAACCAATTTAGTAGATTCCAACACCTTTCAACATCACAAAACACCCCTTTTAAAAAAATATTCAGTATCAACTTAAAATGATTCACACATTCATATCATTTTATTTCAACAAACCGGAAGATTATATTAGGTAAAATCCAACCATGTTAAATCATTTTCACTTACTCCACAAAATTTGTTTCACAAAAACAAAATCTTCCAAAACCATTTTTATATTTAATTTTTGAAAACACATTTTTTCACTTTTCAAAATACAATACTTCCTTTAAACTATATTTCCACAATTCTCACACATGGATTTTAAAAAAAATCATAATTCAGGAGAAAGTTCCAAAATACCCACAAAAGGGAACTAGTGTCAGTGGGGGACTTGACCATACGGTTGGCGCCCATATGTAAACTAAAACACCAACAAATAGATACTTATTAGGACAATGCCCCAGATTCACATGGCTTTCCATGCCCTACGAGCTCATAGAGGCCATTATTTAGAATTCCCTTCTCATATCCCAACACCAAAAAATCTGCCAGAGCAAAGGACACTAATAAAACTGGACATCCAGTGGGGACCCGATGATCAAAACGAGAAAGAGTTCGCGATTATCTTACCGCACTTACCAATCAAGTCCCAATAATCCTACTCCATTTATGATGGAATACCCCAAATAGCAATGTCACTCTAAAAAGAAAGTTCTACTTTGAGATGACCTCCTTTGATACCATTTTTCCATGAACCATCCCATGTAGACACTGAACCTGTCACCCATGCCAGCCCGCGATAAGTCCCAAGAGGCATTCATGATCCTTCAGGGATGGAGAAAAGCACCGAGGGAATAAATAGAGTACACATGGGAATAATTTCTCTAAAATATAAAAAACCAAACAAACAGAGGAATGAAATGGAGAGCTCAAAATACATTTAAATAAAAAACTGAATTAAACATTATTTTTAGAAGAAACCAAAAGAAAAACTAAACCAACAACTCAACTGACCAAAACAGAAAACCAACTAAATCCATGTGACCCCATTGGTCAGTCTCCAACACAGTGATCACATATCACCCAAGGTAACCAAACTCAAGCTGAAACCTCCACAAGGACTAAAAATAAAAGAATACTATAGGTGTGAGTATTAAAAATCTATAGGTTAACCCTATATTCTATTACCAATTAAAATCATTTAAATTAATAGAAACAAAAATTTCATGTTTTAAATACATGATATAAATATATTTTTTTTCAAAAGAGGATCCATGGGATAAAAATTACCAAAAAAACATTCATTTTTATAGATAAGATTGCTAGTAACAATTTTCAAAGAGGTGAAACTTCAAAATGAAAATTGTTTTCAAGATGAATTTTTTAAATAATTTACACATTTAAATAAAATAAAAATGCTTCTAAATTTACCAACCAAACACACCATATGCAGATGGTGAGTACAAAATAGCCAATGAGCACAAGTCACTAGAACACCCCTAGGCACTAGTTAGTTGTGAGCCCCAGGTACGTAGTATCCCAGTGAAGGTAACCATAATAAATATACATTCTCATGCACATGAGCCACTATTAGTGATCATACCCATAAACCAGTGATCCTCCAAAAACACCATCATCATATTTTATTTAGTGTTCTCATCATCAAATTTTATATGTGAAACAAGGGCCAATCCCCACGTGATCAGTAGAATAATATTACACATATGCCCAACTAGATACCTAGGATTCTATTTAGTTATCAATCATTTTACACATATTATCAAATAAAAATTCCACATGAAAATTTAATTTCCAAACCATAATCAAACAAACATCCCACAAAAATACTTCACATTTCTTTCATGGATCAATAAACCACTTAAATTTATCATAAAACAATTTCAAAGAGTTTAATGAGGCTTTACACATAAATTTAATTCAAAACTTCGCTTTTAAGGCCAAAAAACCTTAAATACCATATAAACCAAGATTTGGAATCCCCAAAACAAATTAATAAATCAATTTCATGGACCATAAAATGGCCCTAAATGATAGAACAATAAATACACATGGAAACCATTTTTACAAGAAAAAATGCCAAACGGGCCTTTATACCTTTCTCAAAACTAACATTTAACAGTGGTATAAATTTAACTTTTATTAAGTAGGTTTATTAACACCATTTATTGTAGAAAACAAATTTCATAATACACTTAAAACACTCAGGTTCCCTATTCAAAACACTACTCTTTTCATAAGGATGTGAAACGAGACATTTTCCGGCATCTCGGGCCCAAACAACTTGTAACCCAAAACCCATTTGTTAAAAAAACAAAATCCACATTGTAAAGAAATAGAAGGACCCATAAATACAATTTTTCATGCTTCAAATTCATTTATAAATCCAACAAATAATTCTTAAATAACACATAACACATAAAAATCAACGAGGAAATTCACCAAATACATGACATGCACTTTTAAAAAAACTATTTATTTTAAACACTTGAAAAGGAATAGAACACCAATTTCATTCCATATTTTTTTAGATACTATAACATGTTAAAAATACCATAAAATAGGTTCTAATCTTCACAAAATAAGTGTGAAGGATAACAGAACATTTAAACAAACACTTGGTGTGCACATTTATGGAAAAACAACACTACCTTTCACAAAACAAAGCTTAAGAAACTATTTTTCACAACAAGAAAATTATCCAAAGTCTAAAAAAAAGAATAAATAAATATATAATATTTTTACAATAAGAAAATTATGAAACATAAATGATAAAATAATTTTTCAAGGGATATCCAACCTCAAATCCTTGAAGTAATTGATACGCACACCCTATATCACCATCAGAAGGATTATAAACCCTAATCCTAAGATGAACAACTTCAAATGAAAAAAACCCACAAAAAAATCAGTGGATAATAGAACCCTTGTTCTATGATGACTATATGAGAATAAAAACCCATTATATAATGAAAGGAGGGAGATGAGGGAGGAGAAATGAAAAATAATCTCACGTTTGAAACAAAAAAACTCATCATCTTCCCTTAGTTATAAAATCTTATAGGAAATGGAATGGATTGAATCATAGTGGAGGGTCTTTTTAGATCAGTAAGAACCAGGGTAAACAAATTTTGGTGGAAAAGAGTAATAAATGAATGATTTATGGATGAAAAAATTTACATTTTAAAATCTAAACGATTTGAGGAACCCTGAGAACTTTTGCACTAATATGTGATGAAAATGAGCTCCAAATATGAAAAATCTATAATAGGGGTGATTCTAGGTATTTTTTATTCGGTTGGGAGTTGGAATCACAGAAAATTATTTAATATTTAATAATATATAAAAGAAAAATAGTATTTATTAAAACTGGAGATGGCCCCACAGGCTGGACCAATACCAAAATAAGTAATCCGAATTCACCATGCTTATGAATTTTTAAGGGTTAAAAAAGTATATGGTCGTTTGGATAATGTCACGGTAGGAAAATTATGATGTATAATGTGTAAAAATGTAGAAATATAATGAAGTTATAAATAAAACAATTTTGGTTTTTTAATTTAGAAAAGGGCTCATGATTGGCCCAAATCATGAAGTGACCACTCTATTATCCGAAACTCCCAAACATGCTTTGGAGAACCCATGGTTGGATGATTATAAATATATGTAAGCTATAAACTCAAAATTAAACTCTTCCAAAACCCAAAAAAATGGATCGCGATTTCAAATGAACTGGATCAAAACTGAGACCTGAAAAGGAACAAATTGGTGTGACGGGTAAGGACATTTATTTTGTTGGAAGGCTATTATAGAATATTCATGCCCTATTTTTCTAATATTTTAGCACATTAGAATACTATAAAGAATATTTTTAAACATTTTATGTGTATGAAGAGTCTTCATATGTACTTTTTCGAGTTGTATTTGAGATTGATGAGAACCCCCATCATGGGATTTTGATATGGGTTCTTATTAGATTGTGTTCATTGATACATCATAGAAAAGTCTTGATTTTGTTTTGATATAGATGAAGGTTGTGATTTTCCATTGGTATTTGTAGTTAAAAAATACACATGTTGAAATATGTGGTCCACAATCTATATTTTAAAGATGTATTCCTCACCATGATGACATGGAAAGTCTAACTTACGAGTGATTTGATTATTTTTCACTCTGATAATAATATTCACAAGGGTATCCACTCTAAAAATTATCTTCACATGAGATATTGGATATTACTATAGTTCATCTAGGATTATTACATCATTAATGTCTATAATATTGTAAAGGGGATCATAGGGTCATATTTTCTCAGAAGGAGGACTTGTTTAGAGTTATTGACCAAGGTTTTAGAATAGTTAGACTTGTTGTAATTATCTTTGTTGGAAATGGATGGGGATTTGTATCTATAGATAATAACTGTTACCCCATAATAAATATATATTTTTTGATATGATCAACACATATATACCAACTATGAGACCTCACAAACTCAGATATACAATGGATGTGCTCATAAATAGTTTGCTGATGTTGAGGAGAATGTCATCCCTTCCAAATGAAGTACTACAGTACCAGTGAGATTATGGGAGGAGGGTAAAAGGAATTTCATATATCCCCTAGGGAAATATATACACTATTGTAATATATGTACCAAGACAAAAAACTTTAATTTTGGTGGCCATGTATGAATAAATATGTAGCGGAGTTTGTATATCGATGCCTCACTTTTCAATAGGTGAATGTAGTTCCCCAGGAACATAAAGGGATTAGCTCAACTCCTTAACATTACAAAGAGGATATGGGATGGGATATCTATCATATTTTTATGGTATTGAAATAGATGTTTAAATGAAATTACATCAAATACAGACACAACAAGTCGGCCCCCTTTTTATCTATTTGAGAGGAGAGTTCATTTGAGAGAATGGGATTACATTACATGTAGAAGATATTCATGGTCCATGGATTTCCCTATACTATAATTTTTGACTGTTATTCTTTATTCACATCATGATAATAGTTAATATTTCAGGAGGCCTTTGCGACTCATTTTTGTTTGAGCACGATGTTTCACTTCCAGATTGACGGCCAAACTAAGAGGACAATTTAGATTATGGAGGACATCAGGTTGGTTGCTTATTATACATTTTATCTATTTGTTAAGATCACTTATAATTTTTGGAGTTTTCAACCAATAAATGGTACCATTATATAATCGGGATAAAACAATTCTAGGCCTTGTAAATGAGACCCTACAGTTCACCACTATGTTTCACTAATCCAAGATAGTTAGTACTCATGTGACCAGAGTTAGTTTGAGTTTTGAAAGAGAATGTTACATCATATAGGGGTAAATGAAGTCTAAAAATATCTATTATAAGTTTTGTGATGAATTCTGATTGTGTCCATTGGTGTTTACATTGGTACACCATGTAATGTTGAGGGTCCCACATATCTTTGGATTATGTACATTTTATTGGGATGACAAGTTGTATCCAATAATCATCAGCCCTACCCTGAAACTATGTATGGTCAATGAGGTGGGATACTATTTGAAATTATCACTATAGTTATATTGTGTACATGATGTCTTTTATGCATCACAACTGATGAGGTATGTTCATGAACTATCACATGGTATCGACTAGTTTCAACTATACATCTTGGTTTGAGAAACCATTTATGAGTAGAAATATATTGTTAAGGATCAGTTAGATAATATCCTTAATCAGGGAATGATTCACTTGGTTCATATCATATAGAAGCTTGGGGGTCCTTTGGAGAGCACTTGAGATAGGGATACCTATATGTGAGCAGAGTACCAACAACTTTTTATTTTTATTTTTTTATTCTCAAAACAAAAAAAACCTAAGGTGTGGATAATGTAACATCTCTTTTTTTCAATAATTTCTTTGAAATATATATTCCAATATTTTTGGAGATTTCCACTAATGTGGCCTGATATTCTTATTCCTAGTTATCCCAAAATTGGTATTTTAGAAATATTTAATGTATTAATATCAGGCAAGTGATATTTTTAAAAAAAATACTTGAATAAATCAATTATAAAGGAACATAAAGGGAATATGAGGCCCCCATTTAGCTAATAATGTATTTTTTACTATATGTTTGATATAATACTTATGTGAATTAACTGGTAAGATTTGACACCATTTTGGGAGAATTAATAATTAAAAAAATATATTATTTATATAATTGTTTAGTTAAATCGAAAAACCTATAATCCTATATAAATAATCTATTAAAATTTTCACGGATATATACAAAACCAAAATAACTGAGAGAGAGAGTGTTTGTGTGTGTGTTTAAAAATAACATTGTTAAATGAAAACAAATAATAGGACCAAATCTATATAGTAGGGATATTTTACACAATGGGGTTTATAAACGTCGTTAAAAACTATGAATAATGATCTTTTTTATTCACTGAACTATCAAGACATTAGGTAGGTTATTCTTTTTATTTGGATTAATTTCATATTGATATCATTTTTTCAAAAACTGATTAAGTCATCTAACATAAATTGATTCATACATCAATGATCAATTTATTTTATATTTGATTTGATAATTTTTTTACTTATTCATTCAATATTATAATTTAAATAGATTGAGGTCATCCTTAAAATTTTACAAGACTTGTTAATCTATTATGGTTAATGGAATTCTCCCATGTTTCCTATCAATTTTATTATGGGAAATATATTTGGATTGTATTTCAAAAATTACTTGGTATTTGGTCATTACATAAACATTATTTTGTGTAATGAATTAGTACAACAAGTTTGATTTGGGATTGAGAGTGTGATCGAGGTGTGAGGATGGAGATGGGAGATTAGTGGTTGAATGAGATTAAATCAGAGGTTCCCAATCCTCCATGATTGACTTGTAGAAAAAGAAAAGAGGGAAAACTATGGTTTCCAAATCATTTTAGATATCCAAAATTTAATGTTCATTAATGTAAATGTTCGACTAGATGAGATCTATATTCATCAAGAAATATTTGTGGAAGATTTTGAGGTAATGGGGGTGATACCATATGGATGATAGAACATTGGGTTTCTATAAGTTATATAGTAAACAACGTGTAATATGGAGATTCACACTATGTGTGACCCCTTGAATATAGTGTAGGGTTCCAATAAAATTTAAAGGATCATAACACATGTGATACTTATCATACGCTCTGTCTCCTATATATGAAATCTTTGTGTATAATATAGGAGTACATAGGTTGGGGTTGATTATATGGTTTTAGTACATGAGCATCATCTATAGTACATGGGAATGCTAGGATCCCATAAGTTAAGTGTCAGCCGACTAATACATGAAATTTTTATAGAGAGGATGAATCATGACTTTAAATATTTCCATTCCATGTCTGGAATTGATAAATATAAAAACAATGGGATAAAAAGATACATCATGTTCATACTTTGAATATTTTTGTGTCCCTTCATTTATTTATTAAAGACAATTCTCTATTGATTGTGATAAATTGGTTCTTTTCCCCTAATGTTACAATGCAATAATGTGGACTCATCATGGGATTTTCATCAACTCTAATGGTTTAGTATTAAAAAGAGTTTCCATTATCCCCCTATGGGACCAGGGTGGAATACACTATAATTCATATGTAGTGTTGTTGATATTGGTTTTGATATAATGCATAGGGGATTGATCCACTTAAAAAAAATTTGGTCTAGTAGTGATGGCAGTTTACCACAGTGGCCATTGGATTGACCCCCAACTAAGAAAATGTGGTCATACTTGATCCAATGAGTACTTTTTGGTGAGTCCAGATGAGTAAAACCTCTGGGATGAGTTTTGTCATTTACAACATGGCTTGTGGAGTGTGTTCACCCTGAATGAGTTTTAACATGGGGCCTCAAGTAGTGTCAAGTTGATGGACGTTTTTTGGAGAATTTGAGATTAGTTATCCATTACTAGTATATCGAGTTAATATTATCATTATTATGAGATGGTTGGTATTAATTATTTATGTCTGGTGGTTTTATTTCTTATTGTGTATTTTTATACTCATCCCTTCATAGGATCTACCCACACATGTCATGTCTAAGGAAAATGGCATACCATTTGATGTAATCTTAGGATGATCAGGTTTATACTGAATATAGTGACCTTGACATGCATAGTTGTCTATCAGGCATTACATTAGAAAGTATTCTCCTCAATCTAAGAATACTAAACTTCTTTATAGTTTTTATTAGGATTTTATGTTTCCCCATTGTCAATTCAAATATTTTTTCATAATCTAATTTTTTGAATGTTTTTTCATTAATGGATATTAGTTATATTTATTATTATTCATCATTTTATATGCATAGATATGTGTGTGTTCATACCAGTACATTAGGCTAATTTCTTCCATTTGTGTGATCTTTTAGGCATTGGTCGTCATCCCATGTCCTATTGGAGGTAGTCCTGGGGTAGTCATACTCAACTTATCACTATACATGTGAGCCCTTTTTTGTCTGTTTTATGAGTGAAATGTTTATATTATATTTCACTTACAATAGTATTATTTTATTAGAAAATATATATATATAGTTAACAGAATGACATTAATAGTATTTTATGGGAAATATATTATATTAAAATATATAAAAAACATAAAAATACTGATAGGGAAAAATTAGTATGAGATGTGGTTGAAAATATCATCTCATTGAATATTGTTATCCAATTGATACCTTATAAGTAAATTTTCAACCATTTAATATTAAAAAAGTCATTACCATGGTAAATATTATAATTTTTTAACCAAGTTTGTAAACAAAAAAATAATTACTATTGTTTTCTAAACCTAGTAAAAGATTATTTAATGATAATATTAATAAAATATATAACTTATCTTATAATGCGTTATATCATTGAACAGTTTTAAATGAGTCAAAAACATATTATATTATAATATTTCATATATTCTCAAAAATGACTGTATGAATATTTTATAATAAATGATATTTTAGAAATGATTTAAATTTCATAAAAAACCATAAATCTACCCTATTTGATGGGATGTTGTTTTAAATACCAACCATATTTCATTTTTTGGGTCGGTTTCTTTTTTATCATATCTTTATTTACAATTAATGTGTAAAAAACATTAATATCAAATTAAATTACCAAAAGATTAAAAGAGTGTCAATTACCAAACATAAAGGTGAAAAAATAACCAAAAATATTTCAAAATTTTATTTTATAAGGTTATTTTGAATCATCCTCATATTATCAAGAATGAAATTAATTAGGATCCATTTCTCCATAAAATTATTTTATATTAAATATTCCATGAGTTCCCCTCCCCTCACTTAGAAAAGGGGTCCACCTATCCTTATGTATTCACAATGTTTGATGGTCATTTATTTCCCCATATAAACCATAGTATCATTATTGATTCCTTCACCAAAGTATATATAATCTAGTCCTTCCAAAATACCATTCCACCATGGCATAATGTGTAATCATAATAAGGTTTCTCAATAAAGAGTTATATCTCTTAACGAATAGTTTTAAATTTTCTTTTCTCATATTACCACCACTAAATCAATTTTTTAACTCAAAAATAATTAATTAATTTTCCTAATTATAACTTATTTTTATTATTATGATGGAAAAAAATTATTATCCTTCATTCGATCCTACTAAAATTAAAATAATGCATGCAAGTACGTACGACTTGCCATCTTCGCATAGTAGTGCAATTATTTTTTAATCACTACATTAATTTGATATTAATAATGATATTTTCAATAAATATATATGATATTTCGGATAGTAATATAATTTTATAATGGTGATTTATTATTTACCTTCATTTCATTCCATCAATCAAAAAATAGAAACAACATTCATGTGTTTGTACGATATACCATCTTAGATAATGGTATAATTCATTTTTCTATCGATACCATTTATGGATAAATATAAATAATTATATAATTTATATATGTGATATTTATGTCATGGATAAAATTCTTGATATGATAGATTTTTGATCAATGTATAAGGTCGGGAACTATATATCTAAACATCTTTGAAAAATGAATCATTTAACAAAAGGAATGGATATTTCAATAATTAATTACTAATAAATGGTTGTTGAAATGTTATAAGTGGATCGTATGTGAATTTATAAGTATGTAAATTATTTTATTATGGACTAATAATAAATCATAAGTTATTTTATATGGTTTTAGTGTACTTTCTTATGAATGTTAAACTTGATTTATTTTTTTATGATACAATATAATTTTTAAAAGTATGTTATATAATTATGTTTCTAATTATACATTTTCATAATTTATATTTTATGAATCTCAATTATTTACTTCTCCTATTGTCGTTTAAATATATTACATGTTTTCCTTTTTTAGATCAATATATACTCAAAAGATATGAATAATATTTTTAGTAAATCTGACTAATTCTATTTTCTATCGAATAATATTTTTAATCCATGTCATTTTTTTCAAAAAAATAATTTCAAGAATGTTATTTAATATTTTCTAATGACTATTAAAATTAAAATTCACATAGATTTTAATATTTTAAATATGTTTTACAATGAATATTTTTTTAATTTTTTGAATCATGTAGTTTTTACTTTTACCAAAATTATGACATGAATATTTTTTGAAACATACATAACGTGAATTTATTTTCCCACCATCATGTCCTCTAAATTCATTAAAGAAAACGTTTAAACGCCTCCATGGATCATTTCATTGAAAATAGTTCCCATAATAGTTAGATTTTTTTTAGATCTTAATGTTGTTATTTATCAAAATGCAAGGTATAATTTCCTACAAAAATATTCCAATTAAATTAAATTTTTTCTATGACAACATACATTGATGTTAATAAGGATTTACTGGGGATATAATCCAATAATAAAATACTTATAATTTCTATATTTGGTTTATTTTAATGATGATGATAAATTTGTAAAACCCATTTATATTCTGTGGGCTATGCTATGATAAAATATTGAAATAATTATTCAATCTATTTACATTCCATGGTTTATAATGTGTGGTTTTTTATGATCTTCTATAAAACATATTTATTATTTTAATTAAGTGATGGAAGTGTCCATAATTTTGAATCCATCTGATTTATATGGTAAATTTTGATATCTCAATAAATGTTAAGAACTGGAATGGGGATTGAAACTAATTCATTAATGAACTCCTTCAACAATGATAGTATTGGTAGAAAACAATGAATAAGGATATAATTGAATGGGTAGTGAACCTAATACACTATAATATTCTTTTATTTTATCCTTGACTATGAAAATTAATCTCTAGGCTGATGTGTATTCAACAAACTTATGCCTTGTGAAAAAAGGTAATCCCTCATAGATCATGTTCTTTAATTACATTATGATTCATCTATTTTAAAACTAAGGATATAATTGAATGGGTAATGAACAAAATATAATATTATAGTCTTTACAATGATCATTGACATAGAAAATAAATCTCCCAGATAATGTGTATTCCACAAAATTTTGTATTGAGAAGTTGATAGGCCCTAATAGATCATGTTCTAAAATTAAATTATGATTCATATAATGTGAACACACAAAATATTTCCTAGGATTTAATATTTTGATTAATAATTTTTTTTATTCATTACGAATATCAATATTGTGTTTTCATACAATTATTATGGTGTTATATTGAAGTATCATTGATATCTACATGCTTATCACTACTAAGAATCTAAAATTACCATATTATTCTATTACCATTTCCTAGGTCACGAATAATGGTTATATTTAGGATATGAATAAGATGGGTAAACTGTTGGAATATCATTTTGGGAGATATTGAACATCATTTGTGAAATAAAAAGAATATTTATATAGTATCCAGTGACACTAAACATTTATAGTATGAGAATATATCATGTTGTTACATATTTAATATCTATATAATACTATTTGATAATTAGGTATGAAATGTATGGATAACTATAATACCTTGGTAGAATTTGATATACTTTTGGGAATAAATTTTATATCCCTTCTTAGATTTCAAATAATTTTTTGGAAAAGAAAATATCATTACATATCCCAAATAATTCTATCACCAAATATAATTTCATAGGTGAATATAATATCCCTTTGGAAGAAATATCATTAATATTGATCATGATACATAATAAAAAATTAAACATGAGTCAACTGGTTGGGTAGGGACACAACATCGAAGATATTCCAATTGTATTAGGGTATATTGATTTATTACCTATATAATATATATGTCTTCTCCTAGAACAAGTGGTTTAGTTTTCAACTATACACAGATTAGGATCTATGGATATATCATTGTTACCTTAAAAATAACCCCTAATATATTAGAATAATTTTAGTTGAAAATATTAGAGAATACCTAAAAGGGTATTATTCAACAATGTTCTTCACCACAAGGTACATCAATTATCTTTGTTAATAATAAAGACAGATCAATTTTATAATTGAATTGATTATCCTGAACATTAAAAAATTTACATCAACAAATATTTTCATATCCCCTATTTTGATGACATTTGGGACCATATTACATGTTATAAATATTTATTAAAGATTTATCTTCAATTTGGATACAATATATTGATGGAAAAAAAGAATATATATAATGAATAATTTTTTTTACATATGATATAAGTTCAATGAATTTATATTGATACCTTTTGTACATAGAAATTCCTCCATATTTACCATGTATATGATGAATAAATTCTATAAATATCAAATATATAAACTTTTTATTATTTCTATTGATGATATTATAATATATTCAATGTACATGTATGAAAATATAGATCATTTGATGATAGGTATTAAAAAATATGAATTGATAAGATATATTCCATGTTTAGTAAGTGTAAATTTTGACTTCAAAATCTTTCCTTAATAGGTCATGAAATAAAAATAATGTTTATATATATACTTCAATGTAATGGGTCATTTATCAATGGCAATGTCCAACCACCATGATAGAGATCCCAATTTATGTAAGGTAAGATGGATAATATCAATGATTTTTTGGAGATTTCACAAGATAACAAAATCTAGTAACCTGATGAACAAGGAAGTATGTGAAGTTCCTCTAGAAAGATAATGTGAAGAATTATTCAAGGAACTAAATATCAATTTCTCAACCACAGTTATGCTCACATTACCCTATAAAGGATAATGGTTAGTCTTATACTGTAATATTATATGGAATGGTTTGTGAGTTCTTTTTAAAAATTGAAAGAAAACATATTATGTCTCACATAAATTAATGTCCTTTGATAAATTTTATATAATGTTTTATTTGTAGATTGTAGAATTATTTTTTATTAAATATTTTCAATCATTTTATCTATGTTGAAAAATTTTATATTTATCCTAATCACAGAATAATAAATTATATATTCACAAATAAATATTTGAAAAAGATTTAAAAAAGGTTTTGAATGTTTTGGTTGAGTGGGAGATGTTGATATGGTCCAAAGGGGTGGTCAAGTAACCATTTATAACCCTTAAAGTAAATATATAAATAAATTTAATATAAAAATAATAAATTGAAATAGATAATTCATAAGAAATCTAAGTATAGTTTTCATGTTAATAAAGTAGTGGAAATAAAATTACTAACAAGAACACATGAATTTTATATTAGTTCGGATCAACATGTTCTTATGCCTATTAAAAACGCATCCATTATCAGTATTAGAAATTTAAACCACCAAATAAAGCCCCTACTTTTGAAAGGATGTGATATCATTTTTTAATCTCTATTTTTTTATACATGAAGAAAAAAACAATAGAAATTTATTATATTCACTTTCTATGAACAAAGTGACAACTAGAACTAAAATTTAGTGCAAGTCACAACCAAGAATGTGAAGAATTTTTAGGAGCTATAAAAAAATTATATTCGAAGGGAATGGAATATATTTAATATGAATGAAGAGGCAAAATAAAGATGATAAAAATGTTAAATTAGATTTTAAATTAATATAATGTTGATGAAAATTAATAATATGTTATCATTTTTTATATTGAAAACTGAAAACATTAATGTATTAGTTAGACCATATTTTTCAGACACCAGGTTATACCAAGTAAAATTAGAGTGGAATAATTTGTATAAACTTGCATAAGAATGAAATGATACATCCTATATCATTTATGTTTCATTTTTTATCAAAAATGTGGAGAAAATAATATAAATTAGTGATTATAATTGATTAGTGAATATTGATGTCACATATTCTACATTGGTTTTGAAATCAAAGAAAGAGGGGTGGATCGATGATCCTATATCATGGTTTTGTTATATTTATGGTCAATGTTTTAATAAAGTATAAATCACATGATGGTAATATTAATTTAGAATATAATAAATTCTTGGATGTTCATTGGTGTAAAAAAATATTTGTATGATGAGGATTAATGATATGTTTCTGAATATACTAATTTTGTTTGGATAAAGAAGATATAATTTGTTAATAATTACTATCAAATAGTATTATTAGAAGAACAAACTATAATTTGAAATAAAATTAATATGATTAATTAATAGTTCAAAATTTTATAAGTGCTTATGATAATTATTTTCACATTTTTACCACATAAAAATGGGAATAAGGAAATGAAAATAATTATTTTCATAAAGAGAAGTTCAAATAATATATATGGACCATGAAAAAGATATAACTAAATGAAGATATTTGTAGGCCATGAATATATATATATATATACATGATGAATAATATTGACAATGTGTGATATATAAATTTCATACATAGTAATTACTATGTATAGTTTTGGTTCTTAAAAAAAATTTCATCCAAGAAATCCAACTTGGCCACCACAATCCCACACTTGTGGGAAAAATATCAACCATATAAGAGATCTAACCAGGAATCTATCAAAGTAAATGGTGGTTAAATACCATCCATTATGATCTTTTAGAAATAACACATGATCATTAGGGGGTTTATATGGCCATCATAGTGTGCGCGGTGGCTCAAACAAGAGGGAATGTCATATAGTTTACACTATATTTTATGAGAAACGTCTTCCTAATTTCCAGCCCTAATTCTGGCTTGAGAAGCTTTGATAAAAAAGTTTAATATAAAAAAGTGTCTGTTTTAAAGGAATATTTATGTGGAATAATCATAATGTGAGTTATTTTTTTTCCATATTAAATAAAATGTAAATAACATTGTTTATTTTATCTATATCACTAAAAAGTTATAAATGTCTGAAAATGTATTCAATATAATGTATGAAACACAACACCAAATTTATAAGGGAATATAGAATCTATATAATTTTATAGATATTTATAATTTTAAATAAATTCAATATATTTTATATCATTAAATTCACGCAATACAGAGTAAACATTCATTGCACACAACAAACATAAATTTTGATTGCTTACGTAACATAGAAGACAAGGTTTTACAGAGAAACAATATATTATTAAAATAATATTATTTAACATAATAAGATATAACCTAGTTTTTTATTTGGAAGTAATGAATAGTATTTACTATCTTATTTAATTGTATGGTTCAATTTGACGGTTACCAATTAATTAGAATTTAATATAATAAATAAATTAATATGATGGGAATGTGTTTAATAAAAATTAATTTTTATTCTACGAATGATTTTTATCCTAATAAATTAATTTTATTAGTATTATTTATTGAACATAAATTAAATTTATATATTATATAATCAATATCTTTTTTGAAATTAATTAGATATATTTTATAGGCTTAAGATGAGAACAAATCCAATGTTATTTATAAAAAGTTGTATTTTTCTAAAGGTGGTTTTGATGCCTTTTAATAGAATAATTGTTTTAAAACTAAAAATTTACTCTTTAAATATTTATATTTGAAAGAAAACCATGATTTTTAAAATTTCAATTAATTTTTTTTCCAAGGTTTATTTTTTCTTGTTTTTCTACGAAGTTTCATTTTTTGGTGACTTCTGAAAAATACTGAATTGTTATTGGAAATTTTCTTTATGTCAAAACAATTTCAAAGGATTAATTATATTTTGAATCAGTTTTTTAGTAAAATAATATCATTTATTCATCTATTAATCAATGTTATATAATTTTATAAGTTTTTATAATTAATTTAGTTGTAGAAACATTGTAAACCGTTGATCAATTATACCTTAAAAACATTATTTCCCGTCCCATCTGTCGGTATAAGATATAATTAATTTCAACCAATTTTTTATTTTAATTTTGAAGAATGGATTCCATATTTTGATTTCTAATAATTTATAATTTATATTATGGTCAACATACTTTTTTACAGAAAATATTAGTGAAGTAATTTAACATTAATTACTATGATTAAGGAAACAATGAGTTTACTTAGTGGTTAATCATTAATATTAAGGGGCCAAATGACCTAGAACCATGTTAAAACCCAACTGGATATACATATTTCCATCATAACCTCTATTTTATAAAAAATGGTTCATTATTTTTGGAACACTATGTAAGGGATACCTCCCAATAGTGTTTACCTTTTTCGTATTTATAAGAATGTCACTCATCCTCCGCCTTAAAAGGGAACTAACTCTGTACACTTATTCACACCTATCAATCCATTTGGATTGAAGAAATCCTACAAATATAAATTCCAAAAATCCCTCCCATCATAATTTAACCATAAAATTCTTCATTAATCCATCCAAGTATGTCTTTTGTTGAAAAGCAAAAGTCATTTCCTGAATAAGAGGGAACATTCTTTAATGAGAACTTTTTTATTTCTTTCTCCATCCATTAAATTATTCATATATATTTCATATATTATAACTTTTTTATCATAAATATAAATATCTTCTTTGTATTTGGGGTATTAACTACATTAAAACACGCTTCTTTCTAATGGGATACACAATCATTGATTGTCTGTTTGGTGAACTACCACCTCATAAATAGATGACATTCGTTCTTCCATTACAACTTTTCATGGTTCTCAGTTATGATGGATTTATAGAAAATATATATGATACATATTATATTTATAATTAATTTCTTCTTATTGAATTATTATTTAACACATACCTTCATGCTTTCCAATTAGTGGGAAGATGATAAATTTATTTTTGGATATATTGACTACCTCCTCCTTAAAGTGATTTGATTCTTTCACACATTACATGGAATGTAGTAAGGGTGATTTTAATAATGATATGTTACATATATGAAATTAAAATGATAATTTAATTATAATATATATATATATAATTTACTTTTATTTCTTTTAAAATGACTAGAAAATTGAAATAATGTCAATGCATACGTACGGCCCACCTTCTCCATGAATGGTGTATTCCATCTTCTATGAAAGCATTTTATAGGATAATCAATATATATATAATGAATATAAACTTTATTTATATAATTATTTCAATTATAGTGATCATTAAATCTTGATCTAATTAACAAGAACAGAAAATAATAGATTGAAACATACTCGAAAAACAAGGAACTCAACAACCAAAAGAATGAAAACAAATAAATATTTTTAAAAAGCGTAATAAGATATTATAAAAGAATAAAAATGATATCATGAATATTAATATATTTATATTATAATTTATGAAAATTATTTATACCATTTTACAAGATTTTATAGGGTGTTAATCCAAAAGGGAGTGGATGGTAATATATTTCTTCTCAATTTACATTATATTAATACATACATGTTATTATGACCCAATTCAAATTAATGTGGTGTATATGCATCCCATTGTTCATTTAATATCTTGATTCAATCATAATTATTACTATTTTAAGTTTCATTTTGAATTGTCTCATTCATGGTTTTTTGACTTAATAATCACCATGTGGTAAAAGATATCTTTATGATCCCATTTTCCTTTTTGATTGTTAATTTTATCATGATAAAATCAAAATATTATAATAATTTTAAATTGTATATTATATTTCTCTTAAATACAGATACTCATGTATGATGGATATTGTTACATCCTATAATATATTATATTATTACCAGTTGTATTTAATTTTAATGTTATTTGATTAACAGAATAAATATTGATAAATCTGTTTATTTTTTTCAATATAGATATTTGATTATAAGGAATATCAATTAATTAAATCAATTATTTTATATATGATGAATTTATGGACCCGATGTAAGGGGTGGGGCACGGTATAATATAACATTTTTATGGATTATTTGGAATCATGAGACAAATTATGTTCACAAAATTAAATGGGTTTCTAACCTGAGTACTAAACAGTCTTAAGAAAGGAATAAATGGTATTGGTACCATGATGCATGATATCATAGATTCCAATAATTAAACAATCTCTTTTATTTAGAATTCAGTTATAATTATCCAACATATTTTCACTATGGAAAAATCTATGGATTCATTTCCATTTATGTATGATGATTAAATAGAATTTATTTCTAATTAATTAATTTTATATATTTTTTATTCATTATCCAGTTATCTAAATGTAGTGTGTGTTCAATTAATTAATTTTCCCTATTGAATTTTCTTATTGATTCATCATAGATTCACCTTTACTAAAACCTTATTGATAATTTTATCACACATATATTTTATTTCCATTCCTTGGCATATGAAAATAAATCCCTAAAATGAGTTTCAATGATACATTTTATTATTCTCTGGTATATATTATTTTTCATTTTCTATCACTAATTTAAAATGGGTTCCATGTATGTAATTTTGCTCTCCAAAACTAAAAAAATGTTCAGTCCTTAGGGATTTTAATCTTGTTTATATTACAATGTAATAAAGTAAGGAATTAGAATTGGGCTAATGGGGTGGGGTTCATTATAGTTTGTATTCGAATGAATTTAGTATAAGACATGGAAATAATATTTTGGGAAACAATAATTAAAGAATGTAATCCTATGATAGATTTTTTTTGGATATGTATAGAAGAACATCTTAAATTTGTATAAAATATGGATTATGTGGGTCTTTCTATCATAAAATCCCTTTTTAGATACATCATGTGGATGTGGTTTTGGAAAATATGTACCAAGGAATTATAACTCTAAAAGGGCATGTCAATAATTAATCAAGAGTAGACTAGTATAGGATAACATGTCTTACTATGAACCTGGTTTGAAACTCCTAAGGGATATTCATAAGATAATTCACATTTTCTTTACAACCCATTGAAAAGGATTTGAATTTTAAGTATTTCCCCTAAGAACCCATGTTTATGTTATTAGTTATGTGCAAAAATATTCAACTTATTATATGTATTTAACTAGTTTTGGTGTTAAAAATTATGTTACATAATGTTATTTTCTAATATAGTGTGTTCCATTGTAATGAAATGGAACCTAGAATGAATAAAATTATCAATACTCGAGGAAAATGTAGAGGTTTACCAACTAAAGAAGGAGATATAACTAGTATTATAACAGATAATGTTATAAATATATTAGGGTAGCTAAATATTGTAATGAAAAATACCCTTTCCTGTATTGAGATACTTTTTCCATAGTGAGATTACCCAATTTTGGATCACTTTATGCGATTGAGTCCACCATCATTTAGAGAGACTACTGATCCAAGGGATCATGTGAAATGTTTTAGTCATTTGGATAAGTTATTAATGGAAGTGTTATTTGGTGAAAAGAGAAAGGTTACACATTAAGTGTATTATCTCAATGGCGATGATGATCAATAGTGTTAGTTAATCTAGAATACTAGTGAGAAAAAAGAAATAGTGATCATGGAATGGAATATTTTTCATGAAATGTTTCTGGATAAATATTTCCCTAATCAGAAAAAAATTGTGATGAATAATAGTTTCATTAGATTAAATAAAAATGAAGAATAATTTTTCATAGAGTTCTCATCTAACATTATCAGGCTATCTTGGAATGCAACAAATTATATACTCAACATAGAGAATAAGATTGATAACTTTTTGAATGGATTAAGACAAGTATCCTAGGAGAACTACTGAATCAATATTTTTCATCATACGATGAAATAGTGTTTTGTGCTATTGAGAAATAGAAATAATTCTCAATGGGTTATGTATTCATGTAAAATAATGATTTTAAGGGGATGAAAGGGAAAATAATAGATAAAAAAATATGGGAATCTAATATTTTCTAACATGTGATAATTGTGGAAAGAATCACCCTTGTAAATTCATAACGGGATTGGGAGTTTTTTAAAAGTACAGAGAAAAGAATCACTTGAAAAAATAATGCAATGGGAAGATTGATAACATTTCCTTTATATTTTTAGACTGTATGGGTGTGAGAAACTATGAAAATTAATTCCTCAAGAATTAAGGGAATATAACTCGAAATAAGCAAGGTGATCAAGGCCATACATATATTATTGATCTACTCAATGTAGAATTATTACGTTTATTTTTGTATTTGGATCAATGAATTATTTTTTAGATTATTGTATTGATGATGTTATGATATATATAACGTTGACTACAATACCTTTTTATTATATATATAAAAATGCATGTTGAATGGAACTGATAACCAATAGAATGATTTAGTGTAATGTTGAACATTGTGGGACACATATGATTAAGGTCCCTTAATAACATCATGTTTTTTAGGCAACAATGTTGGGATAAATAGATGATTTAATGGGATAAATTATTTTAGATAAGTACTGATTATATTTGAACTCATTAATGTTTTATTGAAAATGTTGTTTATCATATCATCCTTGGAGTCTACAAAAACATTATTTATGGGATATATGCAATAATCATTGATTTACTTAAGTAATAAAGAAGCATGAATTTTTTCAATATCGATTTATAGTGATTTAAGTTGTTACCATGATTATTGAGAATTTTTGATAAAGGTATTTACATATTTGGTATGTGATGATTTAGAGCTACTTCATGTAGTTTAGATTAAAGATAAGTTCATTTTTCATATTTACTTAACTTAAAATGTTTTTTATCTTGATATTTTGTAATATAAATAAGGATTTCCAATTTATAATTGGCTTATATTGATCATTGGAAAATATTTTAGAGAATAATGTATTATTTAATAATAGGATGAAACTTACCAATAGAGATGAAGTATAAATATTTTAAGGTTAACCAACAGATATGATTGTATTTATGAAATAGAAATGTATTGTGTATGAATATTTCTTTATTTTTTCAGTGAGTGAAATAACTCCTTACATCTAGGAATCAAGGTTTTTTAAACAAAAATGTATTCCTATAATAATAAATTTGTATGGAATAAGTGACATGTTTAACATATCTAGTTTATGGATATTTGGTCATTAATTTTCTTATGAACATGGTCTATATCTCCCTCCATCAATATTTGAGTTTTATTATTTACTTCCATGTCAAGGTTTTACTTCTCCACATTTTTTTATCTAATTTGGAACCAAATTTATGTGATTGTTCCATATAAATTGTGTTCATCCCTTCGGTTTTATTAAGAGAATATTTTATTAACCCATTTATGATGATTATTTTTCAACAAATTAATTTTAACATATAATAAAATATATTTTTTAGATCATCTTTATATTTCAATGTTGAAATTTAATTAAGATATGGTGAATGCAACACCCTACAATTATAAAATACTGACATTTTATTCAACAGCATTTATGACATGAAAAACCATTATAGAAGGGAATATAAAATCCTTATACATTATGATATATTTAATTTTTGAAATTAATTCAATATTTTCTATATATTTGAAGGAATTATATATTGAGTCAGCTCTCATCGTACACAACAACAAGTTTCCTCGACAGATTGTGTTACACACAAGAATGAGTTTAACTTAATAAGGATATATAATTATATTATTTCTATTTAATATAATAAGTTATAACCTAGCCATTGAATTACATGTTAGGAATATGATTTACTAAATTATGTAAATATATATTTAGATTCATTGTTTAAAAATTATTTATAGATGAATATTAGAACCAATTGAATATATAGGAAATATTTTTATAGAAAAATATTTTTCTTTGCAAAATAAATTTTATATAAATAAACTAATATATTTTCTATTATTGGTTTAATATAAATTAAATTTATATATATTATATATACAATAAAATTTTATTATATTAATAAAATATATTTTACAGAAATAAATTATAAAATTCCAATTTTACACATAAAACCTCTATTTTTCTAATGGTATTTTTCCACCTTTTAGTGGGTAAATTGTTTTAAAAAGAAATTTTGATAATTTCATAAATTATATATTATAAAATAAAAAAGTGGACTTAATAATAAAAAACATATCTTATGGTGAATTATCGTTCTTTTTCTATGATTTTTTATTTTTTTAATTATTACTAAAATACACTTAATTTTATTTTAAAACTAAATATTATTCGAAATAATTTATGGGGATAAATTATATTTTGAGTTGGTTTTGGTGTAAATTAACCTAAATTATATATATATTAAGAAAATATAGTTCATTAAAGTCATTTTTTTATTAATATTATTTACAGAAAATTAGTAATCTTTTGAACATTCAAACTTTCAAACCATCATTCCAGGCCGATTTTTGAGATTAATTATAATTTAATTTATTGAAATTATTTAATTATAATTTTTGAAAAAGGCTTCCATAATTGGAATCATAATAATTTATAGGTAATACACAGGTTAAATTAGGTTTTTACCAATAATATTAGTGAAATCAATTAAAATAAATTATTGTGATTGAGGAAAAAACTAGTTTACCATTGGGTTAAACATTAATTTTAAGATGAAAATGGACCTAGATACTTGTCCACACCCAATTATCTATCCATATTTAAATAATATCCCATTTCTTAAATAAAATGGTTTATTTTTGGAGTCACAATATTTATGGTAGAGACAAAAATAGTGTTGACATTTTGGTATTTTCAAGAAATCCACTCCTCCAATATGAAAGGGAAGTCACCCCCTCACTTATTCACATGTATAATATGATTTTAATCAACCTAATCCAAACAAAATACATTCCAAAATTCCATCCCCTCATACTAAAATCAGAAATTTTGGCATAAATCCAACCAAATAGGTCCTTTTTTAAACCAAAATGAGCTACCTAAATTAGAGTATCATTCTTTAATGATATCATTAGTTTTATATGTTTCTACACCCCTTAAGTTAATATTTAAAAATTTTATACATAATAAATAAATTATCCTCAATATACTAATACTTATTTATCATAATGGTAACACCTACTCCCACACACACTTCTATCAAATGAGATACATGATCATCGTTTGTGTGTACGGAAGACAACGGCCTCGTGAATCATTGTCATTCATTTTTTCATGAACTCCATTAAAGGTTGGGAATAATGATGGATGTAAGGTTTATATATGATATATCTGATATATATATATTTTTATATTATTATTTAATTATTATATAACATATAACATCATGCTTTCCATTTTTTGAGATCACGAAAGAATTATTTGTAGACATGTGGATTATACCCTCCTCAAAGCGATATGAATCATTCAAGCATTACATGGAACATATTAAGGACTATTTTAATAAAAATATGATTCATATATTACATAAAAGTGATAATTTAGTCAAAATATGCATGTATATATATATATATTTCATTTAATTTTTTATTTCAATAGGATAGGAAATTAAAAACAGTGTTCATGCATATGTATGTCATATAGTCTCTATGGACATTGTATTCCAGTAACTATCACAAAAAAATATTGATTATAATAAATACATATATAATAAATATATATGTTATTTACATCATATTTTTCAAATATTTATAAGATGTATCATGATCTATGTGTAATGAAAGAAGATAACAAGTTAAAACATACTAAAAATCTAACAAATTAATACTTGAGATAGTGAAAATGTTGAATGGTTATTTAGAATCATGTGATATGATTTTATAAAGTGATAATAAATAATATTATAAATATTAATATGATTCCATTATATGTTAATAAAATGGTTAAAATCATTATAAATGAGGTTAAAGGACATTCAACCAAAAGGGAGTGCAGTGTAAGGGATTTCATCCAAATTAACATTCTGTTGAGACTTATTTGTTTCTATCCACTGATTAACATTAATTTGGTGTATATATTTCTCCTATATAATTTAATATCATTATTAACTCATAATTCATGGTATTATATGTTTCAATTAAAATTATCTCATCCACGGGGTTTCAACTTGAAAATTACATTGTGGTTAAAGTTATCTTTCCAATCCTACTTTCTTTTTCGATTGTTATCTTTCGATTAAAACAATCCAATTATTGTGATAATATTTAATTTAAAAACTAAATATATCATAATTATCCATGTTTTTTATTATTTATATTAATATTTCTTAAACCGGGTTCCATTTTTTACATATGGTGTTTACATTGAATGTTATTTGAATAACAAAATAAATATTTATAAATCGGTATCTTTTATTTAATATGGATATTTATTGATTATTAATATTGATTAATTAAATATATTATTAGATATATGAGGATTTATTTGGACCTGAATTGATGGTTGGTCACCAATAAAATATACCATATCAATGAATCCATAGGTCCCATGAGACAAATTATGTTGTCAAAATTAAATGGGTTTATACCTATAGTTTTAAACTGTCAGCTGAAAGGCCATGATTATGGAGGTACCATGATGCCTCAGATCATGGAATCCAATTATTAAATAATTTTAATAATTCATAATTTAGTTATTTTTATCCATTATATTTCAAGTATGAAAAAAATTTATGGATGCATTTCATTTTATTTCTATTGATTAAATGAAATATATTCTGAGTTATTTATCTTTCCCTATTGTTTTTTCATTATCTAGTTATTTAAAAGTAATGTGTGTTCAATTATTTACCTTTCCATATGGATTATTTTTATTGATCCATCATAGATTCCATTTTACATAACTCTTACTAATAATTTTATCTCACCATTATTATTTTCACTTCCCCATGATGTGAAGATAAATTTTTGAATGAGTTTCATAGATGTAGTAATTTAGTCTTTGTTATGTATTGTGTCTTATTTTCTATCCCCAATGTAAAATAGTTTTCATATATATAATCTATTTCTCCAAATCATCTAAAATTTTCAGTTCATTGGCATTTGAATCTTATAACGTTTACAATATAACAGTGTAATACAACAGCTCCTCTAAATTGGGGTTGGGGTCAGTACATAATGGAATTGATCATGGTAATCTATTTTATTATACACTTCTTATTCATCCTCATTCTATAGATTTTTTATGTTATCATCTCCAATCCATTAATAAATGGCCAAGAATTATCTCTTATCAAACACTGATACATCAACCATAATGAAGATAATTAACCATTCATTATTGTATGTATTTACCACTATTTTCATAAAGAATATTATATTGTTGTAGATAATATTTTTTACAATGAGGTTTTTAGATATATGAATACATGAATGTTACATAATTTTGTTATATACACATGTGTGTGTGGGTTTTTAAAAAAAATAGATGAATATAATGTGATTTGAGCTACATGAAAATGATATTATTTTTTATATTATGTAATGGATTCTCATATTAGTATAATAAAATGATCAATAGAAATTGAAAATAAAATGTTCAATGGATTATGAAATCTAGAAATATTTGAGTGATTTAAATAATTTCTTAATAAGAAAAAGAGTATGGAACTGAGGCATTGAATAGATATGGCTAATGATATGGATCTTTTCATATAAATAACAAAGATCCTTGGCTTAGAGATTCTACCAAATTATATGAGTGTAATATTAAAATAGAGTTTACAAATCTACTTCATAAGAACCTGTTCACGTGATACAGTTCTATAGGATAATTTATATGATGTGATTTTTTGAATGAATCTATTTAGTATGAGAGATTTTTATGCATTCTTTGTTTACATGAAGAAATAAATATCCTCGCAAATATGAACAAACTTGATTAAGATAGTTGACTCACATGTATTAATTTATATGATGATGCTTGAGATTCTATGAAATTTTTTATGTTATCACAATGTGATTATAGAAATGTATCCATGTAGGTTTTCAAAGATCACAAAGGATCTTGTGTGATTTATACACATGAAGGAGAATAATTAAAAAATACTTAACTATCTTTCACAAAATATAAAGGCAATCTTACATTCTCTATACATTGTTATGTACGTATGTTTTTTATATTTAAAAATGTATGTATCAGAGAACTAAAACACTGATCACCAATTGATATTTTTTAAGGGAGATATTGTGTTCATGATAAGGTGTACAACATGCAAGCACTTTGTAGTGACCCAAAGATTGACCTACATGGACATTACATTACTTTTGCGAAATACTTAGTACATAACAAAAATAGACACACAAGGACCGTAATAGTTAGTGTCTTGGGAAACTCGATATAAAATCTTCTAATCATTGTTAAATATCTTCAACATCTCCCATAAATATCTTCCCCTTTTTTTCTTACCTAAAACCTTTTTTTATATCCTGGGAAAAATAAAACATAAAAGGGGTGAGTTCAAATTCCCAGTAAGGGTAAACATAGAGAACATAAAACAATCCATAAACATTTGAATGCAAAAACTTGAACATAAAATCTAAACATCAAAATCTTATGCAAAGACCTGAATCTTGGAAGTACATAAGGCATATATCATAAGGTAACATCAATCATGATAAAATATCATGGGAATAAAACATGTAATTTGTGGAAACCATTAAGCACATGTTATGATTTCCATAGTAGCCAAGTCATTGCTTCCAAGACCATCTTAGTGGACAAAGTCCCTTTCTGAATCGAGTTCACTCCTCGTTTCAGTCCTGTAACACTAAACCGGATTAACTTACTATTCCAACCATGCCTATCTCATGAGATAAAAATCTTTACCCAATGCATTGGAGGGAGATATAGTTCCCACCCATCTCATAATGAAATCATTCTTACTTGTACCACAAAATAAACTTAAAACATTCATCATAACCCAAAGAATAAAATGGGTTTCATAAACATCATCCCATCATATCATAATCCATATAAAACAAATGGAAATTTGATCTTAAGAAAATTGAAACCATGTAAATCATAGAGACATTAAACTTGAAATATACACGTATTAAATAAGGTCATCTTAGATGGAAAATGGTTTTGATAAAACATTTGAAATGAATTCTTGAGGAAAATATCCTTTCTTCTTCAAAATCATTTTATTTTCACAAAATTCCATTAACATTTAAAATAAAAGTATTTTGTGGAAAATTTTAATAAAATCTTGTAGTGTAAGCTTCATGAAAATGAGGCGTTATGAAACCGTAAAAATCTGTTCACTCCATATAAGTTAAAAATAACATTCTTCTCGTACTTCTGTTGGAAAATTCAAAAAGTACCTCGTATGGTAAAAAAAAGATTCCTTACATACCATGTAGTAAAAGTCAAAATGGGTAAAAAGGAATTTAAACATACATGAAAAAAATTTATATAACTTGGACATGGATGATAAATATTACCCCAGTAAATACTAACGTATAAGCAATCTCGGATAGAAAGCAATTGAGATTGCAACATTATCCCTTACCTTAGGTATGATATGCTTCGTACATTTCTGAACCTCCTGTATAATTATTTAAATAATGTCATTGACTTTTTACAGAATAATATTAATTGTTATGATATCATATATGGTTCAGTTATGACTTTATATTACCCATTCTTTTGTATGTTCCATGTTAAAGCAACGTTTTGGGTTAAATTGTTTTATTTATCGTACGTGTTTGGACTTGTTGTTCTTGATATTATTACTTATATCCTGATTTACATAATTCATGAATGTGAAAAATGATTTATATATAATATATATTCAGTATATATATATATATATATATATATGATAGATCGATTAAATGGAATGAAATACACCGTTCATGGAGACGGTAGGCCGTACGTACGCATGAATGTTGTTTTCGTTTCCTTATTGAATTGAATGAAATTAAGTAGATGACATACATATATATAAACATAAATCCAGTATCATTATTATTTCATATATTTCATAATTACTTATTATATATACTTTATAATCATTCATGAATGGTTAACTTGGAGAATGAATCTCATCGCATTGTGGAGATGGTAGTCCGTACGTACGCACGAGCGATGATATCATTCCCATGATCGTGGAATTGCATTTAAGTGTATGTATAATATTTCAGAATCAATATCACTTTGAAATAATCATGTATAGTTATTTATTTACACTATTATACCCATCCAAGTAAGGTGGTGGTCAAAAACAGATTACACCACGGTGTAGAGAAGGTATTCCATATGTACGCCCGCACGGTGATTTTGTTTTCCGTAGGATGGATAGATGGTCAAATAGGGTTGTTTCATACTTATAATAACATATCATTATATTAGTGATACTTATGTTATCACTTCATAATGAAACTACTAAATAGGAAGATGTATAAGAAGAAATAAAGTTGATGAAATCGGTAACGGATATAACCTCTTCTTTCGACACGCCTTATTGAAACCTCCTCTTAGGGCACTAAGATTGGTTTTTTAAGAAGAATAGAACCTATAGGATGTTTCTAGGATAGTGGAGAAGAGAAATTGTTAGGGGTTTGCCGAGCATGAAGGCTCAATGTGGTGTGAGGAAGAGAGGGAGGAAGTTCCCTTTTATAAGGGAGGAGAGGGGCACCTTTTGAATAACTAAATATATTATATTTTTATAAAGTCATATTTGGTTTTTAATAGCTCCAAATTGCGTTATTTCGAATCTAATGCGGGGATAGGTCGAAATAATCTCATCCAATAGAATTTAGACAAGTTTAGGTTTCTATTTTAACCTTATCATTTAGATTCAACTTTAAGTTAAATAATTTTTCCTTTACCGTGTCTTCTTGTTTTCTTACACTATAAGGTTAATAAACATACTATCGCAAGCCAAAATAATCCCAAGATGTTTATTATTAATATATATAAATTTATCTAAGTCATTTGGCCGAACCGTAGATTTTTAGGAATAAAATAAAATTAATAATATAATATTTGTTTTAAAAACTAATTTATGTCAATTTTGACACTATTTGATAATTTATTTTTGTGAAAATCATAACAGAATGATTAGTTCAAAAAAAGATAACTAAATTAATATTAACATGTCATATTAACCTATAAAATTAATGTAATTCATAAATAGTCTCAAATTAAATTTTTTTTTTGTATTTATAACATCAATTATGTCAATATTTCATTAATAAGATAATTACTGCATCATCATTGTGTCATAATTAAATTAAATTATTTAATGTCTAAAAATTATAAATAAAACACCATTAATTAGGAAATATTTTTATATTTCTAATTAATATTTATAGTCTAATTTATCTTATGTATTACCCTATATTAAAAATAAGTTTTTTTATTAAACTTTGATTTTAACTATTTTAACCCTTCTTTAAATAAATTAATAATAAATGTCCTAATCTAATCCAAGTGGGCCTAAAATGTCATATTTTATTACTCAGGTTATTTTTGGTCGAATTATACTTATCCAATAGAATTAGGACATGTTTTAGGGTATTAATAATATCATTTTTACCCGTAGTTACCCTATTTACTTTTAACCGTGGTAAAAAAAAGTAAAAAGCAAATATTCACCAAAAATTATTTTCATCTCATTGAACCAAATTTTAGCCCTTGATATTTACTGTGCCTCTCTAATTTTCGAATTTCCACTCACAGATGCGGTAAAATTAAGTTTTATATGAATTTTCAAATTCTCCAAGGAGGTGGGTAAAAGACGGTGAAAAGTTCAATTAAATTTTTATATATCTAAAATTATTATAAAATAACTCCAATGAATTAAATTGAACTTATATATAGGTATTATGTATCAATTTTGAGATAAAATAAATTTAAATAATATAAATATTTGTTTAAATAAAAATTCGGTTTTTGAATAGTAACCCAGTGTTTTCACTATTCATCAAAAATTGAATGTTTTCAGAAAAATACCAAAAATTCACCCTAGGCTAATTTCGATATTCTAAATCCAAAAATGAAGTCCATTTTGAACGATAAAATTTATAAGATTTCAAAAAGTGGGTTTTACTATTCATGACGGCTAGTTTATATAACATATTGTTGTTTAGCGAAACTTGGTATCGCGTACAACACACACTTTTGTGGAAGGTCATGATTGTGTGTAGTGAAACCCAAGTCAGGGATATATGACGTGCAAGCCCCTATTGGTGTAGCATACAACAAAAGACATTAACGAAATTAAAAAGAATATTTTTCATAAAATCTCGAGGTGTTACATTATACCCCCCCTAAAAATGAATTTCACCCTCGAAATTCATTGGGGTTATAAATGGTTTACAACTCGAAAGTTTATTTAATAGAAATACACATCGTAAAAATGAATACCAAAACTTGACTTTAAAAACTAAAGTATGAAATGTAATGGTTACCCAAAGTAACTAATCACTAGGTTTCCACATTGGAAAACATAGGTGAAAATATGGATATATAAGAGAAATCTAATCGTCATGTTCGGATGGAGAGTGTTAGAGAACATGGGTATGAAAAAGACAAAATTCACAAAGCCATAAATTTTTGATGATCTAGGGTACCATCTGATTCATCGGATATAAAGGCCCTAGGAAAACATTTTTTGTTTACAAGATCATTTCCCTAAAGTTGAAGAATTTGAATTAGAAGAAATACTTACTTTATTTTGGTATAATCTCACCGTTGTTCGTGCCTTGAAGAATTTCCACTTCATCTCTTTAAGAAATGAAGTTGAAATTGACTTTCATGAAGTTTTAGCAGATCATGCAATATAATGGTAGGTCATTCCATCTGTCTCAAACATAAGTTAGAAAAAGTTCTATACATAATTCCATCTATGGTGAGATTAATCATATATGGTTCCAATATGGACTTATACTTCATCTATCATCCAGCATAATAAAATAAAACTCGTTTATACTATCCAAGGACTTCTTGTAGGCCCGTGGTAGGAAATAAAGGCTTGTCGCACTTCGGTTGTGGGTCTGATTCCCACAGCCTTGACCTACGTGACGGGTTGTCGCCCGTTCTGCAGGTTCACCTTTTTTTTCTAAAAATACAATACTAACTTATGTCCAACATAATCCATTCCAATATTAAGGCTTATCCATAATATTTCAGTCCATTCTAATATTATAGTGAAAACGATTAAAAGAGATTTCATATAAGAAGAATGTTAATACCATCGTTGATACCCATATATCATAAGATATGACTTTTTGGTCACATTACAAACATTCAAAGGACTTAATCATGTATTCTCTTGAAAAATGAATACCCATCGAATCTTAGTGAAAACAGGAGTGCTGTCAAAAGTTAACTCTTTCCAAATACCAAAACCCCAAAATTCTATATACTCAAACCATGATATAACTATTTCCTTATATCAGTCATGAGCTCATGAATACTGTCAAACATTTCATTTTCTCCTTATCCATTCATGATGCGCATATCATCATCTTTCCAAAAATATCTCAATTACTTTCCATGGTTACCGGTACCATAAAATTATTGAAAACCACAATATACCAATACATAAATATTCCAATATTCCATGATACAATATACAACATTATTTTTGAATCCCATTACATAAAAACTTAATCATTCAACCACATCGTTTCCATATTCAACATCGCCAATAGTGATCAGATGTGACTTCCCTTTGTCCTTTGCCTTAAGTGGTTTCTCATGTCGATCATAATTAACCCTTGGATTAGGGAATTGATTAGCATAATGCCCCCATTTCATTGCACTTGAATCATTGAACTGTGGGAGTTGCGTTCTCTGTAGGCTTTTCATTATTCACATCATTAGGAACACTTTTTCCATTACTTCGACACTCAGTTTCTTGATGACCTTTTTTTCCACACTTAAAACATTTTATAGTCCCTTTAAGAAAATCTCCACCATGCTTCTTTCCACACTTTGAGCATAATGAAACATTCATCTTCGTTTCACCATTATTCTGAGATTTCTCCTTGAACTTCATCTTTCGTTTCATGTCAAAAACATGAGATGGATATGTAACACCAACTTCCATTTCTACCTAGATATCACAACCCACAATTTCTTCATAGCTACTGAAGTCTCTTATAGCTAATGCCCTTCGAAGATTTGGTTTTAAGCCATTGAAAAATCGATCATCTTTACTTTCAGGTTGGATGATAAAGCCAGATGCATACCTTGAAAGCCTTGTAAAATTCTCTTCGTATATACCAACAGATTCATCATCCTTTTTCTTTAGTTCAAGAAATTCCTTCTCCATCATTGTTTGAAGAATACGAGGGAAGTATTTGTTGAAAAATAAGTTCGAGAATTTGTCCCATTCCATGGACTCAATTTCATCTCTTGGCCTCGTATTCTTGATAAGATTCCACCATTGATCAGCTTCACCTTCCAAACGATATACTGCTAAGATGACTATATCGTGTTCAGAACATTAAAGAACTGAAAATATCTTTTTAGTGGTACTGATCCATTATTCAGCAACAAGTGGACCAGAAGACCCACTAAAAGAAGGTGGAAGTTTCCTCATGAAGGACTCAATAGAATATTGTTCCCTTCTCTGCTCATTTGGAAGTCCAGAATTATTCATAGCTTGTGTAAGTATAGAAATAAGATTTTTCACTCCATCTCCCATGACATTTGTTTGTTCATGAAGAAAATCATTAAATTGTCCATTTAACTGATCAAAACAGTTCCTTCGGGTTCCAACCATCGTCTAAAACCCAAAAAGAACAGTGTGAGAGGAAAAAATCATGCTAGGGAAAACAACATAATAAAGGGGGAGTACCTTCAAAATCTAACATCTTAGGTTTAATTCTAAGATCATTGCCATAATTCTAGGACTATAACCTATACTTATACTGAACCTTAGGGATATCCCTAGATATACCTTAGAAATATCTCTAGGGATCTCACTAAAGTTCTCACATCCTAGTTTCCAAAGGGTGACTAAACCTTTCCTCTAATACCAACTGTAGAGACCCAAATCTAGACGTACATGGACATTACATTACTTTTGCGGAATACTTAGTACATAACAAAAACAGACACACAAGGACCGTAATAGTTTAGTGTCTTTGGAAACTCAAAATTTAATTTTCTAATCGTGGTGAAAGATCTTCAACATCTCCCATAAATATCATCCCCTTTTTTTCATATCTAAAACAGTTTTTTTATATACTAGGAAAAATAAAACATAAAAGGGGTGAGCTCAAATGCCCAGTAAGGGTAAACATAGAGAACATAAAACAATCCATAAACATTTTAATGCAAAAACATGAACATAAAATCTAAACATCAAAATCTTGAGTAAAGACATGAATCTTGGAAGTACGTAAGGCATATATCATAAGGGAACCTCAATAATGATAAAATAGAATGGGAATAAAACATGTAATTTGTGGAAACCATTAAGCACATGTTATGATTTCCATAGTAGCCAAGGCATTGCTGACAAGACCATCTTAGTGGACAAAGCCCCTTTCTGAATCGAGTTCACTCCTCGTTTCAGTCCTATAACACTGAACCGGATTAACATACCGTTCCAGCCATGTCTATATCATGCGATATAAATCTTTAACCAATGCATTAGAGGGAGATATAGGTCCCACCCACCTCATAATGAAATCATTCTTACTTGTGCCACAAAATAAACATAAAACATTCATCATAACCCAAAGAATAAAATGGGTTTCATAAACATCATCCCATCATCTCATAATCCATATACAACAAATGGACATTTCATCATAAGAAAAGTGAAACCATGTAAATCAAAGAGACATTAAACTTGAAACATACACATATGAAATACTGTCATCCTAGATGGAAAATGGGTTTGATAAAACATTTGAAATGAATTCTTGAGGAAAATATCCTTTCTTCTTCAAAATCATTTTTTTTCACAAAATGCCATGAACTATTAAAATAAAAGTATTTTGTTGAAAATTATCTTAAAATCCTGTAGAGTAAGCTTCATGAAAATGAGGCGTTATGAAACCGTAAAAATAAGTTCACGCCGTATAAGTTAAAAATAACATTCTTCTCGTACTTTTGATGGAAGAGTCAAAAAGTACCTCATATGGTAAACAAAAAAAGAATCCTTACATACCAAGTAGTAAAAGTCAAAAATGGGTAAAAAGGACTTTAAACACACATGAAAACATTTTTATAAAACTTGGACAAGGATGATAAATATTACCCCAGTAAATACTAACGTATAAGCAATCTCGGATAGAAAGCAATTGAGATTGCAACATTATCCCTTACCTTAGGTCCGATATGATTCGTACATTTCTGAACCTCCTGTATAATGATTTAGATAATGTCATTGACTTATTACAGAATAATATTCATTCATATTATATCATATATTTTTCACTTATGACTTTATATTACCCATTCTTTTTTAAGTCCCATGTTAAAGAAACGTTTTTGGTCAAATCTTTTTATTTATCGTACATGTTTGGACTTGTAGATCTTGATATTATTACTTATATCTTGATTTACTTAATTAAAGAATGTAAAACATGATTTATATATAATATATATTCAGTATATACATATATATATGATAGATCGATTAAATTGAATGAAATACACCATTCATGGAGACAGTTGGCCGTACGTACGCATGAACGTTGTTTTCGTTTCCTTATTGAATGGAATGAAATTTTGTAGATGACATACATATATATACACATAAATATAGTATCATTATTATGTCATATATTTCATGATTACTTCTTATATATACTTTATAATCATTCATGAATGGTTAACATGGAGAATGAATCTCATCGCGTCGTGGAGACGGTAGTCCGTACGTGCGCACGAGTGATGATATCATTCCGATGATCGTGGAATTGCATTGAAGTGTATGTATAATATTTCATAATCAATATCACTTTTCAATAATCATATATAGTTATTTTTTTACACTATTATACCCATCCAAGTAAGGTGGTGGTCGAAAACAGATTACACCACGGCGTAGAGACGGTATTCCGTAAGTACTCACACGCGGTGATTTCATTTTCCGTAGGATAGATAGATGGTGAAATAGGATTATTTCATACTTATAATAACATATAATTATATGAGTGAAACTGATTTTATTACTTTTTAATGAAACAAATAAATAAGAAGAAGTATAATAATAAATAAAGTTGAATGAATTGGTAACAGATATTACCTCTTCTTTCGACATGCATTATTGAAACCTCTTCTAGGGCACTACGATTGGTCTTTGATGAAGGCCAAAACATCTAGGATGTTTTTAGGGAAGTGTAGAAGATAACTTGGTAGGGTTTGGTCGATCATGAAGGCTCAAAGTGGTGTGAGGAAGAGAGGGAGGAAGTGCCCTTTTATAAGGGAGGAGAGGGGCACCTTTTGAATAACTAAATATATTATTATATTATAAAGTCATATTCGGTTTCTAATTGCTCCAAATTGAGTTATTTCGATGCTAATGTGGGGATGGGTCGAAAAACCCTCATAAAATAGAATTTATACAAGTTTAGGATTCTATTTTAACCTTATCATTTAGATTTAACTTTAAGTTAAATAATTTTTCTTTTACCGTGTCATCTTATTTTCTTAAACTATAAGGTTAATAAACTTACTATAACAAGCCAAAATAACCCCAAGATGTTTATTATTAATATATATAACCTTATCTAAGTCATTTTGCCGAACTTTAGATTTTTAGGAATAAAAGTACAATTAAGGATATAATATTTGTTTTAAAAACTATTTTATGTCAATTTTGACACTATTTGGTAATTGATATTTGTAAAAATCATAACAGAATGAATAGTTAGAAAAAAGTTAACTAAATCAATAATAACATGTCATGTTAACCTATAAAAATAATGGAATTCATAAAAAGTCTCAAATTACATTTATTTGGGTATTTATAACATCATTTATGTCAATATTTCATTAATAAGATAATTACTGCATCATCATTGTGTCATAAATAAATTAAACTATTTAATGTCTAAAAATTATAAATAAAACACCATTATGTAGGAAATATTTTTAGATTTCTAATGAATACTTATAGTTTAATTTATCTTATTTATAACACTATATTAAAAATGATTTAGTTATTACACATTGATTTTAACTATTTTAACCCTTCTTTAAATAAATTTATAACAAATGTCCTAGTCTAATCCATGTGGGCCTAAATGGTCATATTTTCTTCCAAAGGTTTTTTTTGGTCGAATTAAACTTATCCAATAGAATTAGGACTTGTGTTAGGGTAATAATAATATCATTTTTACCCTTAATTATCCTATTTACTTTTAACCTTTGTAAAAAAAAGTAAAAAGTTACTATTCACCCAAAATTATTTTCATCTCATTGAACCACATTTTAGTCCTTGATATTAACCGTGTCTCTCGGATATTCTAAATTCAACTCAAAGAAGCGGTGAAATTATGTTTTATGTGAATTTTCAAATTCTCATAGGATGTGGGTAAAAGACGGTGAAAAGTTCAATAAAATTTTTATATATCTAAAATTATTATAAAATGACTCCAATGAATTAAATTGAACTTATATAGGTATTATGTATCAATTTTGACCAAAAATAAATTTAAATAAAATAAATAATTATTTAAATAAAAAGTCGGTTTTTGAATAGTAACCCAGTGTTCTCACTATTTATCAAAATTTGAATGTTTTCAGAAAAATTCCAAAAATTTACCCTAGGCTAATTTCGATATTTTGAATCCAAAAATTAAGTCCATTTTGAAAGATAAAATTTATAAAATTTCAAAAAGTGGGTGTTACTATTCATAACGGTTAGTTTATATAACATATCATTGTTTAGGAAAACTTGGTATCGCGTACAACACACACTTTCATGGAAGGTCGGGATTGCGTGTAGTGTAAGCCAAGTCAGGGATGCATGTCATGCAAGCTCCTTTTGGTGTAGCATACAACACAAGACATTAATGAAATTAAAAAGAATATTTTTCATAAAACCTCAGGGTGTTACATTCTACCCCCCTTAAAATGAAATTCGCCCTCGAAATTCATTGGGGGTTATAAATGGTTTACTACTCGAAAGTTTATTTAATAGAGACACACATCATAAAAATGAATACCAAAACTTGACTTTAAAAACTAAATTATGAAACGTAACAGTTACCCAAATTAACTAATCACTGGATTTCCACATGGGAGGACCTAGGTGAAAATATGGATATGGAAAGGAAATATAACCGTCATGTTCGGATGGAGAGTGGTAGAGAACATGGCTATGAAAAAGACAAAAATCACAAAGCCATAAATTTTTGATGATCTAGGGTACCATCTGATTAATCGGATATAAGGTCACTAAATCAACATTTTTGGTTTAGATGATCATTTCCCTAAAGTTGAAGAATTTGAATTAGAAGAAATACTTAGTTTATTTTGATGTAATCTTACCGTTGTTCGTGCCTTGAAAAATTTCCACTTAATCTATTTAAGAATTTAAGTTGAATTTGTCTTTCGCGAAGTATTAGAAGATCATGCGATAGAATGATAGGTCATTCCATCTGTCTCAAACATAAGTTAGCAAAAATTCTATACATAATTCCATCTATGGTGAGATTAATCATATATAGTTCCAAAATGGACTTATACTTCATCTATCATCCTGCATAATAAAATAATACTAGTTTCTACTAACCAGGGACTTCCTGTAGGCCCGTGGTAGGAAATAAAGGCTTGTCGCACTTCGGTTTTCGGTTCGATTCCCACAGCCTTGTCCGACGTGACGGGTTGTCGCCCGTTCTGCAGGTTGTCCTTTTTTTCTAAAAGTACAATACTAACTTATGTACAACATACTCCATTCCAATATTTATGCTTATCCATAATATTGCTGTCCATTCTCATATTATAGTGAAAACGATTACCAGATATTTTATATAACAAGCAGGTTAATACCATTGTTGATCCCCATATATCATAAGATATGTATTTTTGGTCACATTCCAAATATTCGAAGGCCTTAATCATGTATTCTCTTGAAAAATGAATACCCATTGAATCTTAGTGAAAACAGGAGTTCTGTCAAAAGTTAACTCTTTCCACATACCAAAACCCCAAAATTCTATATACTCAAACCATGATATAACTACTTCCTTATATCAGTCATGAGTTCATGAATACTGTCAAACATTTCCTTTTCTCCTTATCCATTCATTAGGCGCATATCATCTTCTTTCAAAAAATATCTCAATTACTTTCCATGGTAACTGGTACCATAAAATTATTCAAAACCAAAATAGACCAATACATAAATATTCCCATATTCCACGATACTATATAAAACATTATTTGGATTCCCATTACATAAACACTTAATCATTCCACCACATCGTTGTCATATTCAACATCGCCAATAGTGATCCCATGTGACTTCCCTTTTTTACTTTGCCTTAATTGGTTGCTCATTTCGATCATCATTAACCCTTGGATTAGGTCATTGATTAGCATAATTCCCCATTTCATTGCACTTGAAGCATTAAAGTGTTGGTGGTGCGTTCTCTGCAGTCTTTTCATTATTCACATCATTAGCAACCCTTTTTCCATTACTTCAACACTCAGCTACTCGATGACCTTATTTTCCACACCTAAAACATTTTCTAGTCCCTTTAAGACAATCTCCACCAGGCTTCTTTCCACACTTTGAGCATAATGAAACATTTATCTTCATTTCATCATTATTCTGAGATTTCTCCTTGAACTCCATCATCCGTTTCTTGTCAAAAACATGAGATGGATAGGTAACACCAACTTCTATTTCTACCTATATAGCACAACACACAATTTCTTCATAGTTACTGAAGTCTCTTATAGCTAATGCCCTTCGAAGATTTGGTTTTAAGCCACTGAAGAATCGATCAACTTTACTTTCAGGTTGGATGATAAAGCCAGATGCATAACTTGCAAGACTTGTAAAATCCTCTTAGTATATACCAATAGATTCATCATCCTTTTGCATTAGTTCAAGAAATTCCTTCTACATCTTTTTTTGAAGAATACGAGTGTAGTACTTATTGAAAAATATGTTCTTGAAATCATCCCATTCCATGGACTCAATTTCATCTCTTGGCCTCGTATTCTTGATAAAATTCCACCATTGATCAGCTTCACCTTCCAAACGATATACTGCTAAGATGGCTTTATCATGTTCAGATCATTGAAGAACTGAAAATATCTTTTCAGTGGTACTGATCCATTGTTCAGCAAAACGTGGATCAGAAGACCCACTGAAAGTAGGTGGAAGTTTCCTCATGAAGGACTCAATAGAATATTGTTCCCTTCTCTACACATTTGGAAGTCCGGAATGATTCATAGCTTGTGTAGGTATAGAAATAATATTTTTCACACCATCTCCCATAAAATTTGTTTGTTCAGGAGGACAATCATTACATTTTGCATTACATTGATCAAAACAGTTCCTTCGGGTTCCAGCCATCGTCTAAAACCAAAAAAGAATAGTGTGAGTGGAAAAAATCATTCTAGGGAAAACAATATAATAAAAGGGGAGTAACTTCGAAATCTAACATCTTAAGATTAATTCTAAGATCATTACCATAATTCTAGGACTATAACCTATACTTATACTTAACCTTAGGGAAATCCCTAGACATACTTTAGAAATATCTCTAGGGATCTCACTAAAGTTCTCACAACCTAGTTTCCAAAGGTTGACAAAACATTTCCTCTGATACCAACTATAGAGACCCAAAGATTGACCTACATGGACATTACATAACTTTTGAGAAATACTTATTACATAACAAAAACATACACACAAGTACCGTAATAGTTTAGTGTCTATGGAAACTCGAAATATAATCTTCAAATCGTGGTGAATGATCTTCAACATCTCCCATAAATATATTTACCTTTTTTTCTTACCTAAAACCTTTTTTTATATCCTAGGAAAAATAAAACATAAATGGGGTGAGCTCAAATCCCCAGTAAGGGTAAACATAGAGAACACAAAACAATCCATAAACATTTGAATGCAGAAACATGAACATAAAATCTAAACATCAAAATCTTGAGCAAATACATGAATCTTGGAAGTACGTAAGGAATATATCATAAGGGAACATCAATAATGATAAAATAGCATTGGAATAAAACATGTAATTTGTGGAAACAATTAAGCACATGTTATGATTTCCATAGTAGCCAAGGAATTGCTGCCAAGACCATCTTAGCGGACAAAGTCCCTTTCTGAATCGAGTTCACTCCTCGTTTCAGTCCTGTAACACTGAATCAGATTAACTTACCATTCCAGCCATGTCTATCTCATGAGATATAAATCATTACCCAATGCATTGGAGGGAGATATAGGTCCCACCAATCTCACAATGAAATCATTCTTACTTGTGCCACAAAATAATCTTAAAATATTCTTCATAACCCAAAGAATAATATGGGTTTCATAAACATCATCCCATCATCTCAAAATCCAGATAAAACAAATGGACATTTCATCATAAGAAAAGTGAAACCATGTAAATTATAGAGACAATAATCTTGAATCATACACATATGAAATAATTTCATCTTAGATGGAAAATGGTTTTGATAAAACATTTGAATGGAATTCCTGAGGAAAATATCCTTTCTTCTTCAAAATCATTTTATTTTCACAGAATTCCATGAAATTTTAAAATACAAGTATTTTGTTGAAAATTGTCATAAAATCTTGTAGAGTAAGCTTCATGAAAATGAGTCGTTATGAAACTTTAAAAATCCATTCACGCCGTATAAGTTAAAAATAACATTCTTGTCGTACTTTTGTTGGAAAAGTCGAAAAGTACCTCGTATGGTAAACAAAAAAATATTCCTTACATACCATGTAGTAAAAGTCAAAATTGGGTAAAAATGACTTTTAGCATACATGAAAACATTTTTATAAAATTTGGACATGGATGATAAATATTACCCCAGTAAATACTAATTTATAAGCAATCTTGGATAGAAATCAATTGAGATTGCAACATTATCCCTTACCTTAGGTCTAATATGCTTCGTACGTTTCTGAACCTCATGTATAATGATTTAAATAATGTCATTGACTTATTACAGAATAATATTAATGGTTATGATATCATATATGGTTCACTTATGACTTTATATTACCCGTTATTTTGTAAGTTCCATGTTAAAGAAATGTTTTGGGTTAAATCGTTTTATTTATCGTACGTGTTTGGAATTTTTGTTCTTGATATTATTACTTATATCTTGATTTAATTAATTCCATAATGTAAAACATGATTTATATATAATATATATTCAGTATATACATATATATATGATAGATCGATTAAATTGAATGAAATACACCGTTCATGGAGACGGTAGGCCGTACGTACGCATGAATGTTGTTATCATTTCCTTATTGAATGGAATGAAATTAATTAGATGACATACATATATAAACACATAAATCCAGTATAAATATTATGTCATATATTTCATGATTACTTCTTATATATACTTTATAATCATTCATGATTGGTTAACATGGAGAATGAATCTCATCACGTCGTGGAGACGGTAGTCCGTACGTACGCATGAGTGATGATATCATTCTCATGATCATGGAATTGCATGGAAGTGTATGTATAATATTTCAGAATCAATATCACTTTGAAATAATCATATATAGTTGTTTATTTACACTATTATACCCATCCAAGTAAGGTGGTCGTCGAAAACAGATTACCCCACGGCGTAGAGACTGTATTCCGTACGTACGCACACGCGGTGATTTTGTTTTCCGTAGGATAGATAGATGGTGAAATAGGGTTGTTTCAAACTTATAATAACATATCAGTATATGAGTGATACTGATGTTATTAATTCAAAATGAAACAACTAAATAAGAATAAGTATAATAAGAAATAAAGTTGAATGAATCGGTAACAGATATTACCTCTTCTTTCGACACGCCTTATTGAAACCACCTCTTAGGGAACTATGATTGGTCTTTGAAGAAGAACAGAACCTCTAGGATGTTTCTAGGGAAGTGGAGAAGAGAAATTGTTAGGTTTTGGCTGAGCATGAAGGCTCAAAGTGTTGTGAGAAAGAGAGGGAGGAAGTGCCCTTTTATAAGGGAGGAGAGGGGCACCTTTTGAATAACTAAATATATTATTATATTATAAAGTCATATTCGGTTTTAATATCTAAAAATTGAGTTATTTCGAAGCCAAGGTGGGGATGGGTCGAAATCCTCTCATATAATAGAATTTAGACAAGTTTAGGTTTCTATTTTAACCTTATCATTTAGATTTAACTTTTAGTTAAATAATTGTTCTTTTACTGTGTCTTCTTGTTTTCTTAAACTATAAGGTTAATAAACATACTATAATAAGGCAAAATAAACCCAACATGTTTATTATTAATATATATAACCTTATCTAAGTCATTTTTCCAAAACTAAGATTTTTAGGAATAAAATAACAATTAATAATATAATATTTGTTTTAAAAACTATTTTATATCAATTTTGACACTATTTGGTAATTGATTTTTGTAAAAATCATAACAGAATGATTAGTTCGGAAAAAGTTAACTAAATCAATACTAACATGTCATATTAACCTATAAAATTAATTTAATTCATAAAAAGTCTCAAATTACGTTTATTTGGGTATTTATAACATCGATTATGTCAATATTTCATTTTTAAGTTAATTACTGCATCATCATTGTGTCATAAATAAATTAAATTATTGAATGTCTAAAAATTATAAATAAAGAACCATCATGTAGGAAATATTTTTATATTTCTAATGAATATTTATAGTAGAATTTATCTTTTGTATAAAACTCTATTAAAAATGATTTAGTTATTAAACTATGATTTTAAATATTTTAACCCCTCTTTAAATAAATTAATAATAAATGTCCTAATCTAATCCAAGTGGGCCTAAATGGTTATATTTTATTCCTAAGGTTGTTTTTATTCGAATTACACTTATCCAATAGAATTAGGACATGTGTTAGTGTAATAATAATATCATTTTTACCCTCAATTACCCTATTTACTTTTAACTGTGGTAAAAAAAGTAAAAAGTTACTATTCAACAAAAATTATTTTCATCTCATTGAACCGCATTTTAGTCCTTCATATTAACCGTGTCTCTCGGATTTTTGAAATTCCACTCACATAAGTGGTAAAATTATGTTTTATGTGAATTTTCAAATTCTTCTAGGAGGTGGGTAAAAGACGGTGAAAAGTTCAATAAAATTTTTATATATATAAAAATATTATAAAATGACTCCAATGACTTAAATTGAACTTATATAGGTATTATGTATCAATATTGACCTAAAATAAATTTAAATAAAATAAATAATTATTTACATAAAAAGTCTGTTTTTGAATAGTAACCCAGTGTTTTAACTATTCATCAAAAATTGAAGGTTTTCAGAAAAATACCAAAAATTCACCCTAGGCTAATTTCGATATTCTGAATCCAAAAATGAAGTCCATTTTGAGAGATAAAATTTATAAAATTTCCAAAAGTGGGTGTTACTATTCATAATGGCTAGTTTATATAACATATCGTTGTTTAGCGAAACATGGTATCGCATACAACACACACTTTCATGGAAGGTCGTTATTGCGTGTAGTGCAAAACAAGTCAGGGATGAATTTCGTGCAAGCTCCTTTTGTTGTATCGTACAACACAATACATTAATGAAATTAAAAACAATATTTTTCATAAAATCTCGGGGTGTTACATTCTTCCCCCCTTAAAATGAATTTCGCCCTTGAAATTCGTTGGGGTTATAAATGGTTTACTACTCAAAAGTTTATTTAATAGAAACAAATATTGTAAAAATGAATACCAAAACTTGACTTAAAAAACTAAAGTATGAAACATAACAGTTACCCAAATTAACTAATCACTGGGTTTCCACATTGGAGAACATAGGTGAAAATATGGATATGGAAGAGAAATCTAACCGTCATGTTCGGAAGGAGAGTGGTAGAGAACATGGCTATGAAAAAGACAAAAATCACAAAGCCATAAATTTTTGATGATCTAGGGTACCATCTGATTAATCGGATATAAGGTCACTAGGAAAACATTTTTGGTTTACAAGATCATTTCCCTAAAGTTGAAGAATTTGAATTAGAAGAAATACATATTTTATTTTGGTGTAATCTCACCATTGTTCGTGCCTTGAAAAATTTCCACTTCATCTCTTTAAGAAATGAAGTTGAATTTGTCTTTCGCGAAGTTTTAGCAGATCATGCGATAGAATGATACGTCATTCCATCTGTCTCAAACATAAGTTAGAAAATATTCTATACATAATTCCATCTATGGTGAGATTAATCATATATAGTTCTAAAATGGACTTATACTTCATCTATCATCCTGCATAATAAAATAATACTTGTTTCTACTAACCAGGGACTTCCTGTAGTCCCGTGGTAGTAAATAAAGGCTAGTCGCACTTCGGTTGTGGGTTCGATTCCCCCAGCCTTGTCTGACGTGATAGGTTGTTGCCCATTCTACAGGTTGTCCTTTTTTTTTTCTAAAAATACAATACTAACTTATGTCCAACATAATCCATTCCAATATTTAGGATTATCCATAATATTTCAGCCCATTCTCATATTATAGTGAAAACGATTACCAGGTATTTCATATAACAAGCATGTTAATACCATCGTTGATCCCCAAATATCATAAGAAATGTCTTTTTGGTCACATTCCAAACATTAGAACGCCTTAATCATGTATTCTCTTAAAAAATGAATACCCATTGAATCTTAATGAAAATAGGAGTGTTTTCAAAAGTTAACTCTTTCCACATACCAAAACTCCAAAATTCTATATACTCAAACCATGATATAATTATTTCCTTATATCAGTCATGAGCTCATGAATACTGTCAAACATTTCATTTTCTCTTTATCCATTCATTATGCGCATATAATCTTCTTTACAAAAATATCTCAATTACATTCCATGGTTATCGGTACCATAAAATTATTGAAAACCACAATAGACCAATACATAAATATTCCAATATTCCACGATACTATATACAACATTATTTTGGAGTCCCATTACATAAACAATTAATCATTCCACCACATCATTGTCATATTCAACATCGCCAATAGTGATCACATGTGACTTCCCATTGTCTTTTGCCTTAAGTGGTTGCTCATGTCGATCATCATTAACCCTTGGATTTGGGAATTGATTAGCATAATGCCCCATTTCATTGCACTTGAAGCATTGAAGTGTTGGTGGTGTGTTCTCTACAGTCTTTTCTTTATTCCCATCATTAGGAACCCTTTTTCCATTACATTGACACTCAGCTTCTCAATGACCTTATTTTCCACACATAAAACATTTTCTAGTCCCTTTAAGACAATCTCCACCATGATTCTTTCCACACTTTGAGCATAATGAAACATTAATCTTCGTTTCACCATTATTCTGAGATTTCTCCTGTAACTCCATCTTTTGTTTCTTGTCAAAAATATGAGATGGATATGTAACACCAACTTCCATATCTACCTAGATAGAAAAACTCACAATATCTTCATAGCTACTGAAGTTTCTTATATCTAATGCCCTTTGAAGATTTGGTTTTAACCCACTGAAGAATTGATGAACGTTACTTTTAGGTTGGATGATAAAGCCAGATGCATACCTTGAAAGCCATGTAAAATTCTCTTCGTATATACCAACAGATTCATCATCCTTTTTCTTTAGTTCAAGAAATTCCTTCTCCATATTTTTTCGATGAATAAGAGGGAAGTACTTATAGAAAAATAAGTTCTTGAACTCATCCCATTCCATGGTCTCAAATTCATCTCTTGGCCTCGTATTCTTGATAAGATTCCACCGTTGATCAGCTTCACCTTCAAATGATATACTGCTAAGATGAATTTATCATGTTCATAACATTGAAGAACTGAAAATATCTTTTCAGTATTACTGATCCATTGTTCAGAAACAAGTGGATCAGAAGACCCACTAAAAGAAGGTGGAAGTTGCCTCATGAAGGACTCAATACAATATTGTTCCCTTCTCTGCTCATTTGGAAGTCCAGAATGATTCATAGCTTGTGTAAGTATAGAAATAAGATTTTTCACTCCATCTCCCATAACATTTGTTTGTTCAAGAGGACAATCATTACATTGTCCACTACATTGATCAACACGGTTCCTTCGGGTTCCAGCCATCGTCTAAAACCCAAAAATAATAGTGTGAGAGGCAAAATTCATGCTAGGTAAAACAACATAATAAAGGGGGAGTACCTTCAAAATCTAACATCTTAGGTTTAATTCAGAGATCATTACCGTAATTCTAGGACTATAACCTATACTTAGACTTAACCTTAGTGATATCCCTAGACATACCTTAGAAATATCTCTTGGGATCTCACTAAAGTTCTCACATCCTAGTTTCCAAAGGTTGACTAAAACTTTCTTCAGATACCAACTGTAGAGACCCAAAGCTTGACGTACATGGACATTACATTACTTTTTCGGAATACATATTATATTACAAAAACAGACACACAAGGACTGTAATAGTTTAGTGTCTTTGGAAACTCAAAATAGGATCTTCTAATCGTGGTGAAAGATCTTCAACATCTCCCATAAATATCTTCCCCTTTTTTTCTTACCTACAACCTTTTTTTATATCCTAGGAAAAATAAAACATAAAAGGGGTGAGCTCAAATGCCCAGTAAGGGTAAACATAGAGAACATAAAACAATCCATAAACATTTTAATGCAAAAACATGAACATAAAATCTAAACATCAAAATCTTGAGCAAAGACATGAATCTTGGAAGTAAGTAAGTCATATATCATAAGGGAACATCAATCATGATAAAATAGCATGGGAATAAAACATGTAATTTGTGGAAACCATTAAGCACATGTTATGATTTACATAGTAGCCAAGGCATTGCTGCCAAGACAATCTTAGTGGAAAAATTCTCTTTCTGAATCGAGTTCACTTCTCGTTTCAATCCTGTAACACTGATCCAGATTAACATACCATTCTAGCCATGTTTATCTCATGAGATATAAATAATTACCCACTTCATTGGAGGGAGATATAGGTTCTACCCATCTCATAATAAAATCATTCTTACCTGTGCCACAAAATAAACTTAAAACATTCATCATAAAGAAAAGAATAAAATTGGTTTCATAAACATCATCCCATCATCTCATAATCCACATAAAACAAATGGAAATTTCATCATAAGAAAATTGAAACCATGTAAATCATAGAGACATTAAACTTGAAACATACACATGTGAAATAATGTCATCTTAGATGGAAAATGGTTTTGATAAAACATTTGATATGAATTCTTGAGAAAAATATCCTTTCTTCTTCAAAATCATTTTATTTTCACAAAATTACATGAACTTTTAAAATAAATGTAATTTGTTGAAAATTGTCATAAAATCTTGTCGATTAAGCTTCATGAAAATGAGGCGTTATGAAACCGTAAAAATCCGTTCACGCCGTTTAAGTTAAAAATAACATTCTTCTCGTACTTTTATTGGAAAAGTCAAAAAGTACATCGTATGGTAAACAAAAAAATATTCCTTACATACCATGTACTAAAAGTCAAAAATGGGTAAAAAGGACTTTAAACATACATGAAGAATTTTTTATAAAACATGGACATGGATGATAAATATTACCCCAGTAAATACTAACGTATAAGCAATCTCGGATAGAAAGCCATTGAGATTGCAACATTATCCCTTACCTTAGGTCCGATATGCGTCGTACGTTTCCGAACCTCCTGTATAATGATTTAAATAATTTCATTGACTTATTATAGAATAATATTCATTGTTATGATATCATATATGGTTCACTTATGAATTTATATTATCTGTTCTTTTGTAAGTTCCATGTTAAAGCAACGTTTTGGGTTAAATCGTTTTATTTATCGCACGTCTTTGGACTTGTTGTTCTTGATATTATTACTCATATTCTGATTTACTTAATTATAGAATGTAAAACATGATTTATATATAATATATATTCAGTATATATATATATATATATGATAGATCGATTAAATGGAATGAAATACACCGTTCATGGAGACGGTAGGCCGTACGTACGCATGAACGGTGTTTTCATTTCCTTATTGAATTGAATGAAATTAAGTATATGACATACATAAATATACACATAAATCCAGTATCATTATTATTTCATATATTTCATGATTACTTATTATATATACTTTATAATCATTCATGAATGGTTAACATGGAGAATGAATCTCATTGCGTCGTGGAGACGGTAGTCCGTACGTACGCACGAGTGATGATATCATTCCGATGATTGTTGAATTGCATTGAAGTGTATTTATAATATTTTAGAATCTATATCACTTTTCAATAATAATATATAGTTATTTATTTACACTATTATACTGATCCAAGTAAGGTGGTGGTCGAACACAGATTACACCACGGCGTAGAGACGATATTATGTATGTACGCATGCGCGGTGATTTCGTTTTCTGTGGGATGGATAGATGGTGAAATAGTGTTGTTTCGTACATATAATAAAATATCAGTATATGAGTGATACTGATGTTATTACTTCACAATGAAAAAACTAAATAAGAAGAAGTATAATAAGAAATAAAGTTGAATGAATCAGTAACGAATATTACCTCTTCTTTCGATAGACCTTATTGAAACCTCCTATTAGGGCACTAAGATTGGTCTTTGAAGAAGAACAGAACCTCTAAGATGTTTCTAGGGAAGTGGAGAAGAGAAATTGGCAGGGGTTGGCCGAGATTTAAGGCTCAAAGTGGTGTGAGGAAGAGAGGGAGGAAGTGCCCTTTTATAAGGGAGGAGAGGGGCACCTTTTAAATAACTAAATATTTTATTTTATTATAAAGTCATATTCGGTTTTTAGAAGCTCCAAATTGAGTTATTTCGAAGCTAAGCTGGGGATGGGTCGAAATCCTCTCATTAAATAGAATTTAGACAAGTTTATGTTTCTATTTTAACCTTATCATTTAGATTTAACTTTAAGTTAAATAATTTTTCTTTTACCGTGTCTTCATGTTTTCTTAAACTATATGGTTAATAATCTTACTATAACGAGACAAAATTACCCCAATATGTTTATTATTTATATATATAACCTTATCTAAGTCATCTGGACGAACCTTATATTTTTAAGAATAAGATTACAATTAATAATATAATATTTGTTTTAAAAACTATTTTATTTTAATTTTGACACTATTTGCTAATTGATTTTTGTGAATATCATAACATAATGATTAGTTCAAAAAAATTTAACTAAATCATTACTAACATGTCATATTAAAATATAAAATTAATTTAATTAATAAAAAGTCTCAAATTACATTTATTTGGGTATTTATAACATCAATTATGTCAATATTTCAGAAATACGATAATTACTGCATCATCATTGTGTCATAAATATATTAAATTATTTAATGGCTGAAAATTATAAATAAAACACCATTATGTAGGAAATATTTTTATATTTCTAAAGAATATTTATAGTCGAATTTATCTTATGTATAACCCTATATTAAAAATGATTTAGTTATTAAACTTGGATTTTAACTATTTTAACCCTTCTTTAAATAAATTAATAATAAATGTCCTAATCTAATCCAAGTGGGCCTAAATGGTCATATTTTATTTCTAACGTTGTTTTTGGTCTAATTACACTTATACAATAGAATTAGGACATGATTTAGGGTAATAATAATATCATTATTAACCTTAATTACACTATATACTTTTAACTGTGGTAAAAAAAAGTAAAAAGTTACTATTCACCAAAAATTATTTTCATCTCATTGAACCACATTTTAGTCCTTGATATTAACCGTGTCTCTCGGATTTTCGAAATTCCACTCACAGAAGTGGTAAAATTAAGTTTTATGTGAATTTCCAAATTCTCCTCGGAGGTGGGTAAAAGACGGTGAAAAGTTTAATAAAATTTTTATATATCAAAAATTATTATAAAATAACTCAAATTACTTAAATTGAACTTATATAGGTATTATGTATCAATTTTGACCTAAAATAAATTTAAATAAAATAAATAATTATATAAATAAAAAGTCGGTTTTTGAATAGTAACCCTGTGTTTTCACTATTCATCAAAAATTGAATGTTTTCATAAAAATACCAACAATTCACCCTAGGCTAATTTCGATATTCTGAATCCAAAAATAAAGTCCATTTTGAATGATAAAATTTATAAAATTTAAAAAAGTGGGTGTTACTATTCACAACGACTAGTTTATATAACATATCGTTGTTTAGCAAAACTTGGTATCGCGTACAACACTCACGTTTGTGGAAGGTTGTGATTACGTATAGTGCAAGGAATGTCAGGGATGCATGTCGTGCAAGCTCTTTTTGGTATAGCTTACAACACAAGACATTAATGAAATTAAAAAGAATATTTTTCATTAAATCTCGGGGTGTTACACACTTATTTCAACGACACCTAGTCATCTACAAGTGACATCAAAAATGGATATTAATGGAAGAATAAACATAGATAATAACCATAATTGAAATATCATTTTAAATAATAATAACTTATAATATGTTCTGTGGTTGTGAAAATTGAGATATCCATACAAAAAAGAATAATGTTCTATTGAAGTAATTAAAAGATGTTATTGAGTTGTGAAATATCATTCTTTCAAGAAAAAATTTTGAATCTGAAAAATAATATAGCTGATTAAATGTTTACTAAATCAATAATAATAAAAGAGATCTAATATAATTATAATTATTAATATAGTGTGCTGAAGAATTCTTGAGATATCCAGTCTGCAACATCTTGATATTATTGAGAATTAATAAGAAGATGATAATGTGGAATCCCTCTTGATTAATGAATAATTTCTTCCACCAATTTATTTATGAAGATAAGATTTCACATTTATTTTTATATTCTAGGTATCCATTTAATTGATGCAATATGAGGAAGCTTCACATATTAATTAATTTCTACTAAGATTAATTCTCTTACAATACAAGTAACATTAGAAGTGATTGACCAATAACAAGTAATATTTTCCTAAAACCAAATATTTTATACATAAATATGATCGTATCCATGTGAATAGGTTTAAGATTATATAATTTTATGGTATTTTTTATAATAAAATAAAATTTCATGCTCAACTAGGATAATAACCACTGTAAAATTCGAATGTTTTTATCCAAACTTTATGTGAACATCATTAATAAGCCCTACAATCCTATTTTATATACTCTTTTTGAGAATTAATTATTATTATAGGGTGAATAAAATAATACATCAATTTACAAATTAATTAATAGATGGAAAATAACTTATAAAATTTTAATGTGGTAAAATGTTTCCCTCATTGATTCACCTCTACCCTATCTATGTGGAAATCACAATGTGATCCAATGAATTATTATTAGATAATTAGTTCACAACTATAAATTAATTCTATGATTTAAAGATGATTTATGATTATAATTTAATTTAAATTTAAGAATAATAATTGAAATTTAGATGAGTTATGTCTACAATAGATTATAACACCATTTCATCTAGTATAATAATGAACAAAGGAATGAAAATAACTATGAATAAGGAATAATATGACACTTTTATGTATATAGAAGAAATATCAAGTCTTCCCATGATTTGATAACTCATTCATTAATTTATATTCCACTGTATTTCATAGTATTAACAAGGAAATTTAAACTTATTCAGCCATAAAGGTACCCGTAATTTTTTTCATGAATACCCAACATTATTTCTCGATACAAGTGCTAAAGACCATTGTTCAAGTTGATGAGACAATTTATTGAATATTATCTCTCATATTGAAGAAAAATATAAATGAAATGATAGATAACAGGAACAATAGGTAATTATTTATATAGATGTCACCAAAAAATAAAATGCCAAAGGACTAAAAATTGAGGGGCATAATGAATAGGTCTCCAAAGATAGTAAGGTGCACTTTTAAGAAATATTAATGAATAATAATTTCATTTACTGCCAGTAAGGTTAGTTCCATGCATTAGAATAAATCAAGAAGAACACCATTAATTCCACTTATTAACATCATGAGATCAAAAACATAAGATCATGGAGCTTGAATCTTTTTTATAATAAAAACAATGCACGAAGATTAAATAGAAAAAATCATGATATGATGTCATAGATACTCATGTTATTGGAGGATGGAATGTTCATCAACAATATAAAATTACTTAAATTCATATTAAAATTGGAAAATTTTGAAAATATTCTAGTATAGTATTTAAAAAAATGTAGAATAATAATTTTTACTTCAATAGATTCATCCAATAAATCATCTAAAAAACTATTATCTTATATGAACTATACCTACTATTAATAATAATAAGAAATCATTAAATATTCAAATCTCAAATAGTCTGAAATAACAAGGTACCATCCACTAAAGATAATATTATTTTTTTCAAGCATTTCCCTTTTGAAAAATCCTTGTTCAAAATTAGAAAATTTATAAATGTGGATGAATAATGGAAATGAAGTGTTATCCGCTATAAAAATAGAGAGTAAATATATATGTAAAAATCACCTAATTAAGCCCAACAGATGAATGAAATAAAACTAAAACATCAAACATGTCAATCAGGCCAAACTGTTACTCAAAAAATTATCATTATTTGGTGGCCACTATTATTTCCTTGAATGATTCAAAATATAAAAATTGATTTATTATATAATATTACACTATCTAAAAATAATTTCATTCCTATAAAAATATGGATAAAATTAGTGATAAATCAAATCCATACCTGATAGGGGTGATTTATATTATTATAAATAGAATGAAAATATTTGATAAAATTGTGTTCAATTTTTAATGGAAGAGGTCACATGGAATTTGTATTCAACTATAAATAACTCAAGAGTTCTAAAAAATACAATTTAAATGAAAGGTCCATAGAATGGGAAGAATGGATATAACATTAAACTGGGTGATAATCAGAAGATAACCAATGTACAAAGAAATCCCATGAATATTAATAATAGTGCCTAACCCAAGAGAATAAGATTATTCTTTTATAGAAAATAAGTTTACACCATGGATCACTATAACTGGTACATCTAAATAATAATGAGTGGAAATAATGATTAAGAAACTATAGAAAATTCCAATCAATGAAGAAAATAAATAGACTAATGTGGTTAAAAATAATATCATATGGATCTACTAAGTATGCACTACATATTAAAAATTATATATGAGTACTTTGGACAACTCATTTGAAAATAGAGATAAAATTAGATGAAAAATATATTAATTTAGATGCTAAAGTAAAGAAAAATATTCCATATGATGAAATTTAAATTCATAAGAGGTTATCGAAAAATGAGGATAAGAAAATCTTATATGTAGTATATGGATGATGAAAATTGGCATGAAATATAATTGATAAGTGTTTGTTAATAACATAAATAATGAATAAATAGTAAATAATAATATGAAATTGCCAATTGATGCATGTTCCCTAATAGAGTGTTAAAATAAAAAATCTATATAAAGATATCAGAAAATAAATTACATATTCCATGATTTTAAAAAATGCCTTGAAATCCTGAAAAGTTAAAGGGAAGTGTTCACCCTAAAAAAAGTATAAAATAATGGATTCTTTTGGTTTGGAAGAAATTAATACCATTTTTTCTCTTATTAATTAAATAAGCATTCCTACCTTAGCCTCGTCTACTTTGTGTCTGATCATTACTTATTGGTAATTTTAGGTGATGTGCATATTTAGTGGATAACTAATTAAGAAATTTAATTATTATATCTCAATGATATAATATTAATTCCAATATTAATGGAATACACCATCTAGGTTATATCAATATGATATTACTTTTTAGATTAATTATTGAAACATAATAACGACAATCCTTAATAACGATAACAAATCTATTACAGTTTATCAATTATTTTTCGTCACCATCATGGATGAGTTCACAAAAATTTGTATTCAAATTTATTATCATTTATAAGAACAACTAATGACCTGATACATTATGATTAGTGGATGATGGATATCAAACCATGATGGGATGTTTATATGGAGGTTCCAGTATCTATATATTTCATTAAAAATTAATTTCTCTAGAAGGGACCTGTTCATGGAATAACTGATTACGTATGTTGGAAATCTCTCTAATAATTATTCTCAAAAAAATGAAATGATATATGATTTTAATTGGGTTAACATTAAATAATCACTCAAATGAATAAAATAACCTTAATGTAGATACATGAATGAGTTCATGGACATTACCTATAGATACCCAAACTCCTCACACATAAATATTACATCTTAAACGATGAATATTCCATACATAACATAATGATATTAGGTTTAAACATTAAGGTATAATGTCTTTGGAAACATGAAAACATAAAAAACTGGTCAAAATGTGAGCTATGGAATTTCAAACTATGTTATTCACAATTGGAACCCTTCTTATACATACCACACATAATACCTCTCTTCATATCTTGTGTAATAGAAACATAATAAAGGGTGCACTCAAGTTATAAGTAAGGGTAAAAGGCGTAACACAAAACCTGACATGATTATATGGATATGATAACATGATCTTGTCATATGAAAACCATACCCTATATATCAAATATCAAAATCATGAGTCAGGGAAAAAACTCTTAGTATTTCATAATACATTAATCATAAAAATATAAATGAACATGGTCCACGAGAGTGTAACATTTACATAAGACATAGAATTATAGAATAAATATAGTCATAGAAAATAATATACAAAGTATTCAAGGGTCATTTCCAATGATATCATAGTGGAATGGTTTAACTCCCCAAACCATTATAGTAGTCAAGTTTCAATCCCAATACTATAATTTTGGAATGTTTCTTAGTGAACTAGTTTCACTCCCAATTCTATCCCATTTTATATCATGAGAATCAATCCTTACCCAATGCATTGGGGGCAGATATAGGTCCTACCCTTCATTGGTTATAATTTTACAATAGTCCATGGTTCTAATTTAACCTCTATTATTAGTTATATGGATAGCACAATAACATAATTAAAATTATATATATGTGTTCAAAAAGATAATAAAACATTTATCATATTATATCCAAGGAAAATAAATGGGTTTCATAAAAATTTATTCCCAAAATAATATATGTAAAATAAATAGGTTTTATAATAATTTCATTATAACGTTACTTGATTAAAAATAAGAGGATTTAGTACAAATTTTTTCATGGTATTACAAATGAAATAGAAACAGGTTTCATAAAAAATATGACATCGTTAAAATTAATCACTCAGATAAATAATTAGAATGGTTTATTGGGATCATAACTATAATAAATAAAATATAACATCGAAGGTTGTTATCTTATAAAGAAAATTATTTCAAAAGATAATGTGGAATATTTCATGAATAATATTTACTTACGATGTTAATACACAACTTTTTAAGACATAATAAAATTTCAAAATCCATTTCACTGAAAATAAACTTAAAAAATTATAATATAATATTTAAAGATCATTAAAATTAATTATTAAGAAAAATAACCACCCAAAATTGAAAAAGGGCTTTTAAAACATAAAAATGTTTCAAAAACGTTTTGTCTGACAATATAATTGAATAATATTAAAGGAATCATAAAAGTAAATTGTGGTCATGGTGGAGGAAAATTCATTTGATTTTATACATGTCAAAATAATGATTTAATTTAATTTTTTGGCAAAACTCTGACATGATGTTTTTTAAAGACCCTAAATATTACTTCTGAAAAAAAAATTAAATCTATAAAAATAGGTAAAATTGACTTCAAAAAATACTATATGAATGTTAAAACATCTTTAAAACATTTTAAAAAAACTTCTACATTGAGTAAGAAAGTGTTTTTGAATGGAGAGAGAAATATAGTTTTTTTTCATTAAAACAAATATTCTCAAATCATGGACACATAAAGAGAAGAAAATTAATGAGAAAAATATATTATTACAAAATATCTAGAGGGTAATGAAATTAATGAGTTTCTTTTGAAATATATCCTAAGATTCCATCATCATAAGAATAAACATAAACAATCCAAATAAATGATGTCATTGTATTATAAAACCCCTACCACTTTGGTAACATTGAATCATATGGAAAACTGATGTAATAAAATTATTTGAAACATAAAATATAATAATAAAAATTAAATTCATGAAATAATAAGTCAATTGGGCTCTTTATACACTTCAAAAAAGAAGACAGGTTCACAACACAACATATGTGTCAAAGAAGAAAAATTGATACAAAAATTCTTTACTGATTTGGTAATTTTTTGGTTTATAAGCCCCAATACAACATAAATTAGAATGAAAATTTAAATATCCTGAAAATAAGTATATTATTGATACAAAAAATCAATTTGGTTGTATATACACCATAAAAAATAAACAAGTGGTGAAAATTCACGTGTCCCCCCAAAAAAACAATGACAAGAAATCACTTACATTATATATCGAATTCTATCACACATATTAGAAATTACTATATAAAAAATATAACATTATTATAAAAATGTAATTGAAAAAAATTTAAATAAATAATTCATTTTTTTGTTTAAATATTACATTTTATAACCTCTTTATTTAAAATTGTGTCATAATATCACGTTTCGGATAATAACCAGTTTGTTTTTCATGTATGTTTTGATTTTTTTTATTTTGGTCCGCATAATTTGATCATGGGTAAATCATATCCATAATTTTAAATAATATATAAATAATATATATATATATATATATATATTAAATCAATAAAAGTTATAGATAATAAATTAAATACACTGTTCATGGAGACTGTAAGACATATGTACACATAAATGGTGTTTGAATTTTTTTCAAAAGATGGAAATAGATAAATTAAAATTATATTTTAAAATTGTATATTAATTATGATTTAATATATATATATATATATCACATATTTTAATTTAATCATATCCTTATTTCTTTTCTCTTAAATCAAATTTGAATTATAAATCCCATCACTTTGGGAGGCGGTAGTCCACCTAACACATTAGAGATTTTATCGTGATCCAATGTATTGTAAATTAAGAAGGTATATGTGATATAATAGTTACATTAGTATAAATATTTTACCAATATAATATATATTTAGTTAATCTTTTATTATTACTATCCATGTAAAATAAAAATGACGAACAGATTTCATCAGTTCACGTGACAATAGTCTACCAAATACATAAGTAATGTTATTTTTTAAAAATGGGTTGGGAGGTAAGAAAGTTGATATAGTATCATAATTATAAAAGTGTGATAAAAAATAGATATATTATATAAATAAATAGTCTATTATAATATCCATCCATGATATGTGGTTATGGAAAATGAATAACAGGTGTTCGTAGTGTGTAGGTCCCCTTTGCACACGAATGATGATATCATATAACATTGGATGAAAATGGTGATGGATATAGGATATTAAATTAAAATTTATATATAAATATTTTTATTAAAAAATTTAAGTTTTATTTTAACAGATTTTGAAATATTCGATGGAGTTAGAAGAATAATTCAAACAAAAAGCAATAGTTATAAACTTTCCCTCTTCTTAAGAAATCCTCTTTTGGTTGAAGCTAAATCCTTCTATGATTCGATTTGTGATATTACGATGGTCTATAAAATGTGAATAGAGATGTCAGTAATTAATTTGGGTGTGTATATAAAAAATCAACTAGTTATAGAGGATGTAAGTGGAGAGGATAAGATGTGGACTTTTATAAGTTATGTGAGTGGCACACTTGTTATTTTTAAAAAAATGTTGTGACAATGTTTCTCACTTTCCAATAGAATTAAAAATGTTTCAATATAGATAATTCGAGCATATAAAGTTTATATATGGTAATATTATGGGTGTTGGACATGTTTCTAGGTAATTTTAAGTAGTACATTTTTTAACACCTCGATAAACCCATTTTCTCATTAATGGTGGTAATTAATTTTTACTACTCTTATTATTCATAATGGTACAAAATTGTGTTAAAAATATTAGATAATATAAATGTTTATTATTATAAAAATAGAAAACATTTTTCAAAATTCCATTCTTATAGTTGGATCATTTTAATTTAATATTAATCTCTTAGACACGGTGAAAGCAATGTTTTTTATTCAGAAAAGTTTCTAAAGTTTAAAAAGATTTTATATAATAATTCAATATGTTTTTTTAATGGCCTAAATTGGATTAATTGTAATAAAATTGAACTAGTTTAACTTTTACAACTGTATAATAATTAAACATATGTTTTTAAATTAAAAAATTCAATTCATAATAAAAATCATTATTTATAACTATTCATCAAAAAATATAACCTTAAAAAAATTATGAAATACTAATTCCAAGAATATTTTGATATGATGATTTAAAAAATTAATTTTATCTTTTTTTAACAAAATTATAAATTTTGAAACAATTAGTTTCAAAATTATATTTTGAATGTTTCCAAAACTATATTATAGGGAATGAAAAATGTTAAGTGTAAAATTGGTTTTATTCTAATTTATTTTCTTATGAATGAGAAATATAAATTAGTCAAATTTTATAGAATATATTTTACAAAAATTTCATTAAAATCAATAACCAAAAGTTATATGTCTAATTTATTGAGGTAAAATTTCTTTATGTGAATAAAAATTGTTTTTATGAAAATGATATCAATTGTTTTAAAATGGTTTTTATTTTAATTTATAATTAAATGGTAACCAAAAAATTAATCATATAATATTTTTTAAACAATATATTTTTATAATTTAGCATATCCTATTCCTACCCACCATTCCAATAGAAACTTGATAATTATCATATTAAATAATAATATTTTAATAGTTTGTCATATTTCTTATAAACATGGTGTTTCGGGTAATGAAAGCTACACTCAATGTTCTATGTAATGAAGGATAAACTATGTTTTTATTATAACACTCTCAAATCTAATTGTTTTCAATATTTAAAAATATTGAAAATATTAAATTTCTTCATAATAATATATTTTACAAAATCTTAGGGTGTTACATTCTACCCGTTCCCCCATATAAATATAATTTTCCCTCCAAATTTCTCACCATGATAAAAATAAATGTGGATACTTTAGCCTCATTAAATCCTTAGGTCACCACATATCTCATAAATCATATATTTTCACCACAAAACATTTTCTAGGTGTGTGGTCTTGTTTCACTTCAATTTCTCTATATAATATTACATCTCAATTGAATTTTATGTATAATATATATCATGGTCCGTTAGTATGACCTCTGATCTGAGTATATATGAAGGATCTGATATATTCTTCTTAACTAGAGATACATGGAACACATTGAGTTATTTTTAATTTTTTTTCCAATATCTAATTGATAGGCTAATGTCCTACAGAAATCAACAATTTCAAAGGGACTGATATAACTAGAGAATATCTTTCAATTCTATTAAAATAAAAATTTATCCCTCTAGTTCTGCTTTGATTAATATCAACTTTATATATTACCCCAAGAAATGATTATTATTTTTTTATTCTTGAATCGATAAAGGATCATAAGATTCATAAAATAATGATAATTATTTATTTATTTATATAGTAATTATCATATAAGTAATTTTACCATAGGTTATCCAATAGAATTCAAAGTTTAATATAATCTATTACATGAATAGTTAAACTAACTACTCCTCTATGTCTAGTCAAAATTAATATCCAAAAATTTTATAATAAGGTCACTAAATTTCAAAACATAAAGAATCTAATTAACCACCTAAAACATGAAATAGATCATAATGTTTGTTAAAATTGTAAAATGTGTTCATTGAATTGTTACTCTATAATTAAAGATGGAAAAGCCACTTAGAAACCAAATTTCGAGTTTGATTAAAATAAGTATTTTGGTTAAAAGAAGAAGAATAATGGATTTCCATGGACCATGACCCAAAACATCCTTGACTAGGCTCAAAAAAGTTAAAGTGTGAGTCTCCGCTTTTAAAGGGGGTCAATTACTGTAGAAAATGGGTTTGGACCAAAGATCCATGAATGAAAGATGAAAATTATATGAAAAAGGGGTTTGGGGAATCATCACACGTAGTATATATTAGAGGGTTGATCCTAGTGATCCATGAATGTACCCCATAGTAGTGTTAGTGTGTAGGGTAGTGGTGCATTTTCCTGCATGACCAGCTAGAAAATTAGCCAGTGTAACACCCATGAGGGGAACCTCTAAGAGAAACACCTTTTTAGAACACCTTTGTGGAAACCCTGTGTCAGATATCCTCTTCTCCCAAGGTCCCATGTTTTCCTATAAATAGTACCATGGGGTTTTTATTTTGATGGATGTAAATTTCATAAGGCCTTCTAATTCTTGGATCGCCCATGTCATTCACTAAAACCCTCTGAATCATTCCTTGTACTCTTCCAAATATAGAATCAGAGGGAATTAAATGGGGATATTGGAACTAAATTTATCCTAGTGTTTAAAACAAACAACACCTACGTGAGGTACTCTCTCAAAACGTGGTTAAAAAACACTTGTTCAAGGTCCCATTCTTTAACTAGAGACCTACTCAAGCCACTTATACGAACAACTATGGAGACCCTTAAAGGCTTGATAATGGTCTCCCACATGTGTAGTATCCTAGGTGTTTCATTAACTAAAGTATCATCACCTCACATAGGGACTTGCGTGATCCACCCTTGGATCACCCAAGTCTACCTAATAGAGCCACCATTTTCATGTTCAATCCCCTACCCTATGCGAGAATATGATAAGGTCCTCATCAATGTCCCATAGGGAAGGGCCTCTCTTTAAATGGATCCTTTTTCTAAAAGGTACCAAGTTGAAACCTCAACTGATACTTTTATACATACAATACCATTGATAAAGGAACACCAACATGTGTCCCACTTGAAATTATATTCCTATGGTTAGATGTTTCCTGCACTTGTCCTACCAGGTGGTAAGGATCTTAATGGGGCATGTGAATTTGGATTACCCTGATCATGAGGACCCCTAACCTAGTAACAGTATTAGGGAGTTCTTAGTCTTGGAGACCAGGGTTAAGAAAATGTCATACCTTTATGTTCTCTATGACCTGGAGCCTTCAGTTCTCAGTGGGAAGTGTAAGTATTACACTATATTTTCCATTCAACATGGAATGAGATCATCCTCCCTTGATATGGGGACATTTTATAGTCATCCATCTTCATTTAATCCCTTATAAATTCTTGCATAACCTATCATTCTTCCTCCCCTCCTCAGTCTCCATACCATGGACACATTCCAGTGTCTGTAATGAGAGGTGTGTGCTGTACCCTTGGCATCTTTCACTAGTAAAATAGGTTTATTGTGTGGTTTTTCTAATCTTTCAATTCCACTTGTGTCTGACATTCATGCATGACTCATCCAAAATCATGAGGATAGAGAGAAGAGAAAGTCATATCACCCATATAGTTATATGAATGTTTTTGCAGAGGATAATTGTTTTAATATATTTTTTCCTTCCATCGAATTTTCTCCACATGTGTGAGTCCAAAAGGTCATGTATTCAACCTAAAGTCAAAGAGTATTGTGTTACATTCTAGATCTTATAGTTCCCTTTATTTCTCACCATGATATTGACTCGTGTGGGGTTATAGGATGACATTTATAATGAAATTCACATGATACAAACCCATCACATGGGAATCCTCCTTAGGAGTAATCCACAATAACACTAGTTTATGGGCCTCCTACTAGGTATAGGCCTCAACCATTCTATGCCAAGAAAATACTCCTAAGAAGTAATACCCAAGCTACATTATTCTTTGAATCCCCCAAGGGGTAATCCCCAATAAAAACCCCAATTAATTGGGGAATCCTATTTATGGTACATCAGGAACATTTTCCTCGGAAAGGTCTACACTCCCATGTGAGATAAACCTCTAGAAGGCCTAAATAGGCATGGGTCCTCCAAATGAACTTTGTGTGTTTTAATTCCTATTCTAATGGGATATATAAAAAGCATTCCTATGGTATAAAACCAATAATCCAAACCAACCATTTTCTCTTTATGCCACAACCTAAGTAGGGTCAGATTCATATTGAAAGTCCATACTTCATCCAGGATCGTCGGGCTACCTCAGTATAATTCCCACAAAGAACATTGACTAGGAACTTATCCTTTATTCATCCATTCCACATAATGTTAAATGGTGTGGTTAGGTCCTTATCACATGACCTTAAAAGGTAAGATGTTTCCCATTACGGGACTCTAAAATACATGGTTTCAGAACCCTCTCACGACTATACGTATGAATCCCATTTCATGGGTCTACTCCCGATATCAAAACTAAATTCATCCCCCTATATGATAATACAGTCCAGAATACACTACTACATGACTAGAAAACTAGAATCACCATAATGACCAATGAATATATAATTATTACATAATAGGAAACCATTTATGGAGAACCTCAGATACAAATTGATATCTCCATTAATGACGAACCTTGGATACAAAAAAATGATTCTAAATTTCATGCATTCTAATAATATTTTATCAATAAATGGGCGGCCCACATTATACATGGGGATTATTAAAGGATTAATTAACATATCACACATATATAAAAGTTTCATAGAGTATGAAATAATTCCCTTTAAAATGGTGTGATGAGCCCGGCCTACCATAATCTTTATCAATGCAAGTTATTAAGCATCATAGTCCAAACTCTCCAATAAGATCCTACCTTTGGAAACCACATTCATTATAGATACAAAATCATAGGGCTTTTATGATTCCATGAATAAGCCTGCTGGATAGAATTCATATTTAGTGAACCCGGTATGAATGATTGCAAAACAATCAACCACCATGAAATCAATCGTGCGGTGCCAAATTCCACAATGAACAAAACCTGGTAAACCCGATGTGAATACATAATCATGATGATAGTATCACCCAAATGTCATGAACCTTTTTATTTTAAAATTATATAGGTACATAAAAGAAAATTAATTAGGAATTAGTTTAGTTAAATGAGATGTTCTTTTTGAATGGTTTTCTTGTTTGTTTTTAACCATGAACTTTTATTCTAATCACTCCATTAAATACAATGTCGTCCTCCCAGCTTTCACTAATTAATTCATTGGTTAATCTTTAGGCCATTTCTTCCTCCTCGTGAAGGATGTTATCAAAGACCTATTGTCTTCAACACTGGGTATCAAATTCATCGGTGTGAGAGTACCATCAGAATGGTATAATTCTAACCCTAGACACCACCAGACATACCCTCCAACTTGAGAAGCCCCACTGATCATATGATCAACATCAAAAAGTGGTCCAAACATATATAGAACAATCCACTATCAAAAAAAATTTAAGGATCCTATCCAGGGAAAACAAAAAAGACCCCTACCTAATTTCGGGAGGGTAGATCATGAGGTCATATATGGCCTCATTCAAAACACATAGTGGTCCTTCATTAGGACTCATATGAGTAATCACTGCCACCAGCATCGTATGATCATAATCCTAAAACATGATGAGGGTTTATTCCATTGATATCCATACAAGTCCCTTCATACTTGAAAATACAATATGGACCACCAGGTGGAGAAACCAGTCACTCAGGATAAGGGAAACACCCCTCCTCCCGCCGAAAAACTACACCAACCAAATTTGGTGGATAATTGAAATTGGGAGCATACACTCATCTACCCTAATTTATCTAGCTAGAAAAATGGTATTGTGGCATTTAATGAAACCCTCATACAAAATATAGTCGAAACCCGCAAAGTAGGAACATTCACATGCCTGCACCCACTAATCCAGCCATCGGACTCATCAGGTCGCAGTCAAAGAATCTCATGAAACAAATATGGTGATGCAAGGAGGTTCACACACCTGACTATATTCAAAGAGCCTATTAGAAGCCTCATATGGCATCGCATGAGGAATTCAGTCTGAAATTCCAAATTATAAGAAGGGGTAGACTCAATACACTACCCCCGCATATGAGTATTTTCATTATCCACTGCTTGGAAAGGGTGGAAAGTAGCATGTACATATACCAACTGTAGATATATAATTAGAATATATGATTATTCTAATCAATTAATTCACTAAGAAAATAAAATAAATATTGAATTGGTAAACGCAAATACATTCCCATATCCAATATACTTTCCAGAACATCATAATGGATACTCTAGTTGTGCCCGAGGGGATGATACACAACTTTTCCCCATAAATGGGGTGGCACTTCAACATGTCACCCTAGAAAAAATACACACATATGCTTTCGTCTAGGAGATCCTATATGATCCACCTGTAGCATGCCCAAGTCTACCTAAGCGATCCTCCCTTGGACCCCCCTATCCCATAGTCTATGTGAGCCTCAAATTAGGACCTCTTAAATGTTACCCTTGGAAGGGCCTCTCTTCTACTGGATCAATGGTTTGAAAGGGACCAAATTTTAACATCCTATAAATATTCCTAACATGCGATACCTTGGATAAGGGCACACTAGTTTGTCTCCCATTTTTTTATTCATTCATTCATAGGATTCTCTCACTAATCCTATAATATGGTTTGGATTCGTAGTGTGAGTGTGGATTTGTATTCCCTCGGTCATGCAGACCCCTAAACAAGAAATACTCTTAATAAGATCTCAATCTCTGATACTAGGGTTATGAACACATCATACATTTTTCATCTCAAATACCTATAGCCTCATGTTACTGGTAAGGAGGGTAATGTTTATGATTACTTTTCCATTAAACATGGAATGAGATCCTCCTCCACCACTAAAAGACCAATTTTAGGGTATCCCTTGTGGGTTAAGATCCTATCATTTATTCCAATATATATAATTCTTCTTTCCGTCATCACTCTCCATACCTTGGACCCATTCCAGTGTAAATTGAATAGTTGTATTTTCCATACCCTTGATGTAACTCCCCGATCCCAGTTACCCAGAGTTGGTGCATTAATTTAATACATTGGCATGATTACAAGGAATCAAGTCCCGAAGGACCGATCAGTTTAGCAGTCTTGGAAAATATATTAAATACATGAATGTTACATTACAATTTATAACATACAAAACAAAATAAATAATCCTTTATTAATTCCATTATTCCCTTGTCTTAACCCTGCATATCAATCACAATACACTTCTTGGAATCCTGGTAAAAAAATTAAACATAGAAAGTTGTGAGCTCATATGCTCAATAAGGATAACAATATAGAGAAATCTTTAATAAATAATCATAAATATTTAAGGCAATGTATAAATAATACAAAACCCTTTTAAATTTGAACTTCAAAATAAAATGGAAAAAATAAAATAATGTCATTTACATATTCACATCGATATTCTACTAGTCGAATAATCCCATGAAATATAACTAACCACTTTCATAATGATGGAATGCATAATGCCAGACTATCATAACCACATATCCAAGGCCTCGTTCCAAGACTACAAATAAGATTTTGTCAAGGCCTCGTGCCAAGAAACTAGTTTGTCTCATGAGACCTACCGATGCATTGAGGAGCTATAGCGGGCTCCACCCATCACTTATTATGTCCAATGCATTCCTTATATGAACAGGTTTAAACATAACATAAACATTCATATTAAACTAGCATACAAAATATCAATACTTTCTCCATAAACCATGAATGGTATAATAATAAAACATCCACAGTAAAACATATAACAAAAACTTCAATACAATATGGATGTTTTTGTATCATAATAAATCAACTTCAAATAAGCTTAAAATCTATCAAAGGATGTTGACATAGATGAAATCAAAACTATTTGAGAGAAATATCTATTTTTTTGAAATCATTTAAAAGTAACATAATTATAAAATAATACATTAACATTGATAATATTCCTATAAGCTTGTAAGGTAAGCTTCTATGATTTTATAATGGTGGAAAATAGATTCACCCTCCATATAAGTTAAAAAAACATTCATACCTTAATTCTGTCGAAAAGGTTAAAAAGGACCTTGTTTGGAAACTGACAGAAAGATTCCATTATAAACATCATATAAAAAGTAAACAAGGCTATAAATGATATTAACCCATATTCATTAAAATATTAAGACTTTTTTGAAATAATTTTTTTAGAAACATGGATGCGGATGATAAAGAGGTCTGAGTAGATAATTACGTATAAACAACCTCAAATAATGAAGAGATTGTGAAATAAACCCTTACCAATTTGGTAACTTACGAAACATACACCCCATGAAAGGGTTATCATACAATGAATATGAAAATACACATTAATGAAAGTGTAATATACAAATAATACAATTATGGGAAGTATATACACCACACAAAAGGTCACAGTGGCTATATGGCATGAATCTCACAGGAATAAGGAGTGAGATGAAAACCCCTTACCCTGTACTTTTCCTTAGTCATTGGTATGTTAACCTCCTGTATAACAGTTAAAACATTGTTATTAAATTATACAAGAACCATATTCATAATTATTATATCATATATAATCTTCTAATAATGCTCTGTTAATAATACTTTAGTATTATCGTCATTTCGGGTGTTAACTTGCTCATTTTCTTTTATATGTTTTGTTAGGGAAGTCATGTTTTTATGGATAGGTTGTATCCTGTTCATATAAAGAATTATATAAAGTTCTTAAACATTACTTTTAATCATCAAATGAGAATTTTTCTTGAATGGATATGATGTGGAATGAATCTCATCGCGTTCGTGGAGACGGTAGTCCGTACGTACGCACAAATGCTTCTTCCATTTCATTTTTCATTTTAAAAGGAATCAAAAACAAATTATACAGAGGTATATTATTAATCCAGTATAATATAATATATTATATGTGTTAATTTAGTTCATTAACACCATCCTTTATACATTCCATGTATGGTATGAATGAGTCATATCACTTTGAGGGGGTGGTAGTCTGCACTTTCTCAAATTAAATTATTGTATATATATACAACATGAAACAAATAATGGAATGATATAAAATGGAATTAAATAAGATTATATATAAAATAATTATCATTAATATCATATTTAATTATAGTTCTATCATAATTTCCACTATGAGATGTGATAGGAGATAATTGAACAATCACCGCTTCATGAGGCGTTTGGTTGTCATCCATAGAAACATTATGTTCTTCACACATTAGATGGAGGTGTGTGTAAGTGTAGTTAGAATACTTCTAATAAAAATATCCTTGTATATTTATGATACTGGTTTTGTTACAGAAGAAAATAATAATAAGATTATAGGGGTTGGAGAAGTAAAATAAAAGAAAAGAAGCTAAGAGAAATCGTTACCTTTAATTTGGGTAACTCCCTTTGGTTTGAACCAAAAAGGACCATGATGTACCTTCTTCGTAAAGTAATTATTCTAAGAGAAGGAGAGGAATGTAGGGAGATTAATTGGGTAGAGTTTGGATCAGCCAAAAGTCTTGAGAGGTGTGAGTAATTAGTTAGAAGTTGTGTCCTTTTATAAGGGGGGAGGGGCTCTTTAGGAAAAACATAAAGTATTATTTTATAATAAATTCATATTCAGATTGAAATGGCTCTAGAGTTTATAATTCAAAGACTATGGTGTGTATGGGTTGAAATAATTTCAACCAATAGATTTTATATAGGTTTGAGTCATTATATTAACCTTATAGTTTAGTTTTAACTCTTGGTTAATTAGTTTGACACTTACCATGTCACTTTGTATTTTTATATTATATTGTTAATAAACATACTATATACCTCTAAGAGACCTCCAAGTGGTCAGTTAATGATACAACTATAATGATAAAAGTACTTTGGAAGAACCATAGATTTTTAATAATTTAATATCAATTAATAATATAATATTTGTTTTAAAAACACTTTTATGTCCATTTTGACACTATTTGGTATTTGATTTTTGTGAAAATAATAATAGCATGATTACTTCTATAAAATTTAATTAAATCAATCCTAAAATTTTATAGTAACATATAAAATTCTATTAATTCATTAAAAGTCTCAAATTATATTTATTTGGGTATTTATAATATCTATTATTTTAATACGTCACTAATAAGGTAATTACTGTATCACCATTGAGTCATAAATAAATTAAATTATTTAACGCCTAAAAATTATAAATAAAATACTATTATGTATTAAATCTTTTTATATTTATAATGAATATTTATAGTCGAAATTAGAACATAGTTAACATTTTGTAAAAATTGTTTTCTTAAAAGATATAGGCTTTTGTCATTTTTGAATATTGTTTTACTTAATTAATATAAAGTGTCATTATCACTTACAAGTGGATCCATAGGATTCCAAAATCGACCCAAATATGCCCATGGTCAGACATGTATCACCCAGTATGGTTAAGACACGTTTTAGGGTATTTTATTATTATTATAATATTATTTTGTTAACCTTATTTACCCGATTTACCCTTTAACCATGGTAAATAAAATATTTACCGAAATAATTATTCAAAATGTCTAAAAACAAAATTTATCTATTTAAACAATATGGACATCCTGATTCCGAATACGGAGTCCATTTTTTAAAATTCAAAGTACAGAAGTGGAAGAAAATAATTTAATATTAATTCCTGATGTCAAAACAAAAAAAATGTTTTTAAGAGATAATAAATATCAAAAGATTGACACTTGCTTATGTCCGGTTTAAATGTGAAATTATGTCCAATGACCAAAATTGTATTCAATGGTAAAAATATATTCAAAATATAGTTTAAAACCACTCAAATTCATAATTTATCACCATTAATTATTTCGATTTAAAAATTTTTTTTTAATAAAAATTTAGTAATTTTCACTATTCATCAAAATATAAAAGTTATCTGAAAAGTACCAAAATTTTATCCTAGGATAATTTCAATATTCCTAATCCAAAAATGAAGTACATTTGGAAATATAAAATTTTTAAAATTTCAAAAAGTGGGTATTACTATTCATAACGGCTACTTTGATTGGTTGCGACGTGTTAGAATCTCGAAGTTGCGTACAACACACACTACTGTATTATTCAAAGAGAAGCATACCGAGGAAGCTTGGGGTGTTAAATTGTAAATTTCGTGATGTACCCATTCAAAAGAATAAATTTATTTAGTCAAATTGAATATATAAATGTTTTAAAATATTGGATTTAAAAAGGGTTCACCATTAAAAGTCGGTAAAAGTGTATTTTTGAAAAATACTTCTTTTATCTGAAAAAAATGAATTTGTTATTACATTATGTCTAAGAAACTCATAATATGGATTCCAAAATTATAAGGATTTTATAAACTTCAAAATTCAGTTAATAATATTCATAACCTCTTTTGAACGGCTAGTTTGGTGAGTCATGGTGCGCTTGAACTTGGTGTTGCGTGTAGTGCAAGTTATTGGATTATTTTGAAGAAATAACAAACTATGAAATCTTGGGGTGTTAAATTCTCCCATCTTCAATAAATTGCGTCCTTCCAATTTAAAATTGTTCATCGAAAATAAAAAAGTTGAAAATAGAAAATATCATTGTGGGAAAACCCAAATCGGAAATTGGGTTAATAAAATTTAGTCTTAATTAGAGGAAAAAAGAAATGAAAGGGTCACAACAAAATTATGATCTCTATTAGGAGAACATTTGTTGAAATTAGACACATATAATTAGAGGGAAAACGTAAATATTTATAGGTAGTGATTGAGGTCATCAATCACAAACAAGTGTAAAATTGAGGTCCTTAAATTCATCAATCTATGATGATTTGAAATACCATCGATTCGACAAAACATAGGGTATTCGGATAAAAAAATTTGGATTGAGGATCCCTAAAATAATGTATAAGAATTAATTTCCTCATAGAATAAGAGAAGAAGAAAAATATATTCTTGAAAAGTTGAGTTCCATCCTGTAACTAATTTCAACCACAAACTCATCATTCACTCTAAAAGATAATAGAACGTAAAAAAATATTCTATTTATCCTATTTGTATAGGGTTCCAAGAAAATGAATTTATAATTCATCTAAAAGATATTTTAAAAAAACTACATTATTTAATCCAGGACATCATGTGGGCCAGTGGTAGGTGATACACCCTTGTCGCCCTTCGGTTGTGGGTTCAATTATCGTGGCTTTACTGAAAACGGAGGGTTGCTGCCCAACCTCCGGGTTGTCCTTTTATTGAAATCCAAAAATAATAAAAACTAGAACTATCAAAAATACTTCAGTCCAATGTTTATAAGGAAGGTAAAATCAATGAAGATCCTTTTTTCCGCGAAATAACATGTGAAAACCTACATCATGTATTCTTTTAAAAAACTACAACATCCTGAATTACCATAAAACCTTATTCATTATATTTATAATCCCTTATTCCTTAAAGAATAATGTATATAATCCTTCAATAAAAAAATGTTTTAAACTCCAAAAATGATGGAATATACAAATCATTATTCAGTTTCAAGGTAGTCAATAATATCTAATATAATTTATCCAAATCAATCATGAATTATTCCAAAATCACTACCTCAATATCAGAACCATATTATGGGTTATCATTTTATCAACCATTTATTTTCCAACAATTTAACCTTATATTGAGTCACTTTTCATGGTTCCACACAATCTCAAGTCCTTAATGAAATATTACTGCAATATAATCCTTATATACTCTATAATTATTATAACCAATATATCATTGATACAATACTCAAATGACTTAATTATTTAATAACAACATAAGAACTCTAATCATTACTCCTCATCTATGGAAGTGTCATAACATGATTGTTATCCAATATCATCATTTAGGGAATACAATGATGATTTGGACATTGGATTGCGTAGTGTCCCAACTCCTTGCAGATGAATCATTGACATTTGTATCCTTTTTCTTACCCTTGCAGTCACGTACAAGGTGTCCTTTTTCACCACACTTATAACAATCTTCCATTACCTTAAGGCAAGTTTTAGGGTGTTTCTTCCCATAGTTATCATATATGGGAAAATTCTTCTTTTCCCTCTTCCCTTTATCCATCTTTCTCTCTTCCATCCTTTTCTTCTCTTGCTTCCCTTCAAATCTATAGGACCCAAAGAACAGTTTACTTATCTTATCAACAAATGATACTATTTCTTCATATGATGATAATACATGGGAGAATGTTTCCCCTATAAATGATTGCTTAATACCATGAATGATATGATCTTTCTTCCTCTTTGGATCATGAACATTGCTAGAGTTCTCATTACTTCTACTGGGCGCCATTTCTAAACAATGACATACACATGATTAGTTTGTGAATAGAAATACCTGATCCCAAACATGTAAAACACTTAACATAAATTAAACAGTTTATGGATATAATCTATAATCATAAAAATGTCTTCTTTTAGGAAGTATATACTCATAAACCCTTAATAATGGTTTGTAATGAAAATGAGAATTGTCCTAAGCATATCCCCTGGGAGTGTCATCACCAAGAGTGCAGCAAGGCCCGTTGTCTTGCACCAGTTCCCGTTCGAGTCTAGCTCAAAGTGGTGTTTTCTGGTTTTACCCCTAGGTACATCTGGGCCAAATCCTCGTCTACCTGCTCGTATCTAGATAGGGATTTATAGCTCAGAAAACTCACAAAATCTCTACAATACCAAAATTCTAGGAAGTTATTCTATACTAATCCTCAAAGTATATATTAGGGCTATGTGCTCTAATAAGAGTTTATCTAAATCTAGTTTCCAAGGATATTTCTACACTTCCTCTGATACCAACTGTAACGCCCCACCACCTGTTACCCAGAGTCGGTGCATTATTTTAATACATTGGCATGATTACACGGAATCAAGTCCCGAAGGACCGATCAGTTTAGCAGTCCTGGAAGATAGATTACATACATGAATGTTACATTAGACTTTATAACATACAAAACAACATAAATAATCCTTTATGAGTGCCATTATTCCCTTGTCTTGACCCTGCATATCAATCACAATACCCTTATTGGAATCCTAGGAAAAAAATAAAACATATAAAGGGGTGAGCTCAGATCCTCAGTAAGGATAAAAATATAGCAGAAACATTAATATATAATCATAAACATTTAAGGCAATGTATAACTAAAACAAAAGCCTTTTAAATTTGAACTTCAACATAATATGGAAAAAATAATATAATTCCATTTACTTATTCACATGGATATTCTACAAGTGGAATAATCGCATGCAATATCACTAACCACTTTCATAATGATGGAATGCATAATGCCAGACTATCATAACAACGTAGCCAAGGCCCCGTTCCAAGACTACAAATAAGATTTTGTCAATGCCTCTTTCCAAGACACTAGTTTGTCTCATGAGACCTACTAATGCATCGAGGAGCTATAGTGGGCTCCACCCATCACTTATTAAGTCCAATTCATTCCTCATATGAACAGGTTTAAACACAACATAAACATTCATATTAAAACTATCATACACAATGCCAATACTTTATCCATTAAAAATGAATGGTATAAAAATAAAACATCCACAGTCAAACATATCACAAAACCTTCAATACAATATGGATGTTTTTTTGTCATAATAAATCAACTTCAAATAAGATTAAAATCCATCAAAAGATGTTGACATAAATGAAATCAAAACTATTTGAGAGAAATATCTATTTTTTTAAATCATTTAAAAGTAACATAATTATAAAATAAGACATTTACATTGAAAATATTATTATAAGCTTGTAAGGGAATCTTATAAGATTTTATAATGGCGGAAAATAGCCGCACCTGCTATATAAGTTAAAAAAACATTCTTACCTTAATTCTGTCAAAAAGGGTAAAAAGGTCCTTGTTTGGAAAACGACAGAAAGAGTCCTTTATAAACTTCTTATAAAAAGACAACAAGGGTATAAATGACTTCAACTAATAGTCTGTAAAATAGTAATAATTTTTTGAAATACATTTTTAAGAAACATGGATGTGGATGATAAAGTGGCCCCAGTAGATAATTACATATAAACAACATTAGATAATGTAGAGATTATGAAATAAACCCTTACAAATTTGGTTACTTATAAAAAATACACCCCATGAAAGAGGTATCATACAATGAATATGTAAATACACATTAATTGAAGTGTATTAGACAAAAAATACAATTATGGGTAGTATATACACCCCACAAAAGGTAATAGTGGCAATATGGCATGAATCTCACGAGAATAACGAGTGAGATGAAAACCCCTTACCTTGTACTTTTACTTAGTCGATGGTATGTTAACCTAATGTAAAATAGTTAAAAAATTGTTATAAAATTATAAAAGAACCATATACAGAATTATTATATCAAATATTATCTTCTAATAATGCTTTGTTAATAATAGTTTAGTATTATCGTCATTTCTGGTGTTAACTTACTCGTTTTCCTTTGTATTTTTTATTACATAAGTCGTGTTCGTTATGGATAGGTTCTATCTTATTCATATCCAGAATGATATAAAGTTATTATACATTACTTTTATTCATAAAATGAGAATTATTCTTGAATGGATACGATGGGGAATGAATCTCATCGTGTTCGTGGAGACGGTAGTCCGTACGTACGTATAAAGGCTACTTCCATTTCATTTATCATTTTAAAATAAATCAAAACCAAATGATACATATGTATATTATTATTCCAGTATAATATAATATCTTATATTTGTTACTTGAGTTAATTAACACCATTCTTTATACATTCCATGTATTGTATGAACGAGTCATATCACTTTGAGTGGGCGGTAGTCCGCACTTCCTCAAATGAAATTATCTTATATATATACAACATGAAACGAGTAATGGTATGATATAAAATGTAATTAATGAAGAATATATATAAAATAAATATCATAAATATCAGATTTAATTATAGTTCCATCATAATGGCCACCATGAGAGGTGATAGGAGATAATAGAACAATCATCGCTTTGTGAGGCGTTTGGTTTCCATCCACAAAACATTATGTTTTTCACCCATTAGATAGAGGTGTGTGTAAGTGTAGTTATAATACTTCAAATATAAATTTCCTATTATATTTAGGATACTTATTTTTTTACAAAAGTAAATAATAAGAATATTTTAGGGGTTGGAGATGTAAAATAAAAGAAAGGAAGCCAAGAAAAATCGTTACCTTTAATTTGGGTAACTTTCTTTGGTTTGAACAAAAAATGATTATTGAAGTGAATTGTACCTAAGGTAAGGCCTATAATAATAGGATATGGATTTAGAAAGCTTAATTGGGTGGAGGTTGGATGATCCAAAAGTCTTGAGAGGTGTGAGAAATTGGTTATAAGTGGTGTCCTTTTATAAGGTGGAGGAGGGGCTCTTTAGGAAAAACATAAAGTATTATTTTATAACAAATTCATATTCGGTTTCTAATGGCTCCAATGTGCATTATTCAAATAATAATGTGGGTATGGATTGAAATCCTTTCAAACAATAGATTTTATACCAGTTTGTGTCATTATATTTACCTTATCATTTAGTTTTAACTCTTGGTTAATTAGTTTGACACTTACCATGTCACTTTGTATTTTTATATTATATAGTTAATAAACATACTATATACCTCCAAGAGACCACAAAGTGGTCCATTAATGGTACACCTATCATGATACAAGTCCTTTTTCCAAACCTTAGATATTTATGTATTTAATGACAATTAATAATATAGTATTTGTTTCAAAAACTCTTTTATATCAATTTTGACACTATTCGGTATTTGATTTTTTTGAGAATAATTACAGAATTATTACTTCAAAAAAAGTTAATTAACTCAATACTAACATGTCATATTAACATATATAATTCGTGTAATTCATTAAAAGTCTCAAATTATATTTATTTGGGAATTTATAATATCAATTATTTTATATTTCACTAATAAGGTAATTACTGCATCACCATTGTGTCATAAATAAATTAACATATTTAATGTCTAAAAATTATAAATAAAATACCATTATGTAGGAATTCTTTTTATATTTCTAATTAATATTTATAGTAGAAAATATAACATATATAACCCTATGTAAAAAATTTTTTTCTAAAAGGTATAGGCTTATGTCATTTTTTTATTTACTTTAACTTAATTAATATAAAGTGTAATTATCACTTACATGTAGTTCCATGGGGTCTCAAAATAGACCTAAATATGCCCATGGTCCGACATGTATCAACCAATAGGGTTAAAACACGTTTTAGGGCAATTTATTATTATTATAATATTATATTATACTGTTATTTACCAGATTTACCCTTTAACCATGATAAATAAAATATTTACCGAAGTAATTATTCAAAATGTATAAAAATAAAATTTACCTATTTACACAATTTGGAAATCTTGATTCCAATTTTTGAGTCCATTTTTTTCAAATTCAAAACACAAAATTGGCATAAATTAATTTAAAATGAATTCCCGCTATCAAAACAAAAAGCGTGGTATTAAGAGATAATAACTATAAAAAGATTGACACTTGTTTATGTTGGGTTTAAATGTGAAATTATGTCCAATGACCAACATTGTATTAAATGGTAAAAATATATTCTAAATATACTTTAAAACCACACAAATTCATAATTTATCACTATTAATTATTTCGATTAAAAAAGGTGTTTTTAATAAAAAAAATTAGTAATTTTCACAATTCATCAAAATATAAAAGTTATCCAAAAAGTACCAAAATTTCATCCTAGGATAATTTAGATATTCAAAATACAAAAATGAAGTCCATTTTAAATGATAAAATGTATAAAATATCAAAAAGTGGGTATTACTATTCTTAACAACTACTTTGATTGGTTGCGGCGTGTTAGAATCTCGAAGTTGCGCACAACAAACGCTACTGTATTATTCAAAGAGAAGCATACCGATGATGATTGAGGTGTTACATTGTAAATTTTTTGATGTCCCCATTCTAAGGAATAAATTTAATTAGTCAAATTGAATATATAAAAGTTTTAAAATATTGGATTTAAAAAGGGTTCACCATTAAATGTCGGTAAAAGTGAATTTTTGAAAAATATTTCTTTTATCTAAAAAAATGAATTTGTTCTTACATTATGTATAAGAAACTCCTAATATGGATTCTAAAATTATATGTATTATATAATGTTCAAAATTCTGTTAATACTATTCATAACCTCTTTTGAATGGCTAGTTTGGTAAGTCATGGTGCGCTTGAACTTGGTGTTGCATGTAGTGAATGTTGTTGAATTATTTTGAAGAAATAATGCACTATGAAATCTTGGGGTGTTACACTTGACCTCTTACTCTAGAAAAAAGGATAGGTATGTGGTTTTTCAGTTCTTCTGCTTCCTATTGTGTCTCACATTCATGAATGACTCATCCAGAATCATGTAGACCCATTGGCTATCCAAAATCACATTACCAAAATGGTCTGATGTATGTTTTGGAAGAGGATCATCGTTTAAATCTTACTCTCACCATCCATCAGAGTTCTTCCACAAGAACATGTCCTTAATGCCTTGTATCCAACCTTTGGGAAAACAAGATTGTGTGGTTTCCCAGATCTTCCATTTCCACTTGATTCTCACACCAATCAAGAATCATGTGGTCATAGAGGATGATAGTGGTCATGAAATCCATATGATCCCAACCCATCTCATGGGATTCCTCCTTAATAGTAACCCCAATCTCACTAGTCCATGGACCTCATAATTTATATAATCCCCAACCATTCACCACCATTGTCATTGTTCTTAGGAGAAAGCCCCAAGACATGTTATCCTAGGCATACTTGTCATGAGAAATCCCCAATAATAACCCCCATTCATTTAGGAATCCACCTAATAGGTAATCCCAATAATAATCAAATAAAATGGTCAAACTCCCATGTGATACAACCCTTTAATGGTCTTCCATTAGTGTGGGTCCTCACAAACTAACTGTGTGGGATTCATTCCCATCCAAATGTGATATGTAGAAATCCTACCTGAGGTTCAAACCCAACGCCCCAAAACAACCCTATTCTATCTGGGCCACATCCCAAGTAGGGTTTATTTTATCTTGGAAATTCATACTTCTAATAGGACCATTGGGATGGATCAGTATAATTCCAACCCCAAAATTTCAATAGGCTCTATTCCCCAATACATCCTTATGACATGAAAATAAAATGTGCATTTAGTTTTTTATCACATGACCATAAAAGGTATTATGTGTCCTGTTAAGTGAAACATAATTATGTGTGTTATGATCCCTCTCGCAAGAATATATAGGAATGTTGTTTGATGGGTCTGATCCCAACATCAAAACATCTTCCTTCTACCTAGATAAGAATACACACCAGAGTTATGCACTGCATGGCTAGAAAACCAGAGTTATCTCAATGACAAAAGAATCTACAATCATTACATAAGATGATAGAATTCATGGGAAACCACATATTCATATTAATATATCAATTTATGAATATCCTTGAGTACATACAAGTTATTCAAAAATCATTGGATGCTAAAAATAGTTAATCACTTCAAGGTTGACTCATATCATACTTAGGAATTAATAATGTATTCATGAACTTGTCATAAATCTAAAAGAGAGTCATGGAGTGGGCATTAATTTGCCCCAAAATGGATTGATGAGCTCGACCTCCCATCCTCTCAAATAATGAAGGTTTTTAAGTATCATTGGACCAACTCCACAATGATAACCTACCTTTGTAATGTAGGTACATTCGGGATACATAACTGTTTGGTGCTTTCAGTTCCACAAACACACTCATTGGGAACCATTCGATGGTAGTGAACCCAAAATGAATGATAGCATGAAATTAAACCCCCTATAATCATCTGTCTGCTGACCAAATTCCACATTAAATAATTTCACATACAAAACATGTGAATATATTGATAACATATTATCCTAAAACCTAGAAATATCAGAAATTACTATAAAAAAATAATGAAATCAAACATGAATTCAAAATTAATTTGTTTCCTCATTCATTAAAAAAATCACATATTACTAAATATATTACATAAATTTAAAAATTATTTAAACTCCATCAATGATTAAACGAACCAATTTTCATTAAATCATTAATCAATTCCAATATAATCATTAAAATCCAATTTGGTTTACCCATATCAATCATCTCATTATATAAACTAAAAACCAATTTATAAACATTAGAAAAATATTAACTTTTATCATCCTTAATGAAAATACCAACACACTATTAAACCATGTTTCTATTCAATCAGTACGATTTAACATATTATTGAAATTCCATAAATATAAACTAAGGTGGAACAATAAATTGATGTTTCATTATTAAGATATCTAAAATACAACTAATTAAAATATGATTATTTGAATCCAAAACCTTAATCACTACAATCATTTTACACTATAATAACCCCATTAACTATGAATCATCCTCTTATTATTTAACACTTTATTCATTCCATATGCCATCCATAGTCTATTAACCATTAGTAGTATGACCATTACCTATATAAACATACAAATTATCTTCATGAGATCCCCCCCCAGACATTGATTTTTGAAATTTTGATACTTTCCACATTTGAAACATTCAGCCATCGATTATGATAGGGGTATTAGTATTTTCATCCATTGTGATAACCAAACATTTCATTTTCCTTAGGTAATATTTTTTTTGTTTCATTATTTTCCATACTCAGAATATATTCTTGTTCCCTTATTGCATCTAATTGGTTGATTCTTCCAACATTCTCAACACAGATGAAACTGAATCATCATTCCTCTCAGGTAACCACAACACAATACCTTAGATAAATACTTCATTATCTTTTTTGGTGAACCTAATTGTTATAAAGGTGATTATTTTTAATCATTAAATGTAATAACTAGTTTGGCATAATCACAAAATCCTTAACTCCTGTTAGAATCCATATTTTTTTATCATCAAAACATTATCTATCATATTCAACATTAATATATTTCATTCTAGTTCTCACAATTGATTAAAACAAATGATCATTGTGTGAATAACAATATTTAAGATGGGAAACCACATAATCATGAAAAGTAACTTATATGATGTGTTAATCGCGACATGTTCTTCTATATTTATTACACCTCAGGCATAACATAGTCCATTAATATTCACTATTTAAATCAATTATGATTGTTCAAGAAGATTTTGTGAGTTTCTATACTATGTTACCTGAGTTTGTCAAAAAAGGTGTGAATCAAGGACTATTTTCATGCACCAGGGGATGATCTAGTCTATCTCAATGTTTCCTATTTATAGTTATTACCCCTATGTATATCTTTTCCAGATCCACATTGAATTATTTTATCTAGAAAAGGATATAATTTCTTTCTAACCACTCTCATATCCTTTACAAAAATTAAACAACATTTTCCAATAATATTACTTATCTTTATACTTATCCTTGTACATAACACTATAAATATCCATAGAAATATCCCTTGGGATCACATAATTTTTTTCATCCTAGTTTTATAAGATTAACAGAACTATTGATCTGATACTAATTATAGAATCCCAGTCTTCTCATACATAAATATTACATCTTGAAAGTTATATATTCATTAAATAACATCACTATCCATTCTATAATCATTTTGGTCTTGTTCCTTTTAAAAATGGAAACACAAATAAGTAATCCTTAAGTGATCTATATCAACTCTCACTAAGTTCTTCATAAGCAACACACTGCTTAAATATATCATACATAACAACTTTCTTCATATCATAAGGAAAGAAAATATAATAACGGGTGATCGCATATATTGAGTAAGGTAAAATAGTGGAAATAAATAAGCCTTACTTGAGAAAAAGGGTATGATAACATGAGCATTGAAGAAAAAAATACCCTACTTATCAAAGATCAAAATTTTGAGTCATTTTATAATCACTAGAAATTCATAAGAAATGAATCATAATGAAGTAAAATAAAATTATCCATGGGAGCATAAAATTTAAATAATACATAAAACTATGTAATATACATAATAATAGAAAATAAATACCATATTATTCAAGGATCGTTTCCATGTATATGACAGTGGAATGGTTTCACTCCCCAAACCATCATTGTAGTAAAGGATAACTCCTAAGAATCTCATAGAGGAAAAAAGTCCCTTACTGAACATAGTTTACTCCACATTATAGTTTTATTTATCTCTTGAAATATCAAACATTACCCAATACATTAGAAAGAGATATAGGTACCACCCGTCTTGAGTTATAACATGGACACTGTCTTAGTTATAACATAACCCAAATTATAGTTTATAATGTAACCACCATCAATAAATATAAATAATACATATATATTCCAAAATATCATTAACCATTCATCATATTATAACCCGTGAAATAAAATGGGTTTCATAAAAAATTCATCATAGCATAACTTGATGAAAATAAATTGGTTTAAAAATCATTTCATGATTTCATCATATAATAAACCATTGTAAAATAAGAGGGTGGCACAATTTTTTTTTCATTTTATAACCCATGTAAGTGTAATGGGATTCCAGAACATTGTTTCATCACAATAAAAAAACTAGTCATATGATAAATAAGAATGGTGTCTTTGGATAATATCCCTAGAAAATCATATGTAACATCCAATTATTTCATATTTGATGGAAAAATTATTTTTGAAATAACACATGCAAAATTTCTTGAGAGAAATAATCGTTCAACTTTTAAAAAAACTTTTAATACATAATTTATTTTTAAAATCATTTTCATCTCAAATAACATTGGGAAAATATAATTTATGTTTTAACGTTCATTTAAATTATTTTATCTGGAAAATATCATTCAAACATTGAATTGTTTTTAAAAATATGAATAAAATTTGAAATCTGTTTCAATTAACAAAAACTCAAAAACATATAATGGTATTTTTAGAGAAAATAATTGTCATAGATATTGTAAATTCTGTTTAGTTTTTCAAAGTGAAAACAAATATTCATTTCAAATTTTTAGTAAAAGAGAAACAAGCCTTGTCTATTTAAAATTACATGATGGATCCTTTTTAAAAATTTTATAAAATAGTAACCAAATGGTAAAAATGACATTATACTATGAGATAGGAACACTAAAAAAATAAATCATTTTTAGGAAACCTGGTTATAGAAGAAGAACTATTGTTTGACTAAGGAGAAGAATAAAGCCGACTTTGTTTAGAAATTGTCTTCTCAAATAACGAATACCTAGAGATCGAGGGAAATGAAGGAAAAACATGCATCCTCAGAAAAAATAATAGGATAATAATTTTCAGGAGTTTTTTGGGTGATATATCTTATGATTTCATCATCATAAGCATAAACATAAATAATCCCGATAATTGTTATGATTTTGTATAAAATTTTTACCAAAACAATAACATTTAATCATAAGACCAATGAAGTATAATTATTAAATGAAACATAAAATATCCTGAAATTGAATAAATAAATGACATTTTAATTCAATGGGGATGTATATACACCAAAAAATTATGATAGTTTCACAACACAATATATGTCTCTATGTAAACAAATTGAGACAAAAATCACCTTATGTATTTAATAATCTTTTCAAATATAAGACCAAATAAATTATGAAATAAAATGAAACATTAAATATCATTAAAATAATTATATTCGTAATATAATATTTCAAAGGGTTAGCATATACCCCACAAAAAATAAATGATTGGTGAATTTTTATATGTTTCCCAGAAATAAAAGAGATACTACAAATCCTTTAGCATAAGTCTCTGCATCTTTCATACACATTAGAACATCTTATATAATAAATATAATTTTATTATAAATATATTATCAAAACATAATTATATATACCATATCATATATTATTTTATAATGACCATTTATGACCTATTTATTGAGAATTCTTTGTTAAATCATGTTATATATAATAACCCATTTTTTCATGTATGTATTGATTTTTCTTGGTTTTATAAATTTGATCATGGTTTTATTTTATAAATAATGTTAGTCAAGACATAAATATTCTATACATTCAGTATATATGTATTTAGGGTAATCTTGAAATGAGAGATATGGAAAATGAAATTTATCCTTTACTGAAATGGTATGTCATACGTACGCGTGAATTTTGTTTCCATTTTATCATTGAAATATAATAAAAAACGGTAAATAATATATTACAATTACATAATAATTTTAATTTCAAATATGTATATATATATATATATATATATTAAAGACCCATATTTTCAATGTATTTTTTTAATTATATAAGACTATGTTGAGGCTGCGAAATCTGACAGAATTTGATTCTAATGTCTGATGTGCTTGAAACAGAATTTTCAACATTCTTAATGTATGTTCAGAAAAAGTGTGAGCGAGATATCCTAACATTTGAATTGGTGCTCGGATTTGAAATCTGAGGGAACCATTGAACTTGCATCGCCGGGATTCTCTTAATAGAATATTAACCTCGACCATAGTTGGTTGAGAGAGGAAGTTGGTTTTTTGAGGTTTTTGTGGAGGATTAATAAAATAAATCTAATCTATTTAAATATCTTCCACCTCTATTTTAGGTTTTGGTGGAGGGGACCATTAAGGGTGGTCGAGCATTTAATGTAGGACATTAAATTCCCAGTTACACAAAAATTTGTTACCACCCTACATGCAATTAAGGAGATTCATTAATTTCACAATTAATGAACCTCTATTAATGGTGTGTTGTACAGATAACTCCCCATTTTTCTTTTTTTTGAATTCATTGGAAATGGAATGGTGTTATTGAGGAGTTGTATTTTGGAGGATCCTCTTTATGAAGGACAGGTCACTAAATAAAGAACTGAAGATCATAATTTGAGTGGAATCATTGGAGGCTTGCATCGTGATTGACGAACATTAACCCATATTCAAATGTGGGACGTTGTCTAATGACTCACAAGGTAGTGTTTTATGATGTTTATTTTTCAAGAGTTGTTGAATCAATTATCTTCTTCCTTGTTAAGATGCTAATGCAGAGGGAACATGCCAAAGAAACAAGGCCTGATCCTGTCACCTCTTGTTTATCGTTGCATTCTACATGGGTGAATTTTCGAGTTGCATGGAACCAAAATCTGAGGGACAAGCAGTGAAGGAGGAGACCCATGAAGCCCGTAGGTGCGAACGGATGAAAAAACAGACTGTCAGGGCTCACTGTGTAGCCTATAGAAGACCGCTGGCGTGGCACCAACATGGTGACACTGACGATTGGCGCTGATAGGTGATTGTGGCAGCTAGCACTAGACGGTTGTGGTAGTGGCGGTGTGCCATCTCATGCCTTAGGAGGAGGAGGCCTCCATTTTTTAGTAGCATCTACTCAAGAGGGCAGCCATCACCAGCTTGTTGCAGAGGCAGAGCGGCACACCATCGCGTGCCCCGGAAGGGGTCCACAATGGAGGTAAGGACCCACTCCCTGTGGGACTACTGGGAGACCAGGCGATGCCACGTGGTGTCGCCGCATCAAATCCAAAATGGCTTAGCCGTTCAGGGAAAAAGGGGGGGACTTCCCCCCCCCTGTGCCATCTAGGGATGGACACACACCCTCCTACGAGCTGAGACGCACCCCTTACGGGCTGGGTCATACCCCCTAGGGGCAGGCCCACACCCCCTATAGGCCAGGTCATGCCCCCCCACCCCAGTGGGCCGGGCCGGATGGAGGCCCAGCCGGTCGAGCCCGCCATGGCCCAATCCAACTGGGCCGGCCCATGCCAGTTCAGGCCGGGCCAGGCCGGACCAGGGCCATGTTGGGTTGACCTGAATGGGTCAGACCAACAGAGTCAGACTAAAACAAGAACCATCCAGGTCTAGTTTCTCTTAAAATTCCATAACATGAAATTCAGACGTATGTTTCATGAACCGCCTGTGGTGCTGGGATCCTTGGAGAAGGGTGGTCCTTTTGGTGTACTCCACACAAAATTTTGGGAAATTTAGAGTATGGATAGGTTGGATATAACCCGAATACAAAGAGGACCTCAGTACTAAAACTGCTATCACTCTTACATCGATCATCTAAATGAATCATTGCCTATTACATTGGAACCCTTATGTCATGTAAGTCCTTTGGGATCATCTTGTGTGGAGCTTAGTGTCGGTCGAGGTATGACCGATATCTTGACGAGTAGTTTCAATGGAACTTGAGTGCACCGGGTGTGGGAAATCCTATGGATGTAGTCTTTGAAGTAAAGACACTGTGTGGTTTAGCATCATAGTGACCCTGTGTGGATCCGCATCATTTATACTCGATGAGGACCAGTTTTAGAGTGGCTCGTTGAGGAACATCACTTTGCGACCCTAAGTGCATCATCATCGAGTGACCCTGTATGGATCATCATTCTAGCGACCCTATGTGTATCATCATTCCAGTGACCCTTTGTGGATCAGTATTCTAAAGACCATGTGTGGATCATCAGTAGCATTACTCGATGAGGACCAGCCATATTGTGGCCCGTTGTGAAATAGTGACTTATGTCCAAGAGTGGATTGATAATAGAACAAATTCTTTTTGGATCAATTGTGGAACTTCTAAAATGAATATAATGATATATCTTAAAAATATTTATCTATATTCCTGATATCTGATTTGTATACCTGGTGTTAGATGACCATTTCATTGGGATTTGTGATTGAGGTCTTGATTTTTGGATTTTCCTTTGTGGAACTATGTGAGACCTTCCAGGGTCTCGGGGTCCCTATTGAGTATTATTATACTCATCCTTGCGCTGGCTTTTCCCGCAACTTTTTATGTCTTGTGCAGATGATGTACATCTTTGAAAGAGGTATGGGAGCCAAGACTAGACAGTGATCAGAGGTGGAGCTTTAGATGTGACGAGCCGTAGTGGTGACCAACCATGATTTGAACCTACCCTTTTGATAGAAACCCTGTCAGACGATTCATGGACGTGTTATTCTATTATATTTATACTTTTTAGTTGTTCTTTTACATCGGTCACCCTTTACTTACAGTACATAGCCCCTTTTTTACTCTGCAGATTTACTTTATGGTTTTCATCCTATCATATACTTGGTCAGTGTGTGTGTTGGTTTAAAGGCAATGACTTCATGTTAATGGGTATATTTTTTTGGTGTTATTTACTAATCCCTAGCCTATGGAAGGCGGGCTTGGGGTAGTCACGTCACGGGCCCTGGGGCACGGTTCCTGATAAAGTGGTATCAGAGGAGTTGGTCCTATTGAAAAACTAGTAGTCTAATCATTCCAATAGAGTAATAGTGTTAAGTGTTTTGAGTGTGGTATTCAATTTAGGGAGTCCAATATTGGTGTGGCGGCTAACGTATCCATACATCAGGACCTTGAATTCGGATTTCCGACTCGGTGCATGAAAACATTGATTGCATGTGTTTTGGAAATGTTTTACTTTTGATCTATTTTGAGTAAACTGACCTAGTATAAATTTTTTACCGTGGCACACCAATTTTGTTTCAGGATGCCTCCACGTAGAGAGCCAACCATGGTTCCAATTAGAGTTTGCAATGAAGGCCCATTGAATAATGAGGTTTTGGTGTAGGGCCCTCTTATGGTGATAGTGCCATCGGGTGGTGTACTAGCAGCACCACTACTCGTTGGACATCTATTTCCACTAGACCCACCATCAGATATTGCACGATGACTGAGCATGTCGAAATAGTTTCAGTGGAAAAGGCCTTTGAGGTTCTAAGGTGAGACAGATCATTATGCGGCTGAGGAATGGTTGGAGGTTGTGGCCAAAGTTTTTCGCCTGGTTGAGACACCAGCTGACAAGATGGTGATCAAACCTACCAGTCTGTTCTAGGGAGCATCAGGGAGATGGTGGTGCCTGACGATCCAGATACATAATGTGGCGACCCTCTCCTGGGCTAATTTCCAGAGCCTCTTCAGGGCATAGTTCGTTCCAGTGACTCTATGCTCTGTAAGTGTACAAGAGCCGGTACACTTACAGCAGGGTAGCCTGACCTTGGCCCAGTACCCGGCGAGGTTCAACGACATCTCACGCTACTATACCGGCATGGTGCATCACCCTTTCTTCAGGGCCCAGACCATCGAGCATGGACTACAATGGGAGATCAAAATTTTTTTTGTATCTCTCTACATCCCAACACATGGTGGAGTGCTAGAGAGATAACTCTTGGTGGAGATCTTTCTTGCTGAACAGACACCGACAACAAGACCCACCACCAGAAGACACATAGCAGAATCATCTGTGGATGGTAGTAGGCAGATGACATAGAGGTCCATGAAGACCAAACCTTCTAGTGGATGGACCTGGGACGTAGGGTCATAGGTGCGAGGCTCACGAGGTAGAGTAGGCCAACAGAGGAGAAGATTGTGCTATACTTGTGGTGGGAAGGGTCACATGGGTCACCACTGCTCAACCAGCCACACTGATGACCAACAGATGATCGGGGGACCTCCGAGGTAGAGGAAAGGATTCAGGAGGGGAGGTCCGCAAGCTGCAGGAGGATGTGGCATAGGAGCTGGCTGTACAATAGGCGATGGGCAGCGTTTTGAGGTTCTACCACCACTACCTCCTGGTGGTCCACCAAGACCACAGGGAGTAAGTGGACAAGGAAGAGCTCAGCTCTAGGATTTTGAGGCCTAAGACCATGGTTCTCTAGATATGATTTGGGGTATTATCTGTGTCTAATCCACCTTATTTGTAGTACTTATAGACACAAGTTCCAGTCACTCTTTCATTTCCATGTACCTCGTTCGGAGCTCAGATATTCCAGTGGATGTGTTGGCTCGATCCTTATGGCTAGAAACTCCTACGGGAGGCTATTAAATGATTACACCCTTGTGTCGGCAGTGTTAGATTACTCAAGGAGATGAGATCGTCAGCTGGGATCTTCTAATAGCAGCTGTGAGGCATTATGATGTCATCTTGGGTAAGGACTGGTTATCTACATTCCATGCTCAAATTGACTGCATTAGGCACAAATTTCAGTGTGTTAGCATGGATGGGACCATTGTTTCCTTCATCGGTGAGAAGGGAACCTATACCACACAAGATAGACTTACCTGGAGGAGGGTGCAGCTAATCACACATCAATTGGCTAGCTTACCCTCTGAGCAGTTGATGTTGATACTCCAAGCTATCCTGTAGTCATGGACTAGTATGATAATGTATTCTATGATGTTATTACATGACTACCTCTTCCCAGATATGTGGATTTCTACATCGACCTATACCCCGTGATGGAACTGATATCTACACCAGCATATCGGATGACTCCCATGGAGATTCGTGAGTTATTGGTACAAATGGAGTACATGGAGAGGAAGGGGCTCAGAAGACCGAGTGTTTCTCCATGGACAACCTCTCTTTTTTTCACCAAGAAAGCATATGGGAGTTTACGAGGATCCGTATGGATTATTGGTTCCTGACCCAGGTGACCATGATGAAAAAGTATCCACATTCGAGGATTGATGATCTCTTCGATAAGTTGAAGGGAACATGTTGGTTTTTGAAGATAGACCTTAGATTAGGCTATCATAAGCTCACGGTATGAGACGAGGATGTGAAAAAGATGGCCTTAAGATGTTTGTATGGCCACAATAAGTTTTTGGTTATGCCATTTGATGTGACCAATGCCCCTATGGTGTTCCGGGGACTCATGAATAGAATCTTCCATCCATACCTTAATCGCTTCATGGCGGTCTTCATTAATGACATCTTGGTGTACTCGGTGACAGAGGAGGAGCATGTCTATGATCTACAGATAGTTCTGGATACACTTATAGAGCACCAGCGTTATGGTAAGCTCTTGAAGTTCCAGTTCTAGATATGAGAGTTCCACTTTCTAGGACACATTATCTCAAAGGATGGAGTTTCAATGGATCTGGACAACATAGAGGTTGTGCTTGCTTCGAAGCTGCACAAAAGTGTGACCGAAGTGCAGAGTTTCCCGGGGTTGGATGGGTGCTATCGAAGAATCGTACCTGACTTTTCCAGAGTTTTGGAACCCTTATTAGCTTGACGACGAATGGGAAACCCATCGTGTGGACAGAGAGAATCTAGAAGAGTTTTCAGGAGATGAGGCAGAGACTAACGAGTTCCCCCATATTCAGTCTACAAAAAGAGGGTGTTGGGTATGTAGTCTAATACGACACATCAGGGATCATAATTGGATGTGTCCTAATTGATGAGTGAGTAGTGATCACATATGGTTCATGGCAGCTAAGACAACATGAGAAGAACTACAATACTCATGACCTAGAGATAGGGGTAGTGGTCTTCAACTTGAATATCTAGAGACACTAATTGATGGGAGAACATTTTACAGTGTAATATGATCACAATTGTCTTAGGTATTTTTTCTCACAGAAGGACCTGAAATTGAGATAGAGGTGACGAATAGAGTTCCTCGAGGACTAGGACATTGAGATATTCTATAATCCTAGGAAGGTAAACGTGGTACGAGATACACTCAACATGAGGTCTGTTCTACAATTGTTGAGTCAGGAAACAAAGCAGCTATCCGCATTGCAGATATCTTTAGTGGATAGAGATGGAGCAGCTTACCTCCAGTCTATGATAGTCAGTCCCCCACTCCTTTAGTGAGTCAAGGAGGTGCAGCTTAGAGACAATGATTGTGAGGCTCGACGTGCTTCGATATCTTCAGGATATGCATGTAACGCCCCAATGTTTCATTAATTAAAATCCCTCTTGACATAACCGAGATTCTCATGTTTTGTCTATATCTTCATTCATTTCCCTCATTCATCCATTCTACTTTCCAACTTATAACTCACCTCCCCATCCTACTCAGGAGCAGCTAAGCGGTGGGCGGGCGTCCCCACCAGAGAAAGGTGGAGAGGAACCAGTGGGACATGATGGGGATCCGACACCCATCATCGAATTAACCAGCGCATAGGGGTCTCCCCTTATAGCGGCTCCTGCAGCGGCCGAAACACTGGGGGCCGACGCTTTCGATTCCTGTAAGTCTCACGCTTCACTACTGGTGCTTGGTGTCAAGAGATCCTGTCTGACCAGCATATGCCCCACGTAGTGATCTCAACACTGGAGGCATGTCAGGGTGCGGAGCCTAGGCCATCCGCGAGTGTACTAGCGGAGGACATACCACCTCGCTCGGAACATGCTCTCTGCACTGAGTCGGCCCCGACAATAGATGACCAGAGGGCGGTGGACATCAGCGGCGCTTTTCCCAGAACGCGGTTGGAAGCTGATGGAGGCGTCATTGCTGCTCGGGCGAGGGAGGGTCTCCCGGACGTCGAGGATTCTATTCCTCATGAATACATCCCTGGGGTGGATCCTACTGCTGATCTGCTGGCGGCTTTCCCCATACACTAACCTGCTGACCCTGAAGAGATTGATGACTCAGACTCAAAGGCATCCGAGGAAATCTGGATGACACGGCCCAAGGGGTGGAAGTGTATCCAGCGCTTTCTCAAGCAGCCCCAGTCCGATTGGCAGAGGCGGATGGGATCACTCCAGACCTGGTTGCGCTTCATGTGCACCGGAGGGGCTGATGCTCAATGCCTTCATCTAACGGTCCGTGATTACATGGACGAGAAGATGCGCGAGAGCAGCCAGCGCGCTGACATTTCCCAGTGCCAGGAAGGATCGACTAGAGACCAAGCGCTGCTGGGGGTGGAGAAATATGTCCGACACCTCGAGGGGTAGGTGGAAGATAAATAAGTCTTCATCGAAACATGATCTGAGCTCGTAGAGAAACTGACCGCCGAGCTGGCTGATGCCTAGGAACAACTAGTGGAGTCGAGTCACCAGATTACCGTGCTTCAAAGAAAGCGGGCGCAGGCACAAGCTAGGGTTGATGAGCTGCGCTCTGTGGTGGCCGATGAGGAGAGAGTCTTCGAAGAGTGAAAAGCGGCTCTGGAGGCTACCAGCCAGAGGGTAGCAGCGCTGGAAAGATCACTTCAGCACGCTAAACCCTGAGGGCTTTATTTTCACCATCTCATGAACTTTTGCTTGAATTCCTCATCGTCTCAATCCAATATATGGCCAAATCCACTCTTTTGTACCCTTGGATTAATGTTCTCAACCATAGTTTCGAAGCGAATAACAACTCACCCCTAGGCTCTTGTGGGATATGCCCAAAGCAAGAAGCAAGAGGTGCTCATACCATCATTCCGTTCAACTGTGGGGCATTGACCAAGCTTCAGTCGTCCAAAATCGGGCCTGGACTTTTGAAGAGACCCAGGGCCAATTGATATGTCGACCTCTCAATGTGCCTTAACACACGAGCGGGGCAATGCCATGGGCATTGAAATCCATCCGAACACAGGGGGATGGAGAGAAAGGGTGCATCACGCTACCCAAATTCGTAACCCGATGGGGCGCAACCATGGAGGATAACTGTCAACCGTGGCAGAAACACAACACCCATATCACATTGGCCCAGAATGAGAGGACAATAAATGACGGCTGACCATTGACCATGTTCGCAACACGGCGCCTAACTCAAATATCGTTGGTCAGTTTTCCGGAACGTTGGCCCAGGACAGTAGGCGGACCATAGGTCGAGCATCGATAATGTTAGGGGGTCCCGTCAAACATGACCAGTTCTCCGGAACGTTGTCCAAGGGCAGTAGGCGGACCATAGGTCAAGAATCCATACTGTTAGGGTGTCTCGTCAAACGAGAAAAGAAATGAGGGTCCGAACAAGGGGGGACGCAAAGAGTGTGAGGTGGAGTGGTGGTTGTTCGAACAGAGTCCAACACTCTCGATATTGCGCCACCAGGGAGAAGGCTCATTAGGCGGACGTACAAACCTGATCACGGGTCGTCCCAATTTCCAGGCAGGCCTTCTTTGGTGAGAGAACTGCCGATTCTCATCATTACCATGGGGCATCCCGAACATGCTCGGCGTAGATATCCTGATTACACCATTTCTCATGAAGTTGGGCTGAGGGGCCGACAATAAAGAAGGACGGTGTTCAGCAATCCCTGGGGATGGACCCAAGATGAAACATCCGGGCGGTCCTAAGTACCTCATAAAGATGAGAATCAAGACACACATAGTTCTGAAAATACATTTTAACATCATGCTGGACGAAATACAGTTTAACGTCATGCGGGACGGGATACAGTTTAATGTCATGCGGGATGGAATACAGTTTAAAGTCATGCGGGAAAGGATACAGTTTAACGTCATGCAGGACGGAATATAGTTTAACGTCATGTGGGACGGAATACAGTTTGACGTCATGCGGGACGAAACATGGATCTTAGTTTTAGGACTTAGAGCTCGGACCATGAGGATATTAGTTTTAGGTCTTAGAGCTTGGACCATGACGATCTTAGTTTTAGGTCTTAGAGCTCAGACAATGAGGATCTTAGTTTTAGGTCTTAGAGCTCGGACCATGAGGAAGGGGGAGAAACGCACACATGGCCAGGTGGTTACAAAACCCGACTTGAAGGAGGACCTAAGCCCTACATAACATGTGCTCTCTGGGGAAACGCTCGAGTCGAGGGACCGAACACGGAGGTAGGCTGGACCCATGGGGAAGTGACCCAGGCGTTCCTACGTATCTCATAAAGATGAAAATCCATCCACACATAGTTCTAAAAGTGACATGGTAGGATACTAGTGCCACGGGAAAAGGGGGAGTGCGGGTGTAGCCCTTGCACTAAAAGAAGCATCATTTGATAAATTTTGTTTGTCCTTTAAGGTGAGTGGTTTTTTTGTTGTGAAGCGATAGACCTAGAGTAGCAGGACATGGTGTCGCCACAAGCATCAATCCCTGATAGGCGTTGACAAATGGCATGGAATAAAACCAATACCCAACATGATATCCTCGACAGCGAGGTCACCACAATGCAGTGCCGTTTTTCATCGTGCGGCCAGGACGATAATATCACAGTTTAGGGTCATGTGATAGGACTAACAGCACAGTTTAAGGTCATATGGTTTGGACCAACAGCACAGTTTAAGGTCATATGGTTTGGACCAACAACACAGTTTAAGGTCATGTGGTTTGGACCAACAACACAGTTTAAGGTCATTTGGTTTGGACCAACAACATAGTTTAAGGTCATATGGTTTGGACCAACAACTCAGTTTATGGTCATATGGTTTGGACCAATAGCACAATTTAAGGTCATATGGTTTGGACCAACATCACAATTTAAGGTCATACGGTTTAGACCAACAACAGAGTTTATGGTCATATGGTTTGGACCAACCGAGAGAGGAGCCTCGGGCAAAGGAGCCTACGAGGGTTCAACAATCAGGGAGGGGTAGCAGATGCTAACTCCCAACTATGCTGGGCCCAGTACGCAATGTCTGGGTGACTCCTCACTCCCATAAGGGGATGAAGGTCAAGCTGCACATGACCCGTAAAGAAGATACCCAAGAACATACTCTAGCGCTCAGACTGTAGGAGCCCCGAGAGACACCGTTACGCAGCTCAGTCTGTCTGATGTGCGGGGGTGTACTGAGGGTTAGTACAAGGAGTGTCGAGATTCCACCTTGGCACAGTGGGGCGGAAAATGACATGAACCATGCCACCAACATTCAGGGCCTGGGGAATCGGCATGACTACTGAGGACTACTGTTGACCATGTTCGCATCACAGCATCCTGTCGTGTTAGCCATGGGGACAAACAAATGAGCATCAACCGCTGACCATGTTCGCAACATAGGATTTGTATCAATTTGTTGTCTGAAACCCTCGGGGGGCATTGGACCATGACGGTAGGAGAGCCCTTGGGCGTTGTATCCAGACCATTCATGGGGGTCCCTCCGGGTATGAAAGTTGACGGGGCCCGAATAAAGGGGAACACGAAGCTTGGCAAGTGGATGGAACTTGCCTAAGTCGAATCTGGCACTCCAAGTTCTAGACCAGAGTGCTTTGAGCACATCAGTTGACCACTGGAAAGGGTTAGAGGGCTCAGTCCGAGAGCGGCCAAGAGATGGCGGATCCCTGGGCAAAAGAGGGGGTGTAATGCCAAACACATTGGGCACCGGGAGATCGTGGGATCTCCTAAGAGATGGGGCTGGACCCGACATCTACGTGTTCAGGAGGTCCTACGTATCCCATTAAGATGGGAATCAAGCCACACGTTGTTCTGGAAATACATTTTAACGTCATGTTGGACGGAATATAGATCTTAGTTTTAGGTGTTAGAACTCGGTCCAAGAGGGAATAAAGGGTGGAATTTGGTAACTCCTGGGCTGGACCCAAGACGAAATGTCCGAGCGGTCCTACGTATCTCATGAGGATGAAAATCAAGACACACGTAGTTCTTGACAATAAAGTTTAACATCATGTTCGATGGATTATAGATCTTAGTTTTAGGTCTTAGAACTCGGACCAAGAGGGAATAAAGGGTGAAATTTGGTAACTCCTGGGCTGGACCCGAGACGAAATGTCCGGGTGGTCCTACGTATCTCATAAGGATGAGAATCAAGCCACACGTAGTTCTTGACAATACAGTTTAACGTCTTGTTGGGCGGAATATAGATCTTAGTTTTAGGTCTTAGAACTCGGACCAAGAGGATCTTAGTTTTAGGTCTTAGAGCTCGGACCATGAGGATCTTATTTTTAGGTCTTAGAGCTCGGACCATGGAGCCCAGATATAAGGAAGAGTGTAGTTTAAGGTCGTGTTGGACAATATAGCTTATGGTCATGTAGGACCATACAGTTTAAGGTCATGTAGGACCATACAGTTTAAGGTCATGTAGGACCAACAGTTTAGGAAAAATACTTCTTGAGGAACCTGGCGTTGGTGGGAGGAGTGATACGCTCCCCATCCATGGTCACCAGGGAATACGCACCCTTGGGATAGACCTTGTGGACAATAAAAGGTCCCTCCCACTTGGGCTCCAACTTGGGTGGTTTCTTGCCGGGAATCATTGGCGCTCTGAGAGCCAACACCAGGTCACCTTGTAGGATGGAGCGGAGGCGAACCTTCTTATCAAAAGCTTGAGCCATCCTACTCTGATGCCTTTCCAGGTTATGTAAAGCGCGAAGCCTACTTTCTTCCTGCGCTTCCAATTCGGCTAGACAGATCTCGGCAACTCTGTTCGGTGCTTGCTGGTCATAGATCGTCGTGCGCAATGAGGGCAGTTGGACCTCAATGGGAAGGACGATCTCAGCTCCGTACACTAGGGAATACGGGGTCACCTGGGTGGAATTGCGAGTCATCGTCCTATAAGCCCAGAGGGCGTTGGGGAGCTTGTCCCGACAACTTTTCCTGTTCTGACCAACCATTTTTTGCAGAATGTTAGGGAGGGTTTTTTTAAATGCCTCAATTTTTCCATTCTCCTGCGCATGATAGCGGGAGGTGTGGTTCGAGAAAATGTTGTACTTGGCGTTCAATCTCTTCAGCTCAGCCGCTCGGAAGTTGGTTCTGTTGTCCATGAGGATAGCGTGAGGTATTCCAAACTGGTGAATGATATTGGAACTCACGAAGTCGGCGATAGAACCAGCCTTGACTTCCCTAAGCGGGGCTGCCTCTGCCCACTTTGAGAAGAAATCCGTGGTGGTTAAGATGAACCGGCACTGGCGGGCCGTCGCCGGCAGGTAGGGCCCTACGAAATCCAACCCCTAGACTGCAAGGGGCCAAGAAGACATAGTAGTATGGAGAGGCTCCAGTGGCCGATGCACAAAGTTAGCATGAACTTGGCATGCATGGCACCTCTTGACGTACTCGATGCAGTCGTGGATCATGGAGGGCCAGAAGTATCCCAGTCTCCGAATCTGGTGGGACAACTTCGACCCGGCCTCGTGGGCACCACAGGAGCCAGCGTGCACCTCCTGCATGACCTATGGGATCTCAACTCCTTGAAGACAACGGAGGAGAACACCATCAAACCCGCGCCTGTAGAGGAGCTTCTCACGACTGGGACTGCTTTTAGGGGTGAACTGCGGCGTGTGGCGCCGGATTTGTTCCCGCTCTGCTCGGTCCATCGGAAGATTGTCGTGTCGGAGATATTCAACCAGAGGTGTCCTCCAGTCAGGAACTGTCTCGATCACCATGCCTGGAACCCCTGGGGGTCCCGAAGCGGGGGCACCAGCGGGGAGATGGTTCACTCGCGGGCCACGACCGCCCTTCGGGATAATAGGAGCAATGAATCTTCGGTGCGCCATGTGGATGATTAGGTCATCCTGTTCGGGCTCCGCGAGAGATGCGGCCAGGCTGGACAAAAGATCTGCTCGACTGTTCTGTGACCAGGGAACGTGAACGACATCTGGTCGGGAGGGGAACTTAGCCATTAGATGGAGGGTGCACTCCAGCAACGGAACGAGTTATGGCATCCTGACAGCGTAGTCACCGTTAACCTACTTGATGACTAGCTCAGAGTACCCTTTTACATACAGGTGGGGCACGTTAACCTCTAGAGCCAACTCGAGGCTAGTGATGAGGGCCTGATATTCTGCCTCATTGTTGGTGCAACCCTCTTACAATAAGAACGAATATGGCAGCACGACTTGCTCCGGGGTGATGAAGACGATACCCAAGCCCACATTGTTAAGCCTAGGATCGTTAAGCCTTCTACCGGTAGGGCTTCGAGAGGCACCATCAATGTGCATCTGCCAGCATGGGGTGGCGTGATCGACTGAGTGGATTGTCTCATCAGAAAAGCCCACATCCAGCAGCTAGTCTGCATAGGTTGGATGAGCAGCTAAGTAGTCTGCCAACACCTGTCCTTTGACGGCCTTCTGCGGTATGAATCTAATGTCGAACTGCTGGAGGATCACCGCCCTGAGTGCCAATCGGCCGGTCAACATAGGCCGACTAAGGATGTATTTCAACGGGTCTACCCGACAGACCAACTATACCTCATGGTGCTGCAAGTAGTGCCGCAATTTCTGCACGGAAAATACGAGGGCCAAGCAGCTCTTCTCGATGGGAGAATATTTAATCTCCATGTCAAGGAGCATGCGGCTGAGGTAGTAGAGGCTATTCTATGTTCCCTCGTTGTTTTTCTAGGCGAGAAGGGCGCCGAGGGATCTCTCCAGGGCGGTCACATAAAGGACCAGCGGCCTTCCAGGAACAGGTGGCATCAGGACCAGAGGTTGAAGTAGATACTTCTTGATTTCATCAAAAGAGGTCTGGCACTCTTCATCCCACCCATAGGAGGCACCTTTCTTCATGAGCCGAGAGAAGGGCTTACACTTGCCGGCCAGATTCGCAATGAATCGGCGTATATAGGATAAGTGGCATTGGAGGCCTCGAAGCTCCCAAATATTACTCGGGGGAGGCATCTGACTGATGGCCTTTATCTTCTAGAGTTCGATCTCGATACCTTGATACCTGACGATGAATCCAAGAAGCTTTCCAGAGGTGACCCCGAAGGCACACTTCAACAGGTTCATCTTCAAGTGACGAGAACGGAGCAAACCGAACACTTTCTCAAGGTCTCTGAGATGGTCCTGGCACTGACGAGATTTAACCACCAGGTCATCTACATAGCACTCCACCAGCATCCCGAGGATCGGCTTGATTATGAGGTGCATATCCCGTTGATAGGTGGCACCAGCGTTCTTCAAGCTGGAGGGCATAACCCGATAGCAGAAAGTGCCCTGGGGGGCCCTGAAGGCAGTGTACTCTTCATCCTCGGGGGCAATCAGGATTTGGTTATACCCAGAGTACCCATACATGAAAGAGAGGGCTTGGAACCCGGCCGTTGCGTCGATCAACAACTCTATCACGGGAAGGGGAAAGTCATCCTTCGGACAGTGGGGATTAAGATCGCGGAAGTCGATGCAGACCCTGATCTGCCCATTCTTCTTCCTGACGGGCATAATGTTGGCTAGCCACCTAGGGTACTGGACTTCCCTGACGAAGTTGGCCTTAATGAGCTTATCAACTTCACCCTCAACCATGGCACCGTGAAAGGGGTGCATTTTTCTGGGAGGCTGCTTGAACCCGCGATGGTTTGCTGGGAGGCCAAGGCGGTGGACAGCTACCTGGGGATCTAGTCCCGGCATCTCGTCATAACTCCAGGAAAACACATCACGATGCTATTTGAGGAAGTCTATGTACCGTTTTCGTTCCTCGGGAGGCATAGCGGCACTGACCAATGTGGGTCTCGGGTCCGCCTCACTACCGAGGTTCACCTGTACGAGCTCGTTGACTGTGGCAGAGACGCCCTCCTCAAAGGCAGGAAGAGCATCTTCTATGTCTTCTTCTCCGCTTGGGGAAAGATCATCCACGGGGGGAGCCGTTTTGGTGCTGCTCGACCCTGATGGGGAGCTAGCACCGGCTTGGGGGGCCGAGGTCATCACGACGGGAGGTTCATGCACCAAAGAGACCGTAGAGACAAAGGAGGTTGATCTAATCCCATCCGGCCTGCGGCCCAAGGGGCCACACTTTACGACATCGAAGTAGTGGTAGCGCGTTGGCCTGAGCCAGTCGATCCCGGCTCAGAGAAACATGCACGTATGATTCACCTCCGTTGCCATAATCCCAACATCCCGATATTGTACGGGGGTAGGAGGCTCAGGGATCACCCGGGCCTGGTTGGTGTAAGAGTACGAGGTGATTTCCCACCGTCGCTTAGACCCGGAAACATGCATTGCTCTGGTACCCGAGACAACAAATCACTCCCCCATATCGGGAGTTGTGGCCTCCAACCGATGGATAGGGAAGACATATGCATCATCCAAACCTGCCCAGAGATCACTCGCGACAGTGGCAGGCTCAACCTCACCTGCTAGGATCTGCTTGTCCTTGCTTTTGTAATAGTCTGCGTCCAGGTAGCGAGCTTCACAAGAGGCAAACAGGGACATATCTCCTTGGAGCACACCCACTCGACCCTTAAGGGAGTATTTGAGGCACTGATGGTATGATGAGGGAACTGCTGCGTGTAGATGGAGCCAGGGCCTGCGCATCAACGCGTTATAGGTAGTGTCCTAAGAGACAACCATGAATTTAGTATTTGCAATTAAGCAGCCGAACTGGGTCTTCAGACGAATCTTGCCGAGTGGAGTTTGCTTGGTCCTGTCATACCCCTGGATTCTGAGGTCAGAGGGAGTTAAATCATCCTTAGACAACACCTATTTTCACAGTGTCTGAGTTGGGATCATGTTAATCCCAGAACCCGTGTCGACAAGACAGCGACGGACCTCCACGCCATTGAACTGGATGGTGATGTATAGCGGGTGGATGTACCCCTGTATTGGAGGGTCTTCATCTTCACCGGAGAATGAGATAACCTCCTGACATTCGGCATCCTCAATCACCTCGGTGTGGAAGGCTTCTGCGGACGCTACCTCCGTTTCAAACTGGAGGGGGATCCTCATAACCTCGGCGAGCGCCTCACGCATTTCAGACGACAGGCGGAGGGCCTCAAGGATGGAAAGCCTCGCTGGAATGTCGGCCAGATGCTTCAGGACATCATACTTTCGCGCCAAACGCGAGCTTCTGCTTACAGGAGGTCGCTCTGCGATTGGGGGCATGACGGGCCATGCTGGCGGGACTTGTGACTGACTGGTACTAGGCACGTCCCGCGGTTCACTAGCTGAAGCCCGGGAGGTGGCTGCCATGCTAGGACCGGAAGGCTGTAGTCAGCCAGCGGCAGGTCTGGGCTGGTTGCGATGCGGACAAGGCAATCCCGCCTGATCCAGCAACATGAACAGTAGTGGAAGCGAACCTGTTGTCACCGGATGAGGGAGCTGCGAGTGCTGCTCTCTATACCGGGCCTGTTTCCTGGTCTCGGAAGCGTGCACGACCTGACTGGAGGTGACGACTTCCATGCCCCGACAATTCATGTATCCACGGCTCCGTCGACGTTGACGAAGGCTGGGGACATTGGGGGGATTCTCCCGGTGCTCCTCGTCATCCGGAGCCACAAAAGGGATTTACCAACTCTACAGTGTTAACCGAAGCATACCTCGGTCTCTTGGTTGAGGAGTCATCCATTACCGGACGGGGTCTCGGAAGGATCCCCATTCCCGGGGGCATGAAGTCACCAAGCGTGCGAGAAGATGATGGAAACAGCAGGGCGCATTCTTTCTTCTTGCGTCGCTGCATGCTCTTCTGAGAAGAAGCAGGCTGGGACGATGAGGCCGAAGTGGCGCTCGCGGATTCTGAAGGCTTTGGCCAGTCCAGGCGGGCACGGATGATTCCATGGGCATGGGCGACCATCCTGTGTGCCATCTAGTCGTTATACTTCCAGGACCCACGGTCGGAAACTTGTTCCCACCCGTCCCCGTCATCACCACTGCCATCCGATCCCACGAAGACACCTGCCACCTGTGCCGAGGCTGGGCCCAACCTGACTATGTTGTTGTCAATCTGGTCTTGGAGCCAGTCATTGAACACATAGAATTGTTTGATGGTGTGTCCCAGGAACCGGTGATAAGGGCAGTAGTCGGGGCAATCCGCGAGACACGCCTCTTATGGCTTCCAGGACTCAGGCAGCCGCACGATCCTCTGCTCCAAGGCGCTATGGAAATAACCGGGGACCTGGGCCTCGTCAAACGAGTAAGCCTGATTCCTTCTGCTAGGAAAGGGGACCTTGGGGGCTGACCATGGCCAGGGACCGGAGGAGAAAGCCGAGGAGGCAGAGCCGGATTACCTCGCCTAGGTGGTGGCGGTGCGTTACGTGGAGGCGCCTGCCGATTTTGAGGCGGTCGCTACTGGGCCGGAGGCTGTGGGGGTGGACCCCTATGAGCCTGCTAAGCTGGCCTCACCGGCAGTAACTCTAGCTGTTTGGGGGCCTCTATCTGCGCCACAGCAGCGAGCTCGGCTCTGGCGGCTCTCCTTGCGGAGATCACAAGAGGCAGCGGACGTGCCTGGCTGGCTTGTTACAGGGCTTTTTTGAGGCGCTGAGCCTTGTCCGAGAAGTCCTGGAACCCTCCAGGGTAATTCTGCGTGATCAGGGAAGGAACCAACTCTGCCTTGACGTTCCCCACACACATCTTCAGTAATTGCTCCTGAGTCAGTGGCATGTCAAGGGAGTACATGAGCCCCATCCACCGGGTGACGATGTCCACGACTCGCTCGTCGGGCCTTTGCTTTCACCTGAAGAGGTCTGCAATGTTCGTCTTCCGGGTTGTGGAACTGAACTGGTAGAGGAATTGTCGACGAAGGTCCTCCCAGCTAGTTACTGATCCAACGGGGATTTGGCTGTACCAAACGAATGATGGTCCCTCCAGCGTCTGAACGAAGCACCGGAGCTTGGCAGCCTCCTGCTGCATCGGAGTCCCCATCATAGGCCCGCACCTCGAGTTAAAGTGGGCCAATTGTTGTGGCGGGTCTCTGGTCCCGTTAAAGGGGGAAAAAGTGGGATTCCCAAATCCTGGCGGGGCCGACATGTCATCCACCCATGCAGGGTACGGCTTGCCATCCAGTGGGATCGCCACCTACCGAGTTTCCAGGGCCTCCAAGCGAGCGATGAGTACTTCCATCAGATCATCCAGATGCGGATTCATCTCCGGATAGGGATCTCTAACCACAAGCGCGTTTCCAGGCTCTTCGATATGATGGTCGCGCTCAGTGGCTCGGGGGGCAGCTGGCGGAGTGACTGTCGGAGCGACGGGAGGAAACCGAGCAGGGTCTCCCAGGTTGCGTCGCTGCTCGGGAGGGATTGTCGAAACATATCGCGCCCTCTTGCCATGGGCTCCAGTGTCTCCCCTGTCGGCGAACACGACACGGTCACGGTTGCCCGGGGGGATCTCAGCAAGGGGTGGATGCTCCTTCCCCTGCTGTCCTGGTCTGGGGTTGCCATAGACAGTGCGCCGCTCTGCAATGTGTTTGGCCAGGAGCTCATCAACTAGCCTTTTTTGCTCGGCTAGCTGTTGGTGCAGCGTGGCCTTCTCGGGATCTTCCTCTGCCTTCTGCACTGAGGCAGATGGGTCGGCGAGTTTGACAGACCCGACGGGCTCTTTACCCTTACCGATGTTTGGGCCCAGCACCAGTGCCTCCATGGGTACAAGAAGGCCTTGGAGGTTCCTATGTTGGTGAGTAATCCTCCCAGATGGGTCCAGTAGTGGCATGTCCTCGGGGGGTGAGTCCTCATCGAGGGGCTCCACAATGTTTCCCTCATCTGAAGTTTTAGCAATGTTGACTGCTACTGCCCTTGGTGACGTTCCCTCAGGGCTGCCCAGGGGGTCGGGCTGCCAGCAGATCACACAGAAGAGGAGAGCAGCATACTTCCCCCACCCGCGGATGTGCACGTGGGGGGTGGCCTCCTCAATAACTCTGCGGAGTACTTGAAAACTCTGGACGCATTGTTGCTGAAGGGCTTCGTGGAGGCCCAACGACTCAGGGTGACGGACCGCGGGGAGTGATGCTAGGTCAACCCGGCAGCACTGCTCACCAATCTCCTTGAGATGCGCTTGGCTCCCGGGATAAGGCACTAGCTGATGACGGAGGCAGGAGTGAGTCACCCGAAGAATCTGGCGGAAGCATTCAAACTCCCCCGGGGTGAGTGACTCTGGCACATCAAAACCCGATTCTGCGACTGGCCAAAACTTCTCAGGGAAATGGCCCGCTGCAAGAACGGTCCAGAAGCTCCTCGGGTCCGGCTCGGGGTCTGGAACATTCCACCCCTGCTCGTCCACTGAGGAAAGTCGGGGAATTGGCAATGGCGTCGAGGGGGCGCGTCAGGGCGGTGGGCTGTTCGGCGGGGAATACGGAGAACATGCCGATTGGCCACCGATCCCTGGGTCATCCTCCTGAGGTTTCAGTGCCCTGGCCGCCACATCGCGATAGGATGGGCAGGAGGATGGGCCTCCTGTCGCAACATCGGTGCTCGCCGAGGGTGTGTCGCCGCGGGATCCTTCCATCGTTCCCCAGATGAGCTCCTCACCATCCCTAACAGGGGTGGGAGGTGCTTCAAAGGAGATCAGCGGCAACTGCGGGCTTGATACCTAGAGGTATGCCAAATCCTTGTCCTCCTAGATATACCTTCGAAGGGAGGAGGTAATCATACGGACATCGCATTCGGGGAGTATGAGACTGACGCGCTGCGTCCCCATCCCTGCCCTCAACTCGAAAGGTTGGGGGGAGGTTCTATCGTCGAGTCATACTCTACCTCGGAATCCGAGAAACGGACTGGTCGGATTCCCGTCCGGACTCCCCTGACATTCCTCCGATGGCGACGACGCCCAGCCTTCTTGCCCCTGGGTAGTTCCTCAAGGTAAGGACGACTTCCGTCATTGGGTCCCCTGACCACAATAAATCTGGGGCAGAGGGGACCGAAGGCCGGGGTGCGAGAAGCACCAGGACAGATGTCGAAAGGGACATGGGGAGGACCTCTTTGTGAGTGAGCGACTGGATACACAACGGCCCCCTGCTCGCGACCGGCGGTAGGGGTAGTGACCTCATACCCCATGCAGTGGGTGCTGGAAGGAATCGTACCTAAAGCATAGCTGTCGCGAAGAATCCTCCGGCTTCCCAGATCAGTGGCACGGGGTGAGCCTTCGTGGTGAGCAGCACTACCGCGGATTGGTTCGTAGTGGCCATTTCTAATGTCCGCGACCGGGAGATTTGACCCAACCTGCCTGCAGGGCAGTCGGGGTTTCGATCCCAGTCGGGCACGCGGCTACCCCTACTCAACATGCGCAAGGATCTGGGAACATGAGTCAGCAGTGGCTGGGGCCACAATGGTTGCTGATGCTGGTGCTCGAGGACGGGCATTCTCCCCCATTCGCGCCCGATGCTGGCATCGAGTCAGATGGGCTGGAGCCGGCGGTTCGGGCATGAAGATTGCCTGCTCCTCAGCTCGGGGAGTTGGGCGGCGTCGTCGACGCAGCCTGGCGGGGGTTCTTGCCGGTAACCCCTGTGATGGATCGCTGATCGGGTGGACCCGGACATCCCCCACCTCCTTGGCGTAGGGGAGGGATGTGTCACAGCGCTCTAGGGATAGGCTCCCGAAGCAGTTGAACGTCGTCTTGGGGAGCAGCGTCTCCCTGCGCGGCCCTCGAGGGCGGCAATGGTGGGGAGGCATGGCCGCCACTAGATTCAAGCGGGTCATGCCCCTGGTGGGGATGATCCCTTCCTCGTCATACCTACGAACCAGGTTATTGATCACCCTCCGTTGGATGATTTCTGACGGAGAGAGGGGGTGCAAGCGCCTGGCTGCCACGGCGGCCGAAGTCGGAGCGACCGTGGGATAGGCGGGATCGCGCGGTGTAGCCGTGTCGGCACTGCCCCTGCCCCTGCGCCGGTGGGCAGGTGGAGATCGAGCTCCGAATGCAGTGATCTGATTCCTGGAAACAGGGAGATGAACCCATTAATATCAACAGGAAAGGAGATTGATAACCAAGGCCCAACATCATTCCGTCTTCAGTGGTCGGTGAGAGGGAACCACGCTGACGACGTCACAGAATAGGGTAGTTAACGTCCTGACAGCCTCGACCCCTGGTGGGTTCACGTCCCGGTGAGGGTTACCCAAACCTGGTGACATGCTATTATTCTGATGCTCCAACGGCTACCAATCCCCATGTTGAGGAGAAGAGCTTCACGTTGGGTTCACCATTTTTTGTTTCCGACAATTTCGTCGGGGCGCGCCCGTCCGTCCGCCGTGGGAGGGTGCGCTGCTTGTGGCCCCGCATTCCCGCTTTCCAAAGGTAGGTGGCATCCGTTCCTTGTTCAGGGACGTCTACTCCTTGATCGAAACTGGGATGATAGGACGTCAGTTCTTCCTTCCGTGGATTCCTCCTCGGAGCTCATCACCTAGTCCGGGTCTCCCTCAAAGATTTAAGAAGGGTTCATGAAGCACATTCCCGGTGTCATATCTACATGGACGCCAGTTAATTACGCTGCTTCCATCAAGACGATCCAAGGGGTATTGTCGGGACAGCAACCTACGGTGAGGAGAATGATCACGTTGGAGCATCGTCAGCATGTCTGTCTTTGGTCCCTCATCAGAGTGCTTCTCGAGGGCGCGAAAGCCCGAGGCATCCCACATCGAATGCGGGGAATGTGTACTATATGAGGTTTTCCTCAGATTCCCATGTTTAACATGGGGTATGTCGCGAGTTTAACATCTTGCGGAGACAGATCATCTTAAAGGGTCACTAGGGGGAACACCGATGTTGGGGCCAGCACGTGGGCGGCCTCCCGTATAACATGGAGTGGGAAAGGGTGGCATGATCTCACCGGGATGTGGTGGCCTGGGTAAGGATCAGGATGGATGGTGGGGTGAAGCATGGGGCTTACATTCTGAGATGGCCCAAGAGGGGGGGATACAATTTAACGTCATGCAGGATAGAATACAGTTTAACGTCATGCAGGACGCGATACAGTTTAACGTCATGCGGGACAGGATACAGTTTAACGTCATGCGGGACGGGATATAGTTTAACATCATGCGGGACAGAATACAGTTTAACGTCATGCGGGATGCGAGATTTGGGGCTTATGCTCTGAGGCAGCCCAAGGTGGTCAGGGGACCGGCGTGGAGAGGTCGGGACGACCGGGTGGTGGTCTTGAACCTCGTGGAGGCTTCCTACGTACTATGCGTTAGCACAGATCAAAGTCCACATAGTTCGCTGGGATGGGGCTTATGCTCTGAGGCGGCCCATAGGAGGATGTCATGGTCTATGCGCACTCTAAGCCCACGTGATTCTTGCTCGGTGTGGGAAACAAGAGGCCACAGGGACCAGACGATCACGTCGCAAAGGGTGCGTCTGTGAGAAGTGGAATGGGGCTTACGCATTGAGTGGCCCAAAGAGGATATAGGGGCTTACGCGTGGTTAGCATCCCTTGGTGTCGGGGCTTACTCTAGGGTGGAGGCCCGTGGTGTGACAAAGCGCAGTGGGAAACACTCCACTGGCCTTGGCAGGGGGGAAGTACAGAGATGCATGGCTACAATCATCCGTACGAAAGGTTAGGGGCTTACGCTCTGAGGCAGCCCTTCCCCCGCGGACAAACGCCGCTCCGACAAGGAGGATCTCATTCCATGTGAGGAAGAGTCCATTCCCGTGGAGACGAGTGGCATAAAAAATGTCCTAGCTGGGGGGACCCTGCGTGCGAAGCATGGGGTCGGACCACATTTTAACGTCTTGTGTTAAGGACGAGTTTCTTAGCAGTTTAACATCCTCCATCTTGGATGAGGTGGGTTTGCTCCACACCCCTATGGCATACATGCCCAACACCCTCTACCCCTTGTGAAAGGGAAGGCATCGGCAAGGCCATGGATAAGGGGAGGGGGCACAGGGAAAACCACCGGGGGGTCCACGTTAGGGTGGCTATGCGAAGAAGCAATAGCCGTTAGCGTGCCTATGCGGAGAAGCATATGGAAAAGCAACTCAATAGGAAACACGGCCCAAGGGACCTTGAGGTTACTTCTCACGAGCCTAGAAGGCCGTGCGGGAAAACAATGCATGGCGCGCATGCCCGGCAGGGGAGACATCAGGAGCCGGTGTAGGGGGCAGCTAAGGGGCGTCAAGGTGAGGGGTCCTCGGCTTTGTGCGCGCAAAAAGGATGATTTTCGCACAAAACACCAGGATGACGCGCAATTGGAGTAACAGAATTGCGCGCGAAGAGGGAATTACGCACAATGCTTTCTGCACAAGTCAGGGTATTGCGCGCACGGACTAGGGATTGCGCGCAAGTGGGGAAACCAGGGGAAGGGGCAAATTCACTGAAGCCGGTGGAGTTGCGCGCAAAGGCGAACTCCAGGGCAAGGTTGCACGGAATTCGGGATTACCTGGATGTCATCTTTCACGCGGGGGGAGCCTAATTGTGCGCATGAGAGCCGCTTAAGATTCCTCAATCCCCAAACCGTTCGAGGTCACCTTATATTAATAGGCGACCTTTGGCGCAGAATCCAGGTGGCAAGAGATGTTTTCCGCGCTGGGACCCGCTTGCGTTCAAAATCTCGCCACGGAGACACGGGGCGCACAATTATTGCGTGCCTCACTAGTCAAATTCCGCGAATCCCAGGAGCACTTTGCGCGCAGAACATTTTTGCGCGCGGACCCTCCTTTATTTCGCACACCACTTCCCGAGCCTCCAGATAGGGCCTCTGATTCCGAATATGACTTTGCTTCGTCATTCCGAAACTTCCTCCGGGAGTTGCGGGCTTTTTTCAGCGTCAATAGAGGTCCCAAACATAAATAATGAAGAATTCCCTCATCTTTCATATATAAACCCTCCCAAGCTCCCACTTCCTCCACCTTCAAAGCCCTTGGAGATTGTCTAACCTCTGACCTACACTCTCTAGAATCCTCCCAAGGTTCTCCTAGCTCCCAATAAGCCTCTCACAAGCCTCTCTCTAGACTTTGGAAGCACACTTCCATGTAAGGGGTTTTTCCTTCCATTCTCATTTTTGTCCAATTTTCATTAAGTTGTTTTCCCCTTTTGAATTCAATTATTTATCTTGGGGTATAGTTTTGAACCTCCCTCATACATCCCCCATTATGTTTGAATGATGGGAGACCCTTTCTCTATAATTAAATGCCTCCAATGTACACCTGTTACTATGTAGAAATTCTGAAAGGAACTTCTCTCTCCTCGTTAACATTCAAACAATAATTTTGTATCATGAATCTAAATTCCATTACAATTTTTAGGAAATGTATCTATATGAACTACTTACTGTTCATAACATGTGAATATGATGATTAACCCCGTTCTCTCTCATCAACTTTTTTTATGAATTCTTATGTCACGTCGTTACACTGCCGAAATCGCACCGATTTTCTAAGCAAATGCCATTGAGTAGTGAATACCATTCTCATTTCTCCATCAAGGGTATTCACCTTTAGGAACATTTACTTATTGATTATAAAGGTTCATTATGAATTACACATTCCTTTATCATTGATTAAATTATTATGTTTAATGAATCCATGTTTTATGATCCATGTGGCACACTTATGCATGAAATGAAATGTTTAAGAAGGGTGTGCCCTTATAGCACTCCAATGCATTGGGTAAACTATAGTATCGTGATAATTCATCCGAAATGAGTGTTGAATCATTCTAATTCATGTTCAAATAGGGTTTTACTCATGCTTCATGTGCAATGAGGATTTACTCATGCTCCATGTGCAATGAGTCTTGCCTCATGCTAATTCCATGTTATGTGTTGCTGCCACATTTCCTTGTTATGATTATCATGCTTTATAATGCCTTTATGTTCATGTTATCAAGTGCTCTACTGATATTCTTATTTCCTAACATGTATTGTACTCCTCATGTTATTCCATGTTTATTACCTTTCTGGGCTTTATATCTCACCCTTTTCTTATGCATGTCCTCAGGTTGTCCCATGCAATGCTAAGTATGAGGGAATGTAGTGGTCATGTTAAGGATGTTTTCAATAAAGATTTTGTATTTCATGTTTTGTGTTTTTATGTAATGATACTAATCCCCAAAGACACTAAACCTATTTTTCTTATTTGTTGTATCAAGTGATGTTTTATGTAATAAATCATGTTTAATTTGTTATAAAAAGCAGGGTTTTCGTAAGGAACCTGATGGATTTTTATAAGGTGGGGAGCACATCATCTTCTTTAGAGGACGCCCCATGGTACCAGTGGAGCTACGACATGAGGTGTTGAGGGAGTTCCATACGTCCCCTAGGGAGATACATTCTAGTGTGGTGAAGATGTACCAAGACCTTCAGTGTTACCACTGGTGGACAGGGATGAAGAAATTTGTGGAAAAGTTTGTTTCACGATGCCTCAGTTGTTAGCAACTTAAGGCTGAGCATCAAGTTCCAGCAGGCTTATCCCAACCACTAGAGGTGTCGGATTGGATGTGGGATGATATTTCCCTTGATTTCATGATAGGGATACCACATACATCTAGGGTCCATGATTCCATCTATGGGATCATTAACCGACTCACTAATTCAGACCACATCCTACGCATCTGAGAGTAGGGATCAGTAGAGGTCTTGGGACGACTCTACATACAAAATATTTTATGTCTTCATGGGTTGACATCGGTGATCTCATCTAATCGTGATGTGTGATTTTTATCCCATTTGTGGAAGGGATTGTAGGAGTCATTTGGTTATCAGCTAAGTTTGAGCACCGTCTTTCATCCACAAACAGATGGTTAGACGGGGCATGCCATTCATACATTAGAGGACATGCATCTTACCTGCATACTAGATTTTTTTCATAGTTGGGGGGATCGCTATTTCTTTGTGGGGTTCTCATACAATATTAGTTATCACTCCACCATCAGTATGGAACTGTTTGAGGCCTTTTATTGTCGAAAATGAAGATCAAATCTATACTAGACAGACCAAGGGGAGTGAGCACTTATTGGTCTAGAGTTGGTACATGCTACCACTGAGAAGCTTCAAATCATCCAGGAGCAGATAGAGATTTCACAGAACAAGAAGAAGTCTTATGCTGACTAGAGACAGAGAAATTTTGAGTTCTAAGATGGAGACCATGTTTATATATGGGTCTCACCTCAATGAGGTTTGCGGAGACTTGGCTGGGGTGCTAAGCTATCTCTTAGGTTCATCGGATCCTTTTATGTTCTCAGCAGAGTTAGTTAGGTGGCATATCACCTAGCTCTTCTCCCCTAGATGCATCAAGTGCATGGCGTTTTACACGAGTCTCAACAGAGGAGGTATGTGCATGATCCATTGTACGTTATCGACTAGGTCAATCTAGATATTGATGATGGGAAAATGGTTATAGAGGTTCCAATGGAGATTGAGGATCAATAGGAGTAGGTCCTTCGTGGACTATTGATACCATTGGTGCATGTTCGATGGCAGCATAGGATCGTCCACGAGAACACAAGGGAAAGAGAGGCTCAGATTCGTGCTCAGCACCCCCATTTGTTTCCTTAGTCTATGTTGTGGCTTTTAGGGATGAAAATGACTAAGTTGGGGACAATGTAAAGACCTGGATTTTCCATGTAATATTATTTAATTATATGGAACTATTTTGAGGCTGAAAAATCTAACCGCATTTGATTCCATTTTTCGATGTGCCCAAAATAGAATTTTAAACTTTCGTGAGTAACGTTCAGTAAACGTGTGAGCGAGGAAATCCTAAATTTTGAACTGGTGCTCGAAATTGAAATCAGAGGGAACCATTGAACTCACAACACTGGGATTCAATTAAGGATGTCATAACCACAACTATAGTGGGTTGAGAGAGAAGGTTTGTTTTCAGGGTTTTTGGAGGTTTAATAATATAAATCTAATTTATTTTTAATATATTCCACCTCTCATTTATGTTTTGGTGGCAAAGACCACATGGTGTGGTCATGAATTTAATGCAGGACATTAAATGCCTGGTTACACAAAAATGTGTAACCACCCTACATAAAATTAAGGAGGTTCATTAATTTCACCAATTAATGAACCTCTCTTAATTAGGTGTTGTAAAGATAACACCCCTCATCTCTCTTTTTTTTTTTGAATTCATTAGAAAAGGATGGGTGTTTTTGGAGAGTGGGAATTTGGTGGAGCATCTTGAAAAAGAACATAACCATAATGCAAGAACCAAATATCTCCATTTGAGTGGCATTGTTGGAGGCTTGCTTCGGGATCGACGAACACCAATACATATTCAAACATAGGACACTCTCAAAATACTCCTAAGGTAGGGTTTTGTCTTGTTTAAATTTCAATAGTTGATGAATCAATTCTCCTATCCCTTTTTATGCAGCTAACCTAGAGGGCACGGGCCAAACGAACAATCCTTGGTCCCTCGACCTCTTGTTTATCATTGAATTCTACGCAGGTGAAATTTCGGGTGAGAAGGATCCCAAATATGAGGGTTAAGAACAAAGGAGACAACCCAGGAAGCCTGTAGGTGAGAACGGATGAAAAAACGGACCACTGGGGCTCACCCGGTGGCCTGAGGATGACCTCTGGTGCGGCACCGGTGTGGACACACTGGCGACCGGAGCTGATAGGCGATGGCGGCAGCAGGCACCGGCTAGTGGTGGTGGTGGCGGCGCACCGTCGCGTACCATATCAGAAGGAGACCATTGATTTTTAGCCATTGATATTTAGCAGGGTGTCTAGCACCAACCAGCCGTGGAGGCGGAGCGACGCACCATCGTGGGCCACTGAAGGTGGTCACAGTTCGAAGTCGTGACGGAGGCAAGAAGCCACTCCCTGAAGGTCACACATGTTACTAGGTAGTTCCACGGGTAAATTTTGATTCATATCCTAAAAGGAATAGCCATTAGGGTAAAAGGGGGGATGCTTTCCCCATGCCAGGTAGGGGCGGGCTCCGCGCCCTCCTATGGGCTGGGATGTGCCCTCCTGTGGGCAGGGCTGCACACCCTTTAGGCCAGGCCACCTGCAACCCAGCGAGCTGGGCTGCCCCCCCCCCCCCCCCCCCCCCCCACCAACAAGCTGGGTCGTACCATAGCCCTGTGGTCCGAGCCTTTCGCGGCCTAGTCTAACCTAACCGGGTCGGCCCAAACCAGGTCAGACTGGACCCAGAACCATCCAGGCCCAGTTTTGCATAAAATTCCATAACATGAAATCAAGAAGTTTGTTTGATGAACTGTCTGTCACACTGGGATCCTTCGAATGAGATGTTCATTTGATATTCTTTACTCAAATTTTCGAATACATTTGGAGTATGACTGGGTTGGATAGAATTCGAATACAACCTGGCCCTCGGTACTAAAACACTTATTACTCACAGACCGGGAATCTGGTTGATGTGTTGTCTATCGAATTATAATCCTTAATACATAGAGGTCCTTTAGGGTACAACATTGTGGGGCATAGTAGTGTTTGAGGTACAACCGATATCTCGAGTAGTAGTTTCTACCGAACTCAAGCGCATCGGGTGCGGTGAATCATGTGGCTGGATGTCTTTGAAGTAGAAACCATATGTAGATCAGCATCATAGTGACCATGTGTGGATAAAAATCATATCCATCCATTGAAGACCAGTTTTAGAGAAGCTCATCAAGGATCAGAACCTAGTGACCCTTGGTGGATCATCATCTAGAGACCCAGTGTGTATCAGCATTCTAGCGACCCTGTGTTGATCACCATTCCAGCGAACCTTTGTGGATCAGTATTCTAACGACCCTGTGTGGATTAGCAATAGAGTGACCTGATGAGGACCATCCATAAAATTGCCTATCATGGAACAAAGACTTACATTCGAGATTGGTTCGATAATAGAACAACTTATTTGTGTATTAGTTTTGGAATTTCTGAATGGAATTAGATGATATAGCTTAAGACTAATCATCTATATTCCTAATCACTGAGTTTTATACTTGGTGTGAGCTGACTATTGATTTTTTCTTTGTTATTGAGGTCTTTCATTATGGTTTTTCCTTTGTGGAACTCTGGGAGACCTTTGGGGGTCTCAGGGTCCCTAAATGGAATTAGATGATATACCTTAAAAGTTTTTTTAAAATAAGTTCATAAAAGGGAAAAACACTTATTTAGAAAAAAATACATTTTTATGAGTAAAATTCCTTTTATTATAATAACTTTTATAGAAAAAAATAACATGAATGTTAAACATTATATTGAATATATAATATATGAATTTAATTCAAATAACTCACCAAAGCATTTTTTAAATTTATCAATGTAAAAATCATCTGTGCAATTGAAAATAATTTTTCATAAAAAGATTCATTTGTTGTCAATTGGTTATTATTTTCATTTCTAATTAATTGGTCACCAAATATTTATTTATATATTGATTTGAAAATCATATATATTAATAATTTATTTAATCTTATTCATACCCTCTAATCCAATTTCTTGGTGATAACTATTATTTTACATAGTAATATTTTGATAGTATGTCATTTTTCATTTGAACTCATTATTATATGTAATGAAAGGTACAATATGTATTTGTGTGAAGCATAAGATTAGTTTTTTATTTAACTCACGATAAAATTATTCTCGTGTATAACACATAATATCAAAAATATTGAATTTTTTTAAAATAAAATTTAAAAACACTCAAAGTGTTACATTTTCGGAAAAATATTATTGAATTTTTCCAATCTATGTGTTGAGATGGGCGTAAGAATTTTGAAAATAATATATGTTGAGAATTTTCATTATAAGTTATATCCGACAAATTCAATATTCACAATATCAATTAGTATCAATGAATTACTATAAAAACATAAAATTATTGAACATTATCTAATGAAGGTATAGTGATGTGAAATATTAATTAGTATCATTTTTTGAATTGATAATGGATAGCATTGATTACTAAATTAAACCTTCTTGTTTTCTACACAAGTTCGGAAAAATGAAAATATAGTGGAATAATTGATGAAACATTTTTTAAGAAGTTAATTATATCATAATCTCTTATGAAATTTGTATTTGTTATCACTATGGGGGATTAAAGAAAATTAAAAGAGATATAACAATTAAAACTCCAAATTGACTAGTATTTTATAAATTTTTATTGAAAATAAATACAATGGATCATATTTATGATCAAAATTTATTTTGGTGTTTTATTTGATTCAATGTATTTCTATTTGATGAATCACATGATGCAAATATGAATTTACTAAATTAGGACAACATGGAAGTTATTTTGTGTTCCCAAATATTACTAGTTGATGATTTAAGTTATTTTTCATAAAAAATAACTATAGTTGATTAAATATTCTCATATTAATTTATTGTTAATTCAAAATAGTATATTTGAAATATTTTTTTTCAATTAGAAAAAAATTGAAATGATTAATTGACATGACTGTATGTTTATAGAACATGTAATAGAGTGTTTTAAATTGATTACCACAATATAAAATGATGGATAAAAATGAAAATAATTATTTTTATGATGATAAGTTGGATAAATATATGTATACCAATAAAAATTAAATAATCCTCATTATGAGATTTTAAGGAAAATATATATATATATAAATGATGAATCATCTCAATGGAGAGTTATATTGGAAATGTCATAATTAGTAGTCAATAATTATATATGTGGGTATTAACCAAAAACAATTGTCCATATAATATATCCAACTATAAGAACTCAATCCCACACAAATGGGATCAAGCTCAATAACCTAAGAGAACCATATAGGAAACCCACAATGTGGATGGTGTTTAAAAACTTCTCATTGGGTGGTTTAAAGATGAAATGATGATTATTAAAGGGTGTATAGTGCATGTACGGTGCATATGGTGGCATAAAAATGAAAAAATGTTGTGTATCCCATGCCCCCCCTATTTTTCTGTATAATATGTGTCACACTATAGACCCTTCTCCTAGGTCATGACTCAATAGGAACCAAATATATTATAAATGAGATTAAGGATGAATGGAAAATCATTGTAGGATATGTGTTGGGTGCATAATTATCTATCTATAATAAATATATGAAAATTACTTTACATTATGATTGAACTAATCATGTCCATAAATTGAAATATGTTCATTTACTTTAAATTTTTTCCATAGGGATTGTATGTTGTGATCTCCAAACATCAAACTGATGTCTCATCACTTCATTGAAATAAGAAATAAGACAAAAAACACCATGAATTTCATCATCACTGAATTATTACACATGTTTAAACAATTTATAATAGGAATATTATATTTCCAAATAAAATATGATGATACAGGGAGGTGTTCATGAAAAAAATGAATGAAAGACGAAGCATGTTATTCTATACACATTCACAAGTGGTTTTATCAAAAAATAATAAGGAATGTCACAAAACGTTTGATATGCGATGAAGCTATGAATGTATTATCATATAAAGGATATCCATTATATAAAACAATTTATATATTCTAGCGTTTAAATTACTAGATTTTAAGGATTCATAAATCTAGAGACCTTTTGGTGTTTTAAATATAGTCTTGAAATTGTCAGGAATGTGGATCTAAGGTTGTAAAATTTATGGTCTATGGTGATGGATATTAACATAAACATATCAAAGAAAAATTTCTACTTGATACAACTTAAATTCTTAAGAGTAGTCTAATAATATTGTCTCAACTACTATTCATCACAATCTGATTCAGATTAATTAGCTTTTGTCACTCATTTTCTTGAGGGGGTGTTCTGAAAAATTATACTGAGTTCTTAGGGATAATTTATTCAGTCTTTTTTCACATTAATGTGGTAGTGGAACCACATATATGAACATGTAGAAATAATGTAGTGGCCACATGAAAATAAACATACTCAATGATTTTTTATATCCCTTGGACCATTTGAATCTTTCATGAATTTATTCAAGAAAAATACACCTATAGTTGTGTGAAGGTAACAACATAACTCAAGAACCCTAGAGCACCCTCATACGAGAGGGGATAATCTGGGTGTTAAAATTTTCTTTAAAAATATGGATATGTTTCCTACATTTGTATAAACATTCTAAAACATTCTGAAGGAATCATATTGTAATTAAACATTTACATGTTGAGAGACAACACAACGGTTTTACATGGTTCACCACTATGTGAAATTCCAAGTATCATACACCGATAGTGTTTTGGTCATACCAAAATCCACTAATAGTCACTAGTTGTGGAAATAAGTTTTTTAGACATAGTACCTCTATTCCAGTAACACTGACTTTACCTAATTTTAAGTAAATAACCATTCCTCCCATAGAAAATATCCATCAAAGCCCCTAGATCCCTATTTAAGGTGATATATTACTCAACTTATGGACTTGATGGTCACTTCAGTATGTTTTCATTTAAGTCTTTGTACATAAATATCCTAAGAGTCTTCTTATACCATAGTACTAAATTAATTAACTTCAAATAACTATAAACATAAATCAGAGGTTAAAAACCTGATGTTTACAAAGCTCCTTCACAAATCTCTTTCCGTAAGCACTCGACCATCTTAAATAAAACTGACTTCATGGAACACTAAGTCATCATGGTATAATTAATCATTGTGATACACTATTTTCAATAATACCTAATAATTTTTCAATACTAAGACATTTTTTTCGTGATTCTCAATATCAAAATGAATACATGACTCATGAAGATATTATCCTTCAAGAATTCAGATTAATTTATCCTTTTCAACAATTCATTTCATGAGTAATAATGTGGGGGTAACCTCATATTTATATGCTCAACCTTTCACAATGCTCCCACACAATTAGTAACTTTTTTGTTAACCTAAAAATTTATATTCATGATTATCCTTCATTCTGAGATATCTAATGAAATGTAACCCACTCACAAATTTTCTCATAGTCATGGATATAACCATCAACCCTTCAATCATTCGTGATGATCCACTTCTCGTAGTCAAAGAGGTTACCATCAGACCATCATTCTATTTTTGATACTTGTTCGTGATAATCCACATATTCATATATCTCTACCATTGAGAATTCAAGTATTTAAAAAAATTATGCCATTACTATATATATGATTATTCACCCCTAGAAAACCACATTTCTGAATGACTACCTCTTTATTTATATTTTGAACCGAAAAAAATTGGCAGACACTATGAAATGAAGTCATATTAAACAATATAGTCAACTTGTACTGTAAGATCAATTTACTTGGAAACTTTCAGATTAGACCATTGTGGATTGAAAAAAACTCATACTAGACTCCATTTTCCATTAATGAATAACCTTGGTACCAAAAATCTCCCCCATTGGTTTTGTTTGAAATATTTAGATAAATTCAATAAGGCACCAACTACTATCAAAACATAAAATGTGAGAAACAACTCATCCAACAGTCTATTTATATCTAAGAGATGATATATATGAAAAATGAGAGGGTAAGCATGAATTGGGATATATTTTTTTTAATTCATAAATATTTCCAAGCTATTCTTTGAGAGATATGACTTTTTTCTTCATAGCACATAATTCTCATCATCTCACGGAATCATTGCATGGTTTTTTCAGAAACGTAAAATGATATTGAATTTATCTACCCCCCCCCCACATTGTCAATAAACCCAAATAACATGTATTAGTACTTGTAGATTAAAAAATAGACCCACCCTATATCAGAAAACCCAAATAAATTTACATCAAATAGTTAAATAGATTAAAATAGTTAACACAAAATGGGAGAGGGGTATAAATGTACCCTCCTTATGGACTGGGACGCGGTTTAAAAATGAAATGTAACTGAGGATTCTGGAACACATGTAATATCAATAGCTTAGTCATAATTTTATCCACTTTCTCATTAGTTCTAATGTGATCTATTTTAATCAAACTATGTTAAATATTGTACTTTATAATGTGATAACTAATCTCAATATGTTTTGTACAAGTGTGGTGAACCAGATTCTTCATAATATCAGTTTTACTCTTGTCATCGCGATGAATCATCATCAGCTATTCCACCTTATCACCAATATTATATAGTCATTTCTTCATCCAAAATATCTAAGTTCAATCCTTTGTATTAGAGATATACTCTTCATTATCTGTACTAATAGATGTTTTTTCTTGTTTCTTACTCAACCGTCCCACACATTTGTTGCCTATGAAGAAAGATCCACCACCTATCAAATTTTGATCCACCACATCTCTAGCCTAATATGTATAAAAAATCTGATAAATCATTATCTCCTCATTCTGGATAGTTTAATAAAAAATTGAGTGTTCCATGAATGTACCTCGTGGTTTGTCTAACTGTTACCAAATTCTCTTACTTGGTATTACATTGAAATCAGGATTCTAATCATGTTGTAGACAAGATAAATATCCATGTTTTAGTCATTTATAAAAGAATTACAATGATTCTCATATACATGGTGGGATCCATAGATATCACATCCTCAAGATTTACACAATTTTCACAATCGTAATTTATTTCAATGTTCTTTGAAATACCAATAATGTTCATTCAAAATTAACATGTCAATGGGTGGATTATTAAATTATCTATCCCCTTTACATTTCTATAGATTCATTTCAATTTGTCTCCAAATTATTCACATAAAGTATAATGATCAGGTGAAAAAGTGTATCCATCCATACATAATCACTCTGTTATATATCATTTCACTCAAAGTCTAATCGATCATTCACAATGTATAAAACAAGATGATTTTATTTAAGTAAAAAAGTTTTTCATTATATTCTCATCAGGATACAATTAGAAATGAGAACTCAAAAAATAATCTTCAAGGGTTTTCTACTTTAATTCCATGATGAAGATAACAAATGTGATATGAAAATTTTACGAACAATCAAAACGAAAATGTTGCTCTATTATCAAAAAATAGCCATGAATATTGATGTAAAAAGGGTGTATAATTATCATTGGGGACCATTAATTCTTCTTATTCCATTTAGTAATGTAATTACTCCCTCTTTGAAAAAATATAATTATTTTTAGTAAACAAGGATGATATATTATTAGTGACATACCCTTTCATATTACATGATCATCAAGTAATTTATAAAATGAATAAATTTGATACCAATTGAATTAAGTATATTGGATTCATCGTCATTTTCCTCCCCCTATAGGGAACAAATTCTCAAAATATTTATAATGTTTTATCTCGTTAAGAATCGATTTCCTGAAATTACATTATAGTGAATACATTATAATTGATCTTTTACTTATAATTGTTATGATTTGAAAAATTTCAAAACCCCACCAAGGATAATATTCTTGAAAACTTGTTCTCCTAGATATGAAAAATAACATATAGAAAATATAGTAACATATTTATCATTGTTTTTAAGAATTTAACATCTTCAGCTTCGTCAAATATGATCATCCATCATGTATTTATTTGGAGACCAAATTGAGGAATCTTTCAATGATAGTGACTTCTCCAGCATGGACAACAATAATTTATAGCACTCACTGATTATTAAGTCCTCCCATTGTAAACATGATTCACCTTTAATTACATGAATTATAAACAAAAGTAAAATACAAAATGAATAGGGGGAATATAGTGGATCCTCCTTGCTTTATCAATATGAATAGAAAGATTGAGATGATCTCCTCAACCATGTTACTCCATTTTCTCCGGTCTTCATGTTTTCAAATTTGAAGTTATGTTCTAATTTATGTTACAGTGTCTTGAATCTATTCAGAGTTTCTTACGCTTTGTGTAGAGAATTTTTATTTTTAATAGTACTCATTTATTATACATTATTAAATCTCTTAATCACTTATTATTGTTCTTGTAGTAGGGTTAAAAAACCTTTTTCAATGTGATATGATTTCCTAAATATCCCACATAGAACTTCATTAATAGAAGTGTTTCCTTTTTTGAAAACGCTCATGCACTTTCTCCTCATCATGTCAAATATTTTCTTTTCCTTTTTCACCTAACATAGGCTATGAATATTCAATATTCCACATTATTTCCAAATATTCTTACCTAATAACTAACATGAGATTGGGAACTATATCAGTATGTTTGGCTCTTCCACATGGGTTATTCTAGGTTTCTTCCCTCTTGGTATTTATTTTGAATACAATTCTTTTAAACTTCTTGGATTTAGAATACATGGTCTTATCTACTTCTTTTATAGATGTCTTCTTGGGAGAATTTGGGATTGCAATAATCTTGTCATTTCTTACCAAGTTGGATTCTTTATTATTTTTCATCTTTTCTGGTATTCTTTCCTTATCAAAATTGAATTCATATTTAGAAAAGAATTTAGATATCTTATGACCAATTCCATTTCATAAATCATCAGTGTTATCAAGATTCCAAAATCTTTTTGTCATATAATAATTATTCTAGAATTAGGGATGTTTTTTCTTTTTCTCTCAATTTCTCCCCATTGAAATATGATTCCTTTTTTCTTTTTCATTTAAAATATTCTACCAAAAATCCAATACCCAATTCTCAAATCTATTTCATCACTAATATTGACCAAAATAACATAATCTCATTATATCATCCATACAAGGTTGTTGAATTTTCTTCATGAACTTTTGTGCTCTTTATGGGAAACCTACTTCCAGACTACTTTTCATATCTACCCTAATCATTGAGGTTGGTTTATTTCCACCATTCTTCATCCATACATGTTCAATATTTTTTCTGAAAATCATTACTATTCTTGATAATATGTTTAAGAACTAATGTTTTTCGATATAGATGGTACCTATTTCTTCTTAGCAAGTTGAGATAGATAATCAAAATATTTCATGATATTCTTGTCACATGTTTGCTGTATTTTAACTTTATAATAATCAATTGAAAATTGAGTAGTAGCATAAATTGGTTCCTTTTTTTAAGTCTCAAAATATATATTATAAATATTATACAACTAAGCTTCCAAATATACACATTTAATATTGAGGGTGATTTTTTAATGTTACATCATAATCATCTTTTCTTCACAAGCCTTCATCAGTCTAACAGCTTCATCTTCATGCATATTGACTTTATTCTGAATAAATGAGTAACTTTCCTTGATCTTCAATGATATTTCATTCAATTGTAATCCATTTACATCATTTTTATTTTTAAATTTCTATCAAATATCATGGATCTTTTCATAAAAAGTATTTTTCATCTCTCTTTCTCTTTGACTTATTTTGAGGTGTTTTCATGATATTATTTCAAGTTACCTTGTTGTTTTGTTAATGGTTAAAACCTTCATAGATAATATTACGCATTAAATATTTTTTCCATGGTATCCCTTTTCCAAATAATCATATTCTACTTCAATCTAGGTGATCTTTACCTAAATACATTGAAATAATCCACATATAAGGGAGGAACTTTCTTCTTGAATATAATGCTGACAATTTCCTAATCTATGAACTCAATTTTTTCTGAGGTTTTATATTGATCATAATAACCAGATATGTTAGGATAATTATTTTGAGTAAAAAATTAAAATTTCATAGTATATAACCCATGGACACTTGAATATTTTGATTTACATGAGGTAGAAATTATTTCCTTCTCTATAATTGAATCCTAAGCCTCCTTCTCTTTATGTTCCAGGCCTGGTATATCATCATTTTCAGAAAGTTAGGGAGAATCAGATACTACCTATTTATTAAATAATAGGTAACTCTTCAAGTGTATATTATCTTTATTTTTCCTTTTCACCATGGTCTTGGTGGATATAGACATATGCTCAAAGATAATTGAATCATAAAAAAACTGCACTTCATTATTGACATAGGGAAGAAACTCATACCTTAAATTGTGAATTACTTTACTGTAGATAATTCCACAAAGGTGAACCTTAGAAATAATAGAAATTGTAGGACCAAATATCACCCAGAGAGGGGAGGGTTAAATCGGGGTATAAAATTTTCCTTTTAAAATAATGGATCTTGTTCCTGTAATGGTAGGAACATGTTAAACATGTCTGAATTTTTTTTACAATAATGAAACATTAGCGTGTAGAGAGACCGCATAGTATATTTACAAGGTTCACCACTATGTTCTAGTCAAAGGGGAATATTCCAATAGTGTTTCTATCATTACAAAATTTACTAATATTCACTACTTGTGGAATATATATTTTTTGAAATTGTAACCATATACTAGCCACAGTACCAATAAATGATTTTAGGGATTTCACACCGCCTCCCTTTGAACACATCCTTTGAATCCATCTATATGATTGATTCAGGATATGTAATACACATTTTAATGATTTAATGGTTGGTTCCTTAGATTTGAAATTTAGTCTTTTTTCCAGACAAGAAGAAGACTCTTCTAGCACTATAGTCATGAGTTGATGCACATGAAAGAACTATTCACTTAATTAATCGATTGAAAAATGTCTATTCATGAATCTAATTCGTGAATATATTTCATGAAGAACCCAAAATTCCCAAAATTAACTACCCTTATAGAACACTACTTAATTATGGTATAACTATTCATCACTAAATACATTTTTCTGAGATACCTAATAATTGTTCAAGATTAAGAATGTCATTTCATAATGACTATGCTCACAATTAATACTTGGTTCTCAATGATCATATCCTTCAATAATTCCAATATGTTAAGACTTTTACCCAATTATTTCATTGAGTAATGATGTTGGTCTAGACACATGTTTATTGGATCAACATTTCATGATTCCCCCACACCTCCGGTGGATTTTTCATGAAACTCAAAATTCATCTTCATAATGATCCGGCATTAGAGAATCTCATGCATAGTGTAATTCTCTCTCAAAAATTATCATTTAAATGATGATTATTTTCAGCTATTCATGCATTAAAATTGATCAAATTATCATACTCACATATCTTATCATCATTCCATCATGTCGTTCATGATGATTTTTCATGATACTCCTCATCATCGTGAATCTCAGCCTTTATAAATCCCAGTCTTGATGAAACCCATTAATTTATCATATTTGTGAACATTAAATCCTAAAAAACCACCTTTCATGATTCTTGCCTCATCCTAATGATTTGGTGCCCAATGAATTTGGAAAACACTAGGAATTGATCCAACCTTCAACACTATAGTCAGCTTGTACTATAATATCACATTCCCTGAAAACTCGAAAATTAATCTAGTGTCGATTAAAAATAAACACAATCAAGAATCCTTTTGGAACATTGGAAAACCTTAGATCATATAAGATCCAATGATCATTATTCACATGGAGAAGAAAAATCTCATATGTCTTACATTTATTTCATGAATGAAGAAGGAGATATTGCATACACTAGCTTACATCAAGTAATAATGTGTTTGATGCATACTTTAGAATACGATAACTATGACTTCATCCACCTATTTTGGTTTATTTAAGGGGCATAGTGTCTAAATAATTTATAGTGTTGATATTCGTGCACATGTAAAAAACCCATTCATCTGAAAGCACTATTTGAACTAAAATCAAAAGGAATCCAAAATTTAGATTGTAATATAATTGAAAATCAATATTAATTAATAATAATAATAAAATATTATATGAACATACTTTAAAAAAAGTTATATTTCCATGAAGTACATGCATGAGGTTTCAATGATGTCATTGAGTTAAGTTATTGAGTAGCGATATATCATTATTCAATGAAATAATAATTAAAATATAGTGTGATTTAGTTTCATACATATTTATTGAACAATTAAATACAATTTATATTTGATAATGTCAAAATTTTATAATATTGTGTATTGAGAAATTCTTGAGATATCGATTCTAGAATATCATGATATTATTGAGAATAATGCGGTAGAATAGATAACCCTCTTAATTGTAGCATGATTTGTTGCAGTGCATTGATTTCTAAATATGATACATCCCATTGATTGTTTTAATCTAAGTTGCCATTATATTATTGGTTTTAGAAATAGTATATTAGAGTAATTATTGTCTATCATGAATATTAATTCTATATCTCTAATCACTTTAGTTCAGAATGGTTGATATCCTATAATTTTGTTCTTAATGTTAATGATAGAAAATATTTTACCTGGTCTGTTCCAGGAGACTAGTTCTAGGGTCAAACAATTTCCTGTTATATTCTTGAAAATAATGTAAAATTTATGTTTGAGTTGGATAATAACTACCAGACATTGGAAACATATTCATTCATTCTAGAGGCGAACCTCATTAATAAATATTAGTGTACATTATTCTTTAATATATTAATATCATGCATTCTAATTATATGTGAAAACAACAATAGATCAACTTTTTGCAAACTATATAATTGTAATGAATGGGATAAAACCTTAATGTAATTTTTTTCCCCAAACCGATTAACCCCCCCCCCAAATCTCATTATGTGGTAATATAGAATAGGTCCTCTATCTATGTAGAATCATCAGATTGAAGTCAGAGAAATAAGAATATATTAAAATAAACACATCTAGTACCACACCATTTTGTTTGTTATTTTGATAAAAAAGTATCCTTTTATAACACGGGGATGGCCAAAACATGTTTTTTGGTTATCATGGTAAGATGGAGGACTACCTATAGAAAACAGGAAATGTTATAGGGAAATAATGAAGACTTTTTCATGTGGAGGAAACAATTATCATTCCCTTTTCACCATATCATGGTGAATCGTGTATTGGTAGGTGACATGTAAAATTTAAATGATTCAATTAAGATATGTATTTAATGGTTATTCAATTTCTAAATAATCATATATCTCAATTTTAAGGTAGGATTCAATATTGATTTTAATTTTGTGAGAAATAGTTTTCTAAATGAATTAAATGGATTCAATTCATAGGGGTATAGAGAATGTTATTATCCATAAAGATGTTATGGGTTTACATTGATTAGGTGATGACTAGAATTATAATATTATGCAGGTCTTTTCTAGATAATAATAAAATTTTCATGATGATATTTCATTTCTAATGATCTCATTATAATTTTATGGTGTTTTCCAATAGGATAATTGTTTGGTAGTAAAATCTTGAAGATATTTAGAAGATGGGGGATATGTGCATTGGGTTCTATACATGAGATAAATTCTTAGAAAATTATGTGATAGATGATACGCTTGATATAAATGTGATTATGTGATAATACCCATATCCTCATGAATATGGCTTGTTGTTTCAAGGAAATAATATGTAGATCATCGAATAAATATGATTTTATACAGAATACATACAGAGTAGAAAATCTATGTTTTCATGAAATATGATATAAAAAATTAATTTCTTCATTAGATCTTTGTTATAGTGATGTTTTTTATTCTATAGTAATCTTGAAGTGAAATTAATACATTAGATGATTCATTGAAATAAATTGATTCTATCGTTAAGACATCATGTGGGGGGGACTAACCATAATTTTATGCTATATGCATAGGTAGTCGAACATTGAATATATTGTGCCTCATACCCCTACTATTTTCATAGAATATGTGGCATTTTTGATAGTTCATTTTTATTATATTGAGAACCTTTACTAATTAAAGCATTTCATATTTATAGGTTGTAACTCATAAACTAAAACAACGATCAAAAATTCAACCCTACCCCTCTCACTGTTATAATTGAATTATAATTGTAAATGATAGAAAGAATGCATGGAATCAAAATTTTAAAACATATATCATCAACATTCCCATATAATGTTATAGCACCTATGTTGTTAAAAAGGTTTAAATTATTAAATAAAGATAATTGGAATCATGTATTACTTTTTCAGCTAGAAATAATTCAAAAATAGTCTTCCAAATAGGCAATTGTAGATGAAGGAAACCTGTAGCTATGCTACAAATTGTGGAACCTCCTTCAGGATCTTTGAGATATAACTGAATGGGGTTGTTAATTAGTGATATTTCATCTTTTTATGTTTGTTTTGAAATAAACTTCATTGCTTGTTAATATTACTTATATTATTTTTTAAACAAATATCCAAACATGGAAAAATAAAAGGCAAATTTTTATGTATGATGTTCACCACTTAATATCATAGGTATTGACCATAGTGTGATATGTATTCCTCTAGGATCACACTACCCACTAAAATATCTTGTTTATACAAATGATAAGTTTATATCATTGAAACTCATTTTTTCAGGTCTCGTGATTATTCTTTGGTGAATCATGCACAAAAGTGCATCCTAATATTTAAAACGAGTATAGATTTCTCAAAAAATTGATATATCTTCCACAAATAGGCTTCAATCAGGTTTTCACATTTTTTTCTTCGAATTATTCTTCACTCCTTTCATAGTATCATGTCACCAAATAATGTTAAACACGTAGAAAAACTTGTTATTGTCATTTTCTACCTCATCATAAAGAATGATATCCTTCAAAATATAAGATTTAAATAATATATTCTAATCAACTTTTTTCTAATGTCAACAACATGAAAAATAACTTATCCATCTTCAAAAAAAATGTTATGAGTTATAATCTACAATAAATATTCTCCATTAACAAATGAAGCCACACCTTTTTCTTCATATTTATTGAATATTTAGTCAGTGAACCATATGAATAATATTCAACCTAAATTTTTTATTCATTTTCATTCATCCATCTGTAATAAAATAGTTACAAATATTTTTAATTTAAATAAAAAGAAACATGGAATTCAAAATATAATGATGATCCTCTAAATAACCACTCATTATGTAAGTTGATATGCAGAAATTCCATGATCAAAGACACAATTCACGATACTTTTCATTCATAACCTTTAAATTCATGATGAATATAACTATTTAAACTAAATATAAATATATTCATGCATATGATAGAATAGTTTGTGGAACCTTATACGATGCAAAAAATGATCCATGAATTCATTTTCTTATTTGTTCTTTATTAGTCTATAATATTCATGATATTATAAATCGTGATATATTTTTTCCATGTAAGAACATTTTACCTAACATTAAATCATGAAATTAATTACAAAATAAAACCAAAAAAATATTGAACTATATATCATCAGCACTTCGTGATTTTCTAAATTTTTTGGAATTATATTAAAGAAATAATCACTCATAAAAATTAGAAAATGGAATCTACACAATTAACCAATACATGTCTACAGATCTAAATGAATCATAAGTAGAGTATAATGGCTAATGATATGGGTCAAAGTACTAAAATATAGATTCAAATAACTCGCATGTATAAAACTAAAGTCTCATACATAGTCTTTCCTTTAAAATTGTTTCTTCATGAATATTATTAAGACATACACATAGATAATTATGATCACATGTTTAAATTTTTATCACAAAAACACTCCTCTATAATTATTTAATTCCAAGATTAACTTCAAATTCCATAAATATTCTTCAAATCACATCAACACTTCAAAAAATCTATAAATGATTTCCAAACTTTCATAAAGACTTCACCGCATGTATAATGAATTATTTCTAGTGAGTTGGAAAATTATTTATGTATTTAATGATAAATAACTCACATTAACCATATCAAATTCAAATAATTTCAACCACTATTCTATAGATGAATACCCCATTCTAGTGTAACTTCTCAATATCATATCTCATATTTCATATCATGGTTTATAATCAAATTCCACAAATATATTCTTCTTCAAAAATATTATTCACCTTAGTAATTACTCTCAAAAAATCCATTTTGAATTAATTTTCTAAAATTATGTTCACACAAAAAAAATAATGTGATAGACCAAGAATAAAATATTTTGGTATGATATTACTCAAACAAACAGTAAAGTGTTTTACATGAGAAATAATTATTTTAGAATCTTTTATATAGTTTGATATATATTTTTTAAAATGATATTTATAAAAGGAATAATTTTGATAAATAATAAAATAAATTTAATGAATCTTTAATGAGGTTATTATAAAGATAAATATTTACATAAAGAGAGGTCTATAAATATCCCCTTACCTTGGTCAATGTAATACTTCCCCCCATCTGCATCCTATATAAAATTGATATATGTTTAGTAAATCATGAATCATGAATTTAATAATACTTTTTTTCCTCAATTATTTATTATTTATTATCTTTTTAATTTAATTAATATTATTATTTGAAAATTGAATATCTTAATGATAAGTTTTCTTTTGAATTATATAATATTGTTTTGATTTCATTATTTTCGTTGTTTAAAATTTATCATTTACTTAAATAAGATTATAATATATTAAAATTCAATAATTTAATATAATATAAAAAAAATTAATGTGATATTTGATATAAATATTACTCAGAACATCATCATAGATAGATAAAACTACCCATCAATAGGATGTGTCAAAAGTAAGGGGAGAGTGTTAATTAAAAATTGAATCCAACATTAATAATAATAACATAACAAAAGTAATATTTTATATACTAATATATGAAATATTTTGTAAATTCATAGAAATGGAAATTTATTTATAGAGTATAAAGAATAAGAAAGAAAAATAATGAAGAGGAAACTTATATTAACCCTTTTTTGAATAATTATTCATTTGATAAATCCATGGAGATTTGAGTTTTGAAACACTAGAACCCCATATGGTAACTATGAGGCATGTGATAGGGTAAATTATTTTATATTTGGATTTTATATATTAATGGGATGTGAATTTATAATGGAAATGATAGGGCATATTTGTACTTGAGGAAAGTGGTATTTTTAGGTTATTATATTGACTATTTCATTGTTTAGGTTAAAGAATTTTTAATATTATTTATTCCATTTTTTTTATTAATTAGGATTAAATTGTGGTTTACTTTAATTCTAAATCAATCTGAATAGAAATGGAATACTGGAAAAAAATAATTAATATATACTTGTCAAAAATAGTTTTTAAATAGAATAAAATATCACATAGGTAAAAAAAATAAAAAAGATCATAAATTCAAAAATTATTATAAATTTTTTTTACACCATAAATAAATTTTTGGATTCTATATTGTTTTATAAATTTTTTATTTCATTCCAAAATCATGATTATTTTTTAATGTTAGCTCAATTCTAAAAACCATGTTTGTTATATAATTGGCCATGAAAACAGTATTATAAAAACATAAAAAACTCACAATAAGATAATATTGGATTTAATATTGTAATAATATCACTCATTTTATGAAAATATATTTCTAAATATTTGATTTTTAATTTTTGAAGCCATTTTTTATAGAACAAATTATTTCTTTATAACACAATAAATATTTTGGCCATTATAAAAATTGAAAGTGGTTTTATAAAGTCATATAATTAATATATAATAATAAAATGTTCTAATAAACTCTTATATGAAAATTAAATTTATTTAAAAACTTTAAATTTTCATAAAAATATATTTTATTGAAAAAAAACATATATATTTTTTCCATAAATAAAATTATTCTTTATTTTTTTCAAACATTTATTTTATTATTTTTTAATCTTTTTAAATTTTATTATGATTTAAATTAATTATAATACATTAATATATTCATGTTATTTATTACATGGTTTTTTGAATTATAGTGTAATACATTACTATATATAACTCATGATTCATCAAAGATAGAGTTCCTTAGATAAAAGTCTAGTTCATTACATTCTTCCCCCATTATAAATTTCATATTCAATATTTCAACTTAAATCAAAACCTGAATATAGATAATGTTATTATTTATAGGTTTTATCCATAGTATACCATGTTCACCCTTATTATTTATTGTTCCATGAAAGTACTTTCATATGGTGAATAATCTTGTAACGCATTACATTGTCTCCAGGGCCCAATATCATAATCAAATTCACCCTATAATAGGGCTAACGATCTAGCTATACCACATCTAGATATATTACATTTGAGTAATCAGGTATGATATTCCATTATGTGGATACATTTCAACATCCTCCAAGGATAGGTTTTCTGGGAGTCCAAATTGATAAGGCATAGTTGTGATGTGGCCATGAATCAAAAAGTGTAAAATATTTTTGGGTCATAGAAATCCCTTCTTACTTAACAAAATTTCTATATACCATAGTGTTATATAGAAGAAAAAATTATCTATAACATCATAATCTATTTCTTATCAATATATTTCATCATATCTCTTGTGTAGAGTACTGTATTCCTTTATGTGTTCATGAATGGCTCTGACTTTATTTTTTGTCTCATTAAAAAAATTATGTCATAATACTTTGTATTATGAAAATCCATCCCAGCATGTTAGCGTTATAAATGTATTTCTATATAGGTCTTCATAAGGATCATCCCTATTTTTTAGTGAATTGAATTATTTTATGAGATTACTACCAAAGGAATATGTTGATCCAATCCTCCTATTAAGTCCATATAGAAATCACTCAACATATCCTCAACTGTAAGGATATTCTATTCATATTGAAAATTGGTATATGGTTGACAGCCTGTAGAGATGTTTAATTCTGTATTTAATCATTTTGAAGACATTTCAAAACGTTTTAGGTGAATCTCATATCTTAAATAGATACAATGAATATTGGTGCTCTTTGTAGACTCACAACATATCAAATTTATATATTTTAAAGTTGATCGATAGATAAGTAATCTTGAATAATGATATAGTGGGTATTAATTTAAAGATGGGTGACTATAAATCTTATGTCATTATTTTCATTGGGTGTTATCTCAAGGCCTATGAAAAAATCCATAGTAACGATCACTCATTTCCATAAAGGTATTGGGGAAGGTTGTTTCATCCCATTAGAAATTATTATTTTTAGCTTCACATATTAGCATAAAATATCTATATTGTATATTCAATAATACACATCATCTTATTTTCCAACCAATATTTCTAAAGGAGTGATATATATATATATCATTTTTATTCTAGTTTGGATATAGAGTGTTAACCTTTGATAATACTTCAACAACTCGTTCTTAATCTCATAGTTGTATTGTATATATATTCACATCCAAAATTCCATGATTCCTTCTTCATAAATTTTTAACCATTAGGTTTTATCTTTTCAAATATAATTAACAATATTTTATATATCCAAAAAATCCCTTTGATATTTATTAATCTTCTCTATAATGTATGGTCAAAAAATAATTTGAGAAAAGATGAATGTCATTCCATTATTTATGGTTTTTATATTTATCAATTTTATATATGAGAATGTTGGATGATTCTAAATTCACTTCATGAATAATATTAGATTTTATTTTCTATATAGAGAATCTTCTACATTATTACCCTTTCCAGTATGATAATTAATTGATAAATCATATCTCTTTGTTAACTCTAACAACCCTTATTAGAGAATATTCATCTCCTTCTATGTGAATATATACTTCGTGATCATATGATAATTATATATTTCACACTTATCTTCATAACTGTAGTTCTTCAAAATTCTAAATGAATTTATTATAGTAATTGAGACTAAAAATTATTAAGTCATGCTTACATGATGATGTTATAAAATATGTAATATGACCCTTTTTCCAAATACTAGTGTAGTTTCTTCATGAACACCTCCATTTATATTCAATTTATCCTATAAGGGATCATAGATATAGTTTTGGTTAATGATATATGTTCTATTTGTAACTCTACATCATTATCTATGGGTAGACCATGAAATTATTTAAGAAATACATCAATATGAACTCATACAATGGGAATTTATCTAGGGTTTATTATCTACTTTGAATCAACCATATAACCAAGAAATTATTCTTCATTGGGTACCAACACACATATCATTGTGTTATTTAATAAAGGGGATTCAAAATATTCATCACATCTATTTAAAAACATATGAAAATTTTAAATATGGAATAATTTTTTTATGAAAGTTGATTTGAGATCTAAATAATGAGAGAGTATTTATTCCCATTATATCCTCAAATTCTACTAAGGGATAGATTATGAGATTTTATTGATGAATCTTCCTACATAATTTATTTAGGTAATAGTCCAATACATTGGTTATAATAATATAACAAATATTTGTTTTCATTGATAAATTCACATCATGTCAATGAGATGGTGATTAAAAAGATTTATTGAAAATATAAGATATAATGAAATATATATAACCAAAATAAAATAAAAAATTCATCATTACATATTGATTAGTAATTATTACTTATACTATGTGATTTTATTGTTAAAAATAAGTAGTTTTAATGGTGTAATCTTTATATTTCTTCATATGTTAACATTTTTTTACATTTATTATCAACGATGAACCTTGGTTTTGTATAATGTAATTTATATATCCCAATATAATTTAATTTAAATAACCAGTTCATGGTTGGTGAATTATTTCTTTATATAATTTTATTGATTGAAATCACAATGTTTTTTGAACATCTGTGTTATTAATTATATTCCATGTCACATTTTAATCATTTTTATATTCCCTTTAAGAAATTCTCAGGCATCTTATTTCACAATCATCGATTTGTTGGTGATTTGTTCATCTAGGATATTTTATCTTTTGATCATCCAACATGAAAAACTATCATTAAATTATTATCTCCATATCCATGTAACCATTACTAAATTCTATATAAACATTTAAAGAATATTGAAAAACATTTTCATAACTCCCAAAGTAATGGATATCTAGAGGATATTTGAAATATTATTTTAAAACAATAGATAATATGTCTATTTTGATGTAAATATTTATAATGGGAATTGATAAATATATTTCATAACTTAAAAAATTTTCATTGTATATTGTGATGAATTAACTCTCCCTTTGATTATGCTAAAAAAATTACTCTATATTGGTACAAAGAGTTTGAGTGGACAAAATTTTAAATGAATATCTTCTTAATGTCATCCACATGATATACATCAAATTCATAATTGGATATCATTTTTTATATCAATGTCCATCTTTGATCTTCCTCCACTTCTAAAAAGTTTACATCCAAAATAAAATTCTCCCTCTTAAATTAATAAATCATAGAAGAGGACTTTTCCATAGATTTAATCAATTATTATATACCATGTCGATCTAAAGGTATATTAAATTATTTTAGAAGTCACACCGAAAATGATTGAATGGATAAATGATCCTTATTGTGTGAATTATAAAGATATACTATAATAATGATATTATTCATACCATTGGATAATTATTTTAGATCCATCGTAGGGTTTTGAACTCCACCTCTTATTGAATTAGAATATTCATTCAGAGAATCATTACTTTATTCATAATATTTATTATTAGACTAGTGTCTCCTACTTCCCACTAATTACTAAAATAATGTAATGTGTGGGATAAGAAAAATTAAATTACAAAAAACATAAATGAAAAGTTATGAATATTGAAAAAATAACTTATATATGATATTTTCACCCAAACATGTAAATTTATTCATTTCCATTAATATTATTATTGGTCCATTTCCTATTAGGTTGTCTAACTATATTAAGAAAATTTATTCAAATCCATCAAAATAGTTTGTAATGATGATGTGAAGACATAAAGAATATTCATTAGGACTGTTAAACTAGGTTTTTAGTTATCCCACTTGTTGTTCACCGAGTTAATATGAAGATAATATGTATCAAAAATTGTTTGGGTTAATACACCTAGGTGTATCATTGAAATAGTCTACAACCAATTATATTATCTTGATATTGATGTGCTTTCTAGGAAACCACACACTCTTTATTTAACCAAAATTTTAGGATATTCTATTTATATAGATTCACCCATGGGATATCCATGGATGTATTCTAGTCCTAACATAAAAAGTATAAGTACACATTTCTTTAATAATAATTGTTTTATCCTACATCATTCATACATAATTATCACAACATTGTTATGATAGATTACATTATAACCCTCAATTCAATTTTTTTTATTTCATGACAATCCAACCTGATAGGGAACTTGATCATTGAATAAAGACCATTATATAAAGGATGTCCATTATAATTTTATGACACAATTTCCTTATGGCATGAATTCCCATTATGTGGCCCAAGGAAAATTCTGTGATTAGTAATTACTCTAGTACATGCCATATCTATAGTGTCTTCTAGTTAAAAAATGATGTTATAGGCCTTGATACAATACCTATGTACCCTTCCCCCACCCCAAAAAATTATTCCTATAATATTTGATTCTAGAATGAAATCCCCCCTATAATATTTTATATTTTCGATGTTAAATGGTATCACCTGAGTAACTTCATATAATAATTGTTGAGCTAAAAGACCATTAAATGGATGAATAAAAGGTATGTAATATGAAAAATGAAAAATATATTACAAGGTTGAAATAAAATAAATATTATAAGAGATGGATCATAAATAATATAATTATAGAATCATTTCAAATTTTAATGGAATATAAAATATTAATAATAATGAAACATCATGATAGTGTGTTTAAATACCAAACATAATTTTTGAACTATTCTAAAATAATGTTCATGCAAAAATATATGTGTTCAAATCATTACCTTAGCAATTGTGACCAAATATATAATATCTTCCATGGATAAAAAACATATTATAATGTGATTAAAGAAATTTAAAAATGAACTGGAGGGATATATAATACTAGGCCCAACCATTAATTCATAATATGATCATAAGCATGCAATCCATTTGGAATGAAAACATATAACAACAACATGGATGAAATATACCCATCGAAAAATGGGCTTCATATTGATTTCATAAATTAATATTTTTGTAGATACCCTTTTATATTAAATGAATAAAAATAGAAAACATATTTTTTAAAATTTTATATTTGTATAAAAATATCATGGGTTATAGTGGGAAATATAATTAATTCAACAGGAAAAAAGGGAAATTTTAGAAAATGAAATCTTTTTATAAAAATATTTTAAGTTGAATATAAATCAACTCAATGAAATAGAGTAATTTATGTCTAAATAATAATCAAATAAAAAAATAAATAAGGCAACTTAAAATGGAATTTAAAAACCATGTTGACAAAAATAGAAAAGTGTGATAAACCCAAAAGGAAAGAGTTGGTACTGAAATTTACCTTGTATATAGTATAAGGAATTACATGAGAAGTAATAATTTTAAGATCAATATGAAAGGCCTAAATATATCCATATAAATGGTATATAATGAAATAAATAATGTGGTTTCAGAAAAAAAAATATTTAAATGATATTCATCTAGTAATCTATAAGGATAAATAATCCCATAAAGAGAGGTCAAGAAAGATCTCGTCAATATAACACTCATTATATTTCATCATGTATAATACCCATGTATATCAAACTCATGTTCATTAAAACCTGAATCGTGATGTGGATTTCATTCACTATATTCATTATTAATGATTTATAATAATTTTAAATTAATAATTACTATTTCATTTAAAGAATGAATTTCTTAAAGATATGTTTTTTAATTATCTCATATTGTTTTGATTTCATGATTTTTATTAATATTAAATTTTCATTGTGTTAAATTATTTACATAAGAATATAATAAATTAAAAATATTTAAATTACATAATCTAACCTAACCAACCATTATAGAATTTATATTTAAAGAATTGACAATGACCTTATAGGTGGTTGAAATCATCCATTAAAAGACGTGTTAAAAGAGAGGAAGAGAGGTTGTATATTATGATTAGAAGAAAATAGTTATACTAGTATAATAATAAAATTAAATTTTTTATTCAAATATATATATATATATATAATATTTTTAAAATATATTGAAATAAAAATTGATTTCTAGTGTATGGATAGGATATATGAAAAACAATAAAAATAGAATTATGGTTCCATCTTCATTGAAGATTTACTATTTTTTAACAAAATTATGGCATGGGTTTGTTACTGGAGGATGATCATAAAGGTAATGAGATAATTAATATGGGTAAAATGGGTAGATAATAATCTCAAATATGTTGATTCAAAATTATTTTATAATTGAAAGGATAAGGTTATTAATATTTAAGGATAGGGGTATTTTTTGGGTTGATTTTTAATCATTATGTCATCAAATTTTGAATTGTATCAATCAACATGAATATTATGAACTATTTTTTAATAGGTGAGACATCCCAAACCTGGATACCACTTAGTAGGTTCCCTAAGCCTAGTGGGCCACACAGCCTCAAACGCATCTCCCTAAATTCTAGAGGGTATCGACTTGTAGAAAGGGCATTGGGTGTGTCGGTGGGGAGAATATTCCCTCATTACCAAAGTGTAGTTCATCAGACAAATGTAAACCGAGGAAAATACAGAAAGAATACAAGTAAAAATAATGTACAACGTACCATATAGACAACATTAATAACATCTTAAATAACTAAAGTAATATACAATAAGTGATGATAATATGTTATGTATCTTTGAGAATTGGAAAACATGGTGATAAGACAACAATAATAACACGTTTCAAAAAATTATAAAGGAATTAAAAAAGAATTAACCAAACATCCCGAGCTCTAGATCAGTTGTATCCTATAAAGCTCAATCCTAAAAAGAAATAAATAAACTGTTCAATGTTGTATGATCCCCTTTATTAATACCTACATTCATGTAATCTTCCCTAGGTACCAAATGGTTCCCAAAGAGGGTATGAGGTAAATCTTTGTGGGACACCATCAATGGTGTCTATAAAATTCATCTCATGTAATGGGAATGTAATAATGTGAAATCATTCATATATAATGTAAATCATCACAATGTAACTAAATACCCAAGTACCTGCTTCAGCCCTTGGTTGGAGTTCGAACATAACCATTCCATTAATTTATTATTACAATATTATAAATAAGTCACATTTTAACAATAGTTAATGTTATATTTTATGTAAAGGAAACTTTTTATGATATTTAATAATAATCTTCCAATGTAATAAAAAATGAAATTTATACCTCAAGGTTCGCCAACTCAATAGTAATTGTAGCATGGATCTGGGTAAGAGAGTGATCCTAGTAGCATATTCCAAGGAATTCCACAATAGGATTCCTACCAAATCCGCAGTGATATTCAATGTAAAATGGGGATAAATAGAGATAGGGACCTATGGGTAGTAACAACAGAACCTACATATCAATTCTACATCCAAGTAGTGTATCAAATGAAATCTTTAATACTATGTGAGGGATCCTACAGTTTCATACTGGGAAGCCAGTAGTATAAAAGGATAAGGATCTAGGTGGGTCTCAATCTATAAAAGTCGTATCCTTGTATCAGAATGAGATTCTCGAGTGCTCATGGAATTTTTCACTAAGAATCCAAGGTAATATCGAGTCAGGAAACTGTTGTTTAGTTATGAAGGAATGTAATATTTTATTTTGATCAAGGGTTTCCTTTCATTAGTTTGATAAGTTCAAGTAGCATGCAACCTTTGAATCAAGCCATAATTATTCAAAAAGTCCATTTTGTTCAGGCCTTTCCTTTCAATAGTGTGATAAGGACAAAATCATGAAACCTTTATTAACTCCATTAAAGGGATATTCAATAATTAAATTTATGTTTTCTACCTTCAATTAATATGGTGAGGGGTGCTACATACATAAAACATATTAATCATTCAGATTCAATCATCATGATTAAGCACATACCTTCTGTGGGTCAAGTGGATATGACATGTTACTTTCCATTCACCATTGCATGTTTCAACAAGCATTTATTAAAAAGATTCCTACCATTAGTGATGTCATGCTCTTGAACATCCGAACAATAGATCAAAATTTTCAATGTAATAAAAACTCAACTATGGAATATCATCCAACATTGGATATTGGCGTTGAGGGTGTAACCACTAACAAAAAATCACATATATGTAATGATTATAATCATATGGTTTTAATGATTATAAAAATGACATATAAATTTAATAAATGGCACACTATGAAATCTATGGGGCCCACATGACAATTCTAAAATAATCTAACTTGGGGGTGAGTTATAGACCACCCTCCATAGGGTAGTACACTCCTTCTTCTTTTCTATCAGCCTCTAATTCATCTTTTAACGTAGTAGATCGTGGCGAATCAAAACTCATGAATGGAAGATCTATCAGATACTGGACGAAAGAGATCTTCTAATCCTGATCTGAGGCCTTCAAAGATCTATAAATGAAAATAAAAATATGTCAATATTGAATAAAATCATATTATTAAGAAGGATGAGGCTTATTTAAATCATTGAGGGAAAAATAATAAAATTAAACTTAAATTATCTTGTGCACAATTTGGAAGAACATTATTCAAAACAGTGCACTAACCATGCATGGGAACCTGGGGACGAAGGGCCACTCCTGCGATTAGGTCGCACAATTCGGGAAACCATGTGCCAACAATGTGGTAAGGTTCTATCCATAAAGTCACTATCTGAATGATTTTTAATAACCATGGAGCCATCCTGTATTTTTTTCTATAAACCATGCGCTAAGATAATTTTCCCAAATATATGGGTAGTATGCTATTAAATCTTCTAAGAAACCCTTGGGAACATCACTAACCCATTAGGCCACCATATTAGACCAAAAATATATACTTAGAACACAATTTAAAGGATCCATACCTAAGTGAAAAACTAGGTTCTTAAACTCTCCCCCCTTTAAAGAACAGGTCCCTGAGTTCACCTTCCAATTGTGTAGAAACACAGTCTAAGAACAATTCTAACCACTGGTCAGGTTTTTCAGCACCCCTCCCCCATTTCTTATCCTACATGCAGCCATGCTACTATATCACCTATACTAGTGGGATAGAACAGCCAACGATAACCTTTATTCTTTGGTTTATGATGTGTACTAGATACTCCTCAAAGGTAGCATTAGAATCTAAGTAAACTTCCTCATGATTAAATTTATGATGAGGGTCGTCATGATACTAGAGGGGCTCTGAAACATGGAAGACATCGTGCATGGAATGATACCTTTATGGTAGTAGCAACTGATATGCTACCGGACCGACTCTTTCAAGGATCTCAAATGTACCTATGTGACAAAGTGATAAATTACAATACTTCAGTAACCATTTATTCTAAGATTTTGTTATACCCAAAGAAAAACACAATCCTGGACCTTGATCTGTAGTGGTCATCAATGGTGTTTTGCATAATATTTTGTTCTATACTGGGCAATATTCATACACTTTCTGATCAATTGAAACTGCTTTGAAGTCTCTTGAATGAGATGATGTCCTAGTAGGGTTTCCTCACCTACCTATAGCCATGACATGGGTGAATGGAATGAACAACCATATAAGGCCTAAAGAGGACCAATCTGAATTTTCTCTTAGATGCTATTATTATGAGATAACTCAATGATATGGATATGTTGTTCCCATGAACCACTGAAATTGAGGACATTTTCATGAATCATATTTTCTAGAACATTTATTTTTATGTATGAATTTCCATTGGTCTGAGGGTCAAATGATGTGTTTAGAAGCACTTATGTTCCCTTAGAATTTTACATTACATTCTAGCACCATTATTTGAAACATGAATTCCTATCTGATACAATAGTATGAGGGACACCATGGAGTAGAATGATTTCACAGACATACAGTTTTCACAACTAGTCAAATAAAAAAGTCTCCCAGATCAGAATGTAGTTGGCCAAATTCATCAGTCTATTAATGAAAATCCATATAGAATCATGGCCTCTAGGAAACCTAGATAAATTGATAACATAGTCTATATAAACATCTTCACATTTATATTTCATGACTAGAAGTGGATATAGAATTTCCACAGTTCTTTGGTGCTCTGTCTTCACTTGCTGAGAGGTGGAAGACCTATTGATAAAGCATACTATCTGAAATTTGATCCCCAACCACAAATGCTAGTGTCACATGCCTCGATACATATTCAAGATTCCAGGATGAACTACCCATTGTGAGAGGTCATAATATTTCATAAAATCCTCCCTCATATCTGTAGGGACCTAGACACATCCATGGATACACAGGATGTTTTCTCTCTCTATGGACCATTCTGGAGGTGGTTTATCATCTCATATACTGTCATGGATTACCAAGACATCAGGATATGAAAATATTTTACTCTTCACATTCTTAAGGAGTATATATGTAACTGCCAAAGATAAAAGATAATAATTCTCATGACTATCATGAAACTCTAGATAATGCTCATAAAATAAGACCATTAACATCCATTCGTCACTAGATTCTCATATGGTTTGTGCTTGTGTTTTTTGACTATGCGAATCTACAACCATATTTCCCTTCTAATGCATATTAGAACACCCAAAATCAAATAATTATATATATTCAATCCATCTTCATATGATGAGGTTCATGTTATGCTATGTGATGATATATTCGAGTCTCTTGTGGTCTGTGTACACCAAAAAGCGCTCAGCCAACAGATAGTGTCTACCGCAACGTAAGGCATGGAAAATTACTGCTAGCTCAAGGTTCTATGTTAGGTAATATATTTCATGAGGCCGCAACAACTGAGATCCATAGGCAATTAACAAGTCTTATGAAACCATTTATTCTCTTAGGCTGATGCCTGATGTGTCATAGAAGATGGTATAACCTATACCTTTCTCGGGAAGAATTAGAACAGGTGCTGAGACAAGACTCCCTTTTAACTCCTGAAATGATTCCATGAACACTTATGATAAATATATCTTCGATCCCTGATTTGTAAGGCCATTAATTGGTGAATCATGGTTTGATAAATCTTCTAAGAAATGCACATAATATCTAGCCATCCCCATGAAACTTTCTATGTCAAACACATTCATGGAATACACCCTAAAACTATATTACTAACATATTTAGTGTCAAAAAAGACTTCCAATTATAATATGATGTGCCCCAAGAAGTGATATTTTCCAATCCAGAAGAGGAACATATTATACATTCCATAACGATGATGCTCTCTCAGTGTACTCAGAATGATCTTACTATGTTTGGAATCATCATTAGGAGTATGAGAATACACCAGAGTATTGTCCAAAAAGACCTTGAAAAAATGGTCAACATAGGGATTAAAACCCCAATTCATTAGCAACATAAAAATGGAAGGTGAGTCCATATTATCGAATGATATAACAAGGTACTCATACAGACCATACCTTCTACAGAAAGCTATAAGTGGTATGTATGATGGCCTTACTCACACCTAATGATAACCCACTCTCAAGTTGATCATAGAGAGGACCCCAGCTCCTCAAACCTGGTCAAAGATATCATCTATTTGAGTTAGTCGAAATCGAATCTTGACTATAACCTAGTTCAACAATCTTTAATCCACAAATAAATGTATGGTTCTATCTTCCTTCTTGGAAAAAATCATTGGTGAACCCCAAGAGGATTTATTGGGCCATATAAAACCTTTTTCATCTAAATCCTCTAACTGTCACTTGATCTCTTGAAACTCTATAGGTGCCATCCTGTATGGAGGAATGGTCACTAGAGATACTCCTAGAACTAGTTAAATCATAAACTCTACCAGTCTCTCAAAAGGTAATTCAAAAAATCATTTTGAAATGCTTCACTTAAATGATACACTACTAGATGAAAATCAAATTAATGGAAACCCTGATCCTCCGTGAAGATATTTTCAATCTGGGTGGTCACTCAACCTAGCCCATGATTCTATGGTCCAATTCTACAATCCTATACATCCCAATAACCTTTTGTAGATAACTGCTTCCCTATTTTATTTAAAAAATACCATGCGACAACAGAAGTCTAAAAAATAATGATATTGAACCAACCAATCCAACCTGAGAATGACATTCAAGCCCATCATCTCTAGAACAAAGGGGTTCCATATGAAAGGGTAACTTCTTACCTCAAGGGGATAGTACATAAACTTGCATAGACCCTTTTTTTGTACCCATAATAGTGTATCAAGGGTCATTACACCATAGTAATATTGAATCTTTAGTTAGAGACTTTCCACTATAGATATAGAGATAAAAGAGTTCGAAGAAACCATATAAAATAAATTAGATACTATGTTAGATGCCACAAGAATAGTACCTGATACTGTAGATAGGCCCACATCCTGACCATCGAGTATTGTTTTTGGTGCATCCAATTGACCTGATCCATGGCCCTCTGAAACATATGGACTATCGTGATCATAACATCTTTATCGGTGATACTAGTGATCAAGGGTTTGGCTTCAGCAGCCAGGACCTCCTCTTAGCAAGTCTTGTGGGTGCTATTCCAACTCCCTAACTGACATGGTGTAAAAGAACCCACTCCTGAAGGTGGAGCTACTTTGGATCCTTTTCCACTCGATGCATGTGGAAAGGTCCTGCAGAACCTTTAAATAATCCTCATACATCTACAAGACCAACACTCCATTGTGCCTTTATCACAATGAGGGTTTAGGTTACCCTGTCTTACATACTTATGAAACACTTTTTTGCAATAAAAATGGGCACTATAGTAGTCACTGCCTTGATGAGAAACCTTGAGAGAATGCTTCTTTCCTGCATAAGAACTACTATCCTGAAATGACATTGGTCCACTATGCCTAGTACTATGGTATTCCCTTAGGTTATGCTTAGAGATAGAATCATGAATGGCTATTGAAGAAAATGTATACAGACTAAAGAAATTCACCAATGTACATATGGAATAATGGATCCCATCCCTGAGACATATACTATATGAAAGTTCATCACTAGCTATAAGCGGTGAAAATCAAAATAACTCTATGAAATTCACTGAATACTCCATGAATTTCAATGAACCCTAATCATGATGAATGGACTATATATCTCTATTAACTCTCAACATCTGAAGAAAGAACATATCATAGAAGGCACTCTGGACGTCAACCCATAACATTCCATGATCAATGCTAGCCTGGGTAATCACATCACACCAGTGCCTGGCCAAATCTCGTAGCATGTAAGTAGAAATTTTGACCCACTGCTCTGGAGGAATCTCTAGATTCTCAATGATAGATTCAGTAGCTTCTAGACAAGACTCAGTAGCTTGCGGACCACCATCCCTAGAAAAGGCACGATGGTGTTGTTTTCAGAACTCATGAGTCAGATCATCCATTATAGGTGAAAGCCATGGGGAACCATGCTTGGACTACATCATACACATGAAACTATCATGAACATGGGTATTAGTGCCCAGATCATGTAGATTAGGTAGTTCATAGAGTGTCCCTCCTAGAGATAAGATTCACGGATTAGGTCCCACCATATCTGAAGTATGGTCGTCCCCACCTACCAGAAGTATGAACTGAGGACATCATGGAGGAATTGTCCTATAATTTCCAATCACACACCTCAAAACAGGTTTAATAAGAAAGAGATAATCACTAGTGGAATTTGTACGTAGGAAAACTCACTACCCAAGGCATAATACCCCATCTACCCGCATAAAAGGCTAGGTATCGGTAAGTGATCAAGTATATGTTTCATTTCATTTTACATTTAATAAAGTTTCAATTATTTATCAATCATTAACATGAAAATGTAGGATAAGGAGAGGAAACAATTTCATATTATGTGTCATGTTTCACTTTATAATGGATAATCATTATCATTTAGTTGGTTCACATCCACCTCATCAATGAAAATGAAACCCATTTATTTATAGAATAATGGATCAAGTAGTTAAATTACTCATCCCAACCCATGGGGTCCCATACACCTCATGAATTGAGACAGACAATCACTCAATCAAAACCCACAATAATACCATCATAATATAACTATAAGAATATCACTCTACAGTCACAGGCATATTAAGAAATGAAAAGTAGAGAAATGAAACAACATGGCATGCAAATATGTATGACATGTGAATTCGAGGTTCTTATATGATGCATGTAAAAATTTTCTTTTCCCTCATCTCATTAGACTAGTGATGAAAGAAAAGCCTCAAACAGAGTAATAATCAACAACACCACACAACATGTGCATCACATAATGGTGAAATAATTTCAGTTGAAATAGGAAAAACACAACAACAATTATAATTTAGGAAACATGGATTTTACCTCGAACATGGGTTCCCGATGCCCAAGAATGACTTATGAACAACTTCCCAGTATTCCGAATCTCCAATATATTGTCTACAAATAGTAAATAATGAAATGAAACTCCTTTGATAAAACATTGTGTCGTGCCATCCCCAGATTCCAATTAATAGGTTCCCCAAGCCCAGTGGCCCATAGGGCCTCAAGCGCATCTCCCCAAATGCTAGAGACTACTGACTAGATATGAGGGCCTAGGGTGTGTTCGTGGGGAGACTATTAACTCATTACCAAATTGTAGCATAGTGGAAAAATGTAAACACAGGTAGATAAAGGAATCAATAGATGCAAACATATGGTACAATATAAAATAAATACAACAGTAACAATATCTAAAACAACTAGAATAATGTACAAGGACTGATGATGATATGTAATGTATCTAGGAAAAGTGGAAAACATGGAGATAAAACAAGAAGCCATACTATTGTCCAAAAAAGTATAAAATAAATCAAAATATTATCCCAAGTACTCCAATGTTTGGTTTGATTATCTTCTATCAAGATCCATCCTAAAAAGCACAAAATCAGGGGTTTGATGTCATATGATTCCCTTTAACAACATCTGCATTAACGTAATATTCCATGGGTACCAAACAAATCATAGAAAGGGTGTGAGATAAATATTAGGGAAGCACCAATAATGGTGTTAATAACATATGGGTTGTGTTGTGGAAATGTAACAGGGTGAAAGCATGCATATATAATGTAAAGTATCACAATGTAACTAAATAATCAAGTATCAATTTTAACCCCTGGTTGGTTTCTGAACATAACCAATCCATTATTTTATTATTACAAATTTATAAATATGTCACATGTTAACAATAGTAAAGGTTCCATTTTATGACAAGGCAACATGAAATTCCATTTAATAATGAAGTTCCAGGGTAGTAACCAAGGTAACGTAGACTTTAAGGGTCGCCAACTAAGTAATAACTATATCTTGGCTAATGTAAGAGTGTAATCTAAGGAGCATATTCCAGGGAATTCCACAATAAGATTACTACAAAATCCATGGTGATCATCTAAGGTAAAATGAGGCTAAGTAGATATAGATATCTATAGGTTGTAACCATGGCACCTACATATCAATACTAGATCCAAGGTGTGTATCCGTGAAATCCTTTAATACTATGTGAGGGATCCTATAGTGTCATACCAGGAATCGAAGAATACACAAGGATTGGTATCTATGTGGGTCTCAACATATGAAAACTGTATCCTTAATAAGGTCTGGTAGAATTCAACCTTTTAATCAATTCATACATAATCAAACAGTCTATTTGGTTCAAACCTATCCCTTCATTAGTGTGACAATGCCAAATAAAATTCATCCATTATTAATTCCGTTTAAGGGAAATTAGATAATGAAGCTTCATTCCACTACCCTCCATTAATGTTTTAAGAGGTGATGAATATATTCAACCTAATAATCATTCACACTTAATCATAATTTTTAAGAACATACCTTAGGACGGTCAAGTGGATGTGGCATGGTACTTTCAATTCACCATTACATGATTTAAAAAACATTTATGATAAGGAGGCCTACAATTAGGGAGGTCAAGATCGAGCACATATGAAAAATCACTCTAAAGTGTCAAATAACTAAAAAATAAACTCTGGAAGATCATCCAATAAGGTATTTTGGCATCGTGGGTGTAACCCCAACAACTAATCCCATATATAGAAAGAGAATAATCATACCATTATAATTATTATAAGCATGACATATAAAATAAATAAACGACACCCGATGAAATCGATGGGCCCCATATGACAATTCCAAAATCAATGAACACGAGGGATTAGTTATAGCCTACCCAACTTAGTGTTGTATGATTCCTCTCATTTGATATCAACCATTAATGCAACATAAATTGGAGTAGATTATTGTGCATCGACATGACGAATTGAAGCTCGATTAGATCCAGGAATAATTAGATCTTACAATCCATAGATTAAGCCTTCATAGAGATCAAAATGAATTAAAATTAGGTCAATATTACACAAAACCTGGATTAGGAGGAAAGAGGAGGCCTAATTAGGTTATTAAGGTCAATAAAGTAAAAATACACTGAAATTTATTTGTGATCATTTTGGCCGCACGATTTGCCAACCCATTGGCTAACCATGCCCGAGTACATGGGGAAGAAAGGGTACTCGCTTGGTTAGGTCTCAAATTTAAAGAAACCATGAACCAACCATACAGTAAGGCACTATCCAAAAAGTCACCATTTTCACAGTTTGTAATAACCGCGCGACATTCCCGCACAGTTTTCTCTAAACCATACGTTAGGCCTGTTTTCCCAAAAATATGTGTACCAAACTCCGAACAAGACCCAGACACCATTAGGACCTTCACTAACCCATTAGTTATCCATATTTTGTCCAAATTAAATAATTAGACTGAAATTTAAAGGATATATAACCGAGTGAAAAACCAGGCTCTGATATTAGGGGAGTGTTATTTGACTTCCAAACCAAGCCAAAGTATGCTAAAAACATGGAATAAATTAATTTATATTAAAAAATTAAAAAAATTGATTTCTATTAAAATTAAATATAATATTAGAGTCATAAAATGAAGTATAGGTTTCTAAATTCAATAACTCATTTTTATATGAATTGCATTACAAATTAAATGTATACTTGGTCAAGGCCACACGGCCTCTTCCATAGTTCTTCATGGGTATGAACTACCAGGTGACACATGGACCTCTTCCACACTTATCTGTGGAAGTAAACAAGTGTAAAAAGATTTGAGATGAAGGACATCTTTTATACTTCATTTTAGTACAGGATACAATGTCCGTTTTTATACAGACACACACACTGCTCAAAAGCTAAAAACTAAACACAACAAAACAAAAATGATAAGATAAGGATAGAAGTGCTCTGAGTGTTATTATTTGCAGCTTTGGACTTCAAGGATGAAGTAGATGTTAGAATCGAGTCTTTTTGGGGAAAATAGAGTTTTACATGTTTGAATCTCTGGTTTTCAGTTAGGTATGGCTCATTTTCTTCATGGAGTTGGTATTGTGAAGATGTTCTTGACTCTGATCTATGATATTCCAGCTTTGGGATTCTTTAATTCTTCTTGTGTTCTTCGGATATAACATGTTTTATGTGTCTATTATATTCTCAATAATTCTAGTGTGTTTGTTGCTCTAACTATAAGGCCCCAGCATTAAACCTTACATAATCTTGAGTTATCAAAAGATTACACATTGAGGATCTTTTCAGGTTTAGAGTTTTAGAGAATTAGATCATGAGACTTGCATTACATTCCACATTTAAACAAAGTGGTTACATAAAAGACAATATTCATTCTTCCCATCAATGGAAACATATTGAAAATAAAACATGGATTCTTTCTTGACACATCCTTGACACTATCATCACATCATGTACCTTTCCCTTGACCTGTGAAAAACATTTCAAAAACATGGGATGAGCATAAAAAGCTCATTAAGGGTTATAAAAAAATATGGAAAGGAATCATGAGTTCATATATACATAAGAATGAAATCATACTTTACCAATAAAACAAAGGCACTTTAACATACCTCATCAAACCATGGATAAATCATAGAAATCATAAGACATAAAGGTAACTTGAGGCATTCATAACATTCTTACGTAGGGAGTAACCTTCTTGGTTACATTTGGAATACCCATCACAGTATATTCCCTAAATCTCTTCGGAGAAACCTTAAATTTTCACTCCTTCGCGTTACCCAATGCATTGGAGAGCTATATCGGGCTCACCTGCCCTTAGTTTATCACGGAACCACCCGTTTTCATAACAATGCCCAAGAACCATAACATAAACGTATCACATAAAACATGCATAAAGGAAACAAAACATTTCCACATTTCAATCACAATATTACATTTTTAGTATTTGGAAATAATGAATCCATACAAAAAGAAACCATTTCCAAAACCATTTAAAACATTTAACAAGGAGAATTTTGAATCAAAGTGTCCCATACCACCTTGAAGCTTTTAACAATTTAAACCATTAATATACATATAAATAAATCCTTAAAACCATTTTTAAAATATGGATATTAATAAGAACAAGTCATTAAAACATTTAAAGCGATATTTTGGTCAAAGGGTTTTTACAAAAATTAGAGACACTTGAATACAATAATTGAGGAATAACATTTAATCAGAACTTTATAATATCATGAGAATAAATGGATTCATGATATAATATTCCAAAGGACAGTATATACACCACATAAGAGTGAATTTTTGGAAAAAAACAATTAAGTTTCAATAGGGATGTAAAATGTGATGAAATCCCTTATAAGGAAGGTATCCTTAAATTAAGGATAAATCAATATCAAAATTATGTGTGAAAAATATAAATACACCCAATATAATTGGATATTAAGTGTAAAACAATAAAATATCATTCACACATATTCAAAGGATGACATATTCAAGAACTACATGTTGAACCCAAAGAAATCGAAATTGGGTTAAAACGTTCCCTTGGTAAAATTCGACAGCCTAACAGCGTCACTTCAAAAATTCAGAAAATGAGTTGATGAGAGATAAAAAGGGAATATAATCACTTGTACATAAAATTTACATCAATAAGGATATAGAAGAACATATCCCAACATAGTAGTATGTGAATTAAAAGACATAACAAACGAAGTCTTTTAAAATGACGAGGGTGAAAGGTTCCATTTCCGACTTGGGTAACTTTCGAAAAGTACACCCCATTGAAGAAGTGTCATAAAATGAATATGTAAATACCCAGAAATGGAATTATATTACAAAAGGAGTGTAATAATGGGCACTACATAAACCACTCAAATGAAATTGTGGCAAATGTAGCATAAATCTCAGAGGAATAAAAGTGAGATGAAAAATCCCTTACGAAAACTCGGCAGCCTAACGGTGCCACTTAAAACTTCCAAAATGGATTGATGAGAGGAAATAGGGTCTCCCATCATATGAAAATAACAATTACAGTGGGAGTAATATAAAATAACATCCCAATCATAAGAAATATGAGCTTAAAAGGAATGACATAAAAGAATGTACTTAAAAAGAAAGAGAGGTGTAGGATCCCTTACCTCAGGTCTGACTTGACTCGATCGTTCTTTAAAGTCCTGAATAACAAAATTGAGTTAATTTATACTCTATTATGAACCTTCTTAAAGTTCATTATTCCTTTTATATCACTTATTTCAGTGTTATAAACATTATGTAATCATTAAAGTTAATAATGATTGTTTTTTCAATATTTGGTTCTTTAGTCGAAAATGGACTTCTTACAATTACATGCTGTTTGTGTGGTCGAAGGTTCATTATATCCAGAATTATATTCATGATTTGGATATCATATATATCATATATATCCAGCATATACATGTATTTATTATATTACATAATCATTTAGAGGTAAGAAATGAAATGCACCGTTCATGGAGACGGTAAGCCGTACGTACGCATGAACGCTACTTTCATTTCTATCTCATACTTTAATGGAAAGAAACAATAATGATATAGAGGTATATTATAATTCCAGTATAACATTAAATATAATAACTTTAAATCCTTCCTTTATACGTCCCACGTATGGCATTAACGAATCAAATCACTTTGAGGGGGTGGTTGTCCGCACTTCCAAAAATGAAATTATCGTGTTTACCCATAATGGAAACAATAATGGTATGCCATAAATGAAAAATACAGAAGCTTAAGGAAAAAATAAAGTTATTATATATCATATATAAAAATAGTGACATCATAATGGCCACCTTTGAAGGTGTTAAATGAGTATTGAACAATCATCGTTTCGGGAGGTAGAATTTCGCCATCCACGGAAACCGTATGTTCATTAACCATTTGATGTAGTTGTGTGAGAGTGTAGCTAGAATAAATCTTATAACAACATCCTAGTATATTTAAGATACTGGTTTTGTTACAAAAGAAGTAAATAAAAAGAGTTTAGGGGGTTGGAGAAGCAAAATAAAACAAATGAACATTAGAGAATGAATTACCTTTAAAAGTGTAACTCCTTTTGATTTGAGCCTAAAGGCTTCCTTTGAAAGGATTCTGCCCAAAGGGAATCATCTAGGATGAGGAGATGGATGTGGAGAGAGTAAATGGGTAGGGTATGGCCGAGACAAAGGCTTGAGTAGTGTGTGAAATGAGGTAGAGTTGGGGGCCTTTTATAAGAGGAGAGGAGGGGCACTTTTGGAAATCATGAAACTATTATTTCATTTTCAAAAGTGTTTCGAATTTCTAAGATCCCACATTGATATATTTCGAATATAAGATGTTAAGGCTTCTAAATATTAACATCCAATAGTTTTTGGACAAGTGTAGTTTTTAGATATTACATTATCTTTCCATTTTATTTAAATAGTTAAATAATGAGGTCATCATTGCATCATCATGATGTCGTAATTAAATTAATTTATTTAATATCTAAAAATTATAAAAAAAATACTATGATGTAGGAAATCGGTTTATCTTTCTAATGAATATTTTATAGTCAAAATTTGGACTTGTGTAACCCAACGTAAAAACTGTTTTAGTAAAACAACTCATGTTTGTGTCAATTTAATTTTAACATTAAATGAATATATATTAATGTCATTTTCCAACCAAAGTGGCTCCATGGGGGCCCCAAGTTGACACATGTGTTGTCTTGGTCTTCCATGACTCATCCAATAGGGGTAGGACAAGTGTCATGGTGTTTTCATATTTTTATAATATCATTTTTACCTTAAATTACCCTAATTACCTCTAATCGCGATTAATGAAATAAAGTTACTATTTACCAAAAAATTATTTTCATCCCATTGAACCACATTTTACATACTAATGACAACCATGTCTGTCGGATTTTCAAAATTCAATACACATTAGTGGTAAAATTTCATTTAACTGAAAAATTAGTTTGCTTGATTACCACTTAATGGTTTCACTATTCATCAAAAATTGGAGTTTTTCAGAAAATTACCAAAAATTCACCCTAGGCTATATTTGATATTCCAAATTCAAAAATGATGTTTATATTACCTAATTAAAATAATATAACTAGAATTAATTAATTTAATAATTAACTCCCGCTGTCAAAACAAATAGCGTGTTTTTAAGAAACAAAAAGTATCAAAAGATTGATACTAGTTTAAGTCCGATTTAAAAGTGAAATTAACTTCAACGACCACTATTGGATTAAATGGTAAAAATATTTTCTAATTTCACTTTAAAACCAATTAAAAATATTATCTAATCATATAAATAAATTAGATTAAAAAGAGGTTTTGAATTAAAACACAACATTTTACACTATTCATTAAAAAATGAACTTTATCGGAAAAATACCAAAAAAATTACACAAAGTAAAATTTGATGTCCCGATTCTAAAGAAGAGTTTTATTTGGTCCAAAAGAATGTATAAGAGTGATCAAAAATATATTTAATGACAGTTCTCCATCAAAAGGCGATAACTGAACCTTTAGTGAAAATTAGGGTATAAAAGCCTAAAATTGAATTCTTTCCGTATTTTAAGACTTTATCTTTTATTGGATAAATGTAAAAACATTTAAAAAACATATATAATCATATTTTAGTTATTTCTATCCATTCCCTCCAATACAACGGCTACATGTTATCTACCATTTAAAATAATATTATTTTATTATTAGAGGGCAACGTAAGATTCCCAAGAAACTCGTTGTTGCGTGTTGGGTACGCCATCGAGCATAGCATCCCATTTAAAGTCATATTAATATTTTATTCACAAATATGGATAAATATGAAAATTTCATATTCTTTATTTACCTGGGGTGTTACATCCTTCCCCCCTTTTGGGAATTTCGTCCTCGCAATTTTAAAATTGGGCTTGGAAACATCCTTGAAAGTCCCACATCGGAATAAGAGTCAGTAAAACAATCACTTTAAAATAAATAAAGATAAGTACAGAGGTCACCCGAGTTAACCCATACTAGGATTCCATGTAGGAAAACATGGACATGGAGGAGAAAACATAGGGTCATGTTCTGATGGAGAGTGATAGAAAACATGCTTAGGAGAAAGTTAACAATAAGAAAATCACAAACTTGTGCTGGGTTAAACGGTATTCGATTCCCCAGTAGGAAAATTTAATAGGCAAATTTTTTTTAAGTTACTTTTTGTTGAGGAATTTATTCATAAGGAAACATAATCACTTATCATGTTGACTTTCAACTTTTACTAGATTCCTTTGTCAAACTCATATTTTTTTCCAAAAGGCGAGTATTTAGGGAGACTTGTTCGCATTAAGAGTACTATAATCAACTTCTAGAGAATCACCTAATCCAAAAAAGAGAACTATATAATTCCCATATCTTTAGACCTTAACCATAACCAAAACCAAAAAGGTTAGTAAAAGGTCAGATAATCCAGAAAAGGATAACCCTTTATAAAAAGAAATATATTCTTAATCTCCGAAATTTGTCAAACAAAACCCAAAGTTCAACAAGGATCAGCCGATAAACAATTTATCCATAAAATTCTTCAATGTAAACCAGTATAAGATTGAAACCCAAATATTTGAAGGATTTAGTCACATAGTCTTCCAAGTTAAATCGTAACATTTATCTCCAAACAACATCAGTTGCTCCTAAAGTCTCATATTGAAAAGTAATTAACCTAATCACATATCCTCCATGATAGGTTAATCATTTTCATAAATAACCCAAAATCAACTTACTCTTAATTCATAAAATCATATAACTAGAAAGAATCAGTCAAACTAACCAGGGACTTCACGTAGTCCAGTGGTAGGCGATAAATACTAGTTGCACTTTGGTTGTGGGTTCGATTCCCGAAGCTTTCTCCGACGCGACGGGTAGTCACACAGTCTTTGTGTTGTCCTTTTTCCAAAACTATATAATTTCAAATCATTCCCCAAAAAGGGATAAAATCATCAAAAATAACCATAACATAATTTAACCTCAATTTTATCTCATGCCATTCACTTCAATCATAACATATTGTAACCCATGATTACCTCAAAAGTAAGGATCATATAAACCCAAATGGTTCTTTATAACTATGTCCACAAAAGAAAAGATAACTATTCCTTGAATAAAATTTTCCTATATTAAACATCAGGGTTACAAATAATATAAAAAATATTCTAATGTAACCCCATCATCAAAAGAGACTTAATACTCTTAAGAATTTCACCATAACTCTTGAAGCCCTTATATGTTGACATCTTACTCATTAAACATTCTTCGTGATCCATTAACCATTCCTTTCCAACTTATTCCGAAATACCTCTTTCCTACAAACAAAATCATGAATCATATCCTTAGATTAGAAAATAGGAAAACAATAGTCATGAAATAGTACATACCTTTGATTGGTCATTGTCAGTTTCTTCATCCTCAATTGGAATGGCATTAGGTAGTGGTAAACGAACATTTGTACGCTCTTGGTGACCCCATTCACGAAACTTCTTCATAGGACATGTGTTTGCATAATGACCATGCACACCACATTTAAAACATTCAATTGATCCCTCAGAAAGAAATTCTTTCCCTTTCCTCGAGTCAACTGGATGCTTCCTTTTTCCATGGCAGGTTCTTGCTTTATGACCTTAATTATCACATCTATAGCATATTTCTGTCCCTTTGAAACATTTTCCAAGGTGTTTCTTTCCACATCTTTGACACATAGGTTTTTTAACACACTTACCTTTATGATTATTACCTGTACTTCCGTAGGGATTTGTTTCTTGCATATATGATGCCTTAGAGAATTCTCCAAGGTTTAGGTGGTCAATCATGACTCCAGATAGTTTGTTGAGGATAATCACAAGAGTTCTCATTGCAGCTCCCATATCATTCAGTTGCTTGCTCAAAAAACTGTCATAGTTTCCTTCACATCCACTGTTACTTTGGTGCCTGCTAGATCCGGCCATTTACAAAAACCAAAAAGGTCAGTGTGAGTATATCAACAAAACCATCATGTACTAATGAGTAAGATAAACACTATGATATACTTACTCATTCACTTTATCTAAAACTAGTACTCTTTCTGAAATCCTAACCATTATGGTAATTTCACTTATGCTTAAAGAATACCCTAACCTCTAAAGTTATCTAAACCGACCATTGATACCAACTATAAGGCCCCAGACTTAAACCTTACATAATCTTGAGTTATCACAAGATTACACGTTGAGGATCTTTTCAGGTTTAGAGTTTTAGAGAATTAGATCACGAAACATGCATTACATTCCACATTTAAACAAAGTGGTTACATAAAAGACAGTATTCATTCTTCCCATCAACGGAAACATATTGAAAATAAAACATGGATTCTTTCTTGTCACATCCTTGACACTATCATCACATCATGTACCTTTCCCTTGACCTGTGAAAAACATTTCAAAAACATGGGATGAGCATAAAAAGATCAGTAAGGGTTATAAAAAAAATATGGAAAGGGAACATGAGTTCATATATACATAAGAATGAAATCATACTTTACCCATAAAACAAAGTCACTTTAACATACCTCATCAAACCATGAATAAATCAAAGAAATCATAAGACATAAAGGTAACTTGAGGCATTCATAACATTATTATGTAGGGAGTAACCCTATTGGTTACGTTTGGAATACCCATCACAGTATATTCCCTAAATCTCTTCGGAGAAACCTTAACGTTTCACTCCTTCACGTTACCCAATGCATTGGAGAGCTATATCGGGCTCACCCGCCCTTAGTTTATCATGGAACCACCTGTTTTCATAACAATGCCCAAGAACCATAACATAAACGTATCACATAAAATTTTCATAAAGGAAACAAGACATTTCCACATTTCAATCACAATATTACATTTTAGTATTTTGAAATAATGAATCCATACAAAAAGAAACCATTTCCAAAACCATTTAAAACATTTAATAAGGAGAATTTTGAATGAAAGTGTCCCATACCACTTGGACGCTTTTAAAAATTTAAACCATTAATATCCATATAAATAAATCTTTAAAACCATTTTGAAAACATGGATATTAATAAGAACAAGTCATTAAAACATTTAAAGCGATATTTTGGTCAAAGGGTTTTTACCCAAATTAGAGACACTTGAATACAATAATTGAGGAATAACATTTAATCAAAACTTTTTAATATCATGAGAATAAATGGATTCATGATATAATATTCCAAAGGATAGTATATACACCATATAATAGTGAATTGGTGCATAACAACAATGAAGTCTCAATAGGGATGTAAAATGTTATGAAATCCCTTATAAGGAAGGTATCTTTAAATTAAGGATAAATCAATATCAAAATTATGTGTGAAAAATATAAATACACCCAATATAATTGGATATTAAGTGTAAAATAATAAAATATCATTCACACATATTCAAAGGATGACATATTCAATAACTACTTGTTGAACCCAAAGAAATCAAAATTGGGTTAAAACGTTCCCTTGGTAAAATTCGACAGCCTAACGGCGTCACTTCAAAAATTCATAAAATGAGTTGAAGAGAGATAAAAAGGGAATATCATAACTTGGACATAAAATTTACATCAATCAAGATATAGAAGAACATATCCCAACATAATAGTATGTGAATTAAAAGACATAACAAATGAAGTCTTTTAAAATGAGGAGGGTGAAAGGTTCCATTACCGACTTGGGTAACTTTCGAAAAGTACACCCCATTGAAGAAGTGTCATAAAATGAATATGTAAATACCCATAAATGGAATTATATTACATAAGGAGTGTAATAATGGGAAGTACATAAACCACTCAAATGAAATTGTGGCAAATGTAGCATAAATCTCCCAGGAATAAAAGTGAGATGAAAAATCCCTTATGAAAACTCGGCAGCCTAACGACGCCACTTAAAACATCCAAAATGGATTGATGAGAAGAAATAGGGTCTCTCATCATAAGAACATAATAAATACAGTGGGAGTAATATAAAATAACATCCCAATCATAAGAAATGTGAGCTTAAAAGGAATGACATAAAAGAGTGTACTTAAAAAGAAAGATGGGTGTAGGATCCCTTACCTCAGGTCCGACTTGACTCGATCGTTCTTTAAAGTCCTAAATAATAAACTTGAGTTAATTTATACTTTCTTATGAACCTTCTTAAAGTTCATTATTCCTTTTATATCACTTATTTCAATGTTATAAACATTATGCAATCATTTACGTTAATAATGTTTGTTTTTTCAATATTTGGTTCTTTAGTCGAAAATGGACTTCTTACAATTACATGTTGTTTGTGTGGTCAAAGGTTCATTATATCCAGAATGATATTCATGATTTTGATATCATATATATCATATATATCCAGCATATACATGTATTTATAATATTACATAATCATTTAGAGGTAAGAAATGAAATGCACCGTTCAAGGAGACGGTAAGCCGTACGTACGCATGAACGCTACTTTCATTTCTATCTCATACTTTAATAGAAATAAACAATAATGATATAGAGGTATATTATAATTCCAGTATAACATCATATATAATAACTTTAAATCCTTCCTTTATACGTCCCACGTATGGCATTAACGAATCAAATCACTTTGAGGGGGCGGTAGTCCGCACTTCCTAAAATGAAATTATCGTGTTTACCCATAATGGAAACAATAATGGAATTCCATAAATGAAAAATAAAAAAGCTTAAGGAAAGAATAAACATATTATATATCATATATAAAAATAGTGACATCATAATGACCACCTTTTAAGGTGTTAAATGAGTATTGAACAATCATCGTTTCGGGAGGTAGAATTTCACCATCCACGGAAACCGTATGTTCTTTAACAATTTGATGTAGTTGTGTGAGAGTGTAGCTCGAATAAATCTTATAAAAACATCCTAGTATATTGAAGATACTGGTGTTGTTACAAAAGAAGTAAATAAAAAGAGTTTAGGGGGTTGGAGAAGCAAAATAAAACAAATGAACATAAGAGAATGAATTACCTTTAAAAGTGTAACTCCTTTTGATTTGAGCCTAAAGGCTTCCTTTGAAAGGCTTCTGCCCAAAGGGAATCCTCTAGGATGAGGAGAGGGATTTGGAGAGAGTAAATGGGCAGGGTATGGCCGAGCCAAAGGCTTGAGGATTGTGTGAAATGAGGTAGAGGTGGGGGCCTTTTATAAGAGGAGAGGAGGGGCACTTTTGAAAATCATGAAACTATTATTTTATTTTCAAAAGTGTTTCGAATTTCTAAGGTCCCACATTGATATATTTCGAAGATAAGATGATAAGGCTTCTAAATATTCCCATACAATTGTTTTTGGAAAAGTGTAGGTTTTAGATATTACATTATCTTTCCATTTTATTTAAATCGTTAAATAATGAGGTTATCGTTGCATCATCATAATGTCGTAATTAAATTAATTTATTTAATATATAAAAATTATAAAAAAAATACTATGATGTAGGAAATCGTTTTATCTTTCTAATAAATATTTATAGTCAAAATTTGGACTTGTGTAACCCAACTTAAAAACTATTTTAGTAAAACAACTCATGTTTGTGTCAATTAAATTTTAACATTAAATGAATATATATTAATGTCATTTTCCAACCAAAGTGGCTCCATGGGGTCCCCAAATTGACCCATGGGTTTTCTTGGTCGGCCATGACTCATCCAATAGGAGTAGGACAATTTTCATGGTGTTTTCATATTTTTATAATATCATTTTTACCTTAAATTACACTAATTACCTCTAATCGCGATTAATGAAAAAAAGTTACTATTCACCAAAAAAATTATTTTCATCCCATTGAACCACATTTTACATACTAATGACAACCATGTATGTCGGATTTTCAAAATTCAATACACATTAGTGGTAAACTTTCATTTAACTGAAAAATCAGTTTGCTTGATTACCACTTAGTGGTTTCACTATTCATCAAAAATTGGAGTTTTTCAGAAAATTACCAAAAATTAACCCTAAGCTATATTTGACATTCCGAATTCAAAAATGATGTTTATATTAACTAATTCAAAGAATATACATAGAATTAATTAATTTAATAATTAACTCCCGCTGTCAAAACAAATAGCGTGTTTTTAAGAAACAATAAGTATCAAAAGATTGATACTAGTTTAAGTCCGATTTAAAAGTGAAATTAATTCCAACAACCACTATTGGATTTAATGGTAAAAATCTTTTCTAATTTCACTTTAAAACCAATTCTAAAGATTATCTAATCATATAAATAAATTAGATTAAAAAGAGGTTTTGAATTAAAACACAACATTTTACACTATTCATTAAAAAATGAACTTTATCGGAAAAATACCAAAAAAAATTACACAAAGTAAAATTTGATGTACCAATTCTAAAGAAGAGTTTTATTTGGTACCAAAGAATATATAAGTGTGATAGAAACTATATTTAATGACAGTTCTCCATCAAAAGGTGATAAGTGAACCTTTAGTAAAAATTAGGGTATAAAAGCCTAAAATTGAATTCTTTCCGCATTTTATGCCTTTATCTTTTATTGGATAAATGTAAAAACATTTAAAAAACATTTATAATCATATTTTAGTTATTTCTATCCATTCCCGCCAATACAACGGCTACATGTTAACTACCATTTAAGATAATATTATTTTGTTATTAGAGTGCAACGTATGATTCCCATGAAACTCGTTGTTGCGTGTTTGGTACGCCATCGAGCATAGCATCCCCTTTAAAGTCATATTAATATTTTATTCACAAATATGGATAAATATGAAAATTTCATATTCCTTATTTACCTGGGTTGTTACATCCTTCCCCCCTTTTGGGAATTGCGTCCTCGCAATTTTAAAATTGGGCTTGGAAACATCCTTGAAAGTCCCACATCGGAACAAGAGTTGGTAAAACAATCACTTTAAAATAAAGAAAGATAAGTACAGAGGTCACCCGAGTTAACCCATACTAGGATTCCATGTAGGAAAACATGGACATGGAGGAGAAAAAATAGGGTCATGTTCTGATGGAGAGTGATAGAAAACATGTTTAGGAGAAAGTTAACAATAAGAAAATCACAAACTTGTGATGGGTTAAACGGTATTCGATTCCCCAGTAGGAAACGTTAATAGACAAAATTTTTGTCTTAAGTTACTTTTTGGTGAGGAATTTATTCATAAGGAAATATAACCACTTATCATGTTGACTTTCAACTTTTACTAGATTCCTTAGTCAAACTCATATTTTTTTCCAAAAGGCGAGTATTTAGGGAGACTTGTTCGCATTAAGAGTACTGTAATCAACTTCTAGAGAATCACCAAATCCACAAAAGAGAACTATATACATCCCATATCTTTAGACCTTAACCATAACCAAATCCAAAAAGGTTAGTACAAGGTCAGATAATCCAGAAAAGGATAACCCTTATAAAAAGAAAATCTATTCTTAATCTCCAAAATTTGTCAAAAAAAACCCAAAGTTCAACAAGGATCATCCGATAAACAATTTGTCCATAAAATTATTCAATGTAAACCAATATAAGATTGAAACCAAAATATTTTAAGGATTTAGTCACATAGTCTTCCAAGTTAAATCGTAACATTTATCTCCAAACAACATCAGTTGCTCCTAAAGTCTCATATTGAAAAGTAATTAACCTAATCACATAATCTCCATTATAGGTTAATCATTTTCATATATAACCCAAAATCAACTTACTCTTAATTCATAAAATCATATAACTAGAAAGAATCAGTCAAACTAACCAGGGACTTCACGTAGTCCAGTGGTAGGTGATAAATACCAATCGCACTTTGGTTGTGGGTTCGATTCCCGCAGTTTTGTCCGACGCGACGGGTAGTCACACGGTCTATGTGTTTTCCTTTTTACAAAACTATATAATTCTCAAATCATTCCCCAAAAAGGGATAAAATCATCAAAAATAACCATAACATAATTTAACATCAATTTTATCTCATGCCTTTCACTTCAATCATAACATATAGTAACCCATAATTACCTCAAAAGTAAGGATCATATAAACACAAATGGTTGTTTATAACTATGTCCACAAAAGAAAAGATAACTATTCCTTGAATAAAATTTGCCTATATTAAACATCAGGGTTACACATAATATAAAAAATCTTCTAATGTAACCCCATCATCAAAAGAGACTTAATACTCTTAAGAATTTCACCATAACTCTTGAAGCCCTTATATGTTGACATCTTACTCATTCAACATTCTTCATGTTCCATTAACCATTACTTTCCAACTTATTCCAAAATACCTCTTTCCTACAAACAAAATCATGAATCATATCCTAAGATTCCAAAATAGGAAAACAATAGTCATGAAATAGTACATACCTTTGATTGGCCATTGTCAGTTTCTTCATCCTCAATCGGAATGGCATTAGGTAGTGGTAAACGAACATTTGTACTCTCTTGGTGACCCCATTCACGAAACATCTTCATAGGACATGTGTTTGCATAATGACCATGCACACCACATTTTAAACATTCAATTGATCCCTCAGAAAGAAATTCTTTCCCTTTCCTCGAGTCAACAGGATGCTTCCTTTTTCCATGGCAGGTTCTTGCTTTATGACCTTCATTTCCACATCTATAGCATATTTTTGTCCCTTTGAAACATTTTCCTAGGTGTTTCATTCCACATCTTTGACACATAGGTTTTTGAACACACTTACCTTTATGATTATTACTTGTACTTCCGTAGGTATTTGTTTCTTGAATATGTGATGCATTAGATAATTCTCCAAGGTTTAGGTGGTCAATCATGACTCCAAATAGTTGGTTGAGGATAATCACAAGAGTTCTCATTACCGCTCCCATATCATTCAGTTGCTTTCTCAAAAAACTGTCACAGTTTCCTTCACATCCATTGTTACTATGGTGCCTGCTAGATCTAGCCATTTACTAAAACCAAAAAGGTCAGTGTGAGTATATCAACAAAACCATCATTTACTAATGAGTAAGATAAACACTAAGATATACTTACTCATTCACTTTATCTAAAACTAGGACTCTTTCGGAAATCCAAACCTTTATGGTAATGTCACTTATGCTTAAAGAATACCCTAACCACTAAAGTTATCTAAACTGACCTTTGATACCAACTATAAGTCCCCAGCCTTAAACCTTACATAATCTTGAGTTATCACAAGATTACACGTTGGGGATCTTTTCAGGTTTAGAGTTTTAGAGAATTAGATCATGAATCTTGAATTACATTCCACATTTAAACAAAGTGGTTACATAAAAAACAGTATTCATTCTTCCCATCAACGGAAACATATTGAAAATAAAACATGGATTCTTTCTTGACACATCCTTGACACTATCATCACATCATGTACCTTTCCCTTGACCTATGAAAAACATTTCAAAAACTTGGGATGAGCATAAAAATCTCAGTAAGGGTTATAAAAAAAATATGGAAAGGAAACATGAGTTCATATATACATAAGAATGAAATCATACTTTACCCATAAAACAAAGTCACTTTAACATTCCTCATCAAACCATGAATAAATCATAGAAATCATAAGACATAAAGGTAACTTGAGGCATTCATAACATTCTTATGTAGGGAGTATCCCTCTTGGTTAAGTTTATAATACCCATCACAGTATATTCCCTAAATCTCTTCGTAGAAACCTTAACGTTTCACTCCTTCACGTTACCCAATGCATTGGAGAGTTATATCTGGCTCACCCACCCTTAGTTTATCACGGAACCACCCGTTTTCATAACAATGCCCAAGAACCATAACATAAAAGTATCACATAAAACATGCATAAAGGAAACAAAACATTTCCACATTTCAATCACAATATTACATTTTAGTATTTTGAAATAATGAATCCATACAAAAAGAAACCATTTCCAAAACCATTTAAAACATTTAATAAAGAGAATTTTGAATTAATGTGTCCCATACCACCTTGAAGATTTTAACATTTTAAACCACTAATATCCATATAAATAAATCCTTAAAACCATTTTGAAAAAATGGATATTAATAATAACAAGTCATTAAAACATTTAAAGCAATATTTTGGTCAAAGGGGTTTTACCAAAATTAGAGACACTTGAATACAATAATTGAGGAATAACATTTAATCATAACTTTATAATATCATGAGAATAAATGGATTCATGATATAATATTCCAAAGGACAGTATATACACCATATAAGAGTGAATTGGTGTATAACAACAATGAAGTCTCAATAGGGATGTAAAATGTGATGAAATCCCTTATAAGGAAGGTATCCTTAAATTAAGGATAAATCAATATCAAAAATATGTGTGAAAAATATAAATACACCCAATATAATTGGATATTAAGTGTAAAACAATAAAAGATCATTCACACATATTAAAAGGATGACATATTCAATAACTACATGTTGAACCCAATGAAATCGAAATTGGGTTAAAACGTTCCCTTGGTAAAATTCGACAGCCTAACGGCGTCACTTCAAAAATTCATAAAATGAGTTGATTAGAGATAAAAAGGGAATCTCATCACTTGGAAATAAAATTTACATCAATCAGGATATAGAAGAACATATCCCAACATAATAGTATGTGAATTAAAAGACATAACAAACGAAGTCTTTTAAAATGAGGAGGGTGAAAGGTTCCATTACCGACATGGGTAACTTTCAAAAAGTACACCCCATTGAAGAAGTTTCATAAAATGAATATGTAAATACCCATAAATGGAATTATATTACAAAAGAGGTGTAATAATGGTCAGTACATAAACCACTCAAATGATATTGTGTCAAATGTAGCATAAATCTCACAGGAATAAAAGTGAGATGAAAAATCCCTTACGAAAACACTATAGCCTAACGGCGCCACTTAAAACTTCCAAAATGGGTTGATGAGAGGAAATAGGGTCTCTCATAATATGAACATAATAATTATATTGGGAGTAATATAAAATAACATCCCAATCATAATAAAGATGAGCTTAAAAGGAATGACATAAAAGAGTGTACTTAAAAAGAAAGAGAGGTGTAGGATCCCTTACCTCAGGTCCGACTTGACTCGATCTTTCTTTAACGTCCAGAATAATAAACTTGAGTTAATTTATACTTTCTTATGAACCATTTTAAAGTTCATTATTCCTTTTATATCACTTATTTAAATGTTATAATCATTATGTAATCATTTAAGTTAATAATATTTGTTTTTTCAATATTTGGTTCTTTAGTCGAAAATGGACTTCTTACAATTACATGTTGTTTGTGTGGTCAAAGGTTCATTATATCCAGAATGATATTGATGATTTGGATATCATATATATCATATATATCTAGCATATACATGTATTTATAATATTACATAATCATTTTGAGGTAAGAAATGAAATGTACCGTTCATGGAGACGGTAAGCCGTACGTACGCATGAACGCTACTTTCATTTCTATCTCATACTTTAATGGAAAGAAACAATAATTATATAGATGTATATTATAATTCCAGTATAACATCATATATAATAACTTTAAATCCTTCCTTTATATGTCCCACGTATGGCATTAACGAATCAAATCACTTTGAGGGGGTGGTAGTCCGCACTTCCTAAAATGAAATTATCGTGTTTACCCATAATGGAAACAATAATGGTATGCCATAAATGAAAAATACAGAAGCTTAAGGAGAGAATAAAAATATTATATATCATATATAAAAATAGTTACATCATAATGGCTACCTTTGAAGGTGTTAAATGAGTATTGAACAATCATCGTTTCGGGAGGTAGAATTTCGCCATCTACGGAAACAGTATGTTCTTTAACCATTTGATGTAGTTGTGTGAGATTGTAGCTCGAATAAATCTTATAAAAACATCCTAGTATATTTAAGATACTGGTTTTGTTACAAAAGAAGAAAATAAAAAGAGTTTAGGGGGTTGGAGAAGCAAAATAAAACAAATGAACATGAGAGAATGAATTACCTTTAAAAGTGTAACTCCTTTTGATTTGAGCCTAATGGCTTCCTTTGAAAGGATTCTGCCCAACGGGAATCCTCTAGGATGAGGAGAGGGATGTGGAGAGAGTAAATGGGCAGGTTATGACCGAGCCAAAGGCTTGAGGAGTGTGTGAAATGAGGTAGAGGTGGGGGCCTTTTATAAGAGGAGAGGAGGGGCACTTTTGGAAATTATGATACTATTATTTTATTTACAAAAGTTTTTAGAATTTAAAAGGTCCCAAATTGATATATTTCAAATATAAGATGATAAGGCTTTGAAATAGTCCCATCCAATAGTTTTTGGACAAGTTTAGGTTTTAGATATTACATTATCCTTCCATTTTATTTAAATCGTTAAATAATGAGTTCATCATTGCATCATCATGATGTGGTAATTAAATTAATTTAATTAATTTCTAAAAATTATAAAAAAAAAATACTATGATGTAGGAAATCTTTTTATATTACTAATTAATATTTATAGTCAATATTTGTACTTGTGTAACCCAACTTAAAAACTGTTTTAGTAAAACAACTCATGTTTGTGTCAATTTAATTTTAACATTAAATGAATATATATTAATGTCATTTTCCAACCAAAGTGGCTCCATGGGGTCCCCAAGTTGACCCATGGGTTGTCTTGGTCTGCCATGACTCATACAATAGGAGTAGGACAGGTGTCATGGTGTTTTCATATTTTTATAATATCATTTTTACCTTAAATTACACTAATTACCTCTAATCGCGATTGATGAAAAAAAGTTACTATTCACCAAAAAATGATTTTCATCCCATTGAACCACATTTTACATTCTAATGAAAACCATGTTTGTCAGATTTTCAAAATTTAATACACATTAGTGGTAAACTTTCATTTAACTGAAAAATCAGTTTGCTTGATTACCATTAGTGGTTTCACTATTCATCAAAAATTGGAGTTTTTCGGAAAATTATCAAAAATTCACCCTAAGATATATTTGATATTCCGAATTCAAAAATTATGTTTATATTACTTAATTCAAATAATATAAGTAGAATTAAATAATTAAATAATTAACTCCCATTGTCAAAACAAATAGCGTGTTTTTAAGAAACAATATGTATCAAAAGATTGATACTAGTTTAAGTCCGATTTAAAAGTGAAATTAATTCCAACGACCACTATTGGATTTAATGGTAAAATTATTTTATAATTTCACTTTAAAACCAATTCAAAAGATTATCTAATCATATAAATAAATTAGATTAAAAATTGGTTTTGAATTAAAACACAACATTTTACACTATTCATTAAAAAATGATCTTTATTGGAAAAATACCAAAAAAAATTACAAAAAGTAAAATTTGATGTCCCGATTCTAAAGAAGAGTTTTATTTGGTCCAAAAGAATGTATAAGAGTGATAAAAACTATATTTAATGACAGTTCTCCATCAAAAGGCGATAAGTGAACCTTTAGTGAAAATTAGGGTATAAAAGCCTAAAATTGAATTATTTCCGTATTTTAAGCCTTTATCTTTTCTTGGATAAATGTAAAAACATTTAAAAACATATATAATCTTATTTTAGTTATTTCTATCCATTCCCGCCAATACAACGGCTACATGTTAACCACCATTTAAAATAATATTATTTTATTATTAGACTGCAACGTAAGATTTCCAAGAAACTCGTTGTTGCGTGTTGGGTACGCCATCGAGCATAGCGTTCCCTTTATAGTCATATTAATATTTTATTCACAAATATGGATAAATATGAAAATGTCATATTCTCTATTTACCTGGGGTGTTACACTAACCCCCATTTTTTGTTGACCATGATTTTCTTTTTATTCATGGAGTGAATGTGTTTAAGACAACAAGATGCATTTATTCTACACCTCGTACCTTGTACTATTAGGTGATATTTCTAAAGAAATATTAATTATGTCAGTGCGTTTAAAAGACTCAAATATTATTGTTATAAATTAAATTCAAAAATGATAAAATATATTGAATAACGGCATCAGAGTATATTTAGAAATGGTGTCACATGGAAATGATGTCACTATTAGACATTGTCTTCATCTTTTCCTTTGAGTGGTGAGAAAAATATGATGACATATTTATATAGATATCAAGAACCAATATCAAATATGTGGTGTTAGGATCATGGTGTCTAATCTTCTTCCAAACATCAAACGATGTCTTAGAAAGGAACCAATGTCACAGACTTCGACAGATCTGAAACTAGTTTTGGTGTCTGGTCATAGTGCCTTGTTAATGGTGTCTGGGTTACTGTGTCTGGGTCATAGTGTTTGGTCATGATGTCTAGTTCACGATGTTTGGGTTAGGTTTCTGGGTCACGGTGTCTTGTCACGGTGTCTGGGTCACAGTGTCTGGTCACAGTGTCTGAGCCACAGTGCCTGGTCACAGTGTTTGTGTCCTTTTCTAGAAAAACAAAACTGGTGGTAGACTCACAATTTCTCAGACATAGCCAAATATTTGTATATAGACATAAGGAGTAATATCCAAAGAATAAATTAGACAAAATCATTCATAAAATAAATTCATTATAAAACAAATTAACTATAGTTTACACAAATCAGACATGCTTTTTAGCAATTAAGACCTTGAATAGGTTTATTTAAATCATAATGAAACCAACCATATGTACACATGATTTGAGACGGATTAAACATGATTAACAAGCATTAAAAAATATATAGGACTTGTGATCATTAAAACATGATTATCACATGAGGAATCCAAAAATCTTCTCCTTTTTGGTGATCACAAATCATGTGTGTGAGATATATGTTCTTAGTTTGCATTTAGAGTTCATGAGTGCATGTATCTCTCTTTCAATGTGCATTTAGAGTGCATGTCTCTCCCCCTTTGGGGATTATCAAAAAGGGAATAAAAATAAATAAAAGAGGAGACCATAAAAGTTTATAATGAATTATATTGAAAAAGAGGTGTCATTATAATCAGTAAGTAGCAGAAATAAAAAATATCCTTATCCATAGAGAGTGTTCACTTTTCTTCAGCACTGGATATATTTCCTTTTCCCTTGCCAAAAACATCACTAGAAGCCACATGATTAGAGATAAAAGATGAAGAAGGAAGGGAACCAACTGATAGAGAAGTTATAGGGATACCTTCAAAAACAAAATGGGCCAAGGTATGTATGGTAGAGGAGCGAGGTAATTCTTGGTCAATGATAACAGGTCTGATCTGACTCAGTGCCTGAGAGACAGACATAGAGTTAGAAGCAAGGGTAGTAGATGAGAAGGTATGCAAACCAGGTCATAAGGGTTCAGCTGTAGGAGACACAATATCAGTACTCTGTACATGAAGATAAGGCCTCAAAATCATGATGAAGTCAGTAATAATATCACCACCATACTGCCTCACCTTCTCAAGGTCATCCTTGTTTTCCATGAACTTATCCAATAAAGGAGTGAAATGATTCATCTTTTGAACAATAGTTTTCAAATCATGAGTGACATGATAGATTTTTAAGATTCTCTACAATGTAATTGAAATATATTATCATATAATTCTAAGGGAAATTATTATTGAGGTAGAAATACACCTTTTTAGTAATTTCTTCTTGAGAATCACTAGCAATTTTGGAATGAATTATTACCAGATCAAGAACTCTGTCACTATTCTTGAAAACCACAGATAGAGACTCTTTGTAAAAACCACTGATCATTGTTTTACGTTCTTCTGGAACAACTGTTCTGAGCAGATCACTATCCACGAAGGATTGAGATTACTGTCTAGATGCACTAGAAGCTGTAAAAAATGAAGTAAGAGACTCCAATTGATTCAGACCTTTATCGAGACAACCCTTATACTCATCAGTCAACTTGTTAAAACCAATATCCAGATCGCACATTTCATGAACTATTTTCCTGTTTCTTGAATCCAATTTTTCAGTTAAGGAGTTCAGGTCAGGCTGAATCAGGGAGGCAACGTCCTATGGAATCTGACAACTAACATCCTCAACAGGATGAGCAATAGGTTCTGGTCTTGATTTCCTCACTCTCTGCATATATTCATCCATATATTTGAGAGACTTCACATCATCACATAGATGTTTATTCTCAACTCTGACCACATGAATTTCATGAATTATATTGGGCTAAAACATCCATATAATCATTAATAATAGTAGGGAAATATCTCTTTTACTCAATTTTTTCACAGGAGAAGGTTGAGTGTTCATGAGCTTTTCACCTCTATCCAACAAATTACCTTTAAAGGATTTCAAATAGTTGTTACTCACTAAGGTAGAAGGATCTTGTGAATGTTCAAGAATAGTAGCTAAGACAGGCTCAGGTTCCTTTACAGAGACAAAATCAGAGACTCATATCAATTGAAATACAGTAGAAAGGTCTATACCTTTAATTGAGATTTCTTGGGAATCTTTCACATCAAAATAGCTAAGGAATTTATAACATGTATCTACAGAGCTTGGATCAATTAGATTACACACATCAACATTTTTACAGATTTGGGTTCTGCTCCCTCTCAATAGGTGAATCTCTTACATGACTATGAGATTTAGATACTTGATCTATTTCCAAAATTTCCTCCTCAATGGATTCACCCATTTATTTTCTATCTAATTAAAAGGCTTAGTCCATTCTTTCTTCAGCAAATGAGATAATCTCATGAATAGCATCATTTTATAGGTGTTTCTCCAGAGAATCATCATTATCAAGAAAAATATATTCTTGTAGATGTTCTTATATAATACACTTTTCTCTTACACTAATAGAAAACTCTTCTTTAGATTCATGTTCTTATTCTAGATCCATGATATCATCCGGAACAGGTACTTCCTTCTCAATTAAAACTTGAGGAGTGGGTTCACTACCTACATATTCAAGGACAATTTTCCCTGTAGGTGAAACAAATTCTTCATCTTATTCCTTAACAGGATAGTTAGAAATCTCATCTGGTTCCAAACCAGGATCAGAGATATCCTCAGGTCTTGAGGAATTCTCAACCAGATTGAACTTTTCAGAGACCCTCCCATTATCCTCTACTCATGCTTTTCTCCACATATTCCATCTAATTTTCAATCTTTTTAATGTAACTTTTGAGATAAAAAATTCATAGTCCTTAATGAATTCTTCATCTGGTCCAACCAACCCATTAACATGAGGCATAGAATATATTAACCTTGAGTAGAATAGGGAAGTTCACTTTGAGGTTTTCTTTATAAAATCACACATATGAAGTATAACATACTTTCATAAGTTGATATTGTGTCCATTTTTCATAAAATGTACTAAAAATATATACTGATAGTTGAGTGTACCAAAATCTCCTTTTCTTCGACTGATCAGATTCTGAACAAACATAAACAAAAGTCTCGTTTCACCATCTAGCCCTGCAGCTATATCTCTTCTTTTTTGTTTCATTTCCTGTCAAGCTTCCCAAGGATTCTTTTAAAACAATGATCTGACTTGGAGGTGGAATACCTCTCTGTTAGTCCTCAAAAATACCCTCATGAGGTATCCTTTGGCAGGAAAACCATAACCTCAAATAAAAGGTACACCTTTGGGCATTGATCTAGATTCTCACAACAAAACCATCTTCTATATCAAAATAGAATTGATCGAACTGATAAAACTGAGAAACTCGCTTTCGATAAATAGTTCTTTTCTCTTCTATGAACCAATCCATACATCCTTTCTCTTTTATTACTTTTAGTACTAAATACATACGTGACAGCAGCCTCTTGGGGAAAATTTTCATTTCTGTTACCACTATTCTGTTCCTCATTTTCGGATTCAAAGGACCTTTCAGGGCTATATTTGGTATTATTTTCATCTTCTTCTTTGATCGTTGCTTATCAGAAGTTGATGCCAACGGTCGTTTCATTCTGTGTATTCAATAAAGGTTTGAGAGATAGAGAAAGGTTAGAGGAGGGGTTACAGTTTAAGATAATAGAGCTTGGGTGAAGAAAAGATGGAAACTTTTATCGTTTTTATCATTTTAAGGATATTAAGTGTCACAAAATCAAAAGAAAGTGAATGTAAAAGAATAAAATAATTAATTTCCATGATACAGGTTATAGTATGTAATTAAAAGGATAAAGTGTTTTTATGGTGAGACCATAACATTCTTTCACTGTAAGACCGGAACAGGCTTTCACGGTGAGACCATAATGGGTTTTCAAGGTGAGATCGTAAACATGAAATGACAAATTTTAATAAAATAAACTATAGAAATGTAAGAGTTAGATAGTAATATTAATACAATTACTTGTCAAACCATAACTTTGAAACAATAAGCTATGAAATAGTAAGCTGTGATACAGTACACTAACTACTTAGGATTTATCATTCCAAATTCATGTATGATGTAATATATTCTTTCATAATGTAATGGTTTAGTGAATATATTAGTGAGATGATATTCAGTTCCAATGAATTCTTAATTGATATCGCCTTTTTGATAATGGTCTCTCCAAAATTGATGTCTTACATCATGATGTTTTGTCCTAGAGTGTGAAACATCATTTTTTGAGATGTTAATAGCATTTGTTTTGTCACAATTTATAGGTACATTCCTGACATGATATCCATAATCTAGTATTGTGTGTTTCATCCAAAAAATTTGTGCACAACAACAGCCAACAGCTATGTACTCAGATTCAGCAGTAGATAATGAAACAGAGTTTTGTTTCGTACTACAACATCTTACCAGTGACTTGTCTAAAAAGTGACATGTTCTAGAGGATCTTTTTCTATTTCTCTTACAACCATTAAAGTCACCTTAAAAAACACTAACTCAAATTATTGTCCTCTGGGATAGAATAGTCCTTGATTGGCTGTATGATTGATGTATTTGAATATTCTTTTAAGAACATTTAAATGACATTCCTTAGGATTTTCTTGAATACAAGCACACATACACACACTAAACATAATGTAAGATAAGCTAGCAGTTAAGTAGAGTATGCTTCTAATCATTCCACTATAAGTGGTTTGATCAACTAAATTTCCATCTTCATGAAGATCCAAATTACATGTAGTACTCATTAGAGTTTCACTAATTTTAGTGTAATCCAAGCCATCACATTTTAGAAGATCTCTAGTATATTTTCTTTGATTTAAAATAATACCATCATTAATTTGAAAGATTTTAAATCCAATAAAGAATTTTAGTTCACCAATTAAACTCATTTCAAATTCTTTTTTGCATCATTTGTGAAAATTACATACAAAAATAATTTTTTGAAGATCCAAAGATAATATGATCTATATAAATTTGAACTACTAAAACAGCATTTGAAATTCATTTTATAAAAAGGGTAGGATAAACTATTCCTTTTTTAAAAAATTTGTAAATATGAAAAGTACTTAATATATCGTTCCTAGAACTTGGAGGTTTATTTAAACCATATAAATCTATTGATAATTTAAAAACATGATTTGGAAAATGAGGATTTGTAAAACCAGGGGGTTTCTTAGTAAAGACATCTTTAGCTATATAACCATTTAGGAATGCACTTTTGACATCCATTTGATAAAGTATGAAATTTAGATGTGCAACATAAGCAAGCAGAATTATGATGGATTTATGTCCCGCTACTGGTGATATGGTTTCCTCATAGTCAATTCCTTCTTCTTGACTATATCCTTGTGCAAACAATCTATCATTGTTTCTATGTATATTATTATCTTTATCAAAATTAATTCTAAACACCCACTTAGTGCCTATAATGAATGTGTCTTTGGGTCTGTCGACAAGATTTCAAACTACTTTTTTCAAACTGATTAACTTCTTACCGCATAAAAATCCCCCAAAATTCTTCATCGATGTCAATATTAATGTTTTTAGGTTCATGTTGTGACAATAAGAAATTCTTTTCAACCTGATTTCTAAGATAATCTCTAGGTTGAGTTCCTTTATCTAAATCTCCTACAACAGCATCTAAGGGATGGTTATTAAGAGTTCTAATAGCTCTAGAAAAAGAAAGAATAGTGATTTGATGTTCTTCAATAGGTTCGGGTTCATTATGACCTAAATCTAATGAATTTCAAGAACTGGAAGTTTTCACAGATTCCTTTACAAAATGTTTAGAGGATTTTGAATTGTTGTCTATATATGACACTTCATCCTCCATGTTCTCTAGAGTGGTCTTAGGATTATGTTGATATCTTTCATCAAATTTGACATGGAAAAATTCTTCTACACATTTAGTCCTTTTGTTAAACATTATATAGGATTTAATAGATATTGAATATCATAGAAAGATTCTTTCATCACTATTGGATGAAAATTTGTCCATATTTTCATTAGTATTAAGTATATAGACTTTTCAACCAAACACTTTGTAGTATCTTACTTCTGGTTTTCTATTTTTACATAACTCATATCGAGTTATTTTAAAAATGGGTCTAATCAGCAATATATTAATAATATAGAATGTTGTATTTATAGATTCACCCCAAAAATAAATAGGCAATTTATATTCAATAAGCATGGTTCTAGAAATTTCCTGCAAGGTTCTATTTCTTCTTTCTACAACTCCATTATGTTGAGGCGTTCTTGGGGCGGAGAAATTATGACTATATCCATTTTGTGAACAAAAAGATTCAAACTCTTAATTTTCTATCTAATGACCATGATCACTTCTTAAAGATTTAATTCTATGTCCACTAAGATTTTCTACAATTTTAGCATATTTGGTGAAATGAAAGTAGGCTTCACTTTTGTGAGCCAAAAACAAAGTCCAAGTGTATCTAGAAAAATAATCTATAAGAACATAATCATAGTGATTCCCATTTAAAATAGAAACTCTAGATGGTTAAAACAAATCTATTTGATCACGTTCAAGAGGATGAGAAGTTGACACTTCTTTCTTTAGTTTGAAGGTAATTTTCTATTGCTTACCCTTTTGACAATGATTACACACTTTATCATTTCGAAACTCATGTTTGGGTAGGTTATTAACTAAATTTTTGCTGGTGAGTTTACTAAGGGAGAAACTATTCTAGTGTCCTAGTCTTCTAAGATAAATCCAAGATTCTTTGTGAGATACTCATAAACAAGAAGTATTTTGAAATGCTAAAGAATCTATGCAAACGTGGTATAAATTCTCATTTCTCAATGCAGAAAACACTAATTAATTTTTAGAATTAAAAGCATTGCAAGCATCATTTTACAAGTTAACATGAAATCCACTATCAAATAGTTATGAAATACTAAGCATATTTTATTTAAATCCATCAACAAAAAGTACATTGAAAATTAAAATTGAGTTAGATTTATTGATTTGGCTAAAGCCAGTGATTTTTCCATTGGCATTGTCACCAAAGGTGACATGTCCACCATTAATTTGTATTAATTTCTTGAAGCATGAATAGTCTTCTATCATGTGTTTTGGACACCAACTATCCTAGTACCATATGTTTTTAACTATGTTCTTTAAGAAAAACTCCAAAAACATAGTCAAATAAAAATGGATTTTGGTCCCCATATATGTTTTCGTCTTGTAATATTAGTGACTATTCCTTTGGGAACCCATATTTACCTCATATGTTTCATATAAGCATTATGTATAGTGCTTGAAAAATAAACTCTATTTTGTCTTGAAAATCTTGAAATATTATAGAGTTTATCATAATATGAACTAGCTAATTGTTTTCTAGAATTAGGAGTAATTTTGTGTGTCCTAGTTTAGAAAAAAAATTAGTTCTTCGAAAAAAAATTTACCTGGCTAATACCCAATACTAGTAGTATATTTAGGAGATATCTGTTTAGCTAGAATTTGTACCAAAGTATCTTTAACATTAGTACACCTTAAGGTCCTTTTTCTATTGCTCATTAGATAGAATTATTGCATTGTTTTCTTTGTGTAATTTAATATTTATCTCCCTTTCTATAGTTAGATCATATTTAACAGTTGATGTAAGAGAATATTATTTCGTTAAATATTTTTATTTATCTTTTAGTTCATTGCATGTATCTTCAAGAATATTACATTACTAAAACATTTAATAATTATATATATTCTCAGAATCACATTCATCTTTAATATAATAGGAATTATGTAAAAAAGATTCCAGTGTTACCTCAAATTTGTTTGTCATAAAACACATATTGGATTTGTTGTCCTGTTTATTATGTGAATATTTTCAGTCACTTGAATTGTCCTAAGAAGCACTCAGTGTTGCTTTCATTTCCTTTTTATATGTTTTATATTTGTCCTCATTTTTATTTCTGTACATAATCTTGGGATATTAATCCATTACATATTTCATTCACTTACATTCATAGAAGATTATCTAATCTTATTTGTCACATCATTTAAATATTTTTTCATCTTCCTTTTTGATCATATCTTCATTTGAAGATAGGATTTATGAAAAATGTCTTCTTCTTTTAAAATCTCTTAATCCTTCTGGCTAATTGATCCATCTCCTCGTCAAAGTCAGGAAATGATTGTTAACTAATAGAACATACTATATAGGCTTATAATTTCAATTTTTCATTGTGTTTAGAGGTGGTGGTCTTAAATACAACAGATTTTATTTTGGGTTCATCCTCTAATTCTTTGTTAACTTTGAACTCTTCTTCATACATCATTAGTTTCCCAATGAGTTCTTTCACAGGTAACTTTCTGATGTTGCATAACTCTCTAATAGAGATAAAGGTTTCTCTCCATCTATAAGGTAGGCATCTGAGAATCCTCATGATCTGTTCTTTGGAAGTGACTTATCTTCTAAGTGAAATAATTGTGTTGATAATTTCGTTGAACCAGAGATACATGTCAGAAATAGGCTCGTCAAGTTTCATTTTAATGTTATCATTTTTAATTGTATATGTATTAAATCTCATTTCTTTCACACTAGAAGTTCCTTCATGTGAAACCTACAAAGTATCCCAAATTTCAGGGGCAGTTTTACATGCAAAAATTGTGTTAAATTCATCATATCTGAAGAAGATATATAGAGAATTCACGGATTTGAAATTTTTATTGTAGGATGTCTTGTTTGGGTCATCCCATGTGATTCTATTAGTAAAAATAATCTTTTACTCGTCTATAATTAAAGACCAAATCTCAAAACCCATACTTCCTAAATTCATTTTCATTTTGATATTCCATTGTAAATAATTGGTTCCATTAAGGAATTTTGGTCTATTTCTAGAAGAAAATTTCATTCTATTATCCATAATAAAGAAATATTTTGAATGAGAGAGAAATTTATAATTAACAAGAAATTTACAGATCATTAAAGTACATCTAAAATCACTATTGAATAGGTTTAAAAACAGAGGCATAAGAGGAATAAAAAGCACCCTCTAATACCAAATATGGGTCAGATTAGAGTACTCAAGAGGGGGGGTGAATCGAGTATCTAAAAAAATTTCTATTTGAAAAGTATTCATAAAATATTCCACAATAAAAATAAATACATCCCAGTTAATCAAAGTAATATGTTTATGAATGTTTCTCTATTTAAATAAATTCTCCAAAGATTGATTAATTCTCAGAAATCTTAATATTAGTTATTAATATTACTTTGTAAGCATGCTTAATAAGGAAAAACAATTATATCTTCTTTCCAAGATTATATATCGATGTAAATCTTGTGATTTCTGAATTATCCAGTAAAATAAAGAAAACTAAATTAAACAACAAAGTGGATATAAAACAAGTGGTTCAGTATAAAGGCGAGACCTAATCCACTCCACTAGGTGATAACCTACCACCAAGCAGTTTATATTAATAACCTTGATCCACACTCTGGTTTGTGCTACATAATAGTGCACATGACTGTTAGGGCCACTTGACATCTTCCACAGTTCATTGTGGGTATGAACTACCAGGTCACACATGGACCTCTTCTATAATTATATGTGGGAGTAAACAAGTGTAAAAATATATTAGAGAATTGATATCTTGTATCATTCAGTTTAGTGTAGGATACAATGTGCATTTTCATACACACACACGCACACTGCTTGAAAGCTAGAAACAAAACACAAAAGATAAAAGATGATGAGATAAGGTTAGAAGTGATCTGAGTGTTATTCTATGTAGCTCTAGACTTCTAGGATGAAGTATATGTAATAATCAACTCCTCTTGTGAAAAATAGAGTATCAAAAGTCTGGTGATCTCATTTCTAGTTAGAATTGGCTCGTTCTCTTCATAGAGTTGGTATTGCAAAATGTTCTTGAATATGATCTATGGTATTCCATCATTTGTATTCATGAATGCTTCGTGTGTTCTTTTGATGTATCTTGTTTCATGTGTCAGTTATTTTATTAAGAATGCTTTTTCATCTACTATTATAACCCTCAATTGTTTCTCGGTTATGCATTACTTTTTAGTCTTGGAGTGCATGTGTTGAAGACGACATGACGCATGTATTTTTCACCTCATACCTCGTACTATCAGGTGAAATATCTACAAAGAAATATTAATTATGTCAGTGCATCTAAAAGACTCAAATATGATCATTAGAAATTATATTGAAAATTGAAAAAATAGATTAATGAATGGTGTCATAGTCTGTCTAAAAACTGTGTCTCTTGGAAATGGTGTCACAAAAAAATGGTGTCTCCTTCTTTGCATTTGAGAATTGAGACAACTATGATGGCATTAGTGTATAGAGACCAGGAACCGGTATTATAGATGTAGTGTTTGGGTCATAGTGTCTAATCTTTTTCCAAACATCGAACAGTGTCTTAGAAAGGAACTAGTTTCACGGACTTCAATAGATCTGAAACTGGTTACGGTGTCTGGTCACGGTGTCTGGTTCACGGTGCCTAGGTCATGGTGTCCGGGTCATAGTGTCTGGTCTCAATGTCTGGCTCACAGTGTATGGGTTATGGTTTCTGGGTCATAGTGTCTAGTCATGGTGTCTGAGTCACATTGGCTGGTCATAGTGTCTGGGTCACGGTGTTTGGTCATAGTGTATGGGTCACAGTTTCTGGTCATGGTGTCTGGGACCTTTTCTAGAAAAATAGAACAAGTGGCAGAGTCACGGTTTCATAGACTTACCCAAATATCTATATATATACTTAAGTAGTAATATCCACATAATGAAATAAACTTAATAATTCACAGACATAATTCAATATAAATCAAATTAACTATAGTTTACACTGATGAGACATAATTTTTTTCAATTAAGATCCTAGATAGGTTTATTTAAGAATAAAGAAACCAACCATCTGTACACATGATTTGAGACACATTAAACCTTATTAACAAGCTTTATAGAATTTATCGGATGTGTGATCATTAAAACATGATGAACACATGAGGGGTCCAACAACATAAACAATTATCCAGCAATCTTTTAAAAATATTAATGTTTCATCCTTTGACATCTTTGATTCCCTCTGAAAAGTTTCATCTTACGGTATTAGTTTCCAAATAAATCATCCCAACTCACGCAAAGGGTTCCACCTATATAAGGAAACAAATATTATGGTAGTAAAACTATTATGAAATAAGTTAAACATTAATATGAAATTAGGCATTAATGGAATATCATTTTTTAAATAAAAAAATACACATTTGGAGTTATACAGGTCACATTGTGTGTCATTTTATGGTGGGGTTGAAACCTACACATCACAAATGAGTTATTGATCATTCTCCTAAAATATCAAAACAATATGAATGGGGTTTCTTGGTTTTGATTATGTCCCTTATTTTTTTAGTAAAATTAATATCAAATTTAAATGACATACTTGGATTTATACAGGTCAAATTGTTCGTCATATTGAGGTGTGGTTGAATCATACATGTCATAAATGACTCATATATCCTTGTTCTGAAGTATAAAAAAATACTAATGGTTTGGCTTGGTTTTTAGTATGACATTGGTGTTTATTTAATGAAATATCATTGAAAACGGGAAAACACTCATTTTGAGTCTTACTGGTCACATCATGGGTTGGTTTGAGGTGAGACTGTTTCATACACAGCAGAATAAAATTACAAATTGCTCTCCTAATTAATGAAGACAATTAGAGGGCGTTTACTTGGTTTATAGTGAGTGAATCATTTTTTTCAAATATATAAATTTTAACCTGATCACAAACACTTTTAGTCTTATTGGTCCCACCGTGTATCAGATTTCGGTTTAGTTGATTCCTACACATCAGAAATGACTCGTGGGTCACTGTATTAAAATATCAAAATATTCCGAATATGTTTTGTCAGATTTTCAGTATGTCACTTGTTCTTTTTTACTTAAATTAATGTCAATTTTAAATAAAAACACATTTAGATTTATACCATTCACATCGTTTGCTGTATTAATATGTGGTTGATTCTTACATGTCATAGATGACTCATGTACTATTTTTCAAAGGTATAAATACAATTCAAATTCATTTGATCTGTTTTTAGTATGCCAGTTGTGTTTTTTCTACTAAAATATCATTTCTAACCTAAAACATGCTTTTTGAGTCATACCCATCACATCGTGCATCTCATTTTTGTGATAGACATTCATACACATCTAGAATTACATAAGAATAACATTCATAAATTATAAAGACATTCAAAAAGTTTTTTCTTAGTTTTTATTGAGTGATAGATTTTGAGATAAAATGTAAATTTTAAACTGATAACAAACACTTTTAGTCATACCGATCACACAGTGCGTTAGATTGAGGTGTGGTTTATTCCTACATGTCAAAAATGACAATTTTATCATTGTATTAATGTATCAAAATAATACAAATGTGTCTTCTTGGTTTTCAGTATGATATTTGTTTATTTTTTACATAAATTAATGTCAATTTATAATAAAAAGAAACATTTATATTTATAACAGTCATATAGTGAGTTGTATTGAGGTGGTGTTGATTCGTAAACATTAAAAATAAATCATGGATCGTTTAAATAAATTATTAAAATAATAAGAAACTATTTTCTCAGTTTTGAGTATGCCAATTGTGTTTTTTAACTAATATTAATGTCAATTTTAAATAATAACAGACATTTTGAGTCATACCGGCCACATTGTGCGTCGGCTTGATGTACGGATAACATCTACATGTAAAAAATGACTTATAGATTGTTTTTCTTATGTATCAAAACAATCGGAATGAATTTTCTCATTTTTTAGAATTTTAGTTGTGTTTTTCACTATAATTTCATTTCAAACTAGAAACGCTCATTTTAAGTCATACTGGTGGCATCGTGCATTGCATTGATATGAGACTGCTTCATACAATTCACATAGAATGTATGAATCATTGTCCTTAATTATTAAGACAATCGGAGAAAGTTTTCTTAATTTTCAGTGAGTGATGCGTTTTCATATAAAATACCAATTTTAAACTGAAAATGGACAATTTTAGTCATATCGGTCACACCATTCATCACATTCAGGTGTGATTGATTCCTACACATCACAAATGATTGATGGATCATTTTCGTAATGTATCAAAACTATATGAATGCTTTTTCTTGGTTTTTGGTATGTCACTTGTAATTTTTGCTAAATTTATTATTAATTTAATAAAACAATACACACTAAAATTCATATCGGTCACACCATGTGTCAGATTTAGGTGTGGTTGATTCCTACATATCAAAAATGACTTTTGTATCATTTTCCTTAAGAATCAAAATAATCATAACGCCTTTTCTTTGTTTTCAGTAAGGCATTTGTTCTTTTTATTAAAAACACTAACAATTTAAAATAAAAATATACACTTCGAGTCATACCGGTCACATCGTCCTGTTATATCTGTACATTCTTCCATCAGATATGATCCCCATTCATCTCTAAACAAATATATCTCATCTTGTGTATAGAATCCTTTCCAAAAATCATGGCAGTACTGAAAAAATATAAATATTCAAAGGATTAATAAGTATTTTAAATGAAATAGTAATTATCATATCTTTTGGGAAGCTGCTTTCTTCATGAAATACGATCATTTTCATAAATTTAAAAATATAATTACCATAGTCTTTATCATTTGTTTGTTTCGAGAACTGCAGAAACATTGAGAAAGGTATGTAATCTTTTATATGTGTTTGGATAGTGAAATATTATTATATATATCCTGATTTTTATCCAGTCGTAGTACTTGTGATGTTTCTTGTCCTTTTCCCTTGACCTTAGTCCTTGATGTAGATGATAGTCATGCCCCACCCGGTCATAACAAAATCATCATTAAAGGTTAATATAAATTATATAACTAGATTTGTAGTTATAAAAAGATGTGTGTAGTGTATTAAAAATTGACAAACGCCAATATTTGTGGTCATTTTGTTGGATATCAATGCATTACATCCAAGAAATAAATTTCTGGAGTATCCAAATTGATGGCAATAAGCATCCAATGCTGCCAAAAAACACAAAAAAGAATAAGTAATGAAAGAAATTAAAATATATTTGATATGATTAAATAGTACAGTTTTACCCATGCATCATTGGTATTATGAAGAACCTATCATCCATAATTTTAATGTTAAACTACTTGATTAGGCATACCACTAGTTCACCATCTTTCTTGGATTATATATATGTTTGTGTTGTAGATGTTACTTGAGGACTAATGAGTCCAAATTTTTTTATGGGTAAATTCATTAATTTTTTTTTCATAAATACGCTTGTGAAAAATATGAAATTTATTTAGTCATAATTATCATAGTATATCATCTTTGGTAAAATAAAATCATGAATGCATACCTCATGTAAACATTTACAATGAAGCCACCTAACCAACCATACTCCAAGATTTCAGTTACATTATAAAAACTAATGAAATATGGATCTTCCCTACTGTGCATATTTTCAACAAAATTAATTTTGTGAACAACATCATCTTTCATCATCGCATTCACATGAATCTAAAATGATAGTAAATTCCGATATAGAATGGGTAGGTTTACGGTTCGGTCGGTATAATTTTTTTGTTGGTCGGAGAGGTTACTCAAGAGGGGGGTGAATTGAATTCCAATTAAAATTTCTGTTAAAATATTGTCTAGTTAAAATCCCCCGATTTATAGAATAAGTTAAACTATAGTGAATTTATATAGATTGTAAATGTTCACTTAGCTTCTCAATGATTTATTATGTCTCAGTTAATTTAACCACAAGATCAAACTATATTTTGAAGCTAACCTATTGATTTACAATACGTGTAAACACTTTCTAATTTAACTATCAATGTAGCTTCAAAATAGTTTTGTATTTCAAAGTAATAGCAGTGGAATAAATAGGATATATGTAGTATACATTAAAATTAAATAAAATATACACAGTAGATATAAAAAGAGTTTCAACATCAAGCTGAGACTTAGTCCACTTAAATATATATTAATTTTATCCACACCCTGGATCGGGGTTAACAACAGTTTTAAAAAACTGTCCAGGCCACGCAGGGACCTCTACCACTGTTCTTCGTGGGAAACAAAACAAAGACCAGGTCACACAAGGACCTCTTCCACAGTTGACGTGGGTAAACAGAAGTAAAGAGATTTTGAGTGAGGATTTTGATATCCTCTAGTTCAGTGCAAGAGAAAGTGTGTGTAAAGATATACATAGTACACCACACTGCTCGAAAGTTAATAAATAAATCACATAAATAAGATAGATGAGAGTTTAGAAAGATCTAGTGATTAACAATGTAGTTGTAGACTCGTTGGATGCAGCATGAATGCTTCTGAGTCCTTCTCTGGTTTTTCTGTTGAAAAACAGTGTGTCGTAGTTCAGCATGTCTTCTTCAGGAGTGAAAAAGATCTCTTGATTTGTCGTGTATTCTTCATCAGTATTGGATTGCACTCATGAGTGTTCTCTGAAGGACTTGCAATCTCTTTCTTGTTCAGCACAGTGGACTCGGATGTACGTATGTTCTTCGTGTTGTTTCTTGTTGATTATTGCTTCTCGTTTGTTCCTTGTTTCTTGTTTTTTTTCTACACGTGTACTGCATCTCAGTCTTTCTTATATTCCACGAGTTCTGGTAGTATGAATGATTCCCTTTTCATAGGTATGAGATACAGTTTCCTGACATGCCAACAACTATCATTAAATAACATTAATTGCATTAAAAACAACATATATGACCGTTAGCATTATTTAAATAATATTGATAAAAACTTAAGAAACGATGTCACAGTGATTATGGAAATGGTGTCTTCTTTACGGTATGTGGTTCACGGTATGAGATTCATGGTGTGTCCTTCACGGTGAGTCCTTCACGGTGAGTCCATACTTAGACAAATATTTGTATTTGGACTAAGACAGTGATATGCAGAATATGGATTAAGGTTAATCATTATAGATTAAGAGAATGTGAATCATAAATATAAAGGTGTGATAATATATGTGAGAATTGTGATCGTGTATAAGACTTGTAAATAATAAAGAGAGTAATTAACATCCATAAGATTTGTTATTATAAAAACATGATGTGTAGCTATTATAGAGATTGAAGTGCATTAGCAAGATGTGAAATGAAGATCAAGATTAATTAACAGTAAAGAGATTTGTGATCATTAAAACATGATTAACACATGAGGAGTCCAACAATCTCCCCCTTTTTGATGATCAGAAATCATATATTGGTAGAATATAAATGACATGTAATATTATAGTAACTAGCACAGAAAAAACATCATAGAACTAATACTTTTAGTTTTTATCCCCCATTTATACTATTATAGAACCGACACATGTAGTTTTTCTCCCCCTTTTTGGATTATCAAAAAGTATAGATAATGAAATGAAACACTGCATTTGGTATTAAACAAAGGGTTCAAAATTCAATAAAACATGAAACAACAAAATACATCCCATAAAAAAACAAAAATAGTCCTCGGACGCTTCAGGGATCCACCTTGGCATTGCCTTTATCAACAGCAGGAGCTGGTGCTGAAGTAGAAGAAGGCATAGATGTGGTAGACAACGAATGTAAGGGTAGACCTTCAAAAATAGATGGAGCCAAAGTAGGAGCAGTAGAAGATCGAGGTTGTGGTTGGTCAAGAAAGACTTGTCGGATCGGAGAGAGAGCTTGACTAACTGTCATGGCAGTTGAGGCTAAGGCAGGTAGTCCAGGTCTAAGGGGTGCAGCTGCTGGAGCAACTATAGCAGTACTCTGCACATGAAGATACGACATCAAAAGATTGATGAAATCAGTAATGATGTCACCACCATACTACATGGCCTTTTCAAAATCATCCTTATTCTCCAGAAATCTGTCTAACAATCTGGTGAACTCTGAATGCTTCTGAACTTGAGCTTTAAAATCTGGAGTCACCGGAGGGATTCTCAAATTTTCCACAAGATATCTAAAGTGATCTATCATATCACTTTTAGAGAAAATCCGGGAAACATACAAATCTATTTTCATGGAGATCTCTTGTTGAGCATCATTGGCTATCTTAGAATTAATTCTAATCAAGTCCAATGATCTATCACTGTTCTTAATCACTTCTGACAAAGAAGATAGATCCAAGCCACTGAAGGCATTCATAAATTCTTCCTTTATTATGGATGTCAGCATAGAATCATCCAAAGATGTTGTGGAGGTCTGACCAGAAATAGGTGAAGCCTAGACAGCTTCGGTTAGAACTGTGAGCTATTTCAGAACTTTTTGCAGACATCCAGTGTATTCATATGTAGGCTTATTCATATTTTCCACAATCTCTCTCATGTGTTCCATCATCTTGGTGTGCATTTTCCCAATATTTTCATCAATAGATAGTAGGTATGGATGAACTTGAGACACAATCTCCCTAGAAAGGAGGGAATCATAAGACTCGAGAGAAACATAAACAGGTGCAGGGGAAGAAATATGAGTAGGCTCTGATCTCAAAGATAACTCATTCTGTAGACTTGCTACCATACTTTTCAAATTTTCAACAACAACACTCAGCAGCTTATTCTCTACTATGACTTCTTGAATTTCTCGGATCATCCTTGGTTGAATATGCAAGATAATATTTTCCAGGAGAAATGATGCATCTTGTTGACTTAACTGAGTCACTGGGCGAGGTTGAGTGGAGACAATTTTCACAACTCCAACTAAAAAAGTCTCTTCAAAAACATTCAGATCATCTTTGGTCACAAAGGAGTAAAGATTAGTTAAGGATGCAGGTAAAGGTAATGGTTCAGATTCTGGTTGAGGTTCAGAGTCATCTTCAGAATCATATTCTCATTTAGATTGAGGATGGGGCTCTGGTTCTAGTTCTGAATGAGCTATGGACTTCAGTTGAAATAGAGAAGAATGATCCATTCCAGTTGCAGTTACTTGCTGTGTCTCATTCACATCATAAAATCATGGGAACTCATACCGAGAGTGCACAGAGTAAGTGATAGAAGGTTGAGAAGCTTCTGCAGATCCAGCTTCCACAATATCAAGGTTTTGAGGTTCCTTCCCCTCAACTTGTGCTTCCCTTCTAGATTCTTGATGTTCAGAAACATGGAAAAGGGTCCACAGGATCATCCCTAATCTCTTCAGAAAACTCTTGCCTTGCCAGCTGAAAGGCAATTTCCATTCTTTCTTCAACAGATAGAATAATCTCAGGAACCGATTGTTCCACTGGATAAGCTTCTAGACTTACTTATTTCTCAAAAGAAGTATTCTCTTCAACAAGATCTGCCTCTATGGTTTCTTAATGCTCTGAAACAGGAAAAACCAATTTCCTTGCTGCATTGGGATGTGCTTCTTCCTCATGAAGAACAACTGAAGGATCCTTAGTCCTTTCCTTTTTAACAACAACTTCCTCTCCTTGAGGTATTTCAGCAGGGATAACATCAGGGACAATAACCATTTCCTATTCAACCGGAACTATTTCCATTAGAGTTATTACAGGATCTTCTCTAGGTGGTACTTCAACTGTTACTTCTTCTTGTTCTTCTACTTCTAAATACACAGCCACTTCATCTGGTTCCAAACCAGGATTAGCTAGGTTCTTAGGCCTTCTCAGATAGTCAACAGGATTAAACTTGTTATACTGTTGATCACTATCCTCAACCCATTGCTTCTTCCAGGGATTCCAGCTTATCTTTATCCTTCTGATGATAGGAATGGATAGGAAGAAATCAAGGTCCTCTAACTTTTCTTCATTCTGTCCAACCCTCCCCTTTTCAACTAACATAGCTGAAATCATCCTTGAATAAAACAAGGAGGTGTATTTGGAAGTTACTTTGATCATCTCATAGATTTGGTTGATAACATACTTACATAGATTGATCGTATAGCCATTCTTCAATAGGTGAATCAGGAACATATCCTGATACTTCATCACAACAAAATCCCCTTTTCTCGGACTAACCAAATTCTGAACAAACTTGAATAGAAGTCTTGTCTCCCCATCTAGTTCAGCAGCTATGGCCCTTCACTTGGATCCATTTCTAGTTAGACTTTATAAAGCGGTCTCCAGGTCAAAGTTTTCGGTTTTTGGAGGAGGGTCTCTCTGGTAATCTTCACAAAATCCTTCATGTGGAATTCCTAGGCCTGCAGCCCACAGCCTTGAAGAGAAAGAGCACTTATGACCATCGATCCAGCTGGTCACCATAAATCTTTCTCCACACTCAATAGAAAACTTCACATACTGATAGAATTGAGATACAAGCCTTGGGTAAATCGGCCTATTATATCCAGTGAACCATTCAAGCCATCCTTGTTCTCATAAAACATTGAAAACTAAAGATCTACTAGACAACATCCTTTCAGGGCAGACCAATTTTTCAGGTATAACTATACAACTTACCAGGTTTTGGTTTAGAGGTCCTTCGGGAGGTATCCTCAGTATCCTTTTTTGTTTCTTAGAGCGGCGCTTCTCAGACGAGGGTGAAGATGGACGCTTCATCCTTGGCATTCACTGAAGGTTCGGGCGAGAGGGAAGAGAAGGTTCAGGAGAGATTTCGGGTAAGAAATCGAATGAAACCCTTATGTTTTAACATTTGGGAATGTCAAACGTCATAAAAACAAAAACGCAGGAAATCAAATAGTGGTGAAATAAAAATTACCATGATACGGGTTAAAATAAAAATAAACATAATTCTCACGGTGAGACCGTGAGTAGTCATTACGGTGAGACATAAAACTAGTCATCACGGTGAGACAGTTTGTAGTCGTCACGGTGAGACGGTGAGCATTTTATATAGTCACGGTGCGACAGTGAGTTGTAAGACCGTGAGTATAAAATAGTAACTTTGAAACAGTGAGTATGAAACTATAAGGTAAAGTACAATAAAGTATTAAACATTAAGATCAGTAAGATATTAATTTATGATTAATCATACCAAGATCATGTATGATGTAGTCTAATCTTTCAGGATTTAATGGTTTAGTGAATATATCAGCAAGTTGATATTCAGTACCAATGAATTCCAAAGTGATATCACCTTTTTGATAATGATCCCTCGAAAAGTGATGTCTTACATCAATATGTTTTGTCCTAGAATATGAAACAGGATTCTTAGAAATATTAATAGCACTTGTGTTGTCACAATTTATTGAGACATGTCTGAATTGATATCCATATTCTAGTAATGTGTGTTTCATCCACAAAATTTGTGCACAACAACTTACAGTAGCTATGTATTCAGATTCTGCAGTTGATAATGCAACATAATTAGTTTTCGTACTACATAAATGATACTAGTGACTTTTCTAAAAGGTGACATGTTCCAGATGTGCTTTTTATATCTTGCATACATCCAGCAAAGTCAGCATCAGAATAACTAACTAATTCAAATGATTGTCCTTTGGGATAGAATAGTCCTAAATTGGGAGTATGGTTGAGGTATTTGAAAATTCTCTTTATATCATTTAAATGTGACTCTTTAGGGTTTTCTTGAAAACGAGCGCACATCCACACACTAAACATAATATCAGGACGACTAGCAGTCAGGTAAAGTAGACTTCTAATCAGTCCTCCATAAATAGTTTGGTCAACAGATTTACCATTTTCATCATGATCCATCTTACAGGTGGTACTAATGGGAGTGTCACTACTTTTTGTGCTATCCAATCCAAAACGTTTTAAAAGATCTCTAGTATATTTACTTTGAGTTAAAATAATTCCATCATTATTTTGAATGATTTGAAAACCAAGAAAGAATTTATGTTCACCCATTAAACTCATTTCAAATTCATTTTGCATCATTTTAAAAAAATCAGTACATAATGTTGTTTTTGAAGATCCAAAAATAATATCATCTACATAAATTTGTACAACTAAAACATATTTAGAAATTCTATTTATAAACAGAGTAGGATCATCTATTCCTTTTGTAAAACCTTTATAAATTATAAAAGTACTTAATCTATCATAGCAAGCTCTTGGAGCTTTCATTAAACCATATAAATCTTTTGATAGTTTGAAAATATGATTTGGAAAATTAGAGTTTGAAAATCCAGGTGGTTGTTCAACAAAAACATCCTCAGTAATATATCCATTTCAGAATGAACTCTTGACATCCATTTGATATAGTTTGAAATTTAGATGTGCAAAATAAGCAAGTAAAGTCATAATAGCTTCTAATCTGGCAACTGGAGAAAAAGTCTCCTCATAGTCAATACCTTCTTCTTGACTATATCCTTGTGCAACTAGTCTAGCTTTATTTCTAACTATGTTTCCAGATTCATCTACTTTATTTCTAAACACCCATTTTGTTCCTATTATGAAAGTGTCCTTAGGTCTTTCAACAAGATTCCAAACTTTATTTCTTTCAAACTGATTGAGTTCTTCTTGCAAAGAAATTACCCAAAATTCATCATTAATAGCATCATCAATGTTTTTAGGTTCAAGCCGTGACATGAAGGTTTGATGTTCAACCTGATTTCTGAGAGAAGCTCTAGTATGTGTCCCTCTATCAAGATTTCCTACAAAAGCATCTAAAGGATGATTATTTAGAATTCTAGTTGATCTAGTAAAGGTAGGACTAGAAACATCAGGTTCACCAACAGGTTGGGAATCAACAAAAGCAGGTTCTAGAAAATTTCCAGAACTGGTTGTCTTTATAGCAGGTTCATTTGATTTTTCATTAAGGTCCAGAACAGGTAAATCTTCTTCATGATTTTCAAGAGAGTTTTTAGGCTCATGTGGATCAGTTTTTTCAAACATGATGTGAATAAATTCTTCAACACACTTGGTTCTTTTATTGAAAACTCTATAGTCCTTACTAGAAATAGAGTAACCTAGGAAAATTCCTTCATCACTCTTGGATGAAAACTTTTCAATATTATCTTTGGTATTAAGAATAAAGACTTTACAGCCAAATACTCTAATGTAGTTAAACTTATGTTTCCTATGGTTCCACAACTCATAAGGGGTCCTCTTAAGAATAGGTCTGATCAAGACTCTATTGATAATATAACAAGCTGTATTTACAGCTTCAGCCCAAAAATAAATAGGTAGGTCATATTCATTAAGCATGGTTCTGGAAATTTCTTGCAGGGTTCTATTCCTCCTTTCTACTACACCATTGTGATGAGGTGTCCTAGGGGAAGAAAAGTTATGACTATAGCCATTGTGTGAGAAATAGGATTCGAATTCATGATTCTCAAACTCACAACCATGATCACTTCTTAGAGATTTAATCTTAAGTCCACTAAGGTTCTCTACAGACATGGAATATTTATCAAAGTAAGAACAAGCTTCACTTTTGTGATCTAAGAAGTATACCCAAGTATATCTAGAAAAGTCATCTACTAAGACATAGACATAGTGCTTCCCATTTAAGCTAGAAACTCTAGATGGTCCAAACAAATCCATGTGAACCAACTTGAGAGGTTGAGAAGTTGAAACTTCATTCTTTGGATTGAAATAGATTTTGGGTTGCTTTCCCTTTTGACAGGGATTACAAACTTTGTCATTTGGAAACTCAATTTTGGGTAGGTCTCTCACTAAGTTCTTCCTAGTAAGTTTCCTAAGTGAGTGTATATTTAAGTGCCCTAAACTTTTGTGCCAAAGCCAAGACTCTTTATGAAAATCATTTAAACAAGTAATATTTTCCATGGCTAAATAATTTAAATCAACATCATAATGATTTTCATTTCGTAGGGAGAAAATATTAACGCATTTTTAGAATTAAAAACATTACATGAATCATTTTCAAATTTAACATTAAATCCATCATCACATAACTGAGAAATACTTAACAGATTATATTTAAGTCTATCAACGAATAATACTTTAGAAACTAATACTGAGACAGTGTTACCAATGTGGCCTAAGCCGATGATTTTCCCTTTAGAATTATCACCAAAGGTGACAAAGCATCCATCAATTCTGACTAAGCTTTTAAAGAATGAGAAGTATCCTGACATATGTCTTGAACATCCACTATCCAAGTACCAAGTCTTCCTACAGATGCTCTTTAAGCAGGTTTCCTACAAAACAGATTTAGATAGGAAATGATTTTGGTACCCAGATCTTCTCGGGTCCAAACAGGTTAGCAATCAAAGATTTCGGTACCCAAATTTTCCTTATGGGTCTCTTAAAATTTGAAGAATCAACAGATTTAGAATGATAAACCTTATTAGATCTGTAACTATGAATATAACTAGTTGAAGCATATAAATGTTCATAACTAGAACTAGCAGTATTCTGTCCCGATTTAGGAATAAATCTATTCGTAATAAACTGCCTCTGTCCAGGTTTGTAGCCTATTCCAGTCGTGTATTTTGGTGCAACTTTCTTTCCTAGAATTTGAGTTAGTGTATCCCTTCCATTTGTGAATTTCTCTAAATCCTTTCTGAGTTGATCATTAGACATTTTCAGTTCAGTGTTCTCTTTTAACAGTTGAGCATTTTTCTCTTTTTCAATAGTATGTTCAGTTTTAAAAGTAGTATTGAGAGAATGTTGTTTCTTTAATGATTTGTATTTATCCTTAAGTTCATTACATGTCTCTTCCAGCATATTACAATATTCAAACAATTCCTCACTAGTCATGTTTTCAGAATCAGAATCAGATTCTGCACTATCTTCAGAGTAATTAGAATTTAAATCAGGAGTATCTAGGGTTACCTCAGATGTGTTTGTCATAAAACACATGTTTTCCTTATTTCTGGTTTTAGTCTTAGAAGCTTAAAATTCACTGGAGCTATCCTCAGAAGCACTCCAAGTATCCTTCATATCCTTTTTGTACTTACTGTCTTTGTAATCATATTTCTTCTTGAATTTGAGCTTTGGGAAGTCTACTTTAACATGTCCTTTTCTTTTGCACTCATAACAGAAAACATCATCACTTTTATTTGGGTTTTTTCAATCCTTCTTCCAATGTCCCTTATTGTCATACTTTCCTATTAAATTTGATTTTCTGAAGAATTTCTTCTTCATGTAAAATTTCTTAAACCTTCTGGCTATCTGAGCCATTTCAGCATCACTATCGGAGTCTAAATTTTCCCTAGTTGAACTGTCAGTAGGTAGTTGAGCTTTATCTTTGTCCTTGCTCTTTGAAGAAGTAGTCTTGAAATCCACTGATTTTCTCTTAGGTTCATCATCTTCCTCTTTACTCACCTTGATTTCTTCCTCATACATCATAAGCTTACCAATGAGTTCTTTGACAGGTAGTGCAGCAATGTCACATGACTCTCTGATTGAGACTGATGTGCCTCTCCATCACTCAGATAAACATATCAGAATCCTCATAATTTGTTCCTTTGATAGAACAAGCTTTACAAGTGAATTCATTGTATTGACTATCTCATTAAACCTGAGATACATATCAGAAATGGGTTCATTAGTTTTCATTTTAAAATTATCATATTTAATAGTATAAGTATTTAATCTCATTTCTTTAACATTGGTTGTTCCTTCATGAGAAACACCCAAAGTATCCCAAATTTCAAAAGCAGTTTTACAAGCTGAAATTCTGTTAAACTCTTCATCTCCTAAAGCACTGTACATGGAATTCATCTATTTATAGTCATTATTGTAAGCATTCTTTGTAGGTTCATCCCAAGTGGATCTATCAGTAGTGGGAAGTTTATATTATGATTCTATGGCAGTCCGAATGTCAAAACCTATTCTTTCTAAATGAATTTTCATTTTAAGTTTCCACTGAGCATAGTTTGTACCATTGAAGTAAGGTGGCATGTTAGTAGCAGCACCTTCTAGTCTATTATCCATAACTAGATTTTATAAAGATAATTAAAGAGATAAAAATTTAGAACTAACAGAAATTTAGGATATTTAAAGATGAAACTAAAATCACAGTTGAAAAATAGAGTATTTTAAAAATCTTTGAACAAAAACAAAACCTTTGATAAGAAATGTTGTTCGGAGTGGATACTCCAGAGGGGGGGGGGTGGGGGAATTGAGTTCCAATTAAAATTTCTATTAAAATATTGTCTAGTTAAAATCCCCCTATTTATAGAATAAGTTAAACTGTAGTGAATTTATACATATTGTAAATGATCACTTAGCATCTCAAAGATTGATTAGGTCTCAGTTAATTTAACCACAAGATCAAACTAACTTTTGAAGCTAACCTATTGATTTACAATACGTGTAAACACTTGCTAATTTAACTATCAAAGTTGCTTCAAAATAGTTTTTAATATCAAAGTAATAGCAGCTGAATAAATAAGATATATGTATTATACTTTAAACATAAATAAAAGATGCAGAACAGATATAACAAGAGGTTCAGTCTCAAGTTGAGACTTAGTCCTCTTAAATATATATAAATTTGATCCACCCCTTGGATCAGGGTTAAAAACAGTTTTACAAAACTATCCAGGCCACACAGGGACCTATACCACTGTTCTTCGTGGGAAACAAAACGAAGACCAGGTCACACAAGGACCTCTTCCACAGTTGACGTGGGTAAACAGAAGTAAAGAGAATTTGAGTGAGGATTTTGATATCCTCCAGTTTAGTTCATGAGACAGTGTGTGTAAAGATATACAAAGTACACCACACTTCTCGAAAGTTAATAAATAAATCACGTAGAGAAGATAGATGAGAGTTTAGAAAGCTCTAGTGATTATAAATGTATCTATGGACTTGTTGGATTTAGCAGGAATTCTTCTGAGTCCTTCTCTGGTTTTTCTATTGATAAACAGAGTGTCGTAGTTCATCTTGTCTTCTTCAGGAGTGAGAAAGATCTATTGATTCATCGTGTGTTCTTCAGAAGTATTGGATTTCACTCATGAGAGTTCTCTGAAGGACTTACAATCACTTTCTTGTTCAGCACAGTGCACTTGGATGTACGTATGTTCTTCTTGTTTTTTCTTATTGCTTATTGCTTCTCGCTTGTTCCTTGTTTCTTGTTTTTTTTCTACACGTGTACTGCATCTCAGTCTTTCTTATATTCCACGAGTTCTGGCAGTAGAAATGATTCCCTTTTCATAGGTACGAGATACGTTTTCCTGACATGACAAAAACTATCATTAAATAGCATTAATTACATTAAAAACAACAAATATGACCGTTAGCATTATTTAAATAATATTGACAAAAACTTAAGAAACTGTGTCACAATGATTATGGAAACAGTGTCTTCTTCACGGTATGTGGTTCATGGTATGATCTTAATGGTGTGTCCTTCACAGTGAGTCCTTCACAGTGAGTCCTTCACGGTGAGTCCTTCACGGTGTCTGGTCACGGTAAGTCCTTCACTGTGAGTCCATACTTAGACAAATATCGGTATTTGGACAAAGACAGTGATATGTAGAATATAGATTAAGGTTAATCATTAGAGATTAATAGAATGTGAATCATAAATATAAAGGTGTGATAATATATGTGAGAATTGTGATCATGAATAAGACTTGTAAATATTAAAGAGAGTAATTAACATCCATAAGCTTTGTTATTATAAAAACATTATGTGTAGCTATTATTGATATTGAAGAGCATTAGCATGATGTGCAATGAAGATCGAGATTAATTAACAGTAAAGATATTTTTGATCATTAAAACATGATTAACACATGATGAGTCCAATAGTTTTGATTGGTTGGTTGATCCTTGAGATGTTTTTGATCTATTCATTCTTTTCACCTATTTCTCTATGTCCTTCTGTAATAAAAATTATCGGTTTAGACCATTCTTAATTAAATGTTAGAGGGTTTTCTAGGATTTTTTTGAAATGAATACCTCCATGTCGACATGTTTTTTACAACTTGTGATGGTAATGCGATGAGTGTTCCAAGAGCTTGTTCTACCATATAAATATCTTAATCATTAATTGGAATTGGTAGCTTCAGTGCTCATCTCATGTTTTATGTTATTCATCACATTGAAATGACCTGTTGGAAGTGGTGTGTTCTGTAGAATGAAGTTCTGTATATTGAACACTATATCCCTCAATACAAGGTGGTCGATTGGTGTTGATAGTTATAAATCATAGTCATTTTCACACTGCACAATATCAGTGCAGGAAATTTATTAGTGTCTATATGATTCAAAATTCACAGAAACAACTATTTTAACATTATTTTACCACACCTATGATAGGATTTTGCGGGGAATGGATCGTCTCAAAGATAGTGGGGCATTGGGAGAGGTATTCACATGCTGGTTGTTCTAGAGTTGTTTCTCCCCCCCTCATCATATTTTCCATGACCTCTCTTTCTAATTTCATATGTTCATAAACGATAGGTATTCATTCTCTCAACATTATTATTTCAACACATTTATCCTCTTGTTTTTTTCTCAAAAAATTTATAGGGTGTCACCCCAAAACCCACACCTCTGACACAAACAGCTTTTTCTTGCTAATTCAAGGCCACCGAAAGTATGTCTTCATCCAGTTTGTTTGTTTCTGATTCCTATGAATATTTCAAATATAAAATATATAAAAATATTTAATCATTGTTATACAATTTCGATTTAAATAAATAAAAATATTTATTATTTCATACACAAACAGTTTCCCTCACTTATTGTGGGTTTTCATCTATTAGTATCCCATTTTATTTACACATGCCTCCTTCTGTAGAACATGGTGCGAGATAGGAGTGAAATTGGATTTGGATACATCAATATTCATATAAATATAAGTACATAGTTATACTTCTGTTTTATGTCAAATAAAAGTATTACTATAGATTTAAAATACGAACCAATTTTTTTTCAAGTGACGTGTAACCCATTCATGCTTTACGGTAGGGGTACATTGTTTTTGTTACTCATTCCTTATTTTCAGAACTCATTTTATATATCATATATAATAAACTGTCAATAAATTTTTTTAATACACATATCATCAAAAAACACATAACCAAACACAATATATCTGAAAAGGATGCTCCTCATAATGGCTAGTAAAATCATCCCACGCACTTCGAGATATTAGGTTCGAATAAAAAAAAGGTGGGCACATGTTTTTTTCCCTTCATCATCTTTGAGATAAAATTTTCTTAAAATTGTGTGAATGCATCTGTGAATCCTTCCAACAACCATTAATACATAGTCCTTATGTGAGTCATCCACTATAAATGAACACTACAAGGAATGATGAAGTGTTTGTCAATGTTTAATTATTTTATTTTTTTAGAAAATTAATGAAATGATATATCATAATGTTACCATAATATCTCCCCACATCACTGTATTACGCTCAGTGAAAACATGGTTCCACAACTGTATATAAATTGGAACGTGTTTCCTAATGATGATTCCATTGTAACTACTAAACATGACCTTGTTGGGGTTAACATGTTGGCCCCTCTTATTTTATCCGACCTCATATTTGATTCCTTTCTCTTTTTCCTTAAAGATTTTTTAAAACACCATTAAACTATTGTGATCTTGTTTTTTCTGCTCCGCCAGTGTTTCAGTGCTACCATTTCCTCAGTTTCAACATCTTCAATATGATCTTTCTGAACACTAGCCATGGAATGTGATGCCAGTGGTTGTACCTATACACTAGGAGAATCAGTAACAATAGGTTGAGATCTTGTTGGTCCTCTACACTACAAGTAGCAGAAGGTTGAAAGACCTATTGTGCCTCGGGATTAGGAGGATCCCCATGTAAAGAAGTCATTATCTTAATAAGTGATTCAACATTTAATTTAGATTACATAAAATTGTTAGTTAACTGATAATAACAAAAGGTAACACGGTGTATATTAAAAAATATAACCTGAATATTGAACTCTTTTTTTTAAAGGTTGAAGGGATTTGACCCCACTATCGATTATCCAAATCCCTTCACCTTTGTCTCCTCTAACATACAAAACTCTCCCTACATTAAGACCACTCTTAAATGATAATTATATCACAAGGAAAGGGTCTTCCTTTTATGAATTTTCATCTGACCCTTTAGTGTTATTGGTGGATAATAGAACAATTCACCAGTTTTGGTTGGCGGGATCTAGAACATAAAACACACGTACTTCCACTAATGCCATTATAAATGGTTCTTCTTTGTACCCTTCTTTACTAAAATCATCTTTCAGAAACCATTCCACATATTTTTTAATATCACTACTATTATCAACCCACTTTCATTGAAAAATCAGCACTTAAAAGTTTGTATAATCTAACTACCATATTTTTTTGATGATGCCAAAGTATGACATATTCGCATATATTGAATTTCTATCTGTATCACCAGAAACAAGCATCTCTTTAGCCACATGTGTAACTCCACTATTATTCATGGTAGTGTATTCATCATGTTCATTAGCATAGAATGTATAACAATTAATTACATAAGCATTAGAAGATAATACATACACACTTGGTCCTTTGACAGACCATCAAAGTAGTTATGAAATTGTGTCTATATTTTCACCTAAATCCGTAAATATATGGTGCCAAAACCATTTTATAAACTATTGAATATTTGTATTTGATGTCCATTTTTCATCCCTTGGTGGATTAAAATTCCTATTAATTTCTTTGTCAGTTTCAATATATGGGTAGACCTCCAAACTGTTATGAAAAACGTAAAGGTGGGACTGTTATTGATATGTAATATTGATTGTGACAACCTCTCTTCTAGAAATTAATTCACCCAAAATCTTCCCAATGTGATGAGATTTAGGAAGCCCAATTCTTTCTACAATGGAAAGGGATTTGATACAAAATTAAATGGCCTACTCAACAATATATCGCTCTACAATACAACCCTCTAACCAACTTCGATTTTTGACACACCCTTTCAAAATAATCATATAATGGTAAATGGGGTACATCCATCTACATTGTACAAGACCACATATTCGAATCTTTTTCACCAAGTGAACAATAAAATGAAACATCATATTAAATAATTTTTGAGGGAGGAATATTTCCAATTCATATAATATAATGGAAATTTATCTATCCATACTCAGCAGTTTCATCGGGTCTACAACATTGCTCCATATCGTATTGAAGAAGAAACCAAACTTCCTTAACGTATAATGGAAATTCTTGAATAAATGCGATGTAAATCTTTAAGAATTAGATCGTTCATAAAAACGTTATATTCATGTGATTTTAGACCCTTCAACATTAAATCAGTCATTGACATGATGTTCTAGATATTCAATGAATACCCCTCTAGAAACATTGCGTCATTTAAGAAGATGCAAAACTGAAATATCTCCATCCTGGAAAGATTGTAAGAATCCTAATGATGAAACTTTTGTTTTCTCCCTTCACTGGTGCCAACTGTTCTTGTATTCCCATGTTTACCATGTCCATCCTAGCCGTAATTACATCATGTGTTTTTCTGGGTGCATTTAGCAATGTGTAAATGACACTGTCACATACATTTTACTCAACATGAATAACATCAAGAATCTGTTTAACTTACAGTCAAATCCAATATGGTATTTCAAAAAAAGTTAACTCTACTTCCAACTGGTTTTCTTATGTTTGTTTTAAAATGGTTTACCACAAGATGTGTCCACATAATTTACTCTCTCAAATGGGTGATCACTTGTTAGTAGAGACAATGTTTTATGTTCTTTTTAATACCCATAAAATGATGTCATCCAAGATCGGTACTTATATCATTGGGGTAGAAATCTGTGATGTCCTAGAAACATGGTTTTCGATGAATGTTGCATCCTAATTGACTATGTACCATGTTCGCATATGGTACACCCATAACTTCCTTTAATGACATATCCGGGAAAATTACCATAAGCAGGAAAATCATTTATCATCATATAGAATATGGATCTCATTGTGAAATATTAATTTATATAAGTATCATACAACGTAACACATGAATCTCAAAATAATTTTAAATCCTTGATAAATTTATCCAAATAAATATAAATATCATTACCTGATTGTTTCAGACCTGATATATGCATAGACAGCATGATGTGTTTTTGTTTCATGCATAACCATGATGGCAAGTTATAATTTACCAATATAACTGACCAGGTGCATTTAGTGCTACATTGAAAACCAAAAGGATTCACTCTATCTATAGATAACGTAAGATGAAGGTTTCTCAGCTTAATTCCAAAATAAGGATACTCATGATCGAATTTATACCATTTGAAATAGTTTTATAGGTGATGTTGTTTCCCATACTTATTTATTTTGTCTGTGCTCCATGTTAATTTTCCTACAGTCTCCTCACTTTCATGTTGTCACATAAACATTGGAATGATTGGAATGTACTATAAAACAATCGTGGGACCAGATTAATCATTTTTTTATCGAGAAGAAACACATGTTGAGCATTATCTATGTGATTTTTGGTCCTCGAAAAATAGTATACAGTCATTTGGGAAGACATATATTAATTTATATTTCTTACCCATTGAACGTATCATTTACATTGCATCATATATTCGGCTCTGAAGTACATTATCTTCTGGTAGAATGTCATTCAAGAGAGAAACTAATTCTGTAAAACTACCATCACTCCATCCAATGCCTACTTTCAAATTATACAACTTTAGTATGGTTGAAGATTTTTTATATTTATTTAAACGACTATACAAAGTTGTCTTTGCATAACTCTTTATCTGCTCAAACAATTTTGGGCATTCATGATGATCATCTTCAACTATCCTCGTCATTTCCTCGACATGATCTATATCATCATTCACATCTATAATCATGTCCTCGATACCTTCTTTTTCATTGTCCACACTTGTAACCATATCAGGTGATCCATAAAACGCATTGGTATCCCATCTACTAGCTACATTATATATTTACCCATGTTTATTCGAACATTTATAACCTCTATATATTTCATGATAGATCAAGTGTTCTTCCAACTCATCTGGATTAACTTATCATGAATAAAAACATCATAAACATTGAAAAGGGAATTAAGAAGGGTTATATGCATGATATTTTTCAAACATGGTGAACACTTTAATTCTATATATATACTCTCTTTTCCACCGATTGGAATATATCATGTATTTATTCATATCCGTCCTATTAGATTCTATGATATTAATATTTAAAAAAATAACTACACAAAAAGTTGATATATAAATTATCCAAGTATAAAACCAGTTATAGACTTTATGTCTCCTTTGAAAACTATTTATAAATTCATAGTTGAAATCCCATTAAAAACCCAACCATTTACAAAAATTTCTATTTAAAATGACATGATATTTTTTAAAATAAACCAATTAGTTTCAAACAATCTTTCTAAAAACCCCAATACCTATTTTATAAATCATTCAAGGAAACATCATTTCCCAGTAATGTTAATTGTCTAAAATGAGTGACAAACTCTATATTTTACAGATATTCATTTAAAACATCACACACACATTGTAAAAATGATACCAGAATTACATATGCTTTTAAAACATTTACACCCCTTTATAAAATCCAATAAGTTGAGTTTAGAAACAGTTAACATGCATCCTATGTCCATGAAAAGTTTTTAAATTATTTTGAATTTATTTAAAACCAAAATAGGTATATTGAACTCATTTTTGGGACACTTTTTTAGCGTATTCCCATAAATCCTCATGGAAAGGACTAATATTGTAAAATATAAGAAAGGATTTTGGAAGATTATCTTATGTGTTCTTAACTGTCTAGACTCATAAGCAACCACATAACCATCATTGACTGAAACTATTCAAATCCAGAATCTTGATACATTACAGTATAATCCATTGTCATTACCCAGCTCATTTTTGGTTAAGATTGGTGTTTTCATCAATCTCCCATTAAGATATTAGAAGTGTCACTCTTGAACATCGAAATAATCATATTGAGCTAGAAAAATAAGGTTAGGTATCTAATAATGCCATACCTATTTCAATGGTATTATCATAGATGGAAATTTGAAGTTAGTAGTTCATTCTTATCTCATATAATACAAATATCATCTTAGAATCCTCTACCATATCAAATAGAGTCTTATATACTACCATGCCTTATTCATACCATCAATGTAGGTATTATTTCTAGCCTATGGAATCTTAATATTCATTACAAAGGGTAGTGATTAAGAACCCACTCCAGACTAATTAGTTGATTCCTAAAGCACAACTCATTATTACTAAAACATCCTAAAAGAAATGTTAAAAAGGATTGAAAACCGAAATAACTCCCACATCAACAATAGTGACCCAACAAACTCATCACATACCATCATCTAACCAGGGACCAATCTGAGCATCAAGAAAAAAACAAAATAGGGCACTAAAGAAAGAGATATAAGAGATTCATACACTCCCATCCAAAAGTTCATAAGTAAGGTGTGAGTTAAAAATTCATTGTATGATCTCATAAAGAATTTTCTTTGAATCCCTTCATAATATAGTTCATAAAGTGTTATTTTTAACATAAGTAATAAAAAATATTTTCAGATGAATTATAAAAAAAGTTTAAAAATAATAAAAAATCCAATTTTCAAAAAACCTCCTTTTTCTAATATAAAACCAAAGATAAATAAAAAATTGAAATAAAAATATAAAAAATGGAAAGAGGGCATTTAAGACTATGTAATTCATGTAAAATCAGATTTTATATCTCTTTTAGAACATTTTTTGAATTTTTTTTAAATAACCACAATGAAAATCAATTTTCATAAAACTCATTTAACAAATAACCCATTTTCCCTTTTTAAATAAATTGTTTTAAAATTTTAAATCAACCTATTTGAATGTAATAAAATACACACTTGAGGTGATAAAATGATCATACATATGCACTATGGAAATAAGGAAACATAATACAAAAAAACCAAATGATGGTGAAATATATTAAAAAAACATAGAGAATATAATCCATCTAAGAAACTAAATACTCTAATGTGTCCTATGAATGATGAAACTATCATGTGAAACTTCCTAAGAATCATGTATTTAGATCCTGAACTAGAGATGAGGAACCTAAGTCGATACTATTTAACTTGTCATATCTATGTAGTCCTATAGAACTCACTATGCTCTATCCTGATCAGGGGATCAAAAAAACCTTGGTCTCTTACAGTATATTCTAGGGACACAGAAACATATCAAAAAATCATTCAGTATAACTCAGTACTAAAAATAGGTAGCAAACTCTACACTAGGTATTTCACTTATCAAGATCCCTACTAGTATCCTAAGACACCCATGACATTTTATTAGAGGAAGTGTCCAACCAATGAAAAATAATAATTCATCATATAAGTATAATTTCAATAATTTAAAATTTTACATCACCCAACATCCTACACTCACATAAGAAACAACCCATTTCACATCCTTTTATATGATTCAGAACAAGAATAAGAATATAATGAATCCCCCATGTGGTCACGAGCCACAACATGAACAATAAATGTATGAAGCTCAATTCAGGTTCTCTAATGCTTATAAAATAACATCCATTAAATTAGAAATTAGGATTTTGAAAATGTGCTCGAGAAGCCAATCCATTTCCACCCCATTTGCTAAAAAAATATCAATATTCATCCAAAAACCATTTATCAAAATGCATTATAAATCCCTTTTGGAAACCCAACTATTTTCATTGCATAAATTTTTAAAATAATAGACACTTTTACTTTTGATGGAAATATGTGCTAAGAAATATTTTGTTAAACATAAATATCATTTTGAAAACATCTTAATCTACCATGAGAGTTAAGTGTCTCAAAACCATATAAATAGGAAGAAAGTAAATTCCATTTGTTTAGCAACAGATGAATTTAACTTATCTCATATTCACTTTAAAAAAATCAATGACTAAATAATCAAAATATTTAAATTTCTATAAAAATCCACTCTAGCCTTTTTCAAAACACTTATCATGTGACTTGGCATGTGAAATAAGTCTATGAATACTCTTTAAACCATTTTCAGGCCAATTATAACCCAATAATGTCCTAACATAGGATTATAATTTCATAATAAATCATTTAAAAACATCCATGAAATTTATAATATGTATTACAAGGGAGTTCTAAAGAAACACATACCTCACTCAAGAAAAATCAAAGCTAATACTTATCCACATTAATGGATAACACATAAATTTATAAAGTGACATACTACTCAACCCATAATAACATAAATCCTAATCATTAAAAATCAACTACACAATTCTCTAGTGGCATCACACTTGAAATGCATAACCGAGTAACAAAAATCAATGAAAAAAATGAAGAGGGACACCAAGATAGATGCAATTCATTAAGTGCGCAAACAAGGACAACCAATAACCGCAATTTTCAGTGGGGTATTTATCCAATAAAATTCATAGTATACCATCAATATCAAACTATAATTACATGCGAACAAGACGAAAAAGATGACCAAGATGAGAAAACTCACCAGCATAGGAGAGGCGTGTAGTGGATGAGAGGTGCATGGTAGAGGACTGACACATGATGGATGTGTGGAACACAACATAATAGAGGCGCATGACAGATGGTTCACGCGAATGGTAGAGGAGACGCATAGGGGATAGTAGATGAGACGCACAGTGGTGTGACGTGTGGCGGAGGTGATGTGTATGGTGGAGGGGTAGTTCATGGTCGAGGAGAGGCAACATGATAGGAGGAGGAGTCAAAGTGCAGGGGTCAACATCCACGAGAGCTTGATGGGTGTAAGAATGTAAGAGACTGTTAGAGTTTTTTATAACTCCTGGTGAACCTTTTATTAGTTTTTTCTAAAAATCACTGATAAATGTCTGATTTATCATCACTAAGATAAAACAGCGCTGATAAAACACACATTTATCAGGGCTTCAATATTACTGATAAAGATGGGCCTTTATCAGTGCTAAATAAGTATTGATAAAAGGTGTCTTTATCAGCATTAATGTTGTAACGGTGATAAAGACACCTTTTATCAGTGCTGATAAAGGCCCATCATTATTAGTGCTAAAGAATCGTTCATAAAGATATTATGTTAATTATTTATTTATATTAATATATATATATTTATAAAATTATATATATGATAAATATATATTTATTTATTTATAAAATTATAATATAAATAATTATAAAATTATACGAAATATACTTATTATGTTTATAATCTCAGAATATATATATAATAAATATACTAATTATACATATTTATAATATTATAAATATATAAAACAACATTTCTTCTAATTTTTCAATTATTTATATGCATATGTAATTATTTATTATATGAATATTTATATATATATTTTTCAATATATTTATTTATAATAATAATTTTAAATGAATATTTATTTCTTTTTTGAAATGATTTTAAAATTATAAAACATTAATATTTCTAATTTTTATAATTTTATTAATATATATTTAATATTTTTATAATAATTTTAAATTTATTTAAATATATCTATTTATTTTATAAATATCAATATAAATAATAGTATTTATTTATCAATATTTCTATATATTTATTTAATTGTATATAACATTATATATGAAAATAATAAATATATTTTTTATAAAGAAATAATTATTTAAATAAATTAATATTTATTTATATTTACAACTAATAAATTAATAACTATTTATTTATAATTGAAAATTATAATATATAAATCATTTTTATAGTTATAATTATAAATAAATAAATATATTTACTTATTTAAATTATAATAAAATAATAAAAAATATATTTATAATTATATAAATATATGTATATATATATATTAATTTTTTAAATTATTTAAATATATCTCCATTTATTTAGAATAATATTTATAAGAATTTGTATTAATTTATAAATATTTTTATATAAATATATATAATTCATATATTTTTTATAATTTTTTAATTATTTGAATATATCTGTATTCATATAGAAATTACAATTATAAATATTTATATTTATTTATAAATATTTTTATATATTTATAAATACATTTATTTAGTAATATTATAACATTATAAGTAGTATAATAAATATAATTATTATAATTTTATAATTATTTAAATATGAATATTATTTATAGTTATAATTACAAGTATAATTAAATATATTTATAAATATTTTGTACATAATAATAATTATATATAATTATAATATAGTTATTTATTGTAATTTTATAATTATTTAAATATATATATAGTTGTAATTATAATTACAAATAAATATATTTAAAAATATTTTATATATATTTAAAATTTAATAATTATAAATATAAAAAGTATATTTATTATTTAAATATATTTAAAGTAATTTTATAATTATTTTTGAGAATATAATAGTATATATGGGTGACATGAATTAATTATATACATAGTAAATATACATAATAAAAAAATGAGCCATCATTGCACAACATGAATAATAAGAAATTGTGTAATGTATAAATGAACATTATGATACATAACATATGAAAACATGATCAATATATTTATTGACCAAATTCATTCAAACATATATATTTAATAATTAATATGAATATATATTTAAAATGGTATATATATATTAATTCTAAATAAAATAAAAATATTAAATATAACAAATATAATGAATAAAATAGTCTTATAAATCTTATAATCTAATAAATAAAACTTTTAAATATAATAAATCTAACACCTCAAATAAATCTAATAAATCTAATAAATATATTTATTTATTTTTAAAATTTATTATAATCCTATAATTATATATATATATTTATATAATTATAATATTGGAAATAATTTTTTAAAACCATTATATATATATATATATGAATTATTAAAAAAATTATATTATAAACATGCATTTTTTGTTAATGTAACCAAATAAATATTATTTTTGAATATAAATTACTAAAAACATTTATCATCACTAAATATAGTGCAGATAAATGAATTGTTTATCAGGGCTAAAAAAGGGCTAAAAAAGGTGTACCTTTTATTAGTGTTTTTCTTAGTACTGATAAAGGATATATATATCAGTTCTTTTATTTAGCACTGATAAAACGAGGAGCTTCCCTTGCCTTGTTTTGTGGTAATGTCTTGACCATGGTTTCATAGGAGACAGGTATACCTAGTGTAACAATCTGAAGGTAAACTACCATATTTGGTGTCATCTTGACTGATTTCTAGCCTACATGAAGCTCATTTCCTCCTTTCCTGATGCTAGGTAAGATAATTTAGTAAGTGCGGTCTTTGACCATTACCCTCTATTATTGATTCATAAAGGTACAAATATTAGCAAATATAATTTCTTATATTCTAGATGCTGGGAGACTAACCCTGATTCTATCTATGTTACCTGGTTAGCATGGGAAAAACCCATGCATGTGGATTCTTGGGATGGTTTCTATAATCAGATTTTGAGGTTGAAAAAACACCATCATTTATGGGATAACTCCAAAGCATCTCTGTTCCTTGACGTGGATGCCTTAAAATCAAATATTGAATAACTAGATCATGGGCTTGAATATCTTTTGGATTATGATTCTTTTAGCAACCTTGTCCACATTAAAAAATCATCATGTGGACTTGCTTTTGGAATATGAAAGGGGAGTCAGAGAGATATATCGGGTGACTTGGATTAAAAAGGATGACCTGAATAATGCCTTATTTCAAGATTTTATCAAATAGAAGAAGTATCCCACAACTCCAAATATCATACTTGAGGATGGATCTTTCACTATTGACCATCATGTGGAATGATGTATGGAGATGTCCAACTTCCTTGCATTACTTGTGGATGTTAAACCTTGCATGCAGGTTGGTCATTCCACAAGACACTATGGGATTTTTTACACTATCCCGCATGTGGTTTCTCATGTCCCCAAGAGGGAATATTAACATGTATTGAATGAATAGGAGGTGTGGGAGGAATTTTCAACTCTAATCCTGGAATGTTCCCCTGGTTTAGATGGTTTTTTGGGGTCCTTCTATCACGCAACTTGGGATTTTATCAAGTATGGGCAGGTGGAATGCATTATGGATTATTTCTAGTGGAAATTATTCCTTAGTTTCTATGTGCCACCACACCTATTGTCATACCAATATTCGAGGACCCTTCTTCTCATATGCAATTCAGGCCGATTAGTATGTGTAATTTTACCTATGAAGTCCAAGACAAGGGTTTTAACCAAATACTTTCTTTACGCGTCCAAAATTAGATTTTAGATGATGAGCAGGGTTTCCATCCTAATAAGTCTACCCAATCCATTATTTCCTAGGATCATGAATGTTTTTGGGATATTTAAAATAATGTCTCGAGATAAATTTTTTTTATTATGCTTTACATGGTGAAAACCTATGATAGAGTTTACTAGAGCATCATCATCATAGTCTATAAGCGTATGGACTTCTTTGAAAAGGTGGTGTATCTCTTCCATCATTACATTGGGTCTCTATGGGTTTCTATCACATTATTGGGGAGAAGTTATGGTTTCTTTAGGTTAGTCTGGGGGATCAGAAAATGTGACACCCTCTCCCCTAGTGTGTTTACAATGATCTAGGATTATTTTAGCATGTTCCTCAACAACTGTATCCTTGATGGATGTGTCCAACCATTATGGTGCAATCGAAATATCCCAAGTTTTTATCACCTATTATTTTTGGAAGATCTTATTATTTTTCATAATTGATGTAGAAGTAATATTCATGGGATTTTTCACATCCTTGATGTATATTGCATCTCGAGTGGGTAGGTCATAAACCGTGGGAATAGTGGTGTGTACATATCTAAAAATTTCTATAGTGCAAGGGGTAAAAGGGTTGAAGATAAACTGTGGGTGACTCAAGGTCCTCTTCCCATAGAAAAACATGGATCACCCATTACTCCACTGAAGATCCAAATACAATATTTTTATGGTATTGTGGACAAAATCACAGCTCACATTCTGAAATGAAAAGTGTTCGGGGTCTATCATTACCTTTATGGGATGTCATGTTCCTGACCTATATTTTTTGCAGGCCACATCCTTCCCTAATTTCATGCATGCTATTATCATCCCTATATTTTTGTCCTTTTTTCATAGTATCTCTATTTCTAATGACCCAGATCGGATGGTTTTCACAGTCTCCCATTTTGGATTTTCACCTCAAAGGCCTATCATAGAGTTATACAGGAAAATTCTAGACACAACTCTTGGGGAGGGGCTCTCTGGTGAAACCCCATCATGGAAAAGCTGAAGTTCCTCATTTGGTGCCTCCGTAACAAAGCCTTATCCGCAGATGATGTGGTTTGTAAAAAAGGGAATACCATTGTTTCCAAGTGCCGATATTTCCACCAAAAAAATAAAAATATGTTTCTTGGATTGAATTCAGAAATAAAAATTTCCATTTTATTTTTCTATATGTTGATATTAATAATTTTTTTAGTATTTTGGATCAGAGTTGAAGATATTTAATCCTTAAAAACAGACATAATTTTTTTGGTTCTTCTTTACAAAAATTTATGTCTCTAAATTCCACTTCAATTTTATCAAAATAAAAATTCTACTTGAATATATTTTTATTTAACTAATCATTCATTTATTGTTCCTAAACCATCATTCATTTATTTCAAAATCTAAAAGCTTTAATATTATTAGAGTACGATTGAAAAACTTCTCCATCTCATTTAGCATCAAATTTAACTAAAATATATATAGTATACAAACTAAAAACCCAAAATAAAAAATGTCCCTAAAACTATATTTAGGCTTGTTTCTATTTTCCAAATCATAAAGAGTTCTTAAAAAAAGGAATAATAAAAAGTCCATTTAAACATAAATAAGATTTATTTTCATATTCAGCCTAAAAATATTGACGTATATTAAATTCCTTAATGTGGTTTTATCCATTTCTAAAATATTTATTTTTTTTATTTTATGTTTTCATTTTATAAAGTGTATTTAGAGAAGAAAAAAATTATAAAACCCATTCACCTCGCAACATTTTTTAAATTCAAAATGAATAAATTCACCACGATTATCCCATTTATTAGAGAAAATTAAATAACTACTTTTATTTTCAACTAGATTACTAAAGGTAATGAATTTTTATAAAGTTTCTCGATTATGAAAATATAAATATGTCCTCCAAAACCGACTAAAATCATCATAAATAAAAAATATGTACTTATTTCTTCTAAAAATTATAGTTTTCATAGGACCAAATAAATCAATATGAATAATGTAATGGCACAAATTTTTTAAAATGATATATTTTTTTGAATAAATAATTTTTTTAATATTATATAATATTAAAAACATATAAAATAAATATAAATAATTTTTTCAGTATCATAATTACATTAGTCATATTTGAAAACAATTAAAATACCACTTATTAAAACTGAACAAAAAAATTTAAAATCGAGTAACTAAAATTAAAAAGTATGGATCACACCAATCTACTTGAATCATCGACCCCTCTAAAATTTCTATAGAAATGAAAATATTAGTATACCAATCAATATCTTAAGAAATGAAAATAAATCCTTATGGTGGCATTTTAGAGAATCTTTGACTGAATGAATGATGTGCTATTTATTGTGTATAGACGGACATTTAACCTTTGGGATTCGCCCGTTATTTGTCCATTGGTTAGTATAACCACTGGTATACGTGATTGTAGTAAAATATACCCATTCTTTATTATTTCACCATTATAAATAGTTTTTATATGTAGTAATGAAAAAGGATAATTGATACAAAAATAAGAATTTATGGCCTCCACTAGTAGAGTCGTGTTGTTTAATGCCCATATTTACTAACATGGGAGGTAGGTATCATCACTAAGGTTTTACCTTGAACAAGCCCAATATAATATTTTCAAATTGAAGATTGAAAATAATTTCTTATCAGGGAAGTTCATGTTAGTGGAGATTATCACCCAGTCGATGTTACCAGTGGAACCCCAGGGAACTACAACCATCACACACCTAACCATTAGTGTGTATGCAGGTGTAATAAAGGGTTACGTTTCCAGACCATAGTTACATTAATTATAAATTCATGTTTATAAATAAAATTTCATCAATAAATTCTTCTTAATAATTCTTTCTTAATAAAAAGAATGCTTAATTTAGATGTATTCGATAATTAAAATTTATGTCAAAATAAATTATAATTGGATTTTTCAAGAATATATATACATTTTTTATACTAAACCAAGGTATTCTAGATATACTTTTTTTATGAAATATAATTTTAAAAAACTTTTATTTAAATAATAAATGATAAAATAATTTAATTAATTCGTTGGAAATTTCTTATAAGTGTTAGAAATATGAATGTGACTTAAAAAATAATTTCTTAAATAAATAAGGATTTTTATATTTTAAAGATAAAATTATAATATTTAAAGAATATATCTGATGAAATAAACATCTTTTTTTAAATCATTATGTCAAAATTAGGTTAGGGTGAGTTTATTAAAATTTCTTAAAATAATATATTTTTTATACAATATAAAAAAAATACAGTTTTAGGGTTTCAATATATTATATGAAAATATATTTATGCCATAAGGATGAAGTAATTATTTAAAGACAATAAAGAAGCTAAAATATTTTATTTTATTCAAATTCTATATTTTAATATAATTTAATCAATTTTGAAAACTATAAATTACTTTCTGAAGTCTAAAAAGGAAAATTTGATTTTTAGAAACATTTTTTGTGTGGAATATTCACTCTACAATTACAAAAAATGTATTAAAGTTTGTGTCTAATTTTGGTGGATTAAAATAAATTATAATGTGACCCAAATTTCCATAGCGTTGAGGGAAAAGCATGGGTAAGCCAATGGTTTTACATTTTCCGCATCCTAGTTTTTAAATACATAAATTTGGAAATTATTATGAAATTCATCCACTTATCCTAAAAATACCCACTACTTTATCCATTTCTTTTCATTCCCAATCCATTATTCATGTTTTTATGTTGATTTCTCTACCCATTGGTTCACCCATGGTGCCCTCAATCCCCAATGTTACATCCCCCTATTTTAGGAACAACTCATCAATGTAAGGAAAATGTTTCGTTCTCTTTTTATTCATGTTTTCTTTTCATTTTTTATGTATTCTAATTTCCAAAATAAGATAATTTTCTAGTTAATATTATCTCACTACTGTAAGAAAAATATTTTACGAATTAAACAACCTTTTTCCCACTCATTTAACTATTTTCTAAAACCATGTTTTATACATATCTTGTTGTGGAATTTACTTCTCAATTTTCCCTCGTTTACTTGAGAAAGTGGATTTTCCTTCTTTATAAATATGGAAACATATTTTATTTTCAATGGGTATTTATCTAGATATAAAAATTGATTCTTATGTGGTGATTTATATATATGAAACTGACATTTTCCTTTTGTAGGTTAAAAATGATGTAATAATAATATTTCTAAGCTCTTTTGTATGCTATGATTTTGATAAGAAAATTTTTATTTATACTCCATCGGTTGTTAAGGAAATGATTTATTATGATCTACATGGATCACAGAGAATTAATACATATGAAGGATTCTTCTTTTATCACACCAATGCATTGGGTAAATAATTTAATCTCCAGATATGATGTCTTTTATGATACCTTCATGGATAACCATGGTAATTTTTATCTATGAAACCTTGGTGAAAACCCTTGGTGATATGCTTATGAATGAATCATTTATATATTGTACCCACATTTACATTTTATTATTTATTTTATTTTTTAGTATTATACACCTCGTGTTCTCTTGATCATTCCATAATGATATTCCTCATGTTCTTATTGATAATCCTCATAATCACATTTAAACTATTACCCATTGTGATTCCATTACTAGGCCTCATTCTCACCCCTTTCCATTGATGTATGTCCCCAAGATATGATATGTAGTAATTTTACATAGGATTAACCCATGAAGATATATTTTAACAGGATTTGGAATTGTTTTTTATATTATCATGTATTATATATCTTAATTCTAAGAAACTAAACATTAAAAGATCCTTTATTTTATTCTATGTAATGAAAAGAATTGTAGTAAAAAGGTGGGATTACATAAATAATTTCAAGAGGCTTTATATTTTAAAATTAGATAGTAAATATGAATGTTTCCTTATATTATTTTTCATTTAATCATAAATAAAAAATAGAAAACATATTGATTTTAAAATTTTTGATGTTTCAAAACATGTCATTTCTTTAATAGTATATACATAGAAGAATTATCATCATGTCAATAACTCCTATTCCATATGATATAATATATTTCTATAGAATTAATACACAAATCATTATAATTAGTACACTTAGAAAACTCAATAAAAAATACATTGTGTTTTATGTTTTCATTATATAAAACAAAATCATTATCGAAGAATAAATATTTATTACATTCAAACATGAAATGCATTTCATTATAACAAATATATTAAAATATAATTAAATTTTCTTCCAACCCATCAACATATAATACATTAGAAATTAAAATTGTTTAATAAAATAAAAAATCAACAAATACTCTAATTTTCAATTTTTCTTGTCTCTAAAATTAACAGATCCTCTTTAATTGTTTTATTATATATAAATATTAAGGGATCACTAATAATATATCAGTAGAAAATATTTTCCATATAAAATGTGTACATTAGACTCTTAAGAAAATTTTATTTAGAAGTGAATTAATAAAAATTTGTTACAAAATATATCAAAAGTCCATCAAGTTTAGTAATATAATTTATAGGTTCATAAATATTATTTAGAGTTTTATTGTTAAGTAATATTTAAGAAACATTTTCATCAATAATAGTCTTAGTATGACCTAATTATTGATTAATTTTTAATGAACATTATAAAACATAATGAAAATTCATCTTATATATAAAAAATGTAACATTAAAAACACATCCTTCATATATTTTTTTAGAAATTTTAATGTGAATTTTAGGTATTTTTTTACTATAAAAAATTATCTTATCATTATTTTTTTTGTTCATAAACCTCAAAATTTCATAACTCTTCCTTCCCTTAAAAAAAATTGGATGAAATTTCATTCATGATATCAATTTCATTCTTCATATTTTCATTCTATTTTTTAAAATATCTAAATGTTTTTAAATTTATCATAAATAAAAGAATATGTATATTTAATATTTACATTCCCCTTGATTATATTTTCTAACAAGATTCATGTTTTTCCCATAAAGTTCTTTATCAAACTCTGAAATTTTTAAACAATCATTATATAATTTTTTTGTTTATTTATATAACTCTTTAACACTGGGATATTTTGAACATAATCATATCATAAATTAATTTTAGAAAAATTAATTAACTCATTGATTTTTGATTTAATTAAGTATAATTTAGATTATTATTTCCATTTCTAGAATCATCACCTTAGTCTGACTCTTCAGTACAACTCCATCCATCAATAATTTATCTCTTATTCTTATTCTAATTGTTCTTTTCATTCCTCATATGATTTAACTTTAATCTATATATAATAATATACACTTTATTTATACACTCATAACTATTTAGTTATATTATATGATTTTATTTAGTAGTATTAACATTGTTATTTTAGCTTTGATCTTCCCTTCCAAGAAAATTATTGAACCCCTTTTCATTTTTTATTTGGTTGTAAATGACTTGCTCCAAGTGCATCATCTCATATTTATCACTTAACTGGGGCATAGAATATGAATTGTTTGATGAAAAAAAAAATATTATATTTAAATGGAATTTTTTTCTTCGTCAATATATCTATATATTTATATATTCCAGCTAACTCCACACATAAACTATGAACCTATAAGTTTATACAATACAAAATCCTTAAAACATATACTCTTATGGATGGAAAAATTCTTTTGATTACACATATTTGGTAATTACTATATCATACTTACAACTAGAACTTTATTATCCAATGATTAATTTAATACACTCATACCATGTATGATTATCATGTTTTTTGAGTCATCTAGTTCACTTATTCCTCATTTTCCATCATAAATTTGTGATATTACATATTTATTATTTTATATTATTTCTACATTATATTCAATGGAACATTATGGTATAATTATGTATCCTTCATATGTCATAATCTATCATACTAGCCAAGGAATGGAAAATGACGTTCCATCTTATAAAAATATATATTATATTAATGTTTTTTTAATTTAAAACATACATTAACACATTGATATCAATATCATAATCTATATTATAAATAGGTAGTTTATTTGGTTTGGCATTTTTTTATCCAAGTAACTATTCATACATGTCTATGTCGTTACATCATTTTCAAATTAACATATGTATAATCATTATGGGAAATGTATGGTGGTTTTTGAGGAATACAACATTAAGTAAAATTTATTCCTTGAAATTCAAAAATAATCCTTCCCACAATTGATTATGTAAAAGAGTTTGATAGAATAATAATTTGACATATTTGGGTATTTTTGTTGAGGAGGTAGTATCTTTGATATTAATTTTTGGACTATTTATAGATTCTGAGATGGTGTAGAGGGGCATGAATAAACCTTTTAAAATATTAAAACCAACTAAATAAATAAAAGTAAATTAGAAACATGTAAGTGTAATATATATATCATGTACAAACAAATAATAGTGTTTAAATTAATAATGTTTCCTAAATAAAAAAACTAATAAGAAATTTATTTTTTAAGATGTTTAAATCCATGTGATCTAATATTTACTTTTCACTCCTCCCATATCGTCTAGAGAAATTAAACCCACTAAATAGATAGATTATTCTAAAAGGATACAATATGATTTTAATTATAATTCATCTTTTTTACAAAGAGGAAAAAACTAAAATAACCAACCTTCCATTCTAATGATTATGTCACAACAAGAACTAACATTGAATTGGATTTACAATTGAATTAATAGAACTTTTTTTATTATTTATAACAATAAAAAGACACTTTTTTGAATGGAAAATAACAAAGTATTTTGAAAAAAACTAAAAGAAATAAAATTGATACATGTTTTATATTTTAATTGAAACAAATATAATTTCAAAGAATATCAATCACTTCAGTAGAAAAAGTGTTCAATGTATTATTTGGAAAATGATCACACCGAAAAAATAGATGTTTCATTATAACTTTCAATACCTTCAAAATTATTATGAATTGTGTGTTTCAAAACTTTATGTTTCTTTTTTATTATCCACATTCACTCCATTAGTTTAAATTTATAAACATATTCTTAATTTTAGTTAATGATATAAGATATCTTTTTCACATTGGTTTTTAAAGGCTTCTAGGGATGAAGAACGTAAGGGGAGATGATGTAGTTCACTTATAAACCAGTATTTTATGTGTCTATGATTCCAAAAATTGTAAACCTTTACATCCCTCATGCATGTTTTTGTGAAATGAAATGAATATTAATCTCTTATAATGTAATATCTATGTATCATAAGTTTGGTTCATTATAGTCATAGTTTTTAAATAAGTCCAATCACCACATTTTTGACATGTGTAACTCCTTCCATTTGAATATATAGTTTACACTCATTTAATTGGTATATATTTCATACATTTAACTATATAGAAAATTCCTATATATTTTTAGTGGAAAATTTTATTTTTTTCATTTTTCATGAGAAAACATAATAATCACTTCTTGGATTCATTACTATATATAAAATTCCATTCTCTATTCCAGAGTAATATGTGTATTGGATTAGTGACCATATTTCTCTTGATATCCTTGAAATTTTCAATATATTAATCATTCCATGGGATCTTGGGTCCCTTCAATGATAACTTGGATATTTTATTTGAAATTCCATGAGAAGTCTCCCACAATTAATATACAATTATTCCAATAAAAATATAATTATATGTTTTAATGGATATTCTATTTCATTCTTACACCACCTCTTCCTTTGAAGGATTGACAAATATAAACTTATTAGTGATTATGTGCCCCTATAATGACACTTTATATATCTATAATTTAAACATGACAACTATTTATAAAATTTATCATTTCACAATGTTCATAGTAAAATCATCAAATGATACACAAGCTATTACTTGATCCTAGAATATATATGAATATCATATATGAATAAAAAAAATTGAACATGGTAATATCTAAAGACTCCAATCATCAGATCCATGAAGATATAGAGGGAATTTATATGTTTGAATGTTATAACTATGAATTCATAGTTTCCATATTTTGTATGTATTGTTTTCATTGATATATCGACCATTTTTTCCATTAATTAAAGATATCTAGATGAAAGATAAATCTATGAGAAGTATTGATCCCTTTATTGTTATCAATAAAATAATTAATATTGGATATATGCTACTTGTTCTTGATATTTATCTTATTATGTGTATGATAATGAATTTAATGGAGAATTGCTATAACTTCAATCTTACCAAATATATTATTTTAACCCAGTGTGAAAAATTTTAACATATAAAACCACTATCTATATTTTTTAATAGTTTTTCATTAATTCCTCAAATTCGATCGGGTCCAATATATAAGTTTTATTTGATATAGGTGTAGAACAATATATGATATCTATTGAAAAATAAGCCTCGTGATCAAAGTGAAGACTTTGAAACTCATTTATAGATAAATTGAAAAATTCCCAACAATATGTATATCTATAATATCAAATTTCCCTTGTCCATTTTAGCCAAATGACCCACATTATTGGATATTAAAATTCACATAAGGGAGTTAATTTCTATGGGGAGCTAATAGATATCACTTCAATGATATATGATCATATGTATACTTGGGATATGAAATATGATTTTACAAACGTTGAAAGGAATTTGGGATCCATGTATATAAATCCAACCCATTCCCAAAATCAAGTCATTTTCCACAAATGGGAGAGTATTAACATTTATTGGAATCAAATTCCCACAAAATATTCTTTGAGAGTATATATAAAATTGCAATGAAATCATCACAGAACATGGAGTTTTCTCTAATATATAAATATCTATTTACATTTAATTTAATTGATGTAATTATATACTTTTCATGATATTATTTCATTCATAGAATTAGGAAAATTTTAGTTTTTTAAATATTGTGCATACCTATCACAACCCTAATATTATGATTTTCTCTCTAATAAATTACGAAAAACAAAAATGACAGCTTGAGTACTGAGTAATACAAAATATTATTTTTAATCATACAATAAGGAAAATAAATACTAATATGTCCTAAAATCTGACACACTAATCTGAAATAATAAAATTTTAGGTTTCTTCTCCATCACCTCTAGTTAATTGTATGTTGTTTTAGGATTTATCATATAATTAATCTTAACATAATACCAAAAAATAATTTGGCCCCACTATGATACCAATGGAGGTTATATGAGTACAAAATATATATATATATATATATAACATCATTTTCAAATAATATTCATTATATAACAATGTTTATCACACCCTAGAACCTATAGGATTAGTGTCATTTGAGATCATATACCTGAACAACATATTTTTTCCAACATCGTTTAGAAACTCCCATAAATAATCATCATATACAATGCCCTTATAGAAATATCATACGTAATATTCTACTTTATAAATATTATAAATGAAACATATGAAAGGGTGATCTCATATTCTTAGTATCCATATTCATGAGAGGTAAAAATTAATGTTCATAAATTTGAATAAGATGATAATGTGAGAATATTATCAAGGATCATAAACATAACATGAGGAAATAATTCAAAATTAAAAATGTATTATAACTAAGTAATTTATACATAAGGATGTTTTAATAAAAAATACTTTAGCTATGTGTGTGGAATCATATGCCAATATATATGAGAAATCATGGGAAGGGTTTATTACATGATATAATAATTCATGACATACACTATCATAAAAAAAGAAAATATGTCAAGAATAACTAAAAATAATTTCATATCCTAATGGGAAAGGATAACCACCAACCCATAACATAGTAGAAATTGGTTAACCACCCTTATCCCATAACCATTATGGGTCTGGGTTGACCACTTTAATCCCATAAGGTTATCAAGAGTTGTAAATCACTACCAATTCATTAGGGGATATAACATACCCAACCATCAGAAAATTACAAACCATACATATGTGTTCAATTGGAACTTTAATGAATTCATAATTTATTCATAAATTATTTAACCCCTGATAAGGAAATGGGTTCTACAAAGACTTATATAAAACATGATCAAAATCTATCCAGGGGAAGAAGCTATTTTATCAATAATAAATATTACAAATGGTTTGTAAGAATTGTTCAATGATATAGGTAAGTATCAAGAAACAAAGTTTAAGAGGATTATAAATTTTCTTAAATATTTTTTTGAATTTCTGTCCTTTATTTTTTTTATTTTTTTTAATTGAATTAATTTATAAAATAAGGTCTGTAATAATTGAATTTGATAAAAAAATTAAAATTTTAATGGATGAGTCATAAATAATAATATATTTATTTTTAGGGAAATAAATTTATTAGGAAGTCATTATAAATTTAAATTCCATTTTAACTTTTTTTAAAAAAGTTTAAAATCAATAGAATACTCATAAAGAAAACTCTTTTTTAAATTAAATCAATTTTTTTACATAAAATATATATGATAAAAAATTACCTTAATAAATAATTAAATTATAGATATGTACATTTACAAGAACACAAATAATGTATATAAATGTGGAGGAAATATATACCCATTCGAAAAGAAGAGATAATATTGGTACCTCTTATAAGGAACATTTTAGAAAAATATGAAACCAAAAAAAGGTAAAATGTTATAAATACCTAAAAATTATAAATAACTATAGTAGTTAAAAATATATTTTTTTAGAGATAGATAAGATTAATTATCATTATATTTCAATTTATTCATTCATAATCTCAAATAAAATGATATATTGGAAATGAAACCATTACCGTTACTAATGATATCCCAGAATGTACATTATCCTCCTGCAAAATAAACATAAAATTATTAAGAAATAATATAAATACCATAAAAATATATTAAAATTTTATAAATTTAAATTGAAATCATTTATCACATATATATTAAAATTTTCAAGACCTTACAACACATTACATTATGTGGTTTTAGATGATGGAGGGGTTGGGGGAGGGGGTTTAATGAATGGTATGGGGATATAAAGAATAAATTTATACTATTGAATTATATTTCTTTAGGGATCCCTGGGATGTGGTGTTTGCGTTTTTTTAATCATAGATTTCATACGTGGAGCTATATATTTCGTCATATGAGAACCATATCGAGGGTAATCATGTTCTGAATTATAGAGGGGTGAATTTGTGTTAGTTTAAATCTAATGGATTATATTTTAGTTGAGGTCTTACAATATAGAGGCTCAGGATGGTGGTTTTGGTGGATCTATTTATTCTTCCATGGATTTGGTGTTGAGGTGATCTATGGTGTAGTGGTTATGTTTTGGGGACTATTTTAGCAGTGTAGATGGATGTTGTTTAGGGGATTGAGAGGTTAATTGTTTTTCTCCTCTAACTAGGGGGAATCTGTATCATGGATCATGGGTTACAAGATATCCATGCCCCGAGAAAAAGTATGTGGGAATTTACTATACTATAAATTTTGAAATTGGTTGGATCTATACAACTATACGGCATGGAATCATGTATTTATACATGAAATTAGGTGAAACCTTATTCACTATACTGTACATAGGGGTGGGTTTTCAAGGTCTCTATAAAATTGTTTGTGTATATATTTTAGAAACCATTTATAACTCACCACACTTAGGAAATTATTATCAAATCTTATGAAACCTAGCTATATAATTTGAAGATATTTTAAAAACTTTTTAATATCATTGATCAGAAACATCATGCCCATGATTCCTTGTAAAATAAGTGTGGTTTCATTTAAATACAACCTCTATTTTATTTAAGTTCTTCATATAGAGAATTTTTGAGTTTTGGGAATGGTAATTTTGGGATACTTTGTGAATACATGTTTTTTGGCAACAGTTTTTTATGTTTTTAGGTTTTCTTTTATAGAATTCATCATTTTTACCATCGGTATAGCCCGACAACGGCTCTGGCATGATCCTTTCCAGCATGTTCGATGTCAGATTTGGTGTGGTTCAGAGGGGGGTGGGAGGATTTTCTGGTTTGAGTTTTTGAAAGTGGTTTTGTAGAATTTTGATTTTGTGTTTATGTTTGATGGATATGATTTGGAGGTTCGATTGATGGAAATACGGCGCCACATCACAATCTCGATCTCCTTCTGGTGCTCTCCCCAACATCTGATGGCGGGCTTTAGACTCTAGTGATGGTGCACCTACAGTTCAAATTTGAGAAGATTCATGCCCAAAGTGGCATTTTTTTATGTGCGGCTTGGTCTCCCCCATCAGTGACATTCACCAGTGTGGTGTTGGACCATTCATTCCTAGGTGACAGTGGCTCGACTGCATGTCCCACGGTTCGTCTTCTGGTGGCTTCTATAGTTACAGTGGCAGTGGGTGTGTAGAGCATGGTGGGGTTCATCTGGGAGATGCTCTTGTTGGAGGATGATTATGCAGGGTTGGTTTGTAGCTAGACTTGATTTCATGGAATAGGCCCCAGAGGAGTATTCAGAGTTGGTGTTTCATCATTGCAGATATTTTTTCAATTTGGTTGTTTGATAAGTATGTCATTTTCCATCGGATCAGTCCCATGCTATCAGTAAGTGTAGAGACCCAAATCTTGATGTACATGGACATTACATTACATTGCGAAATACTTAATACATAACAAAAACAGACACACAAGGACCGTAATAGTTTAGTGTCTTTGGAAACATGGAACGTAATCCTCTAATCGTGGTGAAAGATCTTCAACATCTCCCATAAAGATCTTCCCCTTTTTTTCTTACCTAAAACCTTTATTTATATCCTGGGGAAAATAAAACATAAAAAGGGTGAGCTCAAATGATCAGTAAGGGTAAGCATGGATAAAATAAAACATACCATATACATTTGAACATAAAAACATGAACATAATGTTTAAACATAAAAAGATTGAGCAATGACATAAAACATGGAAGTACGTAAGGCACAGATCATAAATAAACATTAAGAATGATAAAATAGCATGGGAATAAAACATTTAATTGTGGAAACCATTAATCAAATGATATGATTTCCATATTCGCCAAGGAATTTGTGCCAATACCATATTAGTGGACAAAGTCCCTTTCTGAATCGAGTTCACTCCTCATTGTAGTCCTGTTTTATTGAACCAGTTTAACATGACGTTCCAGCCATGTATATCTCAGGAGATATAAATCTTTACCCAATTCATTGGAGGGAGATATAGGTCCCATCCATCTCATAATGAAATCATTCTTACTTGTTCTATAACATAAACATAAATCATTCATCATGACCCAATGAATAAAATTGGTTTCATAAACATCATCCCATCATCATATAATCCATATAAAAGAAATGGATATCATTTCATAATAAGAAAAGTGAAACCATGTAAATAATAAAGACATGATACTTGAAACAAACACGTATAAAATAATGTCATCTTATATGAAAAATGGTTTTCATAAAACACATGAAATGAACTCTTGAGGAAAATATCATTTCTTCTTCAAAATCATTTTATTTTCACAAAATGTCATGCAATTTTAAAAGAAAAGGATTTTGTTGAAAATAGTCATGAAATCTTTTGGAGGAATCTTCATGAAAATAAGGCTTTATAAAACTGTAAAAATCCATTCATGCTGTATAAGTTAAAAAAACATTCTTCTCGTACTTTTGTCTGAAAAGTCAAAAAGTAACTCATATGGTAAACAAAAGAAAGATTCCTTCCATATGATGTGGTAAAAGTAATAAAGGGTAAAAATTTCTTTAAACATACATGGAAGGAAATTAAAAATTTTATGTAAACATTTTGAGAACATATGGACATGGATAATAAACATAACCCCAGTAAATAACTACAAATAAACAATCTCGTATAAGAATGAGATTGGAATAATTATCCCTTACCTTATGTTCGATATTATTCATATGTATCTGAACCTCCTGTATAATGATTTAAATAATGTCATTGAAAAATTATAGAATCATATTCATTGTTATGATATCATATATAGTTCACTTATGACTTTATGTTAACCGTTATTTTGTAAATTCCATGTTAAAGAGTGTTTTTGGTAAAATCGTTTCATTTGGCATCCGTGTTTTGACTTGTAATTATTCATATGATTACTTAGATCATGATTAATTAATTCAAGAATATAAAAGATGATTTATATATAATATATATTCAGAATATACATATATATAATAGATCGATAAATGGAAAGAAATACACCATTCATGGAGACGGTAGGCCGTATGTACGCATGAACGCTGTTTTCATTTCCTTATTGAATTGAATGGAATTAATTGGATGACATAAATATATATATATATATACATAAATCCACTATCATTATGTCATATATTTCATGATTACTTTTTATATATACTTTATAATCATTCATGAACTGTTAATCATTGAGAATGAATCTCATCGCGTCATGGAGACGGTAGTCCGTACGTATGCACGAGCGATGACATCTTTCCCATAATTATTGAATTGAATTGGAGAGGATGATACAATATATCAGAATCCGTATGATGTTATAATAACTATGTATAGTTATTCTTCATACCATTATACCCACCCAAGTAAGGTGGTGTTGGAAAAACATATTACACCACTACGTGGAGACGGTATTCCGTACGTACGCACGCGCGGTGATTTCGTTTTCCATAGGATGGATAGATGGTGAAATAGAGTTGTTTAATACTTATAATAACATATAATTATATGAGTGATACTGATGTTATTTCTTCATAATGAAACAACTAAAAAGAATAAGTGGAAGAAGAAATAAAGTTGAAAGAATCGGTAAAGGACATTACCTCTTCTATGAAGAGCCTCTTTGAGACCTCCTCTTAGGGCACTAAAATTTGTCTTTGAAGAAGACCAGGACCTCTAGGATGATTCTAGGGAAGTTTAGAACAGAATTTGGCAGGGTTTAGCCTAGCATGATGGCTCAAAGTGGTGTGAGGAAGAGTGGGAGGAGGTGCCTTTTTATAAGGGAGGAGAGGGGCACCATTGGAAATCTTAAAAATAATAATTTTTAATAAATCAGAAACCCACTTAAAAACCTCCTAAAATGAATCATATTAGAATAATAGATGAGATATGGTTGTAATATCATTAACCAAAATAATTTATACATGTTAGGAAATTATTTTAAACATTATCAACATGATTTATCCTTACTTAATCAATTTAATTTTATTTGTGGTAATAACATTTTAAATTTTAAATTATAACAAATAATTACTTATTTTTTGTGAATTGTACACAATTGGATAATTTATAACATTTTATACCATTTAAATTTATAATTTTTATATAATTTTGTGATTTTTAAACAATTTTATAATATGTTATTTTTATAAAATAACAATAGTGTCAATTTTGACACTATTCATTTATATGAATTTAAATAAAATATATACATAAAATATGTTCGAACTAAAAGCTTTAATAGATTCATAATAGGTCATATGCGTCTAGAAAATTAGTGGAGAACATTAAATAGTTCATATAATATTTATTTTATTATTTTTAAAACCATTTATTTGGTTTATCTCTTAATAAAATAATTACTAAATCATTTTTTATAATTATTTAATATACTTATTTCTTGCATGAAAATTAAAAATAAAATCCTATGATGAAGATAAATCTATTACCTTTCACAATAATACTTTTACTAGAATTTATCATATTATGATCACAATATTTAAATTGTTATATTTTTTAAATTTTGAAGGTGACAACTTTGGCATCATTTAAAATAAAATAATATTAGTGTCATAATCACTTTTATAAGACTACAAACGGTTATATATTATGTAATTGGATGATTATGGTATATATATACACTACCAGTATGTTTTGGTCTGGTTTTTGGGCCTTTCAATAGGTATTATTATTTCAATAAAAACTATATTACTGATTTTTCACTTAATAAATAATTTCTCCATCATTAATGTATCACCATTAATGACAATTATTTAATCCCTAAAAATTCTAAATAAATTATCATGATGTAGATAATTTTATTATATTTCTGGAGACTATTCATGTTCGAAGTTATATGATGTTTATCAGTAAATTAATTAATTATACTTATAAGATTTAAGAGAGTGACATGTTGTCACTTTCTTTGGTTTTAATAATAATTAAATTATTTTCATGGTCAAAAGTTCATAAAATGAATCTAATACGACCCTTAGGTGATATGGGTAGACTTTTAGTCATCCAATAAGATTTTGGAATGTGTTAGGATAATTTTATAATCTTATATTTACCCTTAATTACACGATTTACCTTTAACTATTGTAAATAAAATTTACCGTTGGTACTATTCATAAAGCCCAAAAATAAAAAGTAGTTTATTAATATAATTTGGACCAAATGATTCTAAATATTGAATCAATTTTTCCAAATTAAATATACAGAAGCAACAGACATTAAATTAAAATTAATCCTGTTGTCGAAAGAAAATGGGTGTTTGTTTAAAACATTGCAAAAGATTGAATTTATTTAACCTACAAATTCAATGTAAAATCAATGATAATGACATACATTATATTAAATGGTAAAAATATATTCTATTTATACTTTAAAACCATTTAGTATTATAATTTGACCACATAAATTATTACGATCAAAAAAGTTGTTTTTAATTAAAATATAGCGTGTTTTTATTATTCATTAAAATATGAAAGTTATCAGAAAAATATCAAAACATTATCCAATGTAAATTTTTATATCCTGATTCAAAAGAAGAGGTTTATTTTGAAAAATTTAACTTATAAACATGTCAAAAATTATATTTAATGTGGGTGCACCATCAAAAGGTGGCAAAACTGCATTTTTTGAAAAATACTTATTTTACCCGAATAATTTATTTTGTTCATATACCATGTTCTAGAAAATGTGTAAGATGAATAATAATTTCATAAACTTCAGAATTTATTTAATACTATTCATAATGGCTTGTTCATAATAATATTATAATAATATATCATTGTTTAGTAAAACTCGGTATTGCATACAACACACGCTATCGAGGAAGGTCGTGATTGCGTGTAATGCATGCCAAGTTAGGGTTGCATGTAGTGCCCAACTCCTTTGTTGATTCGTATAACAAAATACAACCATATTTCATTTATACATTTAATATATATATATATACATACACACTCAATTTTGCGTAGAATAAAAACTGTCTAACAAACTTGAAATTTTGTGTAACATGATCCAAGAATAATGTTGCGTATACTGCAAGTTAATACGATGTTGCATATAGCGCAAGATAATATTGGTGTATCGTACAACATAAAATATTAATGAAATTAAAAATAATATATCTTATAAAATATTGGGTTATTACAGAAAGGACACATTCTTGTTTAACTGGCATGCAATAGTGGATGACTTTTTCATGATAAAATAATAGGGTGGGGAAACTCCATGTTGTTAGTATGATTTTTGTCTCTTCAACCTCCAGGTCATGCAATTTCCAATGTCCTTGAAGTCTGGCTTCCCCCTTATTCCCATAAAATGGGGTTTTATCATCTTTATAATAATAAAAATTGAAGGCCTTGGGGCTGTTGGATGGATGGATTTCCATGAGATGAAGGGATACTATGGAATCCATATTTAATGTTATGTAATAATTATTTTGGGAGTTAAAATACCTTTTTATGTTTTGGGATGTGCATTTTTTGTTTCCCTATTGAATTTTTGGATATTTTGGGGTTTTTAATATATTGGTGGTGGATGATATAGTTATGGAATGTGTTAATGAAGTGATATAGAAGTTGATTTTGATTGAGATTTGATAAGGGCTAGTCATGGTGGTTAGTTTTTTGGATAATATTATGTGATAGCAAGGTGGTTTTATGGTGGGAATACTATATTTTTTTTGTAGATATTGAATTTAAATAGTTGTTTATGGAATTAAATAATCATTGAATAAAACTAAATAAATATAATGATGTGTGGTTATTAAACAGAGCATAGAAAGTAAATTTAAATATCCTGTAAAATGGTTGAATGTATAAATAATTATAGTTAATTAAGGGTTATGTATGGTTATTTTGTATGGAGACATTCATTTAATATTTTAAGTAGTTAGTGGCATATTTCACATTTCTATGTCTTTGTATTTGGGATAAGTTACTATCTATGTTCTAGCTCTTTATGGTCACTATCATCTGTAACTAGTATACTTGAAATTTTGTGTCCTTTTATTCACCCCTATAAAGATGGATATCCTTATCGATTATATGAGTTTTTGGGTTCAATGTTATCCCCAATATCTAGGTTAGAGAGGGTATATGGTTAGGTACGTCCTAATCCCATTTACCCCTTTGTATTATCAGTCAGTTGAAGGTGTACATGATAGTTGTCAAACAAGATCTGGGTCCTGTATGGGAAGATGAGGGAATATAGTGGATTTCATTCTTGATCTTGATTTCCTAGTATAATGGATATGTGGTACATGATTTTTGGTGATATATAGGAAATCCTATGATGTGGGGAAGTGATTACATATGTTATTGTTGGATTCCTATTATGTGGTAGTCTTGATTAGTGATGATAAAGTTCAATTCCCACGACGTGGGGTGGTTGAATTATGGTAATAGAGTTAGATTCCAATGAAGTGTAAGCCTTGATTTATGATGATGGAGTTAAAATTCCAATTATGTGGGGTGGGGGTGACTAAAGATGATAGATTAGGAATCTATTTGTGTGGGAGGATTTGTTGATGATATTAATGATTGAAATATATGTATGTGATATGTGAATTGAAATATTAGAGTGGGGTCATGAGATAGAAAAATAAGTAGGAATGATTTTATGAGACACGATGAATAATGTTATTTTTATACAATTTTACTATACAAGATGGGTTATTTAGTGAGTGAAACTTGGTGAGGTCTAAATTGATCGGTTGTATTTTTAGGTTATTTCAGTTCGGTTGTTCACTCCCTAGATCCATAATATGATATTCTGACATTTAATAAAGAGACATCATACAAGATCCTATAGAGAGAATATGATATGGTTATACTTATTATATAAAATTTATTTCTAGTTTTTGGAATCGTTTTTTAGAACAAGATGAAAATTTATATCATGTTGTTTTTAGTTTCTATAGAGCCACTTCCATAAGGATACTTTTGGTACTTGAAAGAGGGACTTTTAATTTTATTGTTTTACAATAATTGTGTGATGATGGTTATATTTTATATATGAAATAGTTATTTATTAGTCATTTAATATTATTTTATTGGGATTACTAAAAGTAAAAACCAATATTTTTATTTTCTACCAACAATGATAGTCTTCATATGAGGTCCTATTAGAGGTGGATTTTAGGGTTGACCCCATGTATTTATTGTCAGCTGGGGAGGGGTACAAGTGGATGGGGTCACTACATACTCAATGTACCATGTTATTCACCATATATTTTATTTACCTTATCATATCTAAAATTTATAATTATCATTCTCTCCTATAATGTTGTTTTATAAACATTATTAGGATTTATATGAACTATTATTATTATATAACTCAATAATCTTACTCATTCATTTTTATAACATTTTATTCTTTTTTTATTCCAAAACCTCATATGAACTATGATATGTTATCATCATGGGTTCTGACATTAATCAGTTTTACAAGATTAATAATTATAATATATTATATTAAATAGTATTTTATCTTATGAATATTAATTTGGAAGGGTGAAAAAATGAATGATCAATATAAAATTAATCAATGTTATCATAAAATTACTTTAAATTGGTTAATTAGTGACTAAATTACCCCAAACCATACACATAACTTACATAAAATGATTATGTGACTAAATGAATCAATGAAATATAATAAATCCAGTAATTTGGATAAACATGAAATAATGAACATCATATCAAAATGTGGGCATCGATTTCACCATTTTGGAATATTTATGGGGAGATCAAAATTACTAACATCAATTGATGGAAATAAACTATAACTAATTAATATATTTCATTACCACCTCCAATAGTTCCATTCATGTGCTGATAATTAATAGAGGGAGTAACCCCCAAATCATGGCTCTAGTAGGTCCTAAGATGGAAACTGGTAATGAGGGTATAAAAACACAATGAGATTCATCAAACTAAATAATAAAAGGAACATAATATAAAACCACCAATCAATCACCATGTCATAAATATAAAATTATAATACCATAATAAATATGTGGATGTAAAAATAAAATCAACTATGCTAAATATCAAAATAAAATATTCGGAAATGACTATATAGAAACATTAACCATCAATCTAGTAGTGTCTATCTTGATCTCGAAATAAATCCTCGAATCCCAAAAATTCAATTATAATATAGGTGTGATGATATCATGAATACTCTTAAAAATTACACCCAAAGTCTCTCATAAAAATGTGAAAAGAGAATAATAATTCTCTAGTGACTGAAAAATATGAAGAAATTTCACCTAAATAGTACAACTGATCAATCCCAACATTTATAAGGCCCCCTCACTAGAAAAAATATCCAATTTAGTAAAGTAGTATTAGAATAATATAATATAATAAATCTGGTAATAACTTTCCCATATCTTTCCACTCTCAAGGCCAACTATCAAACTCATTATTCTCACATCCCTTACATAAATTTCAATCATCAACATCACCAATCACACCCCTTCCCCCAAAAAATCTATGAAATCAAACACAATTATAATAATTCACCCCCACCCAATCATGGACATGTAATATATTATCATAAATCAATTCAACAAAATCATGGTAATCCTACTATACCATCATCTATAAAGCCACCAAAATCATTTTTAACAAACTCTATCATCACCAATAAAACCCTACCACATCATAGGAATATACTTCCATCATCTATAATTAATACCACCACATCATGGGAATCTAATTTTTTTGAAAAACCATATTACATGTATTCTATATAATAGGTAATTCTGAATATGAAGTTCATGAACATTATTCTCTCCTCCTCATATATATACATATCACTATGTCCCACCCCCATAATGTGTTTCTATCAACAAATTCATTCTAAAGGTTAAGGGATTATAGGGAATAGGGGGTACCAAAACACCCACAATTTACAACAATGATATTGGAAAAACCACTCAGAACCCAATACATTTTGGAAACATTATGGTTACCAAACATAGGTGGGGTTTATATGAAACCATACAAAAGTACATGTATTTTATTCATACAAAATACCCATCCCAAAGGACCTCACCATCAACATTAGAATGTATTATAAGAAAACCAAATCACACCAAAAACATTTCCACCAACTTTTAAAACAATTAATAAAATATACCATTGAGAAAAGGCACACATAAGAAAAAAATTTCACTCCAGTATTTATATATTCAACTAGTATCTTAGATTTAAAAAATTACTAATAAGGATCCATTTAACAACATTTCATATCAAAAATTAATTAATGAAATACCACTCTCTTTCTATTCCATCAATACTAATTAAAATTACATTAATATCATGTATCTATAACAAGGACACCACACAACTACCAACCAACATGCAACAATAACCAACAACCACCAACCACAATATGGGTTACTCGTGATGGTAATTATCTAACACATGGAATATTCTATCTTAATTAAGTGACCTTTTTATATACTATACTAGATTAATAAATTTAATAAAATATTCTTTACATCTCAAGAATTAATATCATTACTATTTTCAACAAAAATGATGGAACTTTATCTATTGATGAATATTTTTATCAGATGATTATAAACTTTTTAATCCATTTCATTTTTAATTTTCATATATTTCATCAGATAAAAATAACATAAATATTAAATTTCATCATATACATTAGTTTGTAAATATCTATATTTCAATATTATTTGGGTTACTTTTCCATTTATCTCATCACTTAGCTATTTAGGTAGGCGATGATTACAAAAATATTATATATAACTCTTTCATACTTGAGTGGACAAATAATTTCTCAATCTATCATATATATGAACCCAACATCATTTCTATATTAACATAATAATTTTATAGACTCTAAACAATGTGTGAACAAATGAAAACTTGAAGAATATATTTCTATGTTGAAATATTGTATCCCAATACTTTTAATGAAGTTGAGACAAGTACTAAGGGCCACGATTAAGCACAATATTGAAAAAATCATCGTTTAACCTACATGGGGAGGTTACTAGGGACATAAGGGAAATCACACACCTTCTTATAGGTATGGTGGCTAAAGTTAAATGGCCTAATTTTTTTGGGATACTATTTCCATGCTAACTCACATTATATTAACTGACCATTGATACAAACATGGAAATATAGTAGTGTGGAATACTTTAATAACATCTAATAAAAAACTATAGTATTTTGTTTATTGAAATTTAAATATAGTATCATTTTACTATAAGTAATGATTGGTAACTATAACTCTATGTACATCTTGACATTTGTTACTATAGAAAAATAGACTTATTGTACATTTTGTGGTAAAATTGAATCACATTCTCTATGATATCATATTGATCATGGGTTTATTATTTTAAAAGTATATCCTGAAATTTTTACCCAAAAAATAGTAGCATGTTCTACATCTTGATGAAAATAAGGATTATTTATTGATAAAAAATATGTTCTATTTTCCACTTCTTATTTTTTGTTTGTTATTTCTTTTTATCATATACAAACCTTTTTTCACATTGAATCCCAGTATTTCCAAAACAACTGTTATCAAATGATGTATTTGGATGATCAAGGGTTGATTTTCCATATTGAATAATGGTTATAAAAAAGATACTGTGAAGATTGATTCCTTCTATGGAAAGTTCCTCAGCCACTAGGGGATGGTGATCAAAGATGTCCTTTATTTGAACAAGTTTAACTTTATAATTATAGGTGAAAAATCAATATAGATAGAGTCGATGGAGTGGGAGATATTTTATTGATATGTTCTTGTTATTTTTCACATCACATTAGCTAAAAACATGGAGTTTAATATTTTAGAGTATAATTTTATTGCTTAGTTGATGATATATCATGAGAATTTCTATGATCATCCATTTTTATTGAATAGACTATAAATGATATGATGACTATTTAATCATAAAATGATTAAAGGAAACATTATTATATATCACATAATTGAATTAAAAAAAATAAAAATTCATTTTTTATTTGGTGGAAATGATTCTTCAAAACATGCTTTGTGCACTATTTTGACTATCATCATTACTAGATAGTTGGTAAGTGACTTTGAAAAACATGACTTGTATTTTATTAAATACCAAGCAGAATCTAAAGGATGCGTGAGACCTAACCTCATTGAAGATATTTGAAGACGATAATCATGTGAATTATCTAGTTCTTATATTAATATTGAATAAATTTCCATATATGTGTAGTGAGATAATTGATATAGATTTTTAAAATATAGGGGAAGAACCTCCAATAATGAAATGGGGTTTGGACCGAATACCTAGATTTTTTAAAGGAAATTACATGTAAAGGATTATAGAAAAAATTAAAAGTACCATAAAACAATAAAGATGACAATTTAGATGAAGGAATAGATGATGGGTCTCTACTAAGAGTGGGTAAACCTATGGAGTCTGGGATTTTAGTCTCAATGGAATATTTCTAATCCAAGTAAGAGAAGTGTTTCCTAAAGAATTATGTTTTTGTAAATTTTTTAAAGGTAAAACTTGTTGATGATGATCCCTTAAAAATTATGGGGAAGGGATATGAATAAATTAACAATAGTGTTTGTTTATATTTTTTGTGTGTCTTTAATGTATATATCTATATTGTGAATGAATCTAATTTTTTTTGGCAAATTTATGATTAATGTTTTAAAAACACTTTCACTGGTTTTTCCTGGGGGATTATTAAATTATCTACGGTTGTAAATTATAAATTAGTTAATGAAACTATATCCATAATGATAGAAACATTCATGGACAATATTCCATAAATAAACTCTTGTGTATTCAGAACTATGTCACTATAGGCTATCCCATATGAGTGAGATAGAGAAAAAGGAGTTTGAAACAAATGGAAGTCTACTAGATATGAATTATTTGGATGTTTTATTGTCTGAAGAGTATATTTTTGGAATTTTATTGAAGGAATCATTTGATAAAGAAGTTAGAACACCAATGTATAGGAAGTGGGACATAGTTTACACTAATATTTGGGGGTTTTCCCTAGTACATTCTCTTGGAGGGTCTTAATAACGTGTTAAATTTATTTATGGATTAAAAATTTTGAAATTGGAATAAATTATAAAATTAAAATTCCACGTAATTATCATGATTTAGATAATAAAACCCATTTTTGAAAATGTGTTGGGAGCAATGGTAAATTTCTTGAAGACTAATAATGTTAGAGTGTATTGAAGTAATGAGTTCAGATAATTTGATTACAATAATTGAATTTTTGGGGTGAATAAACATCCAGGTTCACCATAATAGAATAGTGTATATTAAAGGATAAATATAACACTAAATGAATGTTCTGGGAGTATAAGGATAAAATCAAGATACCAATGTTTTGTTGGGTAGTGGTAGTGAACATGGTAGTATATCTAATCAATAGAAGTCCATATATACCAATAGGATAATGTTTACTCGAGGAAATGTTAGTTACATCACCCTTAGGAGTGTAAAAAAACTAGAATGTCAAATGAATTATCTATTAGAGTTATCCCATCCTAATGAAACCTCCATCCCAACCGTTAAAAATGTTCCAAATGTTGAAAAACCATGTATTGAGATAATCCCTTCTAAGGGAAAGAGAATGTACATTGATGATTCTCCTAGCCAACCCATTCCTATTCCATTTCCCCAAAGGGCCACCCAACCTAGAAAACAAAAGAAAAATGAACTTGATAAAGAAATTATGGATACTTTCAAAAAAGTGTAGGTAAAAATCCCATTGTTTGACGTTGTGAAACAAATTCCACGATATGAAAAGTTTTTAAAATAGATGTGTACACATCGAAGGAGACTTCGTAGTGATGAGATGTTAAGCTTGGGGAGGAATTTCACATAATTGATAGGAACATCACTACCTACCAAATGTAATGATCATGGAACTTTATCGATTCTTGCCACCATAGGGGAGTATTCATTATACAATGTTATGCTTGATTTGGGTTCTTCTATAAATGTGATACCTCACTCCATATAATTTTTTTTGTAGGTTGGTGCACTGATTCCCATTAGAATAGTCATTTAGCTAGAAAATTGGAGTAAAAAATACCATTCTGGTGTGTTAGAGTATGTTCTTGTGAGGGTGAAAATTTTAATTTTTCATGCTGATTTTTATGTGATAAAAATGGAAGATAATATGATGAATTGGCATTCCCCTATTATATTGGAGAGAACCTTCTTGAATACCTCCAAAACCATAATTAATTTCCATAATGGTACATTATCTATGGAGTTTGGTAGTGACATTTTCCACTTCAATATCATTGATTCCATGAAGCACCCCTTACAATAACATTCCACTCAATCTCTATATTATTTCAATTGATGTACTACCTTCCCCTGAAAGAACAACTTTTCATTCCCCTGATACCCTTTCCGAGTATTCATCATTGAATGAAATACTAGGAAAAGAATCATGCATTTAATTTGTAGTGGTTTAGAAAAGTGTCATGCATGTTTATTAATTGATAATTTTTTGAACATTGAGGATCCAATGACAATCAATGATACTTCAAATATTGTAAAAGCTCATTCCTTATCTGAGGATGATACCATTGAGCAGTTAGATAAGATTAGTGGCCTTTCACATTCACACGCACTCCTCTCAATCCAAAATCCATAAAAATTGGAAGTAAAACAAGTACCTTCGGATTTAAATTATTCATATCTTGAGAATGGAAACCAATTGGCCATCATCATTTCTAGTTCACTCTCTCATGAGCATGAATTGTGTCTGCATGAACTATTGAGGGGATTTAAACAAGCTTTGGGATAGACACTTTCTAACATTTCTAGTATTATCCCATCAATTTATGCACATTATAATTTATTAAATAATGAGGCTAAACCAATGAGGCATGAATAATTTTGGCTGAACTCAAACCTCCTAGAAGTTGTGAAAAGTTAGGTAACACAAATATTGGATACAGAAATCATTTACCCCATCTCTGATAGCCAATGGGTAATCCCGTTCAAGTGGTTCCTAAAAATGGCCTTATATTAATATAAAAGGAAAATAATGAATTAGTTCTAACTCATGTGTAGAATAGTTGGCGTTTCTACGTAGACTATTGCCAACTAAACCAACACACAAGGAAGGACCATTTCCCTTTTCAATTTACTGAACAAATTCTAGAGAGTCTAGCTGGTAAGTCCCAATACTGTTTCCTTTATGGGTATTTTATATACTTTTAGATCAATATTGACCTTGAGGATCCTGAAAAAAAACCTTCACTTTCCCATTTGGTAAAGTTTCATACAAGAGGATGCCATTTGGTTTATGCAATGCTCGTGGTACATTCCAGCTATACATTGTTAGTATTTTTCAAATTTCATGGATAATTGCATGGAAGTTTTCGTGGATTCTTTTACTATTAATGGGTCCTCTTTTTATGAATGTTTATGTAGTTTTGGTTTATTCCTACGTCACTGTACTAAAAAAAATCTCCTACTATATTTTGAGAAATTCTATTTAATGGTGAGACACGATATAATTTTGGGGAATGTCATTTCTGGGGATGTTATCCAAGTAGATAAATAAAAATTGGATCCCATTTATTCCCTAACATTAAAAAAATGTACGATCTGTGTGGTATTTCCAAGGTCATGCAGGAATTTATAGTCATTTATATCATGACATTAGTAAAATTACACTCTCCCTCTCCCAATTACTCCCAAAAGAAAAGGAATTTTTTTTGATACTTAATGTGAGGAGGATTTTAATAAGTTAAAATTGATTCTGAAGTGACCCCTAGTAATCCAACCACCTTAGTGGGGTTTACCATTTGAGCTCATGTGTGATGCCTCTATCTATGCAGATGGGGAATTTTTGTCACAAAGGGTTGATCAAGCACCACATGTCATTGCATAGGGATCATGTACACTGGACACATCCCAAGAAAACTACACCACAACTAAAAAATAATATATTTCGATTGTGATTTCATTATATAAATTCATGTCAAATATTTTAGGGTCCAAATTCATTTTGTTCTAAGACCATGCATCCCTCTGGTATCACTTTAAGAAACTGGAAGCAAAAGCATATCTTATTCTCTAGATGCCCCTCCTTCAGAAATTCAATTTCAAAATTAGAGATAAAAAAGTCCAGAGAATGTGGTGGCTGACCAAATCATTAGGACCCACCCATCCTCAAACATTGACTCATACCTCAGTATACCCATAAATGACATGTTTCCTGATGAGAAACTTCACTTAGTGCAAGATACTATTCCTTGATATACAGAAATTGTAAATTATTTGGTAGTATATTTCTTTCCTATTGATTTCAATAGAAAAAAGGATGACCATCTAAAACATGAGTCATGTTGGTACATTTGGGATGAACCCAAACATTGGAACACCTATAGTGATAAATTCCTCAGGCGTTATATTTCTGAAAGTGAGTTTCAGTCTGTCTATAGATTCTTCCAGACTCTTAATTGTGGGGGCCACTTTGGTCCCCAAGGGACTGCTTTCAAATTCCTTGATTCGAGTATCTTTTGGCCAAGAATTTGTTGGGATGCCCATGATTTTTTTAAATATTTTCATCATTGTCAAAGAATGGGTAATGTATCTAAAATAAATGAAATTACAAAACAAAAATTTCACTTTGATGACATTTTTTATGTTTGGGGTATTGAATTTATGGGGCCATTTCCCAATTCCTTTCACAACTTGTACATTCTTCTAGCATTTGATTAGTAGTCAAAATGGGTTAGGCACGGGCTTCAAGGAATGATGATTCAAAATAGTTGTAGATTATTTGAGAACCCAAATAATTTTTAGGTTTGGATTACCTAGGTTTATTATCACTGACCAGGGTTCTCATTTCTGTAACTGAACAATGCAATCACTTTTGTGTCAGTATGGGGTCGGTCATAGAGTGTCTACATCATATCACCCCCAAACCAATGGCCAAGCTGGGGTGTCAAATAGAGAGATGAAATATATTTTTTAAAAACTAGTTGAACCCAACAGAAAATATTGGAGTCTTTGACTTGATGATTCATTATGGGACTATCGTACTACTTTCAAAACTACCATTGAAATGTCACCCTATCGTCTTGTGTTTGGAATGAGTTGTCACCTATCTATTGGGATTAAGCACCAGGCCTACTATGCTATCAAACAATGAAATTATAATCATTCGGGTGTATGTTCTCAAATGAATATGTAGATTCAGAAGCATGAAAAATCAAGAGATATGAATATGAGAAATCAAGGATTTATAAATAATTAACCAACACTATCCACGACCATCTTATCCTTCATCATCAGTTCCACATTGGGAAGTGGTCCTTTTTTACAATGAAAGGCTGAAGTTTCATCTAGGTAAGCTTTTTCCCACATGTTTTGCCCATACACTGTTAGTAATATATCTCCATTTGGTGTTTTCTGGTTCAAAATGAAGAAGCCAAATAATCCTTCACTGTCAATGGGATGTGGCTGAAGCACTTTCAAAAAGTTCTTCCAGAGTACCCAATGTAGGAACCCCATGTTCAAGAATCAATCTATGAATTTCATTAACCATGTTTTATACTTCCATCCCACATTTTATTTTATTAAAGTGAGGACACTGCACACTTTACATGGGCGGATGGGTATATTCTTGGGTTAATTATGAATTTTTATCATCTTTCTTCATTTTATCATTTTAGCTTGTTTAAATGTACAGTTAATGTTCCCCCTTCACACCCCTCACCTTTGTTTTGAATATTAATTTTTTATTCCAACATTAATATGGAAAATAATGAATGTTTAATCATGGATGTTATTGACAATTCATGAGGAATATTTTTCTTTCAGGTTGTTTTAACTTTCAAAAAAAATTCTGATGAAAAATGAATTTTAGCAAGAATTAAATATTGTTGTGTGATTTTATTATTGAAATTTGGTTCTTTATTGATGATTTAAATAGTTGTATCATTTTGAATACTTTGAGAAGAATAGTCCCATTTTGTGAGTATTTTAAGGGAAAATTGTGTCACTTAATCTCTAAAAATCATTTTCTCCCATCCATGATGTGTAAAAATTTCATACTTAATGGTAGTTAAATATATATAAGGATTATTTTTCTATACTTTCCGAAATCATTTTTCCATACGTTCATTCCTTATCTAATCTATTTCATTACTATACTAGACTGACCTATGTGTGTGTACCTGTTAAATGACTATTGTACACCCTAAAAAAATTTTGTATATTAGGCATGACAAAAACCACCCATAATTTAATTTTGATCTTGTTATAACTATTTCAATTAGAGTTGTGAATAGATCAAATAAGGGTTGGGAGAAGAGTGTGAGATTTGTTCCATGTTCAACTCTTGAAAATAATAATAATAATAAATGACAGGAGTGATAAAATGTACAGAATTTGGTGATATCTAGGTCAAGAGATTATGGTTTGACTCTTGGGAATGCTCAAGTTAGTGGGTTTCGAAATTTTATTGCAAAAGATGTGGGGCATGTTCGGAGGAAATGATCTTGCAAGTAGAAAATTATTAAAATAACTTATATTTACTTGATAGGAAGTTGAATTAATAGCCAGATATGGTTCTCAAACACACCAAGATAATTAGTGACATGGTTAACTTTTAAATTATTTTCTTTTATTGGAATCACGCATCTCTTGGAATTTCATTTGGAAACAAATTTTGACAAGCAGTTTCCCATGATCACTGAGAATAACTCTTAAGTGTGTTTTTTCTCTAATCAGATTTCTATAAGGAATTAAATTTTCCCTGAATGTTAAATATTTATGTTGTTGGATATATCTACATGAATTTTTTTTAGAAATATGACTTTGCCAAGGAGTGCAAATTTTTAGGAGTCTGTGTGATCACACCGCGATACACTATTTCATTTTCACCCTTAGATCACTATTTTAAACTGAATTTCCATTGTAAATTAAAAATATAATAAAAAATTAAACATCATTTTAGATTCTATTATTTTTTGTTTATAAGTATTAAAAATGGAAATTATACATGTTTTGATATTTTCATTGAAGGTGGAGGTGATTTAGAGGCCGCAGAGATCATCTAGAAGAAAAATGGGACAAACTACATGGCATCCCATGGACATCTATCCACTATTTTTGGTTGTAAGACAAATAAATTCATTTTAATGGGATGAAACATTGTATTATGCTACAAAAAATCATTGTATACAACTATTCTCATGGAACCAAAGACAAATTCGGCCATCTGGTGGCACATCCGAACCATTCTGTCCATGGAACAGAATCTGCACGAATTCAAATGTTCGGTTTAGTATTTTGACCATATATCCCAATATAGTTGTCTATTGTCAAAAAAAATGACAAGGAGATATTAAAGATGATTTAAAACAAATATTTTATTTTGTTCTATTCGTGATATGGCACTCAACTATTCCAAAACTGAGACACAATTGGTATATCAAAAATAGGGTGTTAAAAACCATGTCCCATTTTTGCTATAAAAAGACACCATGGGAACCTCATTTGTATGTTTGGAAATGGAGTTAATTTATTCCAATTTTATTTCCATAGAATTTATCTCTTTATACAAGATTTTATGGAGGCCCCTATCCTCATAGGGGATCAACAATGAAGAAGGAGTTCTACCCGAGCTTCCTCCTCCTCCCGATGTCAAGTTAAATGGTGGGCGTTCGTTGTGAGGGAGATACACACATGTCAAGGGAGTTTCGATGCATATATTAGATGCTGGTTTGAATTTATTTTGATGTTTAAATTTTTTATTCCATTTACCTTACATAATTTGATATTTGAATGCTTCTTTTGATACATGGGAATGTTATGCTCTTAATTTCTAACCGATCGGTGTGAGGTTTTGAGTGCGTGACTTGTGTTGCTTTGATTGTACAACGCAAGAATCATATTCATACAAAACTTCTTGGGATTTAAATCTTATTTAGTGGTTATTATTAAATTCATATGTTCTGGACTTGAATATATGATTATTAAATCAAGGTTTGGTTCTTTATTAATTTTAATAAAAGCTTCCTAAATAATCAACATTCCAATTAATTTCAACTGAAGAATAAATCCAAAACTAAATTAATTTCTATGAAAAATGAACTTTTAATTCATTTAGTGAAATCCAAATTCACCCTTTTATCTCATATTTTTAAAAATACATTAGTATTTTCAACTTTTACGGTTTCAATTATTTTATTTCTTCCAAAAACTATTCTCAAAACCACCCCTAATTTAGTACTTCTTATTAAAAATGAACACTCTGAACCCACCAATGCTCCTTGATAGATGAACTAGGGTTTGACTTAGACAATAAATAAACCTTAAAATCTTATCCAATTTGAAAATCCATGACACCATGGTCAAATTTTGGCATAGTTTCCAGGGAGCGCTTTGGTTTTTAGTGCGTGTATTGGATAAATTGTTTGTAAATTTTGTGAATATTTATTTGTTGTATCTTATAAATTTACCTATATTTTTGTGTTCTAATTTATTTATTGTGTAGGTTTTGTGTATGAAGCATTCTAATATATCAGATTTAAAACATTTCGAACCCAAACCATAGAGGATCTTACGTCAGCGACCCCGAGACACACACAAGAAACCTTTGAAGGAGGACACAGAAGACAACAACACACTTCTTGATCCTTCATCTTATAATTCTGGAAACAAAATCAAAAATAAAATAAACATGTATAACATGAATTAAAACCATAAAAAACTAAAATAACTAACCTAACTTGATGTTAGTATCCAACCCACGTATATTCAGTTATAAGGCAAGACACCCAATTTTGAACTAAAATCTCATTTAGTTCATCTATTACCATGATTATATGGAATTCCTAGAGACGATCCACCTAAGATTTTAAAAAAAATTCACACTATTTGATCAAAGTTAAAACCTAGTAATGTGGATGAGGAACAATTAAATATTATAGCATTCCACTTTTCATTATAAGATACTGAAAAAGACTGCCTTTATTATGTCAATTACCCAATAAGAGGCTGGGAAAACATGAAACGACAATTTCCTGAAAAATATTTCCCAGCCTCTTGAACTACAACAATAAAGAATAAAATATGTTGTATAAGACAATATCAAAGGGAAAAACTTCATGAAAACTGGGAAATGTTTAACAGATTATTTTCAAGTTGTCTACACCACTAAATAAGCGGTCAATATTTAATATAGTATTTTTATAACGGTTTAATTCCAATTGATCATTACAAGATTGATGCTTCTGCAAGTTGTGTACTAGTAGATAAAACCCTAATCACTGTAAGAACTGTGATTCAAAACATGGTCAAAAACACACAGCAATTCTATTTAAAGTTTCGTGTACCCATTTAAGGTGTTCTTTGGGTGCAAAGTACTGAATTTGAGATGAAGGTGGATGAGAAGTTTGAATAACTAAGTACCCTTCTTCAATAACTCACTATTTCCCAAGGAAAATCCGAATATTCTCCTACCATCCATTTTGGTATATGCTCTTCTATTACCAACTACTCTGACCAATATCTTTAATTGAGAAAAACATCTAAGAGTTGTGAGGAAATATTAGCAGGTTGCCCCTATAACCAACCCTTTAGAAAAGAACCTTACTATCCATCCAACCCTAGGTGTAAAGACCCGTAAAATTCAAGGGAAATTTTTTCTTAATTTTCTTTAGAATTTTACAAGAGCGCGGTTTCAGACGGCACCTGATTCCGAGGCCCGGAGTGCCCGGAATTAATTTCCGAAGTTTGGCTCGGGTACGTTCAGTGAACGAACGAGCGGGAATTCCTAACTTTTGATCCGGTGCTCGGAATTGAAATCCGAGGTCACCGATGAACTCGCAGCGCCGATATTTGCTTAAGAGGACATTTCCCGAAGGTGCGTTTGCTGAGGAGGAGTTGTTAAAAAAAAGGGGAGTTAAATGTGAAGTAATAAAATTGTGTTACAATTTTATTTCATATTCTAAGTTGTTAACCTATGTGTGGAAGTTGGGTGGGACCTACTTGTTGTTAACTACCCTTGAGAGAATAAAGGTGGGGTGGGGCCCACACGAGCCCAACCCCTCACCTTCCCTAACTCCTCTAAACCCCCCACTTAAGATGTGTAACTCATCTTAACCTTTAAACTTCCATTTAATTGGGTGACTTTCCCTCTCCTCACTTTAATCATGCCAACACATTAATCCAATTAATGGAATTAAGTGTTTTGAATTTTGAACTCTTAGAATGTCTTAATAAAATAAGATTAGCTTATTTTATTTTTGGGGGTTAGTTTGGTTTTGTTGAGGATTGGAGGAGAGAGCTCTAAGTCTCTTGAAGAACTTCATCTTCTCCGGCGAAGAACGTCTTCATCCTCAACGAAGAACGACAACACTTCGTCAAGGATCATCGACTCGGCGACCCGGTATCCTCGGACCTTCTTCGTCGGCAAACGAAGATCCGCCAACGTCGTGTCTCTTCGGGCATATCTCTTCGTCAACGGATTTGACGAACGACGACCGCGACGCCCGACCTCCGCGACGCCGTCTTCCGCGGAATGTAGACGAATCTTCGAATCTTAAACCCGAAGTAGGGTTGTCGATTTCTTTTGGTTTCCTTATTTTATTCTTGATCGTGATTTTATCAAGACTAACGTGTGACTTGATTTATTTTAAGTTGCGTTATTATTTTAACGTGAGGCGGGTCGGACCGCACGAACACGGCCGAACCCCCCTCCATCGTTCTTGTTTAATTCTTGCGGTGAAAGCAAGTGGCGTGGTGCCGTCGCACCACGCGGATGAACGTGCTTTTATTTTACGCGGTGTCGTCGCTCTACGCCGTGGAGAATTTTCAAAAATGCGACGCCGTCACGCCGCGTTGAAAAGAATCAAAGTACGGCGAAGGGGCGCGGTGCCGTCGCACCCCGCCGGATGACGAACGCCGCGGCTGGTTCCGAGCCGCGGCGGAAGAGGAGTCCGGCGGCCGGGCCGCCGGCGTCGAAAGTCAAAGGCGGGACCGGAATTTCCGGTCCCGTTGGTAAAAACCGGCCGGCCAGCTGGCCGGCCGGATGACTTAAAACCGGGGAATTTAATTCCCCGGCCAAACCTTAAAACCCCCCTCTTAATGAGGGGGGGAGCGGTTTCCACGGGGGGGGGGGGGGGGGGGGGGGCAGGTGGCTCCCCCGGATCTCCTTCAAAGCGGGCCCCCAGGAGGGGGGCCGTTTTACAAAAACGGCGCGGCAAAGCCGCGCCGCCATCCAAAACCGCGGGGCTTAGCCCCCGCGTGCGCCGCCGCCTCGCAGCGCCAGGCCGCCGCGGCCCGCCGCGCCGCCGCGCCGCCGCCCGCCGCCGCCGGCCACCGCGCCGCCCAGGGTGGGGGGGGGTCGGGCCGGGTCGGCCCGGACCCGAACCCCCCCGTTTCGAACCAATTTTGGTTTTTGGCCCATAACTTGAGCCTCGGACCTCCGATCGACGAACCGTCTACGGCAACGCGATCCTTGGATCGAGACGGTCGTTTTGGTATATCGCACTCAAGGTTTCGGTTAACTTTGAGTTCGGCCGGGTTGGTTCGTTCACGAAACCAACCGGGCCTTCGGAGCGGAAACGCTCATATCTTGAGCTACGAACGTCCGATTGACGCACCGTCAGTCGCGTTGTGTTCCTCTTAGTGAGACGGATCTTTTGGCATACTCCGCCCGAGGTTTGGACGCAGGTGGAGTACGGTCGGGTTGGTTTTGCCTTAAAAACCAACCGGGCCCCGGAGACGAATATGCCAATAACTCTCAGACCGGGCGTCCGATCGACGCGCCGTCTGTTACGTTGAGTTCCTGTTGACGATACGGAACTTTTGGATACATCAACTTCGGTCTTCGTGGCAGTTGATGTATCAGCCTCTCGGCTCGTGGAGCGGACCCTCCGTACGAGTTTGCTGTGTGCGGGAACCCTAGTGCTGGCTGCGACTGTTCTACTGCTACGACTGCTACTGTGACTGCGACGACGACAGTACAGAGATCCTGTGTGGATTCGACGACGACAGTACAGAGATCCTATGTGGATTCGACGACGACGACTTCAGCACTCAGCGATCCTACGTGGATCAGTCCTACAGGTCCTGTGTGGGCCCGATCCTGTGTGGGTCCTTGCGCTCAGCGGTTCTGTGTGAGCCAGCGCCTACAGGTTCTGTGTGAGCCCGATCCTGTGTGGGTCTTTGCGGGGGTTAGTTACCTATCGATCCTTCGTGGGTCCGACGACTTAGATGGATCAGTGATCATCTTTTTCGTCCTTGAAGAAGTATACCTGTGTGAGCTGAATCCTGTTGTTTTCCTGTGTGGATTGTATTGTGCAATCCTGTGTGGATTATGTTTTGCTTTCCTATGTGGAATACGTATTCTTTCCTGCGTGGACTGAGTTGTACTTGGGCTCGGAGGTTGGAGCGTATTTGAATTGATGACTTAGGTATATGTATGGGCATATACCTAAGCAGTGTCGGTTGTTACTTCGTGATTGTACTTTTCTTCGTGATTTATCCTTTGTGGATTTGAGAGACCTTCAGGGGTCTCGGGGTCCCTACTGAGTAGCTTATACTCACCCCTGCACGGGCTTTGCCCGCACTACGTTGTGTTGGTTGCAGACGACGGACAGCGTTGACCTTAGCTGAGGCTTGCAGAGCGGGACGGTACTCGGAGGTGGACCACTGGGCGGGACGTGCTCGGAGCGGACGGCGGGACCCGTGGAGCAGAGGAGCTATCTGTACCCACCCTTCAGGTGGGATTTCCAGTGGACAGCTCGGAGTAGCGGCTTTTACTTTTCAGTTGCTGTTTTTCCCTTTTTGAGTTGTACTTTACTTTCAGTTTGGGTTTGTATACTGGCCCATTTACTTTTCCGCACTTTCAGTTGTACTTTGTTTGCTTAGTGTTTACTTTCCGCTTGTTTACTCTGTGGTGTGTGTTTACTTTTCAAAGGCAATGCCTTCCCTTTTTACCGGGATTTACGCCTTGGTGCTAGTCGCCAGCCCCTGGCCTATGGAAGGCGGGCTTGGGGTAGTCACGGCACGGACCCCGAGGGCGGGTCGTGACAAATTGGTATCAAAGGAGTTCGGTTCTACCGCGAACTCTGATCTTTTCTATGTGAAGCAATAATGTATAGCGTATTGAGTGTGGTTATCAGTCCAGGGAGTCCAGTGTTGGTGCGGCGGCCGACGTATCCGTACACCAGGACCCTGACTTCTGATTTCCGACTTAGTGCACGAAAACATTGATTGCGTGTGTGTTTCAAAGTTTTCTTTGTGATTACTTATATCAGCTCACCAGGTATACTGTTCTAACCGTGGCGCACCTGTTTCCTTTTCAGGATGGCCCCACGACGGCAGCCAGCTAGGGTTCCGAGAGTCGAGCGAGACGACAGCCCACCGAGCGACGAGGCCTCGGTGCAGGGCCCTTTTCCAGTAGTGGCACCGGCGGTAGCTTTACCCGCCGAGCCCCCGATGCTTCCAGCAGAACCCGCTGACGATGCACGTCGCCTCAGCGCACTGCATGAGTTTCAGCGCCAGCGACCGCCCAGGTTTCGCGGGGAGACAGATCCCCAGGCAGCAGAGGACTGGCTGGAGGCAGTAGTTCGAGTGTTTAGGCTAGTGAGGACACCAGCAGACCACATGGTGATCCTCGCTGCGAGCCTACTACACGCAGCAGCAGGACGATGGTGGAGCCTGATGCTCCAGGTGCACGATGAGGCATCTCTTCTTTGGACGGACTTTGAGAGCCTCTTCCGCTCTGAGTTCGTCTCGGCCACCCTCCGAGCGGTGCGCATCCAGGAGCTTCTACAGCAGCGGCAGGGTAGCATGACGGTCGCTCAGTACTCGGCGAGATTTACCGATCTCTCGCGCTACTCGACCGACATGGTACGGGACCCATTCTTCCGGGCCCGGACCTTCGAGCAGGGTTTGAGACACGAGATCAGGGCATCGCTGATCTCCCTCAGCATACCGACTCAGACAGGAGTACTGGAGCGGGCTCTTCTGATCGAGAGCTTCCTTGCTGAGTCTACACCAGCACAGCGACCCACCGCAGGGCGGCTCGTGACAGAGTCATCTGCAGCAGGCAGTCGACGGATGACTCAGGGGTCCAGACAGACTAGACCTTCGGGCCGACGACCTCAGGGCACTGGCTCAGCAGTGCGGGGCACACAGCGCGGAGCCAGTCTTCCGAGGGGCAGACAGTGCTACTCATGCGGCGGGCAGGGCCACATGGCTCGCGACTGCCCGACCCGCCGTGCCGAGGAGCAGCAGTCAGTTGATGGACCACCGAGGCAGAGGGTCGACCGTGGCGGTCCGCAGGGAGGAGGCGGACGAGGCAGAGGAGCTGGACGAGCAGCTGGTGGTGGCTGACGCTTTGAGGCTCTACCACCACCACCACCAGGAGGTCCACCCCGACCACAGGGAGCTGGCGGGCAGCGACAGGCACAGCTCTAGGCAGGAGAGGCCTACGACCACGGCGCACCTGAGATGATTCGAGGTACTATCTGTGTCTATACCACCCTTGCTGCAGTTCTTATAGACATAGGAGTGAGTCACACTTTCATAGCCGCTGCCCTTGTTCGGAGCTCGGAGATTCCGACAGAGCCGTTGGCTCGATCCTTACGGCTAGAGACTCCTACGGGAGCAGACTCGACGATTACGCACTGGTGCCGGTAATGTGAGCTTACTCTAGGAGGCGAGAGCTTCGGCTGGGATCTTCTTGTAGCAGCGTCGAGGCCTTACGACGTCATCTTGGGCATGGATTGGCTGTCTACGGTCCATGCACAGATTGACTGTTTTAGGCGCAAGGTGCGATGTGTACGCACCGACGGGAGCAGGTTCACCTTCACCGGCGAGAAGGGAGCCTTAGCAGCACAGGATGGACTTCCGCGGAGGAGAGGACAGACCATCACTCATCAGTTGGCTAGCCTTATCCATGGAGCAGTTGACGTGCGGATTCCTGGTTTTCCTACAGTGGTGGATCAGTTTGCGGACGTTTTTCCCGACGACGTTCCAGGGCTACCTCCTCGCAGAGAGGTAGACTTTTATATTGACTTGTACCCCGGGACAGCCCCGATATCCACTCCAGCATATCGGATGGCCCCCGCCGAGCTTCGAGAGCTACGGGTACAGTTGGAGGACTTGCAGGGCAAGGGGTTCATCCGACCCAGTGTTTCACCCTGGGCTTCCCCGATATTGTTCGCCAAGAAGGCGGACGGGAGCTTGCGACTTTGTGTTGACTATCGTCGCCTGAACCAGGTGACAGTGAGGAACAAGTATCCGCTACCGAGGATTGATGACCTCTTTGATCAGCTCAAGGGAGAACGGTGGTTCTCGAAGATAGACCTCAGGTCAGGCTATCATCAGCTCAGAGTCAGAGACGAGGATGTGCAGAAGACGGCCTTCAGATGTCGGTATGGCCACTATGAGTTCTTGGTTATGCCCTTCGGTGTAACCAATGCTCCAGCAGTGTTCATGGCTCTCATGAACTGGATCTTTCAGCCATACCTCGATCGGTTTGTCGTGGTCTTCATCGACGACATTCTGATTTACTCTACGACAGAGGAGGAGCACGCCTATCACTTGCGAGTTGTTCTTGACACACTCCGAGAGCACCAGCTTTATGGTAAACTCTCGAAGTGCCAGTTCTGGATACGTGAGGTCCACTTTTTGGGACACGTTATCTCTGAGGCGGGAGTTGCAGTGGATCCCGCGAAGATTGAGGCTGTGTTAGCATGGGAGCCACCCAGGAGCGTGACTGAGGTTCGGAGTTTCTTGGGACTAGCTGGATACTATCGGAGATTTGTGCCGAACTTATCCAGAGTTGCGGCATCACTCACAGCCTTGACGAAGAAGGGGAAACCCTTCGTATGGACAGACAGTTGTCAGCAGAGCTTCCAGGAGCTGAGACAGAGATTGACTAGCGCACCTATCTTGAGGTTGCCTGAGGAGGGAGTAGGGTACGTAGTCTACTGCGATGCATCAGGGACGGGACTCGGATGTGTTCTGATGCAGGAGTGGGTAGTGATCGCCTATGGATCACGACAGTTGAGGCCGCATGAGCAGAACTACGCTACCCATGACCTGGAGTTAGCAGCAGTGGTCTTCGCTCTGAAGACATGGCGACACTATCTGATGGGCGAGCGCTTTACAGTCTTTTCCGATCATCAGAGTCTCAGGTATATATTCTCGCAGAAGGACATGAACCTGAGACAGCGACGATGGCTCGAGTTCCTCCAGGACTATGACTTTGAGATAGTCTATACTCCTGGGAAGGGGAACGTAGTAGCCGATGCCCTCAGCAGGAGGACGGGCATTCAGCTACTTGAGGAGGTGACGGAGCAGCTAGCCTCTTTGCAGATATCCTTCGTGGATAGTGATGGAGCAGCCTTTCTTCAGTCTCTCACAGTCACTCCTCCACTACTGCAGCGGGTCAGGGAGGCACAGCGCGGGGACGCTGACTGTGAGACACGGCGTGCACAGATATCCTCGGGACAGGCACCTGATGGTTTCTCCCTTGGAACAGAGCACGTCATCCTTTTCAGAGGACGTACCATGGTACCAGTCGCATTGCGAGAGGAAGTGCTGAGAGAGTTTCACACTTCTCCTTTAGCGGTACATCCTGGAGTGGCGAAGATGTACCAGGACCTCAGACGACAGCATTGGTGGCCGGGCATGAAGAAGGTTGTAGCAGAGTTCGTTTCTCGATGCCTCATCTGTCAGCAGGTGAAGGCAGAGCATCAGGTACCAGCAGGCTTGGTACAGCCCTTGGAGGTTCCGGAGTGGAAGTGGGACGGCATATCTATGGACTTCGTGACTGGACTTCCACGCACTTCCAGAGGTCACGACTCCATCTGGGTGATTGTTGACCGACTCACCAAGTCGGCACACTTCTTACCCATCAGAGAGCAGGGCTCAGTGGAGAGCTTGGGACGTCTCTACGTTCAGGAGATTGTGCGGCTCCACGGCGTGCCATCATCTATCGTTTCCGATCGAGATGCCCGCTTTACTTCCCGGCTTTGGAAGGGGTTACAGGAGGCATTCGGGACGCAGCTACGTCTTAGCACAGCTTTTCACCCTCAGACGGATGGTCAGACGGAGAGGACCATTCAGACTCTCGAGGACATGCTCCGCGCATGTGTCCTTGACTTTGGTCGTAGCTGGGAGGACCACCTACCCTTGGTGGAGTTCGCATACAACAACAGCTACCACTCCACCATCGGGATGGCACCGTACGAGGCGTTGTACGGCCGACCTTGTAGATCTCCTTTGTGCTGGACAGACCCTGGGGAGTCAGCACTGGTGGGACCGGAGATGGTCCAGGCCACGACAGAGAAGGTCCAGGTCATCCAGGAGCGGATGAGGACAGCTCAGAGCCGGCAGAAGTCATACGCTGACAGGAGGCGGAGGCCACTGGAGTTTGAGGATGGCGACCACGTCTTCTTGCGGGTCTCACCTCGACGTGGTATTCGGAGATTTGGCCGAGGCGGTAAATTATCTCCGTGCTTCATCGGACCCTTCCAGATTCTCAGCAGGATTGGCGAGGTGGCTTATCGCCTGGCTCTACCACCTCAGTTGCACCGGGTGCACGATGTCTTCCACGTATCCCAGCTGAGGAGATACGTGCACGACCCGACGCACATTATTGACCATGGGGAGCCTGACGTTGACGATGGGGCGACTTTTACGGAGGTCCCGGTGGAGTTAGAGGATCGACAGGAGCGGGTCCTGCGTGGGCGATCGATTCCTCTTGTGCGCATCAGATGGCAGCATGGGAATCTCCAGGAGAGCACATGGGAGCGGGAGGCTCAGATGCGTGCTCAGTACCCTCATTTGTTTCCCTAGTTTTTGTTGTATCTTTACAGGGACGTAAAGCCATGAGGTGGGAGTAATGTAAAGACCCGTAAAATTCACGGGAAATTTTTTCTTAATTTTCTTTAGAATTTTAAAAGAGCGCGGTTTCAGACGGCACCAGATTCCGAGGCCCGGAGTTCTCGGAATTAATTTCCGAAGTTTGGCTCGGGTACGTTCAGTGAACGAACGAGCGGGAATTCCTAACTTTTGATCCGGTGCTCGGAATTGAAATCCGAGGGCACCGATGAACTCGCAGCGCCGATATTTGCTTAAGAGGACTTTTCCCGAAGGTGCGTTTGCTGAGGAGGAGTTGTTAAGAAAAAAGGGGAGTTAAATGTGAAGTAATAAAATTGTGTTACAATTTTATTTCATATTCTAAGTTGTTAACCTATGTGTGGAAGTTGGGTGGGACCTACTTGTTGTTAACTACCCTTGAGAGAATAAAGGTGGGGTGGGGCCCACACGAGCCCAACCCCTCACCTTCCCTAACTCCTCTAAACCCCCCACTTAAGATGTGTAACTCATCTTAACCTTTAAACTTCCATTTAATTGGGTGACTTTCCCTCTCCTCACTTTAATCATGCCAACACATTAATCCAATTAATGGAATTAAGTTTTTTGAATTTTGAACTCTTAGAATGTCTTAATAAAATAAGATTAGCTTATTTTATTTTTGGGGGTTAGTTTGGTTGTGTTGAGGATTGGAGGAGAGAGCTCTAAGTCTCTTGAAGAACTTCATCTTCTCCGGCGAAGAACGTCTTCATCCTCAACGAAGAACGACAACACTTCGTCAAGGATCATCGACTCGGCGACCCGGTATCCTCGGACCTTCTTCGTCGGCAAACGAAGATCCGCCAACGTCGTGTCTCTTCGGGCATATCTCTTCGTCAACGGATTTGACGAACGACGACCGCGACGCCCGACCTCCGCGACGCCGTCTTCCGCGGAACGTAGACGAATCTTCGAATCTTAAACCTGAAGTAGGGTTGTCGATTTATTTTGGTTTCCTTATTTTATTCTTGATCGTGATTTTATCAAGACTAACGTGTGACTTGATTTATTTTAAGTTGCGTTATTATTTTAACGTGAGGGGGGCCGGACCGCACGAACACGGCCGAACCCCCCTCCATCGTTCTTGTTTAATTCTTGCGGTGAAAGCAAGTGGCGTGGTGCCGTCGCACCACGCGGATGAACGTGCTTTTATTTTACGCGGCGTCGTCGCGCTACGCCGAGGAGAATTTTCAAGAACGCGACGCCGTCGCGCCGCGTTGAAAAGAATCAAAGTACGGCGAAGGGGCGCGGTGCCGTCGCACCCCGCCGGATGACGAACGCTGCGGCCGGTTCCGGGCCGCGGTGGGACGAGAAGACCGCGGCCGGTTCCGGGCCGCGGCGGGACGAGAAGACCGCGGCCGGTTCCGGGCCGCGACGGAAGAGGAGTCCGGCGGCCGGGCCGCCGGCGTCGGAAGTCAAAGGCGGGACCGGAATTTCCGGTCCCGTTGGTAAAAACCGGCCGGCCAGCTGGCCGGCCGGATGACTTAAAACCGGGGAATTTAATTCCCCGGCCAAACCTTAAAACCCCCCTCTTAATGAGGGGGGGAGCGGTTTCCACGGGGGGGGGGGGGGGGGGGGGGGGGGGCAGGCGGCTCCCCCGGATCTCCTTCAAAGCGGGCCCCCAGGAGGGGGGGCCGTTTTACAAAAACGGCGCGGCAAAGCCGCGCCGCCATCCAAAACCGCGGGGCTTAGCCCCCGCGTGCGCCGCCGCCTCGCGGCGCCAGGCCGCCGCGGCCCGCCGCGCCGCCGCGCCGCCGCCCGCCGCCGCCGGCCCCCGCGCCGCCCAGGGGGGGGGGGGGGGGGGGTCGGGCCGGGTCGGCCCGGACCCGGACCCGGACCCCCCCGTTTCGAACCAGTTTTGGTTTTTGGCCCATAACTTGAGCCTCGGACCTCCGATCGACGAACCGTCTGCGGCAACGCGATCCTTGGATTGAGACGGTCGTTTTGGTATATCGCACTCAAGGTTTCGGTTAACTTTGAGTTCGGCCGGGTTGGTTCGTTCACGAAACCAACCGGGCCTTCGGAGCGGAAACGCTCATATCTTGAGCTACGAACGTCCGATTGACGCACCGTCAGTCGCGTTGTGTTCCTCTTAGTGAGACGGATCTTTTGGCATACTCCGCCCGAGGTTTGGACGCAGGTGGAGTACGGTCGGGTTGGTTTTGCCTTAAAAACCAACCGGGCCCCGGAGACGAATATGCCAATAACTCTCAGATCGGGCGTCCGATCGACGCGCCGTCTGTTACGTTGAGTTCCTGTTGACGATACGGAACTTTTGGATACATCAACTTCGGTCTTCGTGACAGTTGATGTATCAGCCTCTCGGCTCGTGGAGCGGACCCTCCGTACGAGTTTGCTGTGTGCGGGAACCCTAGTGCTGGCTGCGACTGTTCTACTGCTACGACTGCTACTCTGACTGCGACGACGACAGTACAGAGATCCTGTGTGGATTCGACGACGACAGTACAGAGATCCTATGTGGATTCGACGACGACGACTTCAGCACTCAGCGATCCTACGTGGATCAGTGCTACAGGTCCTGTGTGGGCCCGATCCTGTGTGGGTCCTTGCGCTCAGCGGTTCTGTGTGAGCCAGCGCCTACAGGTTCTGTGTGAGCCCGATCCTGTGTGGGTCTTTGCGGGGGTTAGTTACCTATCGATCCTTCGTGGGTCCGACGACTTAGATGGATCAGTGATCATCTTTTTCGTCCTTGAAGAAGTATACCTGTGTGAGCTGAATCGTGTTGTTTTCCTGTGTGGATTGTGTTGTGCAATCCTGTGTGGATTATGTTTTGCTTTCCTATGTGGAATACGTATACTTTCCTGCGTGGACTGAGTTGTACTTGGGCTCGGAGGTTGGAGCGTATTTGAATTGATGACTTAGGTATATGTATGGGCATATACCTAAGCAGTGTCGGTTGTTACTTCGTGATTGTAATTTTCTTCGTGATTTATCCTTTGTGGATTTGAGAGACCTTCAGGGGTCTCGGGGTCCCTACTGAGTAGCTTATACTCACCCCTGCACGGGCTTTGCCCGCACTACGTTGTGTTGGTTGCAGACGACGGACAGCGTTGACCTTAGCTGAGGCTTGCAGAGCGGGACGGTACCCGGAGGTGGACCACTGGGCGGGACGTGCTCGGAGCGGACGGCGGGACCCGTGGAGCAGGGGAGCTATCTGTACCCACCCTTCAGGTGGGATTTCCAGTGGACAGCTCGGAGTAGCGGCTTTTACTTTTCAGTTGCTGTTTTTCCCTTTTTGAGTTGTACTTTACTTTCAGTTTGGGTTTGTATACTGGCCCATTTACTTTTCCGCACTTTCAGTTGTACTCTGTTTGCTTAGTGTTTACTTTCCGCTTGTTTACTCTGTGGTGTGTGTTTACTTTTCAAAGGCAATGCCTTCCCTTTTACCGGGATTTACGCCTTGGTGCTAGTCGCCAGCCCCTGGCCTATGGAAGGCGGGCTTGGGGTAGTCACGGCACGGACCCCGAGGGCGGGTCGTGACACTAGGTGGAAAGAAAACTGAGCCTATATACAAGGTGGTATTCAAACTCACCTAAAAAAAATGGAACTAATAGGGTCAGAGTAGTCATCCACCACAACCACCAAAAAAATCCTCAACCTCCCCAAAGGCCTTTCCAACAAACCCCTCCAAATCCCGAGCCCAGACTAGATGATATGATGAAAAAATGTCTTCCAAAAAAATTCATGTACAACAAACAATTCAAGTAGCCATAGAAGACCTCAAAACCCAATTATGATATCTAGATAACTCGGTGGGGGAAATTCCAAGTCATGGGTTGGATAAACTACCATCTCAACCATTATTCAACCATAGATATAAAAGAAATGTTACTTCCATCACTCTTAGGAGTGTAATAAAACTAGAAATTCAAATGAATCCTCCATTAGAGTCATCTCATCCTAAGAAATCCTCCATCCAAACCATTAAAAATGTTCCAAATGTTGAAAAACCATGTATTGAGGGAATCCCTTCCAAATGAAAGAGTGTGTATGTCGATGAATCTCCTAGCCAACCCATTCTTCTTCCATTTCCCCAAAGGGCCACCCAACCTAGAAAACAAAAGGAAATGGAACTTGATGAAGAAACTTTGGATACATTCAAAATATTACTAGTAAACATCCCCTTGATTTTTGATGTGAAACAAATTACAAGATATGATATGTTTTTAAAAGATATGAGTACACATATAAGGAGACTTCATAGTGATGAGAAGGTAAGCTTTGAGAGGAACGTATCATAATTGACAGAACCATCAATGCCTACCAAATGAAATGATCTTGGAACCTTCTCGTTTCCATGCACCATAAAGGAGTATTTATTTTATAATTCTATGATTGAATTAGGTGTTCTATAAATGTGATTACTCACTCCATTTACTCTTATTTGCAGGTCAGTGAACTGAATCCCACTTTAATAGTCGCTCTTCTAGAAAATCAAAGTACAACACACCCTTCTGTTGTGTTAGAGGTTGTTCTTGTGAGGGTGAAAATTTTAATTTTTTCTAATGATTTTTATGTGAGGAAATGGAAGATGATATGAGGAATGGACATTACCAAATTATATTGAGAAGAACCTTCTTGAAAACCACCAAAACCATAATTAATGTCCACAACGGTACATTATCTATGGATTTTTGTGGTGACATTTTCCACTAACAAATCCATGATGCCATGAAGCACCCCTCAGATGAAAATTCCTCTATCTCTTTATTAATTCAATAAATGTTCTCCCTTCCCATGAAGGAACAAATTTTCTTTCCCCCGATCCCTTTTATGAGTTTTCATAATTGAATGAATTACTAGAAAATAAATCATTCATTAATTGTTGTATTGGTCTAGAAAAGTGTTATGCGTGTTTATTAATTGATAATTTCATGAACACTACGGATCTAATGACCATCGATGATACGGCTAAGCTTGTAAAATCTCATTCTTCTTCTGAGTATGATACCATTGGGAAGGTAGATGAGATCAATGACCTTTCACATTCACACACTCTCACATCAATCCAAAATCCACCCAAATTGTAACTATAAAAACTTATTGAAAATTTAATATATTCATATCTTGAGAATGTAAACAAGTTTCCCATCATCTTTGTTAGTTCACTGCCACCTGAGCCTGAATTACGACTGCATGAAGTTTTGAGAGAGTATAAAAAATATTTTGGATGGATATTTTCTGAAATTCCTAGTATTATCCCATAAATTTATACACATCATATTTTATTAAATGATGAGGCTAAACTAGTGAGGCATGCACAATTTTGACTAAACCCAAACCTCCTATATGTTGTGAAAAAATGAGGTTACAACATTATTGGCTGCTGGAATCATTTACCCCATATCTAATAGCCAAAGGGTTAGTCCCATTCAAGTAGTTTTTAAAGAAACTGGCCTTACAGTTATATAAAATTAAAACAATGAATTGGTTCCAACTCATGTGTAGAATAGTTGGAATGTCTGTATTGACTATTGCCAACTAATCCAACACACTAGGAAGGACCATTAACCTTTTCCATTTATTAACCAAATTCCAAAGAGGTTGGAAGGTAAGTCCCATTACTATTTCCTTGATGGGTATTCTGGATAATTTCATATCCATATTTCCCCAAGGATTAGGAAAAGAAAACCTTAACTTTCCCCTTTAGAAAAGTTTCATATAGGATGATGCCATTTGATATGTGCAATAATCCTGGTACTTTCTAGAAATATCTGGTTAGTATTTTTTTCAAATTACCTAGAGAATTGTGAGGAAGATTTCATGGATGATTTCACTATGTATGGATCCTATTTTTTTGAATGTTTATGTAGTTTATATTCAGTCTTAAATAGATATTTTGAAAATAATCTCGTTTTAAATTATGAGAAATTATATTTCATGGTGCGACAAGGTATAGTTTTGGGGAATTTCATTTCTGGGGATGATATCCAAGTAGATTAATCAAATGTGGATTCCATTTCTTCCCTACAATTCCCCTAAAATGTACAAGATGTGGGGATGTTTTGAGTTAATGATGGATTTTACTATCATTTAATGAATGAAATTAGTAAAATTGAACTCCCCTCTCTTGGTTACTGCAAAAATAAAAGTAATTTGTTTTTGATAATGAATGTGAGGAATATATTAATAAGTTAAAATGGAGTCTCGTGTCGCCCCCAATAATCTAACCCCTCTGTGGGATTTACCATTTGATCTCGTCTGGGAAACCTCTAACTATGTATTTTGGACATTATTATCATAAAGGGTCAATAGAGATCCACATGTCATTGCATATGCCTCACGTACAGTCAACCCTACCCAAGAAAACTACACTACAACTAAAAAATAATTTCATGCCATTGTGTTTTCCTTCGAAAAATTCAGGTCATATCTTTTAGGGTCTAAATTCATTATGATCTCAGACCATGCAGCCCTCCATTATATCCTTAAGAAAACTAAAGCAAAAAGATCTCTCATACTCTAGATACTCCTCCATCAGGAAATCAATTTTGAAATTAGAGATAAAAAAAGGGCAAAGAATGAGGTGGATAACCATATCAGAAGGATCCACACATCCTTATACATTGGATCATCCCTCAATATTACCATAAATTACATGTTTCTAGTTGAGAAACTGTACATAGTGCAAGATTCCATACCTTGGTATTATAAAATTTAAAATTATTTAGTAGCATTTTCCATTCCCATCAATTTCAAAAAAATCCAGGATGATCGTCTAAAAAATGAGTCTCGTTGGCACATATTGAAGGGCCATTACCTTTGGCGCACCTATAGTGATCAATTCCATAGGTATTGTGTTCTTGATAGCGAGTTTTAGTTTGTCCTTATATTTTTTAATACTCTTTCATGTGGGGGCCACTTTGGTCCCCAACGGACTGCTCGCAAAGTCCTTCATTCTAGTATCTATTGACTAAATTTTTTTCAAGATGCCCATGATTTTTTTAAATATTTCTCTTGTTTTCAAATAATGGGTAATGTCATTAAAAGAAATAAAATTTCACAATAACCATTGCTCTTTCATGAGATTTATGATGTTTGAAGAATTGACTTTATGGGGCAATTTCTCAATTCCTTTGGCAACATGTAGATTCTTCTAATAGTTTATTATGTGTCAAAATGGGTAGAGGAATGAGCTAAAAATAATGATTATTATAAAGTAGTTGTGGAATTTTTGCGAACCCAAATCTTTTGTAGGTTTGGCTTACTTAGGTTCCTCATCAGTGACCAGGGTTCTCTTTTCTATAATGGAACAATGCAATCACTTTTGTGTTTGTATGGGTTAGTCATAGAGTGTCTACTGTATATCACCCACAGACCAATGCTCAAGACGAGGTGTCAAATAGAGAGGTAAAACAGATTCTTGAAAAAGAAGTTCAACCCAATAGAAAATATTGGAGTCCATGACATGATGATTCATTATGGGCCTACCATACTGATTTCAAAAACTCTCATTGGAATGTCACCCTACCATCTCGTGTTTGGAAAGAGTTCCCACCTAATAGTTGATATTGAGCACTGGGCCTTCTGGGATATCAGACAATGAAATTATAGTATTTATATTGAAGGTTCTCAATGGAAGTTTCAAACTTAGGAGCTGCAATAAATGAAAAGAGATGTATATGAGAACTCCAGGATTTATAAGGAGTGAACCAATGTTTTCCACAACCGTCATATCCTTCATCATTAGTTCCACATTGGGTAGAAGGTCTTCATTTACAATATAATGTTGAAGATTCATCTAGGTAAGCTTCATTCCCACTGGTTTGACCCATATATTGTTATTAATGTATTTTCAATTGGTATTTTCTTGTTCAAAATGAAGAAACCAATCAAACATTCTCTGCAATGGGCAGCGGCTGAAGCACTTCCACAAAGTCCTTCTAGACTTCCCGATGGAGGAAATATATGTTAAAGAATCAATATATGAATGAAATTCATAAAGTTTTATCCTTCTTTCCCACATTTTCATTTATTACAGGGAGGAAACTACACACATTTGGTGTGGGGGATTGGTATATTCCTGGGTTAGTTATGAATTCTCATCATCTTTCTTCTTTCTCTCTTTTTATCTGGATGAATTGTATTGTTACTTCGGCCTTCCCTCTACCTCACCTTTGTGCCAGAATATTTTTTTCATTCCCACATTATCATGGAAAATGATGCCCGTTTAATCATGGATGTTATTGAAAATTCATGTTGAATATCTGTATTTTATGTTGTTTTAACATTTAATTTTTTTGGGTGAAATTTTAATTTCAAAAAGAATTAAATAATGTGGTGCGACTTTATTTTAAAATTTGGTTATTTTTCTATGATATAAATTGCTGTATCATTTTGAAACCTTTTAGATGAATGGTTCCCATTTTGTGAATAATTTATTGAAAAATTGTGTCACTTAATCTCTCCACACATTTTTTCACCAAACGACGATGTGTGAAAATTTCATACTTAATGGAAGGTAAATATATGATAGGTTTATTTTTATCTAATTTCCAAAATAAGTTTTCCATACATCCGTTCCTTATCCGATCTATTAAGTTACTCTACCAGATTGACCTATGTGTGTGTACCTGTTATCAGACTATTTTACGCCATAAAAAACGAAAAAAACGAAAAAAGGGTTGTATATTGGGATGTTCAAAAACCACCTTTCATTGACTTTTGACCTTGTTATAACTATTAAAATTAGTTTTGTGAGGAGATCAAACAAGGGTTGAGTGAAGAGTGAGATTTTTCCTAAGTAAAAATTTTGATAAAATAATAATAATAAATGAGGGGAGTGATTAAATGTATAACATAAGGGGATATCCAGGTCGGGAGCTTATGGATTGACTTCCGGGATTTCTTAAGTTAGTGGGTTGTGAAATTTTGTTCCAAAGGATGTGGGGAACGTTCGATGGAAAGGATCATGTAAGTAGACAATTATTAAAATAACTTTTATATACTTGATAGAAAGTGGAAATAATATCACGAGATGGTTTTCACCCACATAGGTTGAGAATTAGTGACATGATTCAATATTAAATTATATTATTTGATTGGAATCATTCATGTCTTGGGATATCATTTGGATTCAAAATTTTAGACACATTTTTCCATAATCATTGAGAATAACTCCTCAGTTTGATTTTTACTTTGATCACATTTCTTTTAGGAATTAAATTTTCATTTAATATTAAATATTTATGAGGTTGTAAATATCTAAATTCATAATTATTTGAAATATTACTCTTCCCAGGAGTGAAAATTTTTAGGTTTGGTGGTGTGATCGCACTGAGATTCACTTTTTCATTTTCACCCATACATCACTTTTTTAAACTGAATTTGTATTGTAAATTTAAAATATAATAAAAAAATTATATTCTTGTTAGATTCAATTATTTTTTATTTATAACTATTAAAAATGTAAATTATAGTTGTTTTTATATTTTCATTTAAGGTGGAGGTGATTTGGAGGCCCTATATATCATCTAGAAGAAAAATGGGCCAAACTGCAAGGAATCTCATGGACATATGTCCACTATTTTGGGATGTACAAGAATTACGTGCATCCAAATGGGTTGAGACTTTGAGGTATGCCCCAAATATTTATTGGATACAACTATTTTCAGGGAACTGAATCCCAATTATTATATCTGGTGGCCCATACAAAAAATTCTATCCATGGGATAAAATCATCCCAAATTCAAAAGTTTGGTTCGGTCTTTTGACAATATCTAAAAATAAATTTGCCTAATGGATTCCAAATTTTATAGGGAGGCATTAAATATTTATTAAAATAACTCATCTCTTTTTTTCAAGTCATGATATGGATTTATACTGTTCCAGAACCAAGACACATGTAGTATATCAAAAACAGGGTTCCCAAAACCCTGTCCCATTTTGGCTATAAAAAGTAACCATGGCCACCTCATTTGTAAGTTCTGTCATTGAGTGAAGTGATGCCAATTTAGAGTTCCATATGAATCATTTCTTCATTATATAAGTTGTGGAGGCCCCAATCCTCATAGGGTGATCAAAAATGAAGAAGGAGTTCCACCGGAGCTACCTCCTTTTCCTGATGTCGAGCTAAACTGTGTGTGTTCTTTATGAGGGAGATACACATATGTAAAAGGAGTTACGATGCATATATTAGATACTGTTTTTGAGTAAGTTGGGTATTTAAACATTTCATTCCATGTGCCTTATATGATTTCAATTTTCAATTTTTGTTTTGATACATGTGAATGATATGCTCTTAATTTCTAACTAATCTGTGTGAGGTTTTGAGTGCGTGACTTATGTTGTTCGAATGGGACATCACAAGAATCCTTTTGATACCCACATTCATGAGATTTCAATCTGTTTTGAAAGATATTATTACATGCCTATGTTTTTTACCTCGAAAATATGATTGTTATGTCATGGTTTGGTTCTTTAAGCATTGAAATAAAATCTTAGCAATTAATCATGATCCCAATTAATTTCAACCAATTAATTACTCCAAAAATAAATGAAGTTCTATGAATAATGAACTTGAAATGTGTGTAGAGAAATTAAAATGAACCCTTTTATCTCATATTGTTCAAAGTAAATTTAGTTTCTGAACATTAATCATTAAATTAAGTCATTTTATCCTAAAACTATTTTCAAAAGCACCCATATTTTAGTACTTCTTATAAAATATTCACACTCTAAAATCACCTATACTCATTGAGAGATGACATAGGGACTGCCCTAGAATATAAATCAACCTTAAAATCACAATCAACTTGACGTTTCATGACACCGTGGTCAATCAACTCTAGAATATTAATCATGAAATATTTATATTCATTATACGTTAATAATATCTTCAAAAATAACCATGACGGATGGATTTGAAAAATGAACTACATTGAAATCATGGATATTTTAGGAAATATGTATGCATTATTAAGATTACGTTTTTCTAATGATCATATTTTAAATAAGGTAAGTATTATTTTAAATTTCAATGATAATAATTATATCAAAAATATCATATTATTTCTTTAAAATTAAATTACAAACACTATCCAAGTGATGTGGTTATAACAAATGATTCATATCGCTTGGTGAGGCAGTAGTCTTCCATACACAGGATTGATGTTATCAATTTAAATAGCTGGTAATGTAAGAAGTTATGTGATATATTAGTTTTGAATAATTATTTAATTATCATGGCTATGATTTAAAAATATTAAACCAATAATGATGACTATCCATGGGAGGTGATCATGGTATATGAACTACATTAGTTTGTGATGTTATAATCAGCTGTACATGAAAATAATGGTTTCATTTCCCATTAGATGGAAGATAAGATATATGTTGGTAATAAAATTATCATTAAAAATTATAGTATAAGAAGGATATTGATGTTATTAAATAATCATTATCGATTATGTTTTTAATAAGGGGCATGAAAAAACCATGATTTTCATTTATGAACAATATCTTATCTTATAACAAGATATTTAGGTTTATAATTAAAGCCTCCCTAGATTGGAATTATGATCAAAAAAGGACTCTAAAATGTGTGGATTAATGAAATTATGGTAATTTTTTAGTCATTTTCCAAACCAAAATTCATTTTAAATATGGAAAGGAGTAGAGAGGGGATTCCATTTTACATGTGAGAGGGAGTGGCATTTTTGTAAATACCCAACACTATTAAATAATGGGAAGTAACTCTCTATACATTTTCCTTCTAAACTGATAAATAATTTATTGGAGAGGTTATGCAGTTAAGATACACAACTAAAATTTAAAAATAACCATGTTTTAAACATTTTACTCCATTTACTTTTAAGGATACTCACTTTTGAGGTTGTAGTTTTTCTTTAAGAAATTGTTTTTTACAATCGATACTATTAATGATGACCAAAATAAACCTGAATGTATTAATTAATATTAATTATTTGGATTAAAAATACGTAACATGTTTTAAAAAAATTAAAATAAATGATGTGGTAGGATTCAATTTAATATTAATCCCTAAAATGTGTCAAAAAATTGTTTTTTAGAAATCCATTTCTCAAGTAGTGGATGATCTTATAGAAAATATATGATAATAAATCATATTTATATAAAATTAATTTCATCTATATATATAATAAATAAATAAATTTATTCCATTTTTTTATTATATAGGGATTTTTGTAATTAGTTAAAAATGAAACCCATTTTTCACTTACAAACAGTTTAGAGAAGACCGTGTTTTTACGAATAAAAAAATATTATTTAAAAATAAATAAAATTGATGATTAGAATGAAATTAATTAGATTATTTAAAATAAATAGTTTATTATTTATTTTTATTAGAAAAATCATAATATAATAGGTGTTTTAAATTACCCGATTTATGGAAAAGAAATGATAATATTTGAAAAATTGGTAATTTTCAATATTCATTAAAAAAATCAACTATTTCAGAAATTTCTTTCAATTGAACCATAAGTAAATTTTTATATGATGAATTAAAAATGGTGATAAATATATTAATTATAACTTATAAGTATTAAGTAAATTAATGGTAAAATTTTATCCTTAAAAGTATTAAAAAGCATTTATGAAGAAAACATGTTTTTTTGATGAATGAAATGACTACATTAATTAATGAGTTATAATTTCATAATTATTTATCAATAAATTTATATCCATTATGATCATTATAGAAATTTCCTTAAAATTATAATATTATTCATACCTTCATTTTATTTCTAGGTTACAATGGTCATAAATAATCACATTTTTTTCAGTTCGGTTTTTTCTGTCATATATGCTATCTAACATAGTTTTCTTATTTTTTTTAAACATAGGGTTTTATATTATTACCCCATTAAGTAATTTATCCACTGAAATTTCAAATTTCACACTACGATGAAAACATGTTTGGGTAATTATGATTTACATCTCCCGCAGGTTCCTAGGTTTCATTTTCATATGTATGGTTCTTCCATAGCACTCTTTCCAAGTGTGAAAACTTCTTACAAATAAATTAATCTATTTGGTCAAATATCTTCTCCAAATCCTCCACAAAATAGATTTCAAATTCAAATTATACAACATTATACATTAGTGCATGGTCAGTATACGGTATGTACTTCCTCAAGAGGGATACATGGAATACATCATGTAGTTGGTAAAGTATTAGATGGAGTCATAGTCAATAATAAAAATTTCTAATGAGATCTTTAATATAAAATGTTTTAATGTTACAATGGATTATTTATCCATCATCCAAAATCCTATGACCCTCATCTATAGATATATGCAGTGAAACAAGTTACCCCTAACCAAAAACTCCAGGTATTATTGATGTTTGTGAGCATAACACATTTAACAAATATTAGAATTACTAATGTGAATATGAATTGTCCTGACCTTTTATACAATAGCCTCCACCATTTTATGTATGGATAGATTCACTTCACAAACATTATCCCATCACATAGGTTATTTACATCTATTACCATAAATGGATTCATTATAAGTCATTTTGATAAATAAGTGTAACCTATTTTTATTAGACATCTGAACTAGAGAAAAATTTAGATACCATCATCCATTAAAGTCCATATAACATTATATAAACATTTCTTCTAGTGTTTTAATAGATCACTCATATTGGAATATTTTTGGGTGACAATCTATATATAATACAAACTCATTATTTAGATCATACTGGATGCTCTTTTTGAATGTGGAGGTAAATATGAGATCATAGTCTGAAACAATCAATAGTGGTGTTTCATGTTGAACACCACTAATTTAATGTATATCCTTAAACCTTTATCATGAGATAAATTATCTTAAATTTCAATGAAATTATAACCCTTAGAAATATTTTCAACTACAACCCAATAGAATTTTTTTTCCTGATGTCACTAAAATTCTACTGGAAAATTCTGTGATGATGTTTTCTCATTTCCATGTTTGTATGGGTAATGGTTATAACAACCCATTAGAAATTCTAGTTTCATATATTTTTTCATGTCATATTGTAAACATTTATATATATTTCATGATCTCCTTCTTCATATTTTCCACCCAATAGTGAAATTGACATTTCGATATATCATCATTCTGCATAGGTGAATAGGGAATGTTGAGTTATGTGCATCATTCACACCTATTTCATTATCAATTGATTTAATGATGCACAAAGTCATAAAAAAAATCTTAAAACTTATTCTCAATCAAATTGGAACTCTTAAGATTTCCCTTTTCTTAAAGATTCATTACTTTTTTAATTTTCCACATCATCTCTTTTAGAATCCATTATCTTCAAAAGAAGGGGTAGTTGAGAAATGCTTTGAGAAAGGAATAATGATGTTGCATCCTCAGTGATTCTTATTCCCATCCTTTAAAAGAATACGAATATTATATCCTTCAAATTTTATCATCACTGATAATATTATTGGATATTTTATATATAGAAAATATGTGAATTTATTTTCATTACTGGGAGGTTGTTGATTGGGAATTCATAGGCCTTGATCAGCTCTAAAAATTATTGTTGAAACATATTAAGCTCCATATATGTTAATATATATTTTAGGCTCTTATTATCCACATATATTTTGAACAACTCCCCATATAGATAATTTCACAATGTTTACAAAGTAAATATAATGTGTCCATCTCCAAATCATGTATATGATAATTCTGATCGTGAATATTCAACTTATTTAATGTTTATATTATAACATTATCATTTTTCCTTAGTATTAAACTTAATACCATCATATAATTATTGATTAATACAACACAATATTCCCCACATTAGTATGTGTGAATAGTTTTGCAGCGGCAATCCTAGTTTTTAACTCCATAATGATTTATTTACATTCACTTATCTCGAAAAACATTACTTCAATCAGTTTATATTGTTTATTGTGTTTGAAAACCCTATGATATTTCTCAAAAATCAATCTTAATACCTAGATAGTACAAGTACACTATATATATCCATTATAAATACAGATCAAGTCATATCATCAATTTCCTTTACCATAGAAGGGTACATTGATATCCCTTTTTTATTTGGATAATATTCCCTATAACATATTAATCTTTCATTTATAAAATTAAATTACTATAAATTTCATATAGATTCTCCCTTATCTAATACTTTATCAAAATTTTGAAATATTCCACATGATACTCCTTTATTTTGGGGTAAATAATAATATGATCTATAAATAATACAAAATATTTGTTGAGGTAATATATTAAGACACTTTAATTATGCACTAAATGATTTCATGAGTAGTAGTGGGTTCGAAATGAATCACTATGAACAAATTTTGTATATACATTGTTTGAAATGATGTTTTGCAAAATATTCATTCTTCTCCCTTAATTGGGGATATCCCAACCATAGGTCAACCTAGAGAAATAATGGGACCCATATTGTTGATCACACATGTCTTCTACTAGTGGGATTCTATACTTGTTTATTAATATAATTTTTTTAAATAAAAATATTCATTGTATGCCTTCATTGATCCATCATCATTCTTGATGAAGAGGATATACTAACCATATAGTGAAGCACTAAATCATATAAAAGCCTTTCTATTGTAACTGATTATCTAGGTCCTCTTACTCAACTATGAGAAATCATTATGTAATGTTCCATATGGTAAATGATCCACGTATAAGTTCAATTGATAACTAATCTCTTTATTATTACGAAGACTAGGAAACCCTTCAGGGAATATATTTGTCATTAACCGTACCCAGGGGCCCGCATCGTGACTACCCCAAGCCCACCATCCATATGCCATGAGCTGGAGACTGGCACCAAAGGTGTAGTTCCCTAAAACTAGGAAGGCATTTCCTTTATAAATCATAAACACAAAAAACCGAAGTACAAGAGGAAGCAAACACTAATTAATAGAAACTGTATAACAAGTGCTGAAACGTAATGGGGCCAGAAATACAAGCCCAATGGTAAAGTACAAGGAAAAGAAAAAACTCGTACAACTAAAAGACAAATATATGGAAGATGTCTAGCAGCTCCTACATCGTCCACCATGGATCCTACCTCAAGGGTAGGTACAAATAGCCTCCTCAGTGCTCCATTTCAGTCCATCTCCTCTAGGTACCGATTCATCGTGAGGTCCACATTCGGGTACCGTCTAGTCCTGGCGCTCTCGGTCGCCGTCAGCGTTGTCTGTCATCTGCATCCAACAGAACGAGGTGTGGGCATAGCCCATGAAAGGGTGAGTATAATGATACTCAGTTGGGACCCTGAGACCCTAAAGGTCTCAAAAATCCAACAAGGCTAAACCACAATGTATGAAATCAAAGGACAACCATTACATAGGTACATTCCCATTCATATATCTATGTTATCAAGTAACCCATCTCAATCATGAGGAAAAAATAAAGGTGATTAACTCAGCTCAAACCAAGATTTTCCTTATCGAAACCACGGATGCTGGAGAACTCCTCCTCTATCGAGTACAGTGGCCTTGTCGTGACACTGAGATGATACTCACTAACATTAGACTGCTGAGTTACTCCTTCTATCAAGTACCGTGGGTCGACCACCTCACACAGTAGTGCCCCCCCATGGGTCTGCCGCCTCACAGAGTTGTGCTCTCACTAATAGCCTTTAAAGGTACTCCTCCTGTCGAGTACTGCAGTTCTGCCGCCTCAGACAATAGCACTCCTCCGCCATGGGTCTGCCACCTCACACATTAGCGCTCCCCACTGGGCTAGCCAAGTCACTCCGAACAAATCAGACCAGCAGTCATCAGGTATCAGCAAGCTTCTAGGTCTCCGTAGTCTGCTCGCTCGTCTCCGGGAGGGTCCGCTCCACGAGCTACAAGCCAATACTCCAAGTGTCATGAAGTCCCACAAAGAAGTATTTCAAAGGCCCTCCATGTCATAGGGGTCTCAATGAAACAGATGGCCTGTCAATCGGACGCCCGGTCTGTGAGTTATTAGCATTTTTGTCCTGGGGCCTGGTTGGTTTTGAGTACGAACCAACCCGACTGTATCTCAACTGTAACCCAAATTCCCATGGGGTATTTTTGGAGAGACAATTTCTCAAAAACATTATCAGCTCCACTGGTGGTTCGTCAAATGGACGTCAGGTGCCAAAGATATGTCCAACACAAGAAAAGGATCAAAAGTGTGTCCCAGTCCGGTCCGACCCAGTCGGACCGACTCGGCCCAACTCAGTCTTGGTCGACTAGGCCAGACATTCTGGGTCTGACTCGGCCTGGTGGGTAGGTCATCCCACTAAGTATGACCTAGTCTGCTGGGCCTGGACCAGCGGACTGTGTGGACAATTCGAGATGGAGTTTCCATGTGGGCGACTCGGCCCGAAGGTCAGGGGCAGGTTCGGCAGACACCGCGAGGGGTTCGGCTTGGGTGTCTCCTCATGAGCGGACAATGGAGGGCTTCTTGGGGCAAAGAAAGGCTTCCGGTGTTCCGGGAGGGGTGCGGGGCACTCTGCGCAGCCGTTCTGGGTGTCGGGCAGGCGGCCTGGGCACCGGGCGGCACCGGACAGGCGGCTGGGCACCGACGGCCGCCGGGTAGGCGGCCAGGGTGCCGGGAGGGCACCAGGAAAGCGCCGGTGGTGATCTAGGAAAGCGACCGGGGTTCTGGGGGGGAGCCAGACGGGCAAGGGGTGCGCCGGCAGAGCGTAGAGTGCGCGGGCATGGTGTCGGTGGCCGGGCGAGCCGCGGTTTCGGTTGGGGCGCATGCCGGGCAGCGCGCGGGGAGGATGATAGGGCACCACTCGACTGGTAGCGCAGTACATTGAGGCCGCTGGGAGCACAATCTCTATTCGTCATCTTCATATTTGTCCCCACATTGCCATGCTGCTACTACTTCACCATTGATACAAGGTTCCTAAACATTAAGGGCTGTGGAGGGGTCGGGCTGTGTTCGTTCGGCCCGAACCCTCCACATTAGAACTCTAGAAAGAATCTCATGAAGTTTATTTAAGGAGATAAGATTAAGCATTAAACAACATAGAAAACACCCTACCTTTTTAATCGACGAGTGTTGGTTCGTCGTGGGGGATGACAATGTCGTCGTCGTTCGTCATACGCTTCCACTTCTGACCTTGTGCGTTGGTCCGTTGATGGTGAAGAGGAAAAAAGAAGGGTCATCAAAGCAATCCAATGTCGAATGGTGGTTCCGAGGAAGAATCCGAGAATGAATTTTTCATCACCGGAATCTTCACGTTCTTTGTCGGAGGAAGCGTAATCTTCCAAGTGTTGGGTGTCGCGTCACATTACCAGCGCTTCGTATCATGGTGAAGCCATCCCAAATCCACCTCCCAGGATCCTTATATATAGGAGAGGGGGAGATGTATGTAGCCATCGTGGAATTTATGACGTTTCATTTATTAGGAACCTTCATAAATTCCAACGATGTGGTTACTTAAGTTAAAAAAATAATGGGGGTCAAGTGAATTAAAAAGTGTATGCGCATAAAATTAATTGACATCAATTAATTTTATGTTTACACATAAAATTAATGGATAAATTTAATTTTATGTTGAAACACAACATTTAATTTCAAATTGACACATTAAATTAATTGAAAACAATTAATTTTATGTTGACCCACAACATTAATTGAGAGTGTTCTGAGTTTTCTTCTCGCTCTCCATCAAATAGGAGGTTAAGCCCCATGTGGAACCCACGTCATAACCTCTCGTGGGAGGTTAGGTAGCTCAGATGGTCGCCACCCCAATCATCCTCCCATGGTAGGTTAGGGTGTGGCAGTCCCACCACCAACCCCAAAAGGGAGGTTCGAACTTACAACACATGGAAGCTTAAAAAATAAAATAAAGTGGTGTACTTTATTTTATTATTATTTTCTTTAATAAAAAGAGAAAAACTGACATGCAAACTCATCTGAACGCAACTGCGGTGAATGTTTCACTATGCCATTACCGACATTGAGAGTTCAACAGTACCCTCAGATTTCAATTCCGAGAAGTGATCTAATAGATATAAAATCCTGAATGTACGTTTGCTGAACGTACCTGAAAAAAGTTCATAAAAATATTATCAGTCACACTCGACTCGTGCCAGTCAAGGTTAGGCTTTTGCCTAGGTGAAACACGCCCCAAAGAACCCAACGGTACTCTCTTATTTTTAATCCAACTCACCGTATTGAAGTTATGAATTTTATAATAAAATATTTTTCACTTAATTATTTTACTTGCGGCCAAAAACATACTTTTTTGCTGGCCCGCACCGGCCAAAGTTAGTATCTAATTAAACAAATCATGCTTTCATCAGTTCAGTGGTGATATTGGATTTTTAATCCGAGCTACCGTTTGTGAGTTATAAGCATTTGAAAAATAAAATAATTTATTTAATTATTTTATTTACTGTTATGTCATATTTGGGATTTTTCATAGGAGGCCCATGCCGACTAAACTTAAGTCACGCCTAGGGTAAACCCTCCATCTTGAGCACAATGGTGCCCTCAGATTTCTGATCCGAGTAACCATTTATGAGTTATTCCTCTTTTTCAGGAAAACTGCTTACGTGCGCTAATTTACGCTTTACAAAACTTTAGAAATTGATTTTGGGCACACCGGGCCTCAGAATCAGGCGCTGTTAGAAATTACAGACTCGTAAAATTCCTATGAAATTGAGTAAAAAAATATTCCTTTAAAATTATGGGTCTTTACATTACCCTCACATCGGGGCTTTACGTCCTCATTATGCTACAACTCACACTAGGGAAACAAAAAGGGGTTCTAAGCACGCATCTAAGCCTCCCACTCCCATGTGCTCTCCTAGAGGTTCTCGTGCTGCTAGAGAACACTCACCAGAGGAATCGACCGTCCACGCAAGACATGCTCCTGTTGATCCTCAATCTCCAATGGGACCTCTACGAATGCCGCCCCGTCATCGATGTCCAGCTCCACGTGGTTGATGATGAGGGATGGGTCATGCACATATCTCTTTAGCTGAGATGCGTGGAAGACGTCGTGCACCTTATGTAATTGAGGAAAAAGGGACAGGCAGTAAGCCACCTCACCTACTTTTCCAAGGGCCTGGAATGGACCAATGAAACGCCGATATAACTTTCCGCCTTAGCCATATATCCATAGTCCACGTCGAGGTAAGACCCGTAGGAAGATGTGGTCACCATCCTTGAACTCTAGTGGTCTCCGTCTCCTGACAGCAAATGACGTCTATCTGCTCTATGCAGTCTTCATCCGCTCCATCCCTATCCACAAAGGATATCTATAAGGCATCCATCTGCTCTGTCACCTCGCCTAGAAGCTGTATACCAGTCCTCCTGCTGAGCGCATCCGCAACAGCGTTCCACTTCCAAGGAGTATAGACTATCTCGAAGTCATAGTCCTGGAGGAACTGGAAACTAAAAACTCTTGCTGCCACGAGGGTAAGGCTCTCCAACTCAAGAGTGATCACTTGCACCATATTATACATGATTTAAACCTGTGATTCATGGGTTTCCTTTTTCTCCGAGTAAGGAAAACCACATCTCAACATTGTAGATAAACCACATACTCTTTCCCTAATACAGACAATTCATGTGTTTAATTTGGATGTCAAGTCCAAACCGAAACTAAAGATCTACGACCTCAACGCTGCCACCAATATGTTCCAACAGAATCTCTCACCTCTAGGGTCAGATCACATCGTTAGCGTATCTGTGATTATCTAGTCTCCTCTCGAAGGTACCTCTAGACGTGAGGGTCAAGTCAACAGTTTAGCCTGGAAACGGTAGGGCTGGGACAAGATTCGTGGAAGGAAGAAATGATTGGTACCTATCTCTATTGTTATGGAAGCTAGTAGCAGACACAGACTGCAACTTGAGTCATTCATAGATCCTTTTGGTCACACTCTTTGACCACATGAAGATACTATCTTCCCCCACCCTTCATCTCCCAGAGACGGGTGGGGACTACAATGGTGGGTGGTTGTAACATGTCAGAATGTACAACACCTCATGATGATCTCCTAGTTCTTCATCCACATCTCTTGCCCTGAAGATTCATTTTTCCATGTCACATCCTCTTCCTGAAACATCTTACATTCCCAAGTCTCTGAGACTGGCACCAATTTTTTGCTTTCCCACTGTTAACTTTCTCTGGCTGTACCCATTCATCCAAAGAACATTCAACTACTAAGGTTCTATCTAGCATCCTAACATAGGTAGGAATGCACAGATGAAAATGAAAGTGTTGGATCAAATGTCCCTAAACACTTCTCACTCAGAGGTCCAAGCTTTGAAGCACTGATCGTATCGTATTAATCGAGTACCAGGAAACTATCAGTACGCCTCGACGAATACTCAGCTACCAACATGTCTTCCTGCCAAAGCTATAGATGTTCTAGAGAACTCCCAACCACCTCCTCAGGCCAGTGCTTAGCCGCCTGAAAGTTGGGCTCGCCATGGAACATGAGGGGTATATGATGCTGAAACATGTGTAAGGAATTAAGCCTACACGTGTCGTCAACAGGTACCACTGGTCGAAACTCCTGACCAACAGGTAGTGATATAGCTGACACACTACCTGAAGGTATAATCTCAGGAAAAGATCCACATACCAAAGCCTCATCACTATGCGAACCAACCTCAGGGTCACTCACTAGGAAAAATTTTAGATATGTCCACCATTTTCTCTACTAGTGTCTCAACTAGGTGGAGAACTATAGAAATCGTCTCTAGTAAGTCCTCTGCTGGCTGGGAATCTGTTTTTCCTCGTAACCTCGAAGGATTTTACCACAGGAACTCGTGTAACATACTCAGTCGGCATGCACTATCCTCCAGTGTGGCTGGTGGCATATTCTTCCGAACGTGTGGTGGTGCTGCTAGTACAGCACCCAAAGGTGCCAACATAGAAAGAGGGCACTGCACCGTAGCCTCATCGCTCGGTGGGCTATCATCGGGTACAATGTCAAATCTCCAACTAGCTATCTGCGTGGAGGCATCGTAAATAGATGTGACGTGGTCAAAAGATTATACCTGGTGAGATGACCTCGTTCGAGCTGACATAAGGAAAACTTTTGAAAACACACACGTAATCAGTGTTTTCATGTACTGAGTCAGAAATCGGTAGTAAGGGTCCTGGTGTATGGATACGTCGGCCGCCGCACCAACACTGGACTCCCTAAACTGAAAACCACACTCGGTACCCTTAAAACTATTACTTCATAGAAAAAGAAATAACAGAGTCCTATGTTCCCCGGTAGAACCGACTCCTCGGATACCATTTTGTCAGGACCCATCCCCTAGGGCCCGCATCATGACTATCCCAAGCCCACCTACCATATGCCAAGTATAACGACACATACTTTACATACATAGCTATTACATCAGAATTGAAGCACACTTATTACAACATATAACAAAACCAGGAAAGGACCGTATAGGTATAGTGTCTTTAGAAACTGGGAAACATAAACAACTGATTCATAATGTGTCTACTCTGTCTCCCAATTATTTCATCATATCTATAGTCCCTTTTGGAATTTCTTACTTAATAACCTTCGTCCTGACTTGGGGAAAGAAAACATACAAAAGGGTGAGCTCAAATGCTCAGTAAGGGTAAACAAAAGAAATATCAATCACATAATATTCATAAGAACATAACATTTTGGAAATCTTAACCTACAAAAGAGAGCATAATGTCATAACATGGGATAAATCATAGTAGTGAAATGAAATCCCAATAATCATAATTTAAAACATGAAACATTGTGTCATACACACATAATCATAGAGAATCATTTATTATTAGTCAAGACTCATGGCCAAGACTATCTTAGTGGACAAAGTCCATTTCTAAACCGATTTCACTCCTCGTTCTAGTCCTGTTTCACTGAACCGGTTTAACCTGCCGTTCCATCCATGTCGATCTCATGAAATATAAAATCTTTACCCAATGCATTGGAGGGAGATATAGGTCCCACCCATCTCATAATGATACCATTCTTATGTGTGCCACAAAATCATAAATCATACATCATTGCATACCCCTTTTAATAAAAATGGGATTCTTAAACAACATGACATCATAAAACAATTCATATAAGATAAAGGAATTTATAAAAATAATTCCATCACAACATAATCAAATCAATTTAATAATAGCGATAGAAATAGAACCCTATATTATCATTGATGGAAAATAATTATGATAAAACACTTGAACTCCATTCTTGAGGAAAATATCCTTTCTACTCCAAAAACATTTTCCTTTCTTAACATGTCATACAATTTTAAACTAAAAGAAGTTGATTAAAAAAACATGAAAATTTTTAAAGTAAGATTCTTTGAAATAATGTTTTAAAAATCCATTCATTCCATATATGTTGAAAAAACATTCTTCCTGTACTTTTGTTGGAAAAGTCAAAAAGTACCTCGTACGAAAAACGACAAAAGATTCCTTTCATATCTTTTACTAAAATCTCACCGAAGGGTAAAATTGGAATTAAACACTTGTAGGTGGATGGAAATAATATTACATATCGGGGAAACATGGATGTGGACGATGAAATACACCCCAGTAAATACCAAAGTATAAACAATCTCGGATAAAAATGAGATTGTGATATTTTCCCTTACCTTAGATCCAATTTGCTTCCTAAGTGTCCGAACCTCCTGTATAATGTTTTAAATAATGTTATTGACTTATTCCAGAATCATAATTATTTTTATGATATCATATATGGTCATATTCTTTGCTTCTTATTAGTAATATTTCATTACTACTTGTTATTCGGGTGTTTATTACTTTTTGTTCTTATGCGTGTTTTGTCGAATAAATTGTTATTTCTCTTTTTAGGTTATATATACCTATTTTCCAGAATGGTATTAGTGTAATATATATCATATTCATTCATTTAATTCATTTATATAATCATTATGCAATGAAGATCTTGTAGAACGAGTCGCATCACATCGTGGAGACGGTATTCCGTACGTACGCACGAGCGATGATATCATTCCCATGATTGTGGAATTGTATTTGAGTGTATATATACTATTTCAGAATAAATATCACTTTACAATAATCATATATAGTCATTATTTACACCATTATACCCATCCAAGTAAGGTGGTGGTGGAAAATAGATTACACCACGGCATAGAGACGGTATTCCGTACGTACGCACGCACGGTGATTTCGTTTTCCGTAGGATGGATAGATGGTGAAATAGTGTTGTTTCATACTTGTAATAACATATCAGTATATGAGTGATACTGATGTTATTACTTCATAATGAAACAACTAAAGAAGAATAAGTGGAAGAAGAAATAAAGATGAAAGAATCGGTAACTGAAATTACCACTTCTTTGAAGCGCTTCTTTGAGACCTCCTTTTAGGGTAACAAAATTGGTCTTTGAAGAATATCAAGACCTCTAGGATGTCTCTAGGGAAGTGGAGAGAATAAATTGGCAGGGGTTGGCCGAGCTTGAAGGCTCAAACTGGTGTGAGGAAGAGAGGGATAGGGTGCCCTTTTATAAGGGAGGAGAGGGGCACCTTTGGAATAACTAAAAATATTATTTTATTATAAAGTCAAATTTGGTATTTAATAGCTCCAAATTGATATATTTAGAAGATAAGGTGGGTATGGGTCTAAATCCTCTCATCCAATATAATTTAGACAAGTTTAGGTATCAATTTTATCCTTATCATTTAGATTTAACTTTAAGTTAGATAATTTAACCTTTACCGTGTCTTCTTGTTTTCTTACACTATATGGTTAATAAACTTACTATATCAAGCCAAACGAACCCCAAGTTGTTTTATATTAATACATATAACCTTATCTAAGTAAATTTGCAGAAACCTAGATTTTTAGGAATAAAATAAAAATTAAAAATATAATATTTTTTTTAAAAACTATTTTATGTCAATTTTGACACTATTTAGTAATTCATTTTTGTGAAAATCATAACAGAATGATTAGTTCAAACCAAGTTAATTAAATCAATAATAACATGTAATAGTGTCCTAAAAAATTAGTGTAATTCATAAAAAGTCTCAAATTACATTTATTTGGTTATTTATAACATCAATTATGTAAATATTTCATTAATAAGATAATTACTTCATCATCGTTGTGTCATAAATTAAATTATTTAATGTCTAAAAATTACAAATAAAATACCATTATGTAGGAAATTTCTTAGCTTTCTAATGAATATTTATAGTTGAATTTATCTTATGTATAACCCCATATTAAAAATGATTCACTTATTAAACTTTGATTTTAACTATTTTTACCCTTCTTTAAATAAATTGTTAATAAATGTCCTAATCTAATCCAAGTGGGCCTAAATGGTCATATTTTATTCCTAAGGTTGTTTTTGGTCGAATTACACTTATACAATAGAATTAGGACATGTTTTAGGGTAATAATAATAACACTTTTACCCTTAATTACCCTATTTACTTTTAACCGTGGAAACAAATTAAAAAGTTACTATTCACCAAAAATTATTTACATCTCATTGAACCACATTTTAGTCCATCATATTAACCGTGTCTCTCAGATTTTTGAAATTCCACTCACCGAAGCGGTAAAATTATGTTTTATGAAAAATTCAGTTTTTTAACTACCACTTAGTGCTTTCACTATTCATCAAAAATTGAAAGTTTTCATAAAAATACCAAAATTTCACCCTAGGATAAATTCGATATTCCGAATCCAAAAATGAACTCCATTTTGAAAAATAAAATTTATAAAATTTCAAAAATTGGTTATTACTATTCATAATAGCATATTGTTGTTTAGTGAAACTCGGTATTGCGTACGACACAAGCTATTGAGGAAGGCCGCGATTGCATGTAAAGCAAGCCAAGCTAGTGTTGTGTGTAGTGAAAGATTACTTTGATAAAAACAAAATATTTCTCATAAAAGTCTCGGGCGTTACATTCTACCCCCATTAAAATGAATTTCCCCCTCGAAATTAGTCACTTTGTAACAAAAAAGATGAGGATACCTCTCCCTCATCGTATCCTCAAGCTCCCATGTAGCTTCTTCTAATTGGTGGTTCCTCCATAAAACATTCACCAATCGAGTGGTCTTGTTTCGTAGGACGTTTTCACTACGATCCAGAATCTCTATCAGCCGTTCTTCATAAGAAAGATCTTGCTCCAGCGGTACAACTTCTGAGCTGAGTACATGTGAAGGATCAGGTATGTACTTTCTCAGGAGAGATACATGGAACACATCATGAACTTGAGAGAGATTTGGTGGAAGCGCCAATCGGTAAGATACCTTTCCAACATGATCCAGTATTTCAAAAGGATCGATATATCTAGGTCTCATCTTCCCCTTCTTTCCAAATCTCATGACCCTCTTCCAGGGAGATATTCATAAGAACACTTTATCACCCACTTCAAACTCGAGGTCTTTTCTTCGGTTTTCGGCATAACTTTTCTGTCGACTCTGAGCTGCTCTTATGTGTTGTTGAATAGATCGGACCTTTTCTGTCATCTCATCAACAAGATCTGGTCCTAATAGCTTTCTTTCCCCAACTTCATCCCAGCAAGTTGGAGTCCTGTATTTCATTCCATAGAGAGCTTCATAAGGAGCCATCTTAATACTGGAGTGAAAGTTATTATTATAATAAAATTACACCAAAGGTAGGTGTTGATCCCAACAACCTTTGAAATCCTTAGAGAAAGATCTCAACATATCTTCTAGAGTTTGAATTGTTCTCTCAGACTGACCGTCTGTCTGAGGATGATAAGCAGTGCTGAAAATCAACTATGTATCCAGAGTATGCTGAAGACTTCTCCAGAACTTCGAGGTAAATCTCGGATCCTGATCAGATATAATAGAAAGTGATACTCCATGCAATCTTACCACTTCCTTTATATATATCCCGGGAAGCTGATCTAGAGAGAAATCCTCTCTAATAGCAATGAAGTGTGCAGACTTTGTAAGACGATCAACTATGACCCAGATAGCATTATTTCCTTATGATGTTTTAGGAAGTCCGGTGACAAAGTCCATAGTGATGTTTTCCCATTTCCATTCGGGTATGGGTAATGGTTGTAACATTCCCTTAGTCTTATGTCTCTCAGCTTTAACTTCCTGACAAACCAAGCATCGAGAGACATATTCAGCAACATCTCTTTTCATTCCATCCCACAAGAAGTACTCTTTCAGGTCCCTATACATCTTCGTGCTTCCAGGATGAATAGAGAATGAAGAACTATGAGCCTCATCTAGCAGTTCCTACTTTAATTCGGGGATGGGAGGAACAGAAACCTGATTCCTGAACTTTATTATCCCATCACAATCATGGATGAATTCAGGAACATTTCTCACCTTCTTTTGTTACTCGACATCTTCTTTCGGTGCCTATTTAATCTTCACATGTATAGATGGTTGAACATTCATTTGATAAAGATACGATTTTCCCCCTTCCATTATAATTCAATGATCCATCCTTTGTAAATCCATAAATATTGGATCTTTTGTGATCCTCATAATGGATAAACTGGCATGATCTTGTCGACTTAATGCATCTGCCACCTTGTTTGCTTTCCCAGGGTGGTAATGAATTGAGCAGTCGTAATCCTTAATCAACTCTAACCATCTTCTTTGGGGCATATTTAGATCATTTTTTGTGAAAATATACTTTAAACTTTTATGGTCAGTATAAATTTCACACCTTTCTCCATAAAAATAATGCCTCCAAATCATTAATGCAATGATTACCCCAACTAACTCCAAATCATGTGTTGGGTAATTTTGCTCATGGATTTTCAACTGTCGTGAGGCCTAAGCTATCACTATATCATTTTTCATAAGAACACACCGCAACCCCTTCTTGGATGCATCACCGTAGATCACAAACCTTTCTCCACTACAAGGCAGTGTGAGCACAGGTGCACTGGATAACCATCTTTCCAACTCCTTGAAATTCTCTTCACATTCCTCCGTCCAAACAAACTTAACTCCTTTTTGAGTCAACCTGGTGAGTGGATTAGATAATCGTGAAAAATCGTTCACAAAACGTCGATAATATCCAGCCAAACCAAGAAAACGTCGGATCTCGGTTACTGTTGTCGGTCTCGACCATCTTTCGATAACCTCTGTTTTTGCGGGATCCACAGATATCCCCTCTTTTGAGATTATGTGACCCAAAAATGAAACTCTTTGAAGCCAAAATTCACACTTGGTAAATTTGGCATAAATCTTATCCTTTCTCAGGGTCTTCAATAAAATTCTCAAGTGATCTTCATGTTCTTCCTTTCTCTTTGAATATACAAGAATATCATCTATAAATACTACCACAAACTGATCAAGATAGTCTCTAAATACTCTATTCATCAGATCCATGAAGATAGCAGGGGTATTAGTAAGACCAAATGGCATCACTATAAATTCATAGTGTCCATTCCTTGTACGGAAAGCCGTCTTTGGTATATCCTCCCTTTTGACCCTTAATTGGTGATACCCTGAATGAAGATCAATCTTGGAAAAGTATTGAGATCTGCGTAGTTGGTCATATAAGTCATCAATGCGTGGGAGAAGATATTTGTTCTTGATAGTGATCTTGTTAAGTTCTCGATAATCAATGAAGAGTCTCACTAATCCATATTTCTTCTTAACAAATAGAACTGGTGCTCCCCAAGGTGACACACTAGGGTGTATGAATCACTTATCAAGATTCTCTTGGATTTGTTTCTTCAATTCCTGCAACTCAATTGCAGCCATTCTATAAGGTGTCTTTGAAATAGGCAAAGCACCCGGTACGAGTTCTATTGAAAACTCAACTTCGTGATTTGGTGGAAGACCCGGCAATTCCTCCGGAAATACATCATCAAACTCCCGTACAATGGGAATATTATTAATCATGAGTTTCTCACCAACCATTTGAGATAAATAACCCTCATTTTGTGGAATCAAGACCCATAAGATGGAAGAAATTACCATTGGAAGGTTATTTTCATCCTTTCATCGATAGACGATCATATATTGATCTGGAATATGAAATGTGACTTCCCTTCTTTAGAAATTGATATGAGCTCCATATAAAAAAATCCAATCTATTCCAAGAATCACATCAAATTCTACTATAGGAAGGATCACAAGATTTGGAGGAAGCACTTTCCCAAAAACTTCAATCGAAGAAGAATTATAAGCTTTTGATGCGACTGTTGTGCCATTAGGGGTTGTCACAGCTAACTCTACATCTAACTGTTGAGGTAATATGGTGATACCCTTAGAAAAATATTCAGAAATAAAAGAGTGGGTGGATCCAGAATCAAATAAAACATTTGTTACTTTAGAGTGGATGGTAGGTGTACCCTTCACCACATCGTTATCGTATTCCACATCGCTGATAGAAATTGCACGTGACATTCATTTGTCTTTAGCCTTAATATGTTGTTGATTTTGATCATCATCAACAAGCCTTGGATTAGGGAATTTATTGGCATAATGCCCCATCTCCTTGCACTTGAAACATTGAAGTGTAGTAGGTTCATTCTGTGTGTCCCTTCCTTTTTTTTCATCATTAGAAATCTTCTTCCCATCATTGCGGCATTCAAATTACTGATGACCTTCCTTTCCACATTTGAAACATTTACTTGTCCCTTTAAGAAAACTCCCTCAATGTTTCTTTCCACACTTTGGGCATAAGAGAAAGCGCATCTTCTTTTCAGTGTTCTCTTTAGATTGTCCTTTGAATTCCATTTTCCTCTTCTTATTAAACCCATATGACTGATGGGTTACTCCAATCTCCATTTCAAATTTGAGAGCACATCAAATGATTTCTTCATAGCTATTGAAGTCCCTTATGGCTAAGGCCCTTCAAAGACTTGGTTTTAAGCCACTAAAGAATCGATAGATCTTACTCTCAGGTTGGATAATAATACTAGAAGCGTACCTTGAAAGTCTTGTAAAATTTGCTTCATAGGTACCAACAGATTCATAATCCTTTTGATTTAGTTAAAGAAACTCTTTATCCATCTTTGTTTGGAGAACACGAGGGAAGTACATATTGAAAAATAAGTTCTTGAACTCGTCCCATTCCATGGACTCAATTTCATCTCTTTGCCTTGTATTCTTGATAAGATTCCACCATTGATCGGCATCACCTTCCAAACGATACACTACTAAGATGACTTTATCATGTTCAGAACATTGACGAACTGAACATATCTTTTCAGTAGTACTAATCCATTGTTCAACAATTAATGGATCAGTAGACCCGTTGAATGAAGGTGGACGCTGCCTCATGAATGATTCAACAGAATGTTTCTCCTTCCTTTTCTCGTTTGGAAGTCCTGAATGATTCATATCTTGAGAAAGTTGTTTGATCATGGCCATAAGATTTTGCATTCCAGCTCCCAAAACGTTTGGTTGCTCAGGGGGACAATCATTGCATTTCCCGTCGCATTCCGCATTAACATGGTTCCTTCGGGTTCCATCCATTGACTAAAACCAAGAAGAATAGTGTGAGAAACACTAATTATAATAGGAAAACCACATAATTAAGAATAAAATTTCACACTTAAGGTCTTATCATAGGTTGTTCATGGCCATTTATAAAACACTAAGATCATGTTCTATGCTTAGACATATCCTTAGGGATCTTACTAAGGCTTTCACATCCTAGTTTCCAATGGTGGACTATACCTTTCCTTTAATACAAACTATAGTGGTCTGGAATTACTTCCAGTGGACTATAATTGATACCTATCAGGGCACTCCATGGGTGGCTACACCCCCTAGACGGGACACACCACCATCCCCGGTGGCAGCCATTTCCTCATGAAGCCCTTTGGCGGAGAGCCATGCATCGTCCAATGCTCACATGTGAGATTTCCCAAGGATCAGATACATTCCTACCTCCTTTTCCTCTGATACCAACTAGAACGACCAATACTTTACATACATTGTTATTACATTAGAATTGAAGCACAATTATTACAACATATAACAAAACCAGGAAAGGACCGTATAGGTATAATGTCTTTAGAAACTGGGATACATAAACAACTGGTTCATAATGCATCTACATTGTCTCCCATTTATTTCATCATATCTATTGTCCCTTTTGGAATATCTTACTTAATAACCTTCTTCCTGACCTGGGGAAAGAAAACATACAAAAGGGTGAGCTCAAATGCTCAGTAAGGGTAAACAAAAGAAATATCAATCACAACATATTCATAAGAACATAACATTTTGGAAATCATAACAAACAAAAGAGAGCATAATTTTATAACATGGGATAAATCATAGTAGTGAAATGAAATCCCAATAATCATAACATAAAACATGAAACATTGTGGCATACATACATAATCATAGAGAATCATTTCTTATTAGTCAAGACTCATGGCCAAGACTATCTTAGTGGGCAAAGTCCATTTCTGAACTGAGTTCACTCCTCGTTCCACTCCTGTTTCACTGAACCGGTTTAACCTGCCGTTCCAGCCATGTCTATCTCATGAGATATAAAATCTTTAACCAATGCATTGGAGGGAGATATAGGTCCCACCCATCTCATAATGATACCATTCTTATGTGTTCCACAAAATCATAAATCATATATCATTGCATAACCCATGTAATAAAAATGGGATTCATAAACAACATGAAATCATAAAAAAATTCATATAAGAAAAGGAATTCATAAAAATAATTCCATCACAACATAATCAAATCAATGTAATAAAAGGGATAGAAACATAATGCTATATTATCTTAGATGGAAAATAATTTTGATAAAAAACATGAACTCCATTCTTGAGGAAAATATCCTTTCTACTCAAAAACATTTTCCTTTCTTACCTTGTCATACAATTTTAAACTAAAATATGTTGATAATAAAAAAAATTTGGAAAATTGTAAAGTAAGATTCTTGGAAATAATGTTTTAAAAATCCATTCATGTCGTATAAGTTAAAAAAAATATTCTTCCCGTACTTTTGTCGGAAAAGTAAAAAAGTATCTCGTACGAAAAATGACAAAATATTCCATTCATATCTTTTACAAAAATCTCACCGAAGGGTAAAATTGGATTTTAACACTTTCAGGTGGATGGAAATAATATTACATATTGAGGAAACATGGATGTGGATGATGAAATACACCCCAGTAAATACCAATGTATAAAAAATCTCGGATAAAAATGAGATTGTGATATTTTCCCTTACCTTAGGTCCAATTTGCTTCATAAGTGTCCAAAAATCCTGTATAATGATTTAAATAATGTTATTGAATTATTCTAGAATCATACTTTTTTTATGATATCATATATGGTCATATTCTTAGCTTCTTATTAGTAATATTTCATTAATACTTGTTATTCGGGTGTTTATTACTTTTTGTTCTTATGCGTGTTTTGTTGAATAGATTCTTATTTTTCTTTTTAGTTTATAGATACCTCATTTACAGAATAGTATTAGTGTAATATATATCATATTAATTCATTCAGTTTATTTATATAATCATTATGCAATGAAGATTATGTAGAACGAGTTACATCACATCGTGGAGACGGTATTCCGTACGTACACATGAGTGACGATATCGTTCCCATGATTGTGGAATTGTATTGTAGTGTATATATACTATTTCAGAATCAATATCACTTTACAATAATCATATATAGTCATTATTTACACCATTATACCAATCCAAGTAAGGTAGTGGTGGAAAATAGATTACACCATGGCGTTGAGACGATATTCCGTACGTACACACGTGCGGTGATTTCGTTTTTCGTAGGATGGATAGATGGTGAAATAGGTTTGTTTAATACTTATAATAACATATCAGTATATGAGTGATACTAATGTTATTACTTCATAATTAAACAACTAAATAAGAAGAAGTTGAAGAAGAAATAATGATGACTGAATCGGTAACGGACATTACCTCTTCTTTGAAGCGCTTCTTTGAGACGTCCTTTTAGGGTACTAAAATTGGTCTTTGAAGAAGACCAGGACTTCTAGGATGTCTCTAGGGAAGTGGAGAGAAGAAATTGTTAGGGGTGGCCGAACTTGAAGGCTCAAAGTGGTGTGAGGAAGAGTGGGAGGAGGTTCCCTTTTATAAGGGAGGAGAGGGGCACCTTTGGAAGAACTAAAAATATTATTTTATTATAAAGTCAAATTCGGTTTTTAATAGCTCCAAATTGATATATTTCTAAGCTAAGGTGGGTATGGGTCGAAATCCTCTCATAAAATAGAATTTAGACAAGTTTAGGTATCAATTTTAACCTTATCATTTAGATTTAACATTAAGTTAGATAATTTAACTTTTACCGTGTCTTCTTGTTTTCTTACACTATAATGTTAATAAACATACTATATCAAGCCAAAAGAACCCCAAGTTGTTCATTATTAATATATATAACCTTATCTAAGTCTTTTTGCCGAACATTATATTTTTAGGAATAAAATAACAACTAATAATATAATATTTGTTTTAAAAACTATTTTATGTCAATTTTGACACTATTTAGTAATTGATTTTTGTAAAAATCATAACAGAATGATTATTTCGAACCATGTTTATTAAATCAATACTAACATTTCATATTAAATTAGAAAATTATTTTAATTCATAAAAAGTCTCAAATTACATTTATTTGGGTATTTATAACATGAATTATGTAAATATTTCATTAATAAGATAATTACTACATCATCATTGTGTCATAAATTAAATTATTTAATGTCTATAAAATTAAAAATAAAATACCATTATGTAGGAACATTTATTAGATTTATAATGAATATTTATAGTAGAATTTATCTTATGTATAACCCCATATTAAAAATTATTTACTTATTAAACTTTGATTTTAACTATTTTAACCCTTCTTTAAATAAATTATTAATAAATGACCTAATCTGATCCAAGTGGTCCTAAATGGTCATATTTTATTCCTAAGGCTGTTTTTGGTCGAATTACACTTATCCAATAGAATTAGGACATGTGATAGGGTAATATAATAACACTTTAATCTTTAATTACCATATTTACTTTTAACCGTGGTAAAAAAACTAAAAAGTTACTATTCATCAAAAATAATTTTCATCTCATTGAACCACATTTTAGTCCTTGATATTAACTGTGTTTCTCAGATTTTCGAAATTCCACTCACAGAAGCGGTAAAATTATGTTTTATGAAAAATTCAGTTCTTTTAACTACCACTTAGTGGTTTCACTATTCATCAAAAATTGAAAGTTTTCAGAAAAATACCAAAATTTCACTCTAGGCTAATTTCAATATTCCGAATCCAAAAATGATGTCCATTTTGAAAAATAAAATTTATAAAATTTCAAAAAGTGGTTATTACTATTCATAATAGCATATAGTTGTTTAGTGAAACTCGGTATTGCGTACGACGCAAGCTATTGAGGAAGGCCGCGGTTGCGTGTAAAGAAAGCCAAGCTAGTGTTGTGTGTAGTGAAAGATTCCTTTGATAAAAAAAATATTTCTCATAAATGTCTCAGGCGTTACACCAGGGGCCGGCGACTAGCACCAAAGGCATAATTCCCTAAAACTGGGAAGGCATTGCCTTTATAAAACTTAAACACAAACAACCAGAGTATAAGCGGAAGCAAACAATATGTAAAAGAAACTGTATAAAAAGTGCTGAAAAGTAAAGGGTCCTAAAATACAAGCCCAACTATAAAGTACAAGGAAAAGTCAAAACAGGTAGAACTAAAAGACAAACAGGTGGAAGATGTCTAAAAGCTCATGCATCATCCACCATGGATCCTACTTGAAGGGTAGGTAAAAATTGCCTCCTCAGCGCTCCACATCTGTCTGTCTCCTCCAGGTACCGACTCGTCGTGAGGTCCACCTCTGGGTACCATCCAGTCCTAGCGCACTCAGCCGCCGTCAGTGCTGTCCATCATCTACATCCAACACAACGAGGGGCGGGCATAGCCCGTGCAGTGGTGAGTATAACGATACTCAGTAGGGGCCCCGAGACCCTCAAGTTATCACAAATCCAACAAGGATAAACCAGAATGTACGAAATCAATGGACAACCATTACTTTGTTATATGCCCATACATATACCTAAGTTATCAAGTAACCCATCTCAATCATGAGGAAAACACAAAGGTCATTGACTCAGCTCAATCAAGGATTTTTATAATCAAAACAACAATTGTTTTGGAACTCCTCCTCTGTCCAGTACATCGGGCATGTCGCGACTCTGAGGTGCTACTCACTAACCATAGACTGTTGAGGTACTCCTACTGTCGTGTACTGTGGGTCTTCCACCTCACACAGTAGAGCTCCCCTCCATGTGTCTGCTGCCTCGCACAGTAGCGCTCCCCTAATAGCCTACATAGGTACACCTCATGTCGAGTACTTTGGGTCTTCCACCTCACATAGTAGCGCTCCTCCACCCTGGGTTTGCCGCCACACACAGTAGCGCTCTCCAATGGGCTAGTCAAGTCACCCCGAATGAATCGGACAAGCAGTCATCGGGTCTCAGCCAGCTTCTAGGTCTCCGTAGTCTTCTCACTCGTCTCAAGGAGGGTCCGTTCCATGAGCTACAACCCTATACTCCAAGTGTCATGAAGTACCACGAAGAAGTATCTCAAAGGTCCACCAAGTCATAGGGGTATCAATGAAACAGACGGTGCATCAATCGGATGTCCGATCTATGAGTTATTATCCTTTCTGTACTGGGGGCTCGGTTGGTTTAATGTATGAACCAAAACGACCATATCTCAACTATACCTTGAATTCTGACGGGGTATTTTTGAAGGGAACATTTCTCAAATAGATTACCAGCACTTCTGAAGGTTCTTCAAACGGACATGTGGTGCCAAAGATATGGCCAATGCAAGTAAAGGATCAAAACTGGGCCTGGGTCCGCTCAGACTTACTGGGTCTGACTCGGCCCATTGGGCAGGTCAGCCCACTAAGTTTGTCCCAGTTCGATGGGCCCGACCCAGCAGACTGCGTGGAAAATTCGGTCCAAAGACTCCATGTGGGAGACTTGGCCCCAAGGCTAGTGGCAGGTTCGGCTGGGGCCACGAGGGGTAAGGCTCCGGCGGCTCCACCTGAGTGGAAAACGGCGGGTAGTGTGGGGCGCGGGCAGGCTTCGGGTGTGCCAGGAAGGGCGTGGGTCACTCTGGGCAGCTGGTCGGGGTGCCAGACAGGCGGCCTGGGCACTGGGGGGCGCCAGACAGGCGACCGAGGCACTGGGGGCGCCGGGCAGGCAGTCGTGGTGTTGGGGGCACTGGGCAGGCGCGGGGCGCGCCAACAGCACACGGGGCGCATGGGTAGGGTGTCGGCGGCCGAGCTGGCCACGAGTAGCATTACCTCTATTCGTCGTCTTCATCGCCATCACCACATTTTCATGCTCCTCCTACTTTTTCGTCGATCCAAGGTTCCAAAACCATAAAGGTTGCAGAGGGTTCGGGCCGTGTTCGTTCAGCCCAAACCCTCAGCTTTAGAACGATAGCAAGCGGCTCATGAAGTTGATTTAACAAGAGAATATTAAGCATTAAACAACTTAAAACATGCCCCAACATTTTTAATCGATGGGCGTTGGTTCGTCACGGGGGAAGATGATGTTTTCTTCATTCGTCTTATGCTTCCACTTCCGAGCTCGTGCGTTGGTCCGTTGACGGAGAATAGGAAGGAAGAAGGCTCATCGAAGAGATCCCATGTCGGAAGGGGGATTCAAGGATGACGCCATGGAAGAATTTTTCATCGCCGACATCTTCGCATTCTTCGTCGGAGGAAGCGTAATCCTCAAATTGTTGGGTGTCGTGTCACTTTACCAGCGCTTCGTCACTTGGTGAAGCCATCCCAAATCCTAATCCCAAGATCCCTATATATATGAGAGGGGGATAGATATGTAACCATCATGGAATTTATGACAGTTCATTTATTAGGAACCTTCCTAAATTCCAATGATGCAGTTAATTAAATTAAAATAAGAAGGGGGGTCTAGTGATTTAAAAATCATTGGCACATAAAATTAATTGACAACAATTAATGTTATGTTGAAACATAAAATTAACTAATATAATTAATTTTATGTTGACACACAACATTTAATTTCTCGTTGACACATACAATTAATTGACATCAATTAATTTTATGTTGACACACAACATTTATTGAGAGGGTTGTGAGGTTTCCTCTCCCTCACCATTAAATGAGGGGATAACCCCCATGTGGACCCCATGTCATAACCTATCACGGGAGGATATGTAGCTCGGATAGTCCCCAACCCAATCATCCTCCCATGGGAGGTTAGTGTGTGGTGGTCCCACCACCAACCACCAAAGGGAGGATCCAACTTACAACACATGGAATCTTAAAAAATAAAATAAAGTGTTGTACATTATTTTATTATTATTTTATTTAATAAAAAGAGAAAAACTAACATCCAAACTCGTCAGAACACAACTGCGGTGAAGGTCTCACAAATAAATTACCGACGTTGTGAGCTCAACAGTACCCTTAGATTTCAATTCTGAGCACCAGTCCAAAACATATAAAATACCGAATTTACATTTACTAAACGTACCCAAAAAAAGTTCAGCAAATTATTATCAGTCACCTTAGACTCACGCCGGTTGAGGTTAGGAACTGCCTAGGTGAAAGAAACCCCAACGAACCCAAAGGTACTCTCAGATTTTCCTTACATCTCACCATTAAGAAGTTATGAATTTTATAATAAAATAATTGTCAATTAATTATTTTATTTGCGGCCAAAAATAGACTTTTTCTCCCGGCCCACACCGGCCAAAGTTAGTGTCTTCTTAAACAAAGCATTCCCCCACAAGATCATCAGTGGTCTCAGATTATTAATCTGAGCTACCGTTTGTGAGTTATAAGCATTTTAAAAATAAAATAATTTATTTAATTATTTTATTTACGGTTATGACATTTTTTTGATATTTCACAGGGGGGCCAAACAGACTAAACGTAAGTTGCGCCTAGAGTAAAACTACCATCCTGAGCGCAATGTCCCCCTAAGATTTCTGATCCAAGTAATAATTTAATAGTTATTCCACTTTTTCAGGAAAACTACTTACGGGCATTAATTTAAGCTTTACAAAACTTCAGAAATTGATGCTAGGAACACCGGGCCTCAGAATCAGGCACCGTCAAAAACGGAAAACTCGTAAAATTCCAAATAATTTAAGAAATAAAAAATATTTCCTAGAAATTTAGGTCTTGTTAATATTATTATAATACCTCACAATGGACACATATTCAAAAAGTATTATCTCTTTTGCCTCCAAAATTTGAGCTGGATATTCATGGTCATAACGAAATAATATACATACATGAAAATATTATTCTATGTGAGATTAATTCCCCTCTTTAAACTTATACTACATCAATGGATTACATTGGATGTGATGAGTTATCTACCTCTCATGATAGATAATGGTTGATTTATATAAGGATAAATAATCCATTCCAAATATATCATCAAAATACTGTAATGTATGTAACACAAAATTTTATATATTATTTTGTCTATAGAAAATGATTAGGGAGTAGTTATATACTTTAAATATAACTATGGATATTTTTTAAATTCTCAAAGATAACTCAACCACCATTTTTTGAGGTGGTTCTAGAAAATTTATAATAAACATGAAAGAAATGAAAGAATGAAGAGAACTATAATCATATAGTACATTTAGTATTGTTGAATGAATAAATATCATACATATAACCACATTTTTTGGATCCTCCTTAGTAGTAGTGATAGAATATTCCCTTCCTTTATTTAGAGGACATAGAGGTTATTGTCACCGACTGTCTCTAAAAACCCATGGCGTAGCACACTGGAATGCATAATTAACATTTTTCATGTATTGGAAACACTAAACCATATAAATGGTGTTAATATAAACCATATTTTGTTATTCATCATTATTAGGAATCTTCATTTTCATTTTACATTCATATTTTTGATGCCCCTCTATTCCATGTTTAAAATATCTCTATGTTCGCAATAAACATTCTCTAATATGCTTCTTTCCAACCTTGAGAAAAGTTGGATTTTGGGTTTTCATTATTCCTTGGGATTTAACTACTTATTGTATTGATGATACCTCCATATTATAATATTTTTCATCATTATAAGGAGAACTCTAATATTCAATGATTTCCATCTCAGCTTTGAGTGAACAATGAATAATCTCTTCAGTGATATCAATTTCATGAATTCTTAATTCTTTTTATATACTCTATTTTATCTCACTATATAAATGGTCCACCATATGTTATGAATTTATAAAAAAGTTTGTTTCATACCATGTAAGCCTTGTGATGTTTTCCACATACAACCTGATAGACTTTTCTCCAATTTTCATCAAATAGAGGTACTCTCTCTTGACTAAGATGGATTATTTGAGGAAAATATTTATTGTAAAATATTTACCTAATATATTCCCATTAAATATGATCTATATACTCTTTGAACTTTGTATTCTTGATCATTTCACACGACTTATCATTTTCTCTCTCAATGAGATAAATTACAAGCTCAAAAAATCTATTTCTCTAAATATTTGAGAATATATAATATCATCTCATTGGTGTTAATAAATTGTTTTATGATGAGGGGATCATAATAACCATTAATAGTGGTAGTCATTTTTCACATAATATACTCAAATGAAACATAATCTTATAGAAGGTGTATGATCTTTATTACTCGTGTTATTAATAGATTGATCTAATTGAGCTAGTACAATAATTATTATCTCATATACCACTCCCATAAAGCATGTGGTCCTTCCCCCCATTCATGCTCTACAATATCATCCGCACTACATTGTGGGCATGGGGGATATATCCTATTGGTCTCATAATTGAGTGGGATCCCCCATTAGTATCCCTACATGTACTTCCCTTAGCCTACCTTTCAGAGAGGCAAGAAGCAACCCAATATTCATTGACGACATCCTTAGCCAGATTCAATGTCTTATTTTTTTCTCAATTGAGATTAATATGTAGTAATACCAATGCGTATTCATGGATTCCGCTTCAGGGAATTTCTCAGTAGTGTATAATCAAAAAGGAGCCCATATTGATAAACATGTTGATTAATGGGGAGATATTCTATGGATAAAGGAGTTACCTTCTAAGCTTGGCTTACTTTTTAAGAGAATTAGGAACCCGGATTTAGCATCAGATGAGATCATCCAATGTATGGGAATTCCTTTGGCATCCTGAGTCTCATTCTGTAAAACATGTTGGGTGGAATCAGTTGACCCCATATTTTTTTAAAAAAGAGCCGGCCTACTCTACCTATAAGAACATCAGAGACATCATTGGATTCTCCTCCTTAGATCCCACAGGTCTATGTTTTTTTCGAGTGGTGCTTTCACAGTGTTGGTGATGCATGAAAAGAAATGAGGCAGTGATATTTTATTCTTCTTGAAGGTTTCTGGTGCATCTAGATGGAACAAAAGTATTCTTTATTTAAGGGAGCATGTAACTGGGCCCATACACTTGTTAGTCGGACTAAGTACATATTACAACACATGATAATTTTAGTTTAGAACTATGAAGATATCCCTCTATCATTCCCCTTTGTACTGGTGCTTCCCCTTCTCTCCTCACTCACAATAGTGTGAAGAGGTACAAGGTTCTCTATAATAGTCACCCTCAAGGTCCTAAGCTAAACACGGATGGATCTAGATACTCAAGGTTAGCCAATGGAGGAGGTGTGGTCTTAGATTATAATGGTTCTATCATTTTTGTGTTTTATGTTTCCTTTATACATGGACATTCTCTTTAGGTAGAGGCCTTATCTTTCCTCACGTGACTTAGTCTCTATCAACAGAATAATATGACCTTGGAAGTGGTTTAATAGGATTCTCTCATCCTCCCCAAGTCATTGAAAGGCAACAGAAGGATACCTCGACCAATCTCTTACACTATCAGGAACTATCAAAGGCATATCAACATCCAAGTGATTATCCTTCACACCTGAAGGTTGGTCAACAAGGTTGTGTATTTTTAGCTTATTGATATTATCTTCCATAATTTTTTTTCTATTTTCATTCTATTCCCCAGGAGGGGGTGAGAATTTTTATGGGGGATTCTCTTGGATTGCATCACTTCAATCCCCCAAGACATGCTCCCTTTTAGCTTTTTTATTGCTTATTTGTTTAATAAAATAAATATTTTGATGTTGAGTATACATTAACATACAAAATGTAAACATATAAACATAGTAAGTGTAACATATAAATGATATGGAATGAATGATATATCACTCTCTAGGTATCAATATTGGTTATTCATAGTGATGTCTCCTATTACATTTTCTAACCTAAAAATTCTCATAATTCCTTCATAATGTTTCATAATGTGTTTTATGGATTCTCAAAGAATATATTTTAGGAGTGTCAGACCAAGTGTGTAGAAAGTATCATTATCATAAACTCGATTATTATGGAATCTAAATCAATCATACCATTTCATGTTTATTACTCATAGGAATAATTATTCCAAAAAAATATCCACTTATAGTATCCCGACATGGTTGTCTTTTCTTAAAACCCATTTAATCCATTTCACTATTGTTTTATAATAATAATCTATAATAATAAGTTGAAAATCATATAATAAAAATTATTTTGACCCAAACATTATAATAATTTCATTATATTACTTTTTACATAAATAACCATTAAATAAAAACCAAGGATCGAAAATTCCTACATTATTTGGCAAACTATGTTCATGATACAATAAAAGGATTCATTATTCAATAAATCCTGGTTTTATTATTAATGGAGAGAACATAAATTAATTTTATACCGTAAAAATCATTGGATAAAATGGGTAATACATAAAATAAAGGATTAAGATAAAAATAGTAATAAGAAAATAAACAAGACAGTGAAGCATAACTTGCAAGTCAAATGTTCAAAATTATTTCACAAAATATAAGTCTCATGAGTAATCACATGGAACTATAATATAATGAAAATAGTATCATAATATCACAATAACATAAGAATTTTAGTAAAAAAAATATAACATGACCTAAAAATGAGTTAATTCTAACATCCTAAATAATATCACATTGTGGAAAATGTCCTATAATGGAATAAGGTTACTCCATAATCCCACACATTATGTCTCTTGGGAATAAATCCTTACCCAATGTACTGGATTACTATCCAGGTACACCCATCCTAAAATGATGATGTTTTATGTTTTCCAAAAAATTAATATTTATCAATATTTATAAACATATGATTACACATTGAAATATAATGGGTTTCACAGTCATTCCTCATATAATAATCAAAGGAATTTTCATAATGAAGGAAATTGAAAATTTAACATAAGGAATGTATTACCCCATAAATGGTAGAGATAAAGAGATGGGTATATATGTGGGATACATAAATATAAAATGTAATATCATTTCATAACATTAGTTGGATATAGTAAGTGAGATAGAGATAGAATGATCCTAACTTGATAGAAAATGTGATTTAGATACATCCCTTACCTTAACCCTAATTCATCATGTGCATTATCTATATTCATGAATAATGAATTTATGTTAATTAATTACTTTATAAAAAACATATTTAATTTTTTAAAATTTTTATCTTATATATTATCTTGTTATATTCATTATTTAATAGTTTATTATCATGTAGAGAATTTTCACGATGTTCAGTTTATACATTCAAAATGACATTGGAATGTTCACTAAGGTAAAAGAAATAATTTTTTTCATCATCCCTAGAATAATATGAATGATATTATTATAATTATTATACTTAAATTATACCATTGAACCAATCATGATGTATTCTTATGAACATTGATCTATGTTACAATCATGGTGATGGTAGGCCATATATACACATGATAGAAATTTATATTCTTCATCAATCGTGATAAAAAGAAGCTAAGTTTTATTTCAACACTAAATAATAATAATTATATAATCATTATCATATAATATCATTAAATATACATAAATATACCATCCATGTGACACGGTAATAAAAAATGAATCACATTGGTTCGTGGGGAGTTAGTTCACTATACATATGAATGACGTTATATTTTTTAAATGGATGGTATGTTAATAAGGTATATGATATATTAATTTAAAATAATATTTAATATGTAATGAATATCATATATAAACATTAAATCTATCATTATGAATAGACATTAGAGGCAATGATGGAAAATGAGGTACATAGGTTCGCGAGGTGTTAGTCTGTTGTACGTAAGAGAAATGAATTTGTTTCCTATTTAATGGAAGATTATATGGAAAGATTTTATTAAATTAACATAAAATATCCCTCTTTTGTATATAAGTTTTTATGAAAACATTTTAATTGAGTATAAATTTAAGTATCAGGAAGACGAAATAATACAATGACGCTCGATTATGAATGAATCCTCTTCTTCAGACAGCATATTAATAATCTACCTAATGACTCCCTATATTGTATTTCTGAAAAAAGGTACTATAGGATGTGGGTAGTGATGTATGGGATTTTTTTGAATGTATTCTCTAAAACAAAATTAATTTGAATCATCAAAATGATGGTAGAAGTGGTGCACTTTTTTAAGTGAGAGGGAGTTACAATTTTTTGCAAATACCTAAAAATATTCTATAAAGGGATGTCACTCTAAATAAAAGTGAAATCATAATTGATACATAATTTATTTTATGGTTAATATTATATATAATAATTTTCAACTTTCAAAAAGGTACAATCTATAATTATGATAATCCATTTACTTTATAAGGTACTCACTTTTACCATTTTAGTTTTTTACTATGGTGACTGCGTTTTTTAAGTATCATTACTAATGATTAGGAAACAATATTCAGTTGAAAATATTACCTAGTAATAATTAATTATATTAAAAATATTTCATCCATTTCAGTAGATTCGAATAAAAAATTTCTGTAATTCAATTTAATAATGATCCTTCATAACATGTTGAAAACGTTTTTTGAAGATATCTGTTTTCCATGAAATAGATGATCCTATATTAATTATATGAATATTAATAATAATTATGTGAATATAATGTAATATAAATAATTATATAATATACAAATATCATCTAAATATTCCTAGAATAGGGTTTATTTTAATTATTTATAATGGATAAACTATATGCACATACAAACGGTTAGTAGAAAGGCACATTTTTGCATGAAAATAATCTTGTACCAAAATAATAAAAATTGTATATTAAAATTATTTTAATTTGATTGTTATACCAAAAATGCCTCATATTTTTTAATACTAAATTCATAAAATTTTAGGACATTTAAATTACTTTATTTAATGAAAAGAAATTAATATATTTGAATAATTTGAAATTTTTATTATTCATTGAAAAGATATCCATTTCATACGAATCCCAAAATTTCACCCAAAGTTAATTTTGATATGATAATTTTTAAAAACATAATTTTATAAAATTGAATTTCATACAATTCAATAAACAATTTGATATATTTTCTCTCAAATAAATGAAATCATTTTTAGTGAAAACAAATGTTTTTTAAGAAATAAATATATTCATAAAAAGGGGGATTTACTATTTATTAGGAATATATAAATAATTTTATTTAAATTATTTCCACTATATATATTTTATAATATATTTAATAATATTCATATCTATAAATTAATTTTCTAGGTTATAACAATAAAAACTAATGGTGATTCATTTATTTATGGTTTTTCTTTTCTAATATGTTATCGAATATTAATTACATTATTTATAATAAAACTCAAGGGGATACACCAAAAGAATCTATATAAATTGGGGGTATGTTAATTAATAAAGACCCCATAGTAGGAACAATGATGTTATCATAGGGTGGCTACATTGGAATGGTTTTGAGAACATTTAGATAACTAGAAGCAATGTCAGATTCTATTCCCTTGGAATTCAATTTCATACCATCAAGAGAGAAAGAATTTATGATAATTGAAGTGTGTGGGTATATAAAAAGGATATCAATTTATATTTTATTATAATTGTGATACATTCCATGGTCTATTGTTGTCTCATTATTTCCAATGTAGTGGGTGCTATCAGCAAGTACATAGATAACTTTGGATAGATATATTAGGAATCTATGATATGGATACTGAGATACATTATGGGAATCAGTAAAGTGTCAATATGATTTTGGATATAATAGTAATTGAATGGGTTTTGGGTGATTAAATTAAAGTTTATTTTTTTACAAATAGTAGTAACAAATGTAATGTGTTTATATTCACAGGAACTGTAGTGAACTAGATATCTCTATTAAAGAGGGTAATGTCTTTATCCACTGTAGAGGAATAATACATAATTGTAAAAAAACTTGTGAAGTTGATGGTTTATGAGAAGAACATCATGGATTAGTTAGGTAGAAAGTGAATGGAAATTTAATTTCATTGGGGCATTCATTGTTCCATACATCTTTCAAAGCTCATAGTATTTTGTTTTTGAAAAAAAATTGATTTCGTTGAAGTATAGAATGTGAAGAGATATTTCCATAACTACCTCTTAGGTGATTTGTTCCTAGGGTATACAAATCATAAGATCCTAATGTATATGTTTTCCATATATAACTAGAACCATTGATAGAGTAGGTCAGTCTAATATCTCTAGTATTTTCAATTCATGATAGTATATAACCCATGGAAAAGGAATTCCATAGATAATGTGATGAGTAGAATAACTCAGTAATAGCTTATTTGTGACTCTAATATGGGGTGTATGTTAGTGAAACACTTTATTGAGATGAATATTGATGTTTTGGAGTATCATGTATGTTAGAAACATACATTCTATATCATATTCTCCTCAATCATTATGATTTTTTAAGAGTGTAATTTTTCTAACTCGGTTATCAGAGTTATGAGGGGTACTACATATAGTGGGGAACTGCAATATGATAGGTCCTAGAATGATTATGGGATCATATATGATTGAGGTTATGTTAATTTTTGAATAATTATGTTTCAGTATATGATAGAAGATTTTAGTGAATCGATATCTGTATCATTCTTAGGGATTACCATGATTTATCATCACATATTCAGATAACTGTAGTGCCAATGGTAAATAAATATAGCATAGGATAAGAATGAACATTATTTACCTAAGAGGAAGTAAAGGTTATCTGTAGAGACCCATATGTATGCTTCATCGGTTTCTTGTACATGAGTTGATAGAACATTATTTGATGATGGAGTTCTTGATAGGTTAATTATGTTCTCCCTGTGATGATTGTGTGGTATGGGTTATTCTATACAAGTTGATGAAGGATGACATTTCTATTCCACCAAGTGACCCAATCTATTAAAGGGTTGGTACAGTTTTATGTTTAAGATATTCTACATATACCTGGTGTCCCCGGATATTATAATTTTGAATCTAAATTCCTAATTCACATCATAAATATTAAGTATTTTTTAGATGGTTCATGATTTGATAGTTTATTTGAGCACATCATACCATCAATTAACAATAAAAATTATAATATTATTAGCTAAGGGTTAGAGGAAATTTATAAGGCTTCGGTCCTATATTTCTGAAGTTCATGGAAATAAAGTTCCCTTATAATAATAGATATCATAAATTGATTTATATTGAAAATTTTAGGTCTATGTATATATGGCTATTTTAATAACCATTGTGATGGTTAATGTTGTCAGAATCGTCTACTGTTGGATTAAGTCAATTATACAGATGTTGAATCAAGTTTGGTTTATCCAAAAGAATTTAGAAGAAATCCTAAGTATGAAGTTATCATATCAAGATATAAAACACCACCCTCTAGTATTTGATATGGGAAATCAGGTTTTCTTTAGTGACATAATGATTTTGACATTATCATATTAGATACAAGGTAAATTGGTTCCCATGTATATGGGGTCATTTTAGGTTTTCTAAAGGATAAATACTATGGAATACCTATTATAAATACCTAATATTTCTATTAGTGTATATAGTGTATTCCATGAATTTCATTTTAAAATTATCCTACATATTCATTCTCATCAAATAATAATCAATGATGCCATGATGGAGACTAAATCATGTTTAAGAAAGGACTAGATAATATAGTAAAATGGAGTGGAAGGATTATATAGAGGATTATAGTATAGATGTTATACATATAGTTCCAAAATAGATATATCCATTATGGGGCATATGAGGATGATTTTAATGTAAAATCATAGTGTCTAGACCTTTTAGCCATAAATTATCTATGCCACATATTCAGAATGAGTTGTTATATAGTGGGTTGTTAATAACACCCCACTTGTTTTAAGGTACAATATATGTTTTTTTAATACATTTGGACTTTATAGTAGTCAGGGTAGACCATTATATATTATTTATGGATTAGGCCTATTTTTTGTTTAAGATTATAATATTGGTTAAGTAGCTAGTTGAAATTTAGGTAATTATTTTATAACAAGGGATTCCTAAGATTACAATTCAATGAATGTGGATGATCTCATCCAAATTAACAGTGGTTGTTCCATGAAGAACTAATTAATTTAGGGTTTTTTATAATTAAGTAATGATTTGTGTTGTAATATAATAATGGGATATGGTGTTCATGGTTTTCTAAAACATCCATATAGCAGTTCATTACACCATGTCCTAAGGGGTCATAAAATAATATATCCTTTGGCCTGGGGTTGTTCAATGACGGATTTCATTATGACACTATGATCATAATTCTTATATTTCATTCCTATTTTAATTAAATGGAATAAAATTGAAAAAAATGAAAAAATGTAGTTTCCCTGGTTTACCCCTGTTGTTTCATGGCCAAACTCCCTCAGACATGGTTCTGAATACACGTTGGATTTATTTATCCCTTATTTATGATTTTATCCATGAACCATTATACTATAAATGTAGCATCATGATATTTTACAATACATTATTTTTTTCAAAAATTCAATATTGAATATAATTTTTTGAGAAAAACAAAATCATCATGCTATGATTTATTTATATGAAAATATTACCATTGAAACTTAGGGATCAAATTACTTGGTATGGATATTTATAGTTAAATTATAAAATATATATGTTTATAATGGTCATTTTATAAAAATTTATGTTTCATGTTTTGTGGTTAAAAATATATTTTGTTAAAAAAATATTTTTATTCACTTAAAATTTTGTTAAAGACAACTAATAATATTATTATCAATTGATGACGTGAATAAAGTATAATATTTTATGATTGATTCTAGTTTTTTAGTGTTTTATATTAATTAATAATAAAATAGATAGTATTATAAAAACAATTTTTTATAAAAAAAATTCCTCATAGTTTTATGATTTTATTTAAATATTAATTTATGAAAATTTAGAAGAGGAATTTAATAAAATGGAGTAATGTTAAGTTTTATGCTGAAAATATTATCTTATGATAAATGAATTATGTTTAGATCGGAAGATGAAGTTATTAATGTTGTACATTTTTTATCAACATTCTTGGTGTGTTTAATAATAGTGTATGTGAATTTCGTGCTTTTTTGGATTTTATCAATGTGATTGATAATGGATAAGGGTAGTTTAAGGAAATTCTAATGTTGATATAAAAATAATAAGATTCTATAAAACCTATTAAAATGAAAATTAATTGGGAATAAGAACTTGAAAATTGATTCTAAGGCACAGTGTGATGAATATATGTCTTTGAGAACTGGTCAAAAGACATTACTATGTGTGTTTATTTGATCTCTCTAGTTTAAAAATTATATACATTTGTGATATTCTGAATTTTTACTAGGAGAAAATCTATGATTACATAATTCAGGTAATGTGATGAAAATAAACCATGTCATGATAAAGTAGATCTTTATGGAGTGAAATACCAAATTTGAAATTTAATCAAGCCATTTTATATGAGATTTAATTTATAGTGGTTATTTATAGTATCTTTTATAGGTTCCCAAAGTTTTATTTGAAATATTTCTATTGTAAATAATATATGAATCTATCAATAATGAATCTCCAAATTCTAGGTCTATATTTTCAATGTTATGATGTTGAGTTAATATTAGATTTTAATAATCACTAATTTGTGATCATGGTGTGATTCTAGTAATGATTCTTGAGTAAGAGCTTACATATTTTTTATTTAGTTTTTTCAATGTTGGAATATTGTTCCTCTCTTTATGAACTATAGAGGGAATTTTAAGTTCATGTTTTTTTCAATAAATAATAAGGCATGGGGATTTTTTGAATTCATAATTTAATTATTTCTAAAATATTAATTATTTCAATAAAAATGGAGGGAATTCATGAATTGATATTCAATAATCTTATGAGAAATAAGTTGGGTAGATGTGACTTTTTACTATTGACATATTGTTATTAGATGTTGAAAATATTCAAATGAACATGGTGCATGTCTATGATCCTAACTGAATGTTGAAAAAATGGATATTGTGTATTATAATTATATTAATATGAATCAATTTCTTTTCTAGAATATATTTCTAAACATTAAATAAAGTCATTTAATTTTTAGATGCCCTAATATTAGGGGTTTTTTATGTGTGGAGGATAGAACGTCATGTATATCAAGGAAGAGGAGAAAAATAGTGTGTAAAAAAGGATTTAAAATAGATGAGTTGTGATCATAATCCCATTTGGTATAGTTTCTTCATCTATTGATATCATAAAAAATTTTAAAAAATTCTATATAAAATCTATATGATGTGAGTGTTAATTCATGAATATTTTAGAGGGCTCTGTGTGGGTAATCCACATATACTATTTCTAATGTAAATGGGCTTTAATGAATATTTGTCTCAATATTTAACATATTCATTATGATGTAATTATTAAATTGTGATATCAAGTGTGATTCTTTATAAGAGTAGAGATACTCCATTACATTGCACTAATCTACTGATTAGTTATTTTTAGAGTGAATAATTCATGGTAAGTGGATCAACCATCCATGATATGTAGTGTGTTACCCAAAAAATGTGTTAACCTTGAAAAAATTTTTATGTCCATTGCCTCTAAATTTTGTGCATAGAAAATTGTGCTCAATACTTTAATATTGACTAACTATAAACTAAGTGGTTATAGGGGATCATCTATTTAAGAATTAATTATAAATACCAGACTCGAAAAATTTATCCCTTCCCCCTCTTAGTGAATTTATTTGATCCGAGGTACCTCAACCTATAACATAGTATAGGTAATATTTTTTTGATTCATTCATGTTCATAAAATAGATAATATAAATTTAGTTAATTGTAGGTGTGTGATAAAAATTAATGGAAAAATATCTCTAATATAAGGAACACATATTTAAATATATACTATCCCTTATCATGAACATTAGAGATTATTCTTTTTTTATTTTTACAATCATTGAAGTGATTTTTTAAATGAATATGTAAAATAAAAGAAACATTTACAATGATTAAAATGAGGAAAAATATATTAAAATTTTATTCTAAAAAATGGTCTTTATAAAAATGATAGGACATATATCAACTATGTAAATATGGGATAAAACGTTTTAGAGGTATAATGGAAATTTGAAATTCAAGGAGGATAAATTAAAAATCGGAAGAATCATGTTTTAATAAATAAGGATGGATGATGAATATAATATAATTTATTATTTTACTCAGTAGAATGATTTTTTTTGGAAATATGTGGGGGGAGGGTTTGAAAAAAATATGACACTAAAATTGTTAAGATATTAATGAGTAAAATTCAAAATATTTTGATAATAATATATCATATTTAGAGAATAGATATTATCCTCTATTGGATGAATTGAACAACGTTATTAGAACTTATAAAATTTTAAATATTATATAATTCATTAAAAAGATAAAAGATAAAATAGATTTGTAGTCAATGAAAACATTTAAACATAGAGAACCTGTCGATAGTGTTGATTCAAGTTACACTGAAAATGAAATGTTGGAAAAAAACACTCAATTATTCAATTCTCTTAGTTAATATATATATATATATATTTATTATAAATGAAATATGGGTTGGAAAATCATTTATTAGTGAATTTAAAAGTGATATGGTGTTAAATATACCAATTTCTTATCTAATGGGGAAAAATATATTTCAAAATTCAACCAGGGTAGATCTTAATTCATAAAAAATGAGTAATATAACATGTTGATGGGGGAACCTGAATAATATCATTTTCTGAATAAATATTTCCTTAAATAAAAAAGGTGATGAAATATAATATGAATCGCGTGGATGAAATAAATGTATTATAAAAAAAAGAAACACAGTTTACTGACATTGATAAAACTAGATGAATGTCATTGAACATGAAAATATGATAGAAGATATTGAATAAAACATTTATTTGAGATAATAGAATCTATCTAGACCTAGATTTATCTCCTTGAAACTAAAAAATATAATCTATAGTTGAAGGTGGATTTCATAAATTCTATTAATGTTAAAAATTTATACTCTAAATTAGCTTAGAGGACATGTATAAATGTTCTAGTGAATGTTTCACATGGAAAGTATATTTATAATTCATATAAAACTAACAATACTAGATAAAATTCAATTTTTTTAAAAATTTTAGGACTGGAAATTTTTTAAAACGCATTCTCACAATTTTATAAAGAAACCCTATAATATCATCAGCACCCATAAAAAATAAAATTATAACTAAAAATATATAGTATGTTAAAAAATTAGATATCATTTTATGATTAATTTAAATAAACCAAGATGACTTAAGATTTATGTGCATCTATTGTGTTATAGAGTGTTATTTTACAATGACTACACCTGTTGGTAAAACATGTTAATATATGGGTTTTTACATGAAGTCACATGAAGTCAACCAGAGGAGAAAAAATACTTTCAGAGAGATATTCAATAATGTAAAAAGTTTCATGTGTATATACTCGAAACAAATTAGAAAACCATGATTTTTTCCTGGATAGTATGAAAAATAGGGAAACTATGTTGAAATATTTATGAATATATTACCTAAATAAAAAAACAATGCATAGAAACAAAAGAGAATTAAAAGAAAGTAACACATACTGTTACATAATGAGGTTCTATTGAAGTCTTTTAGAAAAACAAGATCATGGATTCTTGAGATTGGATAATACAGCCACATAAATACTAATAAAAATATTCTAAATAATATTGAATTCCATGAATGTAGAGTAGAATCCTTTTATAATGATTTCTCTTTGAAAATTAAATGTTTTGCCTTGATAAATTATGAAATTAAAAACATGAAATAACATGATGTTTTATTTGTCAAAGTGTTGGATAATAACCTCTTAAGTGTAATTTATCTATATGATCATGGCCTTAATTACACATTCAAGAAGAAAAAATGTTTCATTAATGGAATTAAGGATTGGGTGATAAATTCTTATAGAAGGGAAATATTTTTTCAACAGGTAGTCCTATCAATACACTTTTAATGATTCAAAATATGAACCTTTTTATGGAATTGAAGGCTTGCACATATAGTCCAAAGTATGTTGAATAAAATATTGAATTATGATTTTTGTGAGATATCATCCAAATTTATAAGAGAACATGATTATGTTGGTACAACATTCCAAAAGGTAAATATAACTCAAAAACCAATAAGATGGTAGAAATAATAGTAACCAGGAACCTGGAACTTATACACACTAATTTATGTTGTTCTATGAGAAAAAATAATAAAATACGTAATTTTTATTTCATAACATTAGAAGATGATTTAACCTAAATTACTAAACTGATGATCCTCAAGAAACAAATATATGTAGTTGATATGTTCCATGTTTTTTTATAAATGACTAAAAAGATTTAGGAATTCAAATTATGAAATTGATATCTTAACATATGATGAAATTTATAGGCGCTTCAATTGAAATTTACCTTCTTAAAAATGGAATAAAATTTATATTCAATAGACCTTATACTCCTTAACTATTAAGGTTCATAATAAGAAAGGTTATGAGTGTTGTGTTGATAGGTATGAAAATGATTTATGATAATAAAATTTGAATGTATATTTTGGAGATAGACTATGCGTGTAGTTTTACAAATATAGAATAAATATATTTTGAGACAGAATACATGGTTAAATCCTTATGAAATTTCGTACAAAATTAAACCAGCTATAAAGTACATTAATGTGTTTGAAATTCCATTCATTATAAAGATAAAAGGTAACAATCTAGGAATATCTGATGAGACAATTCTTGATTGGATCTTTATGGAGTACCTATTATATACATGTAATAGAAAAACATTTTCGTGAACTTATAGACTATTTAGATGTTATTATTATTAAAGACCATTGAATATTCTTTTAATTACCACAAAAAGAATTGGAATTTTTAGATTATAATAGATGGTATATTTTAGACTAGTAGGTTTAAAAAAGTAGTTATATTTATAATAGTTATTTATGTGGTTGATTCAGAGAAAAATGATGATGATTTTTATGTTTTGGGTGGTAATCAAACACATTTCCAGTCTTAGAAAATTAAATTTGATACTAATAACATAATCTCAGAACTATTATATTATTTTTATACTATAATATGGATAATTGTATTAATTGAAAAATCACTAATATCATTTTTTTGAACCATGAATAGTTGATGAATATTTAGAGCATATTGATAATGTACAAGCTATTAATGTTGAATTGCATCATAATAGTAATGATTTAAATAGGTAAATTTCCTTGGGACCAAAAGGTAAGAATGTCATTGGAACTAAATGGTAGTTTATAATAAATTGAAAAATGGGTGGAGGAATGGAATAAAGAAAGGATATTAGGAAAATGATATAATCAAATGGAATGAATTAACTTCAAAACACCATAAATCCTGAAGAATGGACATAGAAAATTAGAATGACTTTGTTATGGTTGCATATAATAATAAAATAGTATATAAAATGGATGTAAAGTAAATATTTATAAATCTTTACCTTTTTGAATAAGTCATTATTGAATAATGTGATTATTTTTTGGAAATGTTTACAGTATTTGGTATAAAGACTAATGTAAAATTTTAAGGATTTAAATATAATCTTGAACATTATAATATAAATAAAATGGTTTCTTAAAGAAAATTGGATTCATTAAGGGAAATTTTGGATTCAATTTGTATGAATGATATCTATCCATTCGTATAATACTTTTCATAATTTATGTTTATGATATATTTTTTTTCTATCCAAGAGTACCATTGTGTGTAACTTTTTTAGAAAATGAATTAATAGTTTGAAATATCCATGCTGTAAAAAAATTATTATATTCATGGATTATAGATTGATATGGAAGAAAGTTTTAATTTTATTCATTCGAAAAATATCCTAAATAGTTTAAAAATTATGAATCAATGATTCAATTGATGTTTCAAAACCAATTGCAGTTAGAATAAAAAAATTTAAGGATAAGAAATGAACCATGGTTGATCAAAATTATTTTATAAGACTCAATAGAATTGTTATATAAATGATAGAATCAACACTGTAAATAGATATTTTTATGGAACAATGTGCTCCATTTAAATGTGACCTAAAGGAGTCAGACATGAATGTGGTAATGAATATAAAAATATATATTAAAGGAACAATAACTTTTGGATTTTTTTTAAAATTGAAGTAAATATTTAAATATTCATAGATACATTAATGTAGACTTGGATGGTGATTGTAATGGTAGAAAAAAATATTAGTTTGTAGATTATAAATTTGTGAGGGTTGTGTAGGATTTTATTATAAGAGGAAAAACTCAGTCACACATACCATAGTCAAGACAGAATATATGGAAACCACTCATGCATGTACATAGGAATTGTGGGTTATAGTCTAGTTAAAAAACATGAGAGTTATAACTAAGATTCCATTGAGTAATTTTTAATATAATCAAGTTGTAATAAATTTATCAAAAACCCAATACACAACTCTAGATACAGGCATATCTACATAATGTACCATTTCATTAAAGAAGGTGTGAACACATAAGATATCAACTTAATAAAATATGTACTCATATTCCCTTTTCAAATATATTCTCAAAAATCATGCCAAAGGAGAGAATTTTTGAGTTGAAGATGAAACTCCATATTAATTATCTACTCTTTTTTTAATAAAATTTGAAATTTCCTCCCACAATGACATTATATTGTATAGAAAATGTTGGAGATATATTTTTTCAGAAATCTGAAAATGTTGAATAAAATTTCTATTATAAGGAATTATGATAACTTATTTTTTCCTCTAATGTGGTAAAAAATGTTTTATGTGGTATTTTTTTGTATTTAATATTTTATGCATGTATTTAGGGGGATTTCATCTATGTTAATATGAAAAAATTTCTTTCAGTCGAGGAATGAAATTATTTGAAAATCATAGCATTATATTGTTTTGTAATTTGTGACAATCCTAATATGGGATAGGGTTTGATATAATGATTTTACAAATGAATCATAATTATGTGTTATAAAAGATGTGGTTCTATTGAAGATATTGCATATGTTTTTGAAAAATCCAAAAGGGATGGAATAAAGTTTATTTATATTGGTTAATGAATGGAACATGTTTTGGAATTTTTGTAAACATTAATAATTTTTTTTATAATGGTTTTTGGGATATTGAAATATTTCTATATAATTTTCAATGTATTTGATATTTTTCAATTATATTTTAATGAATAAATAAAACTATTAAAAAAAATCAGGATATTATATCGTTCCTGGAAAAATAACGTAGTCCTAGGGATAATGAATTAAGAATGAAAAAAACTAATATAATTACATTTGTAAGGATTTTATTACTGAATGTGAGTCTTTGTTTTTTGAACGTAAATCTTTGAGAAGTGAACATATGAATTTACTCAATTTATGGAATCGATATTTACAACAAAAGACATCCTTTTTAATGACATGAAAATTTAAAGAATATTATTCCATCTAAAAATACTTCCTTATTTTTTTGAGATATAATTTCCTGATGTGGAGTCCTTTGTAACTTTTGGGATGTTTTGGAGGGTTTTTTTGTTTTTATGGGGGAATATAGTTTTAGCATTGTTTCAAAAAACCATTCAATTATCCCTGATAATTAATCTTGTTTTTTAGAGAAGTGTAATAGATGGTTCATAGTTAAAACAATCCTTGGGACATTTTTTAGTAAACCATGTTACTTTGGATAAGGGAAAAATAATGTATAGGGAATGTTTATAAAAACATTATGGAAAAATCATGTGTATTACTATAATATAATATTTTCATTGTATGGTTAGTTCATGGTTTAGTAAATTGTTAAACCAAATGGTTCATGAATTTTTAATCTCTCTGAAAATAGTTTTTTAACCCAAACCCACCCTAAATACCTTTATTCTTCCACATACATAATGTGATATCATACATAAGGATTCTAGTGGTCATTCTTGGGGATTAATATCCCTTAAAAATATATTTGCATTGGATATAGAGGATCGAGAACATGATAATTAATGGTAATAGGTTTTTATTTCTCCATTATTGATTTTCCTTCTAGAACTCTTATACTCTCCTTCTAATTAGTCATTTATCCCGACCATAATGGTAAGATCGATGAATTATATTGTGATCTAACAAGAAGATGTTTTATTTATGGATAGGTAGAAGTATTTAGATAATTTTTATCCATTATGAAACAGATCTAGTTCTAGTTTTGGTAGTGGATCTCGTTGGTAGAGTTTATCTATATCAAATCCCTTTTCAAGATTCTCATATTGAGTAATGATTACAAAATTTTGGTGATTATTAAATGGGATTTTATCTAGGAATTATTTGTGACCATTAATGTTTTGTGGATAGATCTTGGTAATTGGCATCAATAAAATTTGGTTAATAATTCCATACTACATTGGGAATATGTTTGAAGATGATTTTCATGACTACAATTTTAGTGAGTCTGTTCATGAAAATTGTTTTGTGATATAGTATGGTTTACATTATGAATATGGTGTGAGTATTTGGGATTGTAGAATGATATATTTTGTTAAATAGATTTTCCTTATGTGATATACACTATTTTGTGTGAATTATTAGAATTTGAAGGTTTTATATATAATTAAAGAGACAAGTGGATCGACATGGTAGGTTATCTCTTACAAGAGGATCATATGTTAGTGTGGCATGATTTCTATGTTGTCATTATGACCTAGAGACATGGTATAGGTACAAAAAAATTATGGCCCAACCTAAGACTATAGATAAGGTTTGATGGCCCTATGCATTGAACTGTGGTTGATCATATGTTATAAAATCCTTATAGACAATCCTAATAGAGGTATGGTCAGGCCAACTTTTTTTTCATTACCAAAGAATGTACTATGGTTGTGACATACCACTATCCAAACATAGGTCCTAGTTAGCTATGGTCTATAACCTGAAAACCATTTTTTCTATTTCTTAAAACAATTTATGATTTAATATGAGACTTCCCTTCTAGCATTGAACTAATGAAAGTATGGTCATTGTTCATGGAAACATGGATAGTGCATGATCATCTAATATATTATTTGTTTCATTTTTTCTTATTTGCATAAAATCATGGAATAAAAATTATAATATTGTTATGTATGTATTAAGGATAATTTAGCGGTGTACTACTAGGATTGTACTAACTCTATTCATGGGTATCTAGATGTGTATGAAATTTTAATTGTTATGGATCCAACTTGTGGAAATGGACTTACATCGAGGTGTTGAGGAGGTGGAGAATGGAGGAGAGAGTCAATGCTAGTATAGCCTCATGACTACTGCTACAATGATATAATTTATTTCTTATAGTATCATAAATTGGATTACCTACCACATTAAGAGTCCTTTGGTTTATTTTTATTTTATATGAAATGTATTACATATTATTTAAGAGTTAAGTTTTATACTATATTTTTCTATAAGATTAATTTTAACTCGTTGTGTTTCTAGTTCATAGCTATTGTTACCAAGGGTGTAGTCTCCCAATGGTGTCGTTTGGACCCCCTCAACTAGTTTGTAGCCTCTAGCCTATGGGGATATGTTGATGTAATCATGTAGAATAACTATGAGATCTGATGATTTGGTTGGGTCATTACAAATTTTTTACTAGAGGAAGATTTATTTTTATTCTTATTGAATGGTTTTAGTGAATGGTAAATATGAGAAAAAAATATGTGGAACTTGGGTATAGTAGTCATGTATGTTCCTGGATAGCTCTCATGTAATTGACCTATGAGTATCCAATGATGGTATTTCGATAAATTATTGTGGTATTATAGTTTATTGTTAATCTTGAGTACAATTATTTTCTAATAATTTATGATATTTTGATGAACTTGGGCATCATCACTATGAAAATTGGTTCAAATATCATGTATATGATTTATATTAATACGTATTATTTTAATTAATTAAATATCATTTATTTTTTTTGATCTGTAATTCCATGATATATCTAAACTTGAATTTTAAATAATTGAACTATGAATTCTATGTTTCTGTATGAATATGACTGGGACAAATGTGCATTTACTACATACTTGAGATACACCCTAGGAAGTGTAACGTGGGATATTCTATGGGGATGTTGGAACACTCCTATGATATGTATTCAAGTATTAATTCCTTGTTTTCTCTTATAAAATGATTGGGTTGTTCCCTTATGTGAGGTCTTATAAAAATTTATAAGTGTCAGTTTTTCATTTTATACAATTTATCCTCAATTTCATATTATGGTACCACCATGGGAAGTGGTTCAGAATTCCCCTACAAGGGAAGATGTTCTTGTCCTACAATGAGATATTCAAGTGGAAATAATTTTCAATTCTCCTATAACTTCTCCAATAGTTAGTATAGTGGGACCTCATCAATATGATGTATTTCTTATATTTCATGTTCAAGGTAGAGGATCTCCTAGAATGATGGTCGATTATGATTAGGATGTCCATATTCAACGTTGCAATTCCATCCAAAGTATTGAAGGTAACAAAGATACTTATAATTGGATCTAAAAAATTGAGGGAATAATTTCTATAGATTACTCTATAGAGGATATATGGGATATGTTGGCTAATTTCATGCTTCAAGGACCCATGATAAGATAGTTGGTCTTCACAAATCAAGTGGGATGATGTGAGGGTATTATGTAGGGAATGCTCAAAAATATGTTCTCAAATTATTTTTTTGTAACTTTAATAAATATGTATCAAGACCCAAAGGTTATGGGGATTTATTAGTGGACTATATTGTTTTATTCAAATTTTGTTTAGTTCATACAGTTATTTTACTACTCACTTATTTATAATGGTAATATGTCTTATGATCTATAAATCTTTGAGGTCACCCTTAGTGTATAACTTAGGATATAGGTACGGATGTTTTGACCATATGATGTATTCATAGGTATTATGTAAGTCACTGGTGATCAAGAATGTTATAGAGGATGATAGAGAAATATTTTATCTTTTATATCATGATGAATTGATCAGAAGGAATCCTTGGGATGTAGTGAGTACCATTTCTAGTAGTAAAAAATGGAAGGATCGTGATTTTAGGAATTATGGTATAAGGGTTTTGAAATGGTGTATGTTTTCTTCATTGCCCTCTAAGGAAAGGGGTGTCACTCAATGTTTCAATTATCGTTATAGAGGAAGATATTAAAATTTTTTATTCCAAATTCATAGACCAAGTCTCAATAATGTAGAAACGTGGGGAATCTCTAGTGTTTCTATTTGAGGGTCTTGTGTCTAACTTTTCACAAAGTATTGTAAAAGAGGTGGGCTATAAGTCATGGAACAAATAAAGGATCCTAGAAATATGGAAACATTCCATCGGTGCCGGTGAATCAAAAAAACCATGGGTCACATGGATATATTCAAGGGACAAATATAGTTTATTGTATGTTGTATACAAGATTATAGATGATAGTATATAGATACCTTATATTTTTAACGGTATATTTATTATTAAATCTATGAATTTTATTATTATTATTTGATAAATGAGATTCAAAATTAGTTATATATTCTTAATTAATTATTGAGATATACTTGATAGTTAAATTATTCTATGAATTTATTTACCTTAATAAACCATTAGAAAAGAAGGTGGGAAAATATAAAGATGTTTAGTGAGTCCAATAGTAGTTGAAGGATGTGTAATTTAATGGGATTTCATTATCCAATAGATGAATAGAAATGATGTTATTTTAAACATGAACTGGTTAACCAGTTAGCGAGAGTACATTGACAAATATAATATAAGAGTACCATATACATGGCATTAGTGGGAGAATTTTGTTGTTTATGATTAATGAGGTGTTAGATTAGGTATAATTGTATTTTTTATATGTAAGTTTCGATTTATTATATGGTATATAGTAGGAATGGTTTTTACTAAAGATTTAGAAGTAGCACCCTTCCCATTTCCTCTACTGGTGGACCATTACAATAAGTTCTTTCAAGGTGATTTCTAGGACTTCCACCGAATAGAGTAATTGAATTCAAAATTGCAATTATATTAGGAACACAACCTATATTTATTTATCTATATCATGTTTCCATGTATATGTTGAATGAACTCATGGTGTAACATAAGTATTTAGACTCAAACAACTATATTAGATAGATCACTTTTTGTTAGGTTACTCAAGTGTTGTTCATTGAAAAGGGGGATGGAATCCTTCAACATTTTATGGACTATATGATTTTAAATTAGGTATAATAGAATAACATGTTCTCATTTTTATGTATCTATGATTTTTTTTATCTGTTGAGGGGATCTCGACGCTTCACCCATACTTACATGAAAATTGGTTAAAACCAGCTTTAAGGTGGGAAAGTGTATATACATACGACAATATTTATAAAGAGGTATAAACAATATGAGTATTGTTTCATGCTTTTGGGATGATGAATGCACTATTTTCTTTCAAAAAACTATTGAAGAATATCTAATATAATTATCATTACTCTTTCATCATTGTATTTGTGGATGATATCTAGATATACTCTTGGACCCACATATTCATATTAAAAACCTTATGATTTTGTTGAGTATAATTCAATAACTAAGTCTTGAAGACAATATTTCAATGTGTAACTTTAGGATTCATTAGGTTTTCTTTATTTGGTGTGTTATTTATATGTTAGGAATTTTAGATTATCTAGGCATGGTATAGAAAGTGATATCATGGGAATTCCCTAGGAACATGCCTGAGAATAGATTTTTAATAGGCATGGTATGGTACTAATATTATTTTATTTAGGATTCCCCATATTTAAAATCACAAATTACTTGAAATTCCATTAAGGGGTGATGTTTTATTGGATATATCAATGTGATTTATTCTTCATAGAAATAAAGAGAATATTGGAAATAGATCTTATTTTTATCTTAACTAATCATGGGATTGGGTATGTTCTTTACTACGATGTAATATGTTTTTACTTGGGATATTTTATGATGTAAACAAAATATGTAGTTTATTATGGGTCTCATTAACTATGATCCTATATATTAAACAACCTTATTCATGATCTAGTGTTTTTTGTGGTTTTTATTCAACAAATTTTTTGTGATTATATATTTTTGGTGAGAGATTTATCATTTTTATAGACAAAAATATATTCCACTATATCTTATCAAAATGATAATTAATATAAAGAATATGATATTTGTTCACTATCTAAAAATAATTTTCTTTTTGATGGATTATGATATAGTAAATGATAGGGTATTGTATAATATAATAGTTAGAAGATGTGGAAGCAATGGGAGTGGATTTGTGATCGAGAATTTTGATTAATGAGATTTTTGGTTGAATGTTTTTTTCGTGAATATATTAATAATGGGGTGATGACATTAACTCACTTATTCATCACATCTACACTAGTGGATTTGGTTAAAGTCAATTGTGAGACATATTTCAAATTCTTAGTGATATGAGAATAGTGTGGAGGGAATGGCCCAATTCAACGATGGTCCATAGATAGAGAAAACATGATCTACTATAATTGGTGAATTACGGTTCATGATTCAATTACATAATATATTATGAGTGAATTTGATGTTTCAAAATGTTATGAAAACCCAAAATTTTTTAAAATGTATTGCGATGGAACAGTTAATGTTTCTATGTATAAAGAAGGACAATTTGGGCATTGTATCACATTTTCATATCTATCACAGGCTTATGGTCGATCATCATTGTTCAACTGATTTACTTCATCCACATCTTGTATGTATGATGAAGTGGGATGAGGTGATGTTTGACTACGTTATGGGGTTTTCTTATGACTCAAATAAGTTGATATATTGTATGTTTTTTGTTTATTCCCTAATAAAGGTGTAATATTTCATATCAATCCAAGAGACTCTTTCTATAGATGAGTTGGTTAAAATATTTATACAAGATATTGTATATATATATAGTTCCTAGGAGTTTAGTATCTCAATGGGATAATATTTTATAATCATGGTCTAGGAAAGACTATTAGAAAGTGATAGGGACTCAGTTGAGGATGTATACAATGTATCATTCACCATGATGGGGAGTCATAGAAGATGATCTATATTTTGGAGGATATTATTTAGGAATACATCGTGGATTTCATGGGTGCATGGGATGATTATATATCCTTATATAGTTTTATGCAAAATAATAGTAGCTTTTTTTATTCATATGATTATTTTTAGGCTCTTTATGGTCATTTGTGTTTTCCACCGCTATGTTGTCATGACGTAGATGTGGAAGTTATTTTTAGGATTTGTTTGGTATACCTGACCACATATTAAAAATAAATGACACTAAAGTAGTCAATTGTTTCTCAGAGTAGGAAACGATCATGTTTTAACTAGAGGAGAAAACCATTGGTATTATTTTTTTGTGATAGGGTTCTCTTATGGGTTCCAACACATTTTCGGATTTGAAATTTGTGAATGAAATGGAAGTGACAAAGTAGTCTATGGGATTTTATATGATTATCAAGCATATATGAATAATGAACTACAAATATGACCTTCATCAAATGTATTGAGGTATGTGTAATGCTTTATATGTGTCGTAGCTTCAAAGGTACATTCCAAATCTTGTCCATTTTATCAATAATGGTGATGTTGGTTTTTAACTAGACGCATTATTCATAGAGCGACTATTAAAAATCATATACCAAAGTGAGAAGGTGTTGAGGGTGAAAATGGTACCAGTAATGTATAGTGTGATGGAATCATGAAATAATCCACGATGAGAAATGATAGTAGGAATATTATATATATAGGACTAATTTTGGGTGTAATTTGAGAATTGAAACTAGTGGGGCTACTTAGTGATGTGGGTTCCCAGAAGATGTCATGATCCTCAGATAATTTTCCCAAAGTTTAGTAAACTCTATTACAAAATAGTGTATGGGTTTTTAATTATTCCTAAAATTTTATTTTTTTACCCAAACATCTTCCAAGAACATTATTCATCACCTAATTCGTTGTCCCCTTAAACCCATGGAATCCATTCTCCTTTATTTGTGATTCCTCTCTATCTAAGATCCAATTTCCTTATATTTAGCAGTTTTTGTTTATTAAAATTTAGTGAAATAGGTGGGTCATCATTTTTTCATTACGATCTTTATATATCACCTCCACACTTCTTCAAATGAATCATATATCAAGGATATGGAGGATATAACTATGAATAATATAGTGATTTAACAATGATCACCTATTTTTTCAATGGATAAGAGTCTATATCTAGAGAATTAACACCCTTTTCCAAACTAATCATGATATACCATTGGTATTGGATCTTATTGAGTGAGTTAATATAACTTAAATTCCATGTTATATTATTCCCCTTGAGTCTTGTTTCTAAATTCATAGTTGTGATGAATTGTGATTGGTTTTTGGAATCAGTGTTTTATAGATGTAGTTCATTAAAAATTCATGGAAACTGATGTTGTCACACTTATAGTCAAAATTCCATACCACATAGTTCCATTTTTTAAAAAATATTTGAATGATTGTGATTTTTTGCATTCATATCCTTGAGAACAATTGTGTGATGTGGTTTTTATATCATCTTGCATCTGATCTTGTGTGTGTGTGTGGCTCGTGTGACCTATGTATCTTGTGTAATATTTGTTAATTTTTTATTATGTTCTTTTTTATATGAATTCTTCGAATGGAGAGGTTTTTATCCATCATCTAGGTTCTAATTAGATCATCACAACATGGTTATCCTGTTGAGGAGGAGAATCTACAAGTGAGAAGTGGTGAAGATGATGATGATGAGACTTGGAGAATGGGTCGGAGTATGAAAACCATGTGGATTAACCAGAGACTATAGAAGGGGTAAAATGTCTATGTGTCATGAACAATGGATTATCCTATGATGGTATGTAATTAAAAAATTACCTTGTAGAAGAAGGTTGGTGATGGTATTATAGATAGGCACGAGGATAATCCATGGATTTAATGTCCTTGTCACCAAACCAATGTGTTTGATGGTTGTGGGACTTAATCTGAGACATGTGTTGACCCTATGTCCCGAAAAAATATGTGATGAAATATGAAAAACACCTTATAGAATGGATCTAAATATGTTATTTCAGATTCATCTATCAGCTTGGTTAGTTCATGATCACCAAATTTATGATTTCTTTTTTTTCCATATTTACATACAATGATGGAATACACTTCATATAAATGTGAAATTTGTGTCAAAGATGTATTGGGGATGTTCTATTAGGTTTATACTCCCACATAACATGTGAATCTTGATGCATATGCAGCTTTCATGTTCATGGATATGGCTAGGGGAATATTCCTTATGTAGTGGAAATGAGGAAGTATAGCTTGGAGAAAAAAGGAAGTGTTGGGATGAACATCAGACTACTATTGTAGTATCTTATTTTAACACATTTGGTAAGAATACACTATTTCAAATATGACATCGATATTCCTTTTTTTATTTTTTATTTATATGGAATGTATGGCTTATGATTATAGAAATACTTTTTCCATTTTATTTTTCTAGAATATATATGGTTACTCATTGGGGTTATGGATCAAATTTGATATTACTGAGGGTATAATACAATAATGGTAGTACTCATATACTCATCACTAGTCGAAAAAAATTAAATGGGGAGATGAGCATGAGTTCATATGAAAAAACAACTAGACTCATTGATTCATTGAGGGTGTCACATCGATATATTTCATTATTTTGTAATTATTCTTTCTGAAAATATGAGATTCCATTTTTTTGAATATTATAAATTAAAAAATGAAGATTCTAAATATGATATTAAATTTATGAAAAATTAAATCTTAAATTTGATCTATGATTTTACATGTGTGATTTTTGTAGTGGTTTTTACCTTTATTTTTTTATGTCCAAATATTTTTTAATTAAAAATATATTGGTGTGTCTCAATGATAAAGATGTTAATAAATAATAGCCAATTAATAGACTTTAAATATCAATTTGATGATATTTTACTATTAGTAAAACCCAATAATCCTTGATCTAAAGTAACATCATGATATGTTTTGAAATTTTTTAACTATATTTAATTTCTTCAATAGATTCTATTGCATGCAACATTATGTTTTAATGAACAATGATATGATATTATTATTATTTATACCTGACCATTATAACCTAGACAATAAAAATTTAATTATGAATTAAGATACCTAAATTTTTAAAATTAAGTAAAATGGTCTTTGATATATAGATTATATTCATAAATAAGTACTTAATTTTCAGCATAGTCTTTAAATATAATGAAAATTAATTTCTTCAAAAAGTATTTTCCATTTATTATTGTGAAAAAATAAGAAAATTAAATTTTACAAAATTTAGAAAATTTATTTGAAAAAAATAACATTGTATTAAAAAATAAACATGTTAAAATTCTATTATTGATATTTATTTAGTAATTTGTGAAGAAATTAATTTTCAAGGAATAGAGAAAATAGTCATTTTTATGAAAAAATACCTTTTGTATAAATTATTTACACAGTTAAATTAAATTTTAATATTTACTAAAAATTAAAATAATATCATTTATGATTTAATTAATGTAATTTATCATTGGAATCAATTTTAGAAATTTTTTTGATATAAAATGTTTTTATTCAAATGAAAATTTTCTCTTTGGAAAATCACTTTTTCATCACTTTTGCATGTTTTACATTAAATTAATTCTACAATTTAGGTGAATTGGATTTTTAAAAATGGATTTCATATTTGGAATCAAAATAAACTATATTATATTATTTTCTTACCTTAATTTTTTTATCATAATGAACTATGAACGAAGTACAAATTAATTATTCAAGTTAGGGATAAAATATGTTTACTGGTTGTTACACCGAAGGATAATGGTAATTTATCCAATAAAACATAAATAAATATTATTTTTACATATATCAAACATTTAATATCCCATGTTTTAATAAAAGGTCATCTGGTATCATATTTATTTGAAATGACTTTATCATTATATATTTATTTGGGAAATTTTTATTTAGTTTCCATGTGGGTTCCTTCCCTACTTATTATCGGGAATCTACTCTCATATATTCTTCACACGTAAATTTTTTTTTTGTTTATCCAAAAATACACTATTTAATTCCCTATTCATGTCATATATCCCATTATTTTGTTAGAAAACCATAATTATATGGATTTATGTGTAGACTTATTGGGGTTCTCCAAAGTACAAGTATAACACATATAGGTTATTATTTTATCTATTCTTCTATAAACTGCAAATATTGTAAAAAACAGATATAATAACATTATTATCTTAAATATACTGATATTTTATTCAGTTAGTCGAATAACTAATATCAATCTCTGCATTCATCAAATGGGAAACAAAATTAATGATTTTTTGTATAGTGGACTACCACCTAGAGTACCGATATAATTCATTTTCCATCACCACATTTCATAAATATGTATAAATATGGATATAATGTGTGTATATTATATTTATAAAATAATTATACTTATGAAACTATATAATCAGATCTCCCTTATTTCTTTCTAATAGGTTGGAAAATGATAATGATGATCATGATTACATATGGACTACCTCCTTCAGGAATCGATGTGATATGTTTTTAATTTTATTTTAACAAGGATATTATTAAATATATATTTAATTATATTATTGTATATATATATGAAATATAAATTATTCTATTAAGTCAATATATTAATTACCATTCTTTTGTTCCATCTTTTGCGAAAATTTAAAGATCACACATGCGTACATACGACCAACTATCTCCATGTATAGTATAATTCCTTACTATCACTAAAATTAAGGGAAAATGTAAATACTATAAATACATGAATAATTAAAATGTATTAATTTTATATAATGTCTAATGTTCTAAATATTATGGAACCATGATTAATGTAATAGTACAAAAACTACAAAACCAAAACATGCATGAAAAACAATGCAGTTATTACCCGAAATGTGATTGTAACAAAAATATTTTTAATAAATGGGTAATAAAAGTTCATAAGTAATAATATATATTATGATATATTTGAGTATTACATAAGAATAGATATATAATAAACCCTTATTTATTATATTAGAGGATTGAAAATGTATGATGGATGTTGATATTTAATGTAAGGGGATTTTCTCTCGAATTGTCTTCATTATGAAATATGTTATGTTATAAACCACTATTATTTTATGAGGATTATTTATAGTTCCTTTTACATGAGATATCAGGAGTTTTTTTATTATATAAATATTTAATGTTATTCTTTATTGGTCATATAATTCTAAAGATACCCAAGTGGTAAATGTTTTTTGTTAAAATCCCATTGTTTATTTGGATTGTTTATGATTATGTTTTTGATGATGGAATATTATGATATACCTCCCAATAAACTGACATAATTTATTATTTTATTTTAATTTATGTACTAGGAATTTTTTCCTTTCATCTTCCTCTCTTATAGTATTAATAATAACCAAGTATTTGATTATTAAAAATCTACTTTATCTAAATATTCGATCAAAAATCCATTTTTATCCATGTCCATGTTTTCTAAAAATGTTTTACATAATGTTTTTAGTATTATATAAGGATTGATAAATGCACTTTTACAAAATTTTTGACTTTTTTAGAAATTTTTCTTATGATTCATATTATTGTTTTTTCAGACATGTCTCCTTTACATGTTTAAATAATGTGACATTAATATTCATTTTATCATTAATGACATAAATGGAATTTCCCTCTATCAAGAAAACTCAATAATTTGAATTATTATTTTTAATTTATAATTTATATTTGAAAAGAAAACGTTTTCTTTAATATTTCAGAAATTTTAATGTTTGTATAAAGTGTTTTTAAAATAGCATTCATGAATAATTGTTCCATGTGATCTTTAAAAACAATTTTCAATCATATATGGTAAAAATTGATGATAACAAATCTTTACTATGGATATGATCCAATGATACCATCATTATTATTTCTATGGATGTTTTATTTTTATGATGGCAAAATCATTATACAACCTATTCCATTTCAATGAGTTATACTATGAGTAAATAATGAAGTGTTTTTGAAACTCATTCCAGTTTGATTAAATGTTTATGGAACCTATTTTTTCATGGTTAGTGATAATATGAATGTTTTATGATCTTGAAAAAATATAATTATGGTTTAATTATATAAAATTGGTTTTTTTATGACCACGAAATATAGTTACATTATAACCAATGATATATGTTACGTTATAACCAATGACTGGTGGGACCTATATCTCCCTCTAATGCATTGGGTAAAGTTTAATATCTCATGATATAAGCTAGAGTATAGTGGGTAGTGAACCATGTTTAGTAAGAAAATTATTCCACTATAATAGTAAAGGGTTTGGACCTTTAATACTAATATGGTTTTGGGAGTGGAATCCATCCAAAATAAAAGACTGGGGAGTGAACATTGATAATTATGATGGTTTAGGGTGTGAACCAAATCAATTGTTATAGTCTTGGTAGTCAGTCTTGAATACTAATGAAATGTTTTTTGTGTTTATATGTATAATAAAAATCTATTTCTTATTATAATTTTATGTTTTCATAGATCTTTTTCTTTGATTCCTTTATTTTTTCTATATTATGAACATCCAAGCTTCATGCCATGACTTAAGATTATGATCTTTGGAAAATAGAGTATGGTTTTCAAATAAAAACCACATATTTTTATACACATGTTCTCTATTATAGTTATGTGATCATATATATCTCCCTTCTATACCATAACTGAGCATATGATATCACCCTTTCTTATATTTTCTTTCCGCAAGTTATCAACAATTGTTTATTTGGATGATATTTGTAAGAAGGATTCTAGTTATGAATAACATAGTGGGAGATGATGTAATTCAGTTATGGACCAATTTTTTATGTATCCATGATTCAAAATACACTAAAACATTACGTTACTTATGCATATTTTTGTAATAGAAGCTGTTCATTCATCTATTAAGATGTAATATCTATGTATGAGAAGTTTTTGTAATTATAGATGGAATCAGATAGATGGTTTAGTTAAACCTAGGAACTATGAAGATAAAACTTTAGTGAGGTCCCTAGTGATATATCTAACAATATTAATATGGATAATTATAATTACAGGAAAATTTATTAGAATTTTTCTAAAGGATAGTGTCATGACCTGATCCCTGGGGATCACCTAGCTAGTGAGAATCTGAGTTTGACTACTCTAATCCTGAATCAAATAGTCTAGGGGATGGAGACTAGAACTGATTAAGAATATCACATACATGGGAGGCATTATAAAAATATACTTATATTCACTAACATATCTCCATTAACATATAAATATATTATGTATACAAACTAATTTCAATAAATTCATAACATATAACACACATTAGAGTATGAAGAATGATCAGAAAGTGATAATGTAGGAAAATACAATCCCAACCAAAAATTGTATAGGAGTCCCACCTTCATTGAAAGATGGGATTAGTTTCAAATACAATTTTCTATAAAAACCTAGGTCTTCCAATCAAAAACTATGTTCTTCACAATTTGGTTCCTTCTTGGACACCATCAAATGAACTTCCATTTGCATAAGACATGGAATGTCTGGGAAATTCATATATAAAAGTGAGTATATAAATTCCCAACCAGACACCCTATGAATTACTAAGCATAAAAAATCAATATTATACATTTATAGATAATAAATTTCAGTATGAGAAGAGCCATATCAAAAATAAAAACCTCAGATATACTCATAAAAGATAACCAGTCTCTACCAATACTTCCATCCATAGGATACTACTTGAGACTTAAATGTAATGCTCATTAATTGATTTCTCACTCCAAGATCCATGTTATAACTAATGATTCTTATCCATTATATCATTGTCATTAGTAACCACCCACGAATGACTCATTTTATATTATAATATATCATTATCCAAATAATCTACCACACCCAAGGAAACTTGTGGACTCTACAAACATATTAATATCAGATTGATAGATAGTGGATAGACACTGTGTGTTGGAATTCTTGTAGATTCCATGTAAAATACCTAGGAATGATTGATTATACATCTTTGGTACCAGATGGGATCAACCAAACTCTATTTAAAACTAGACCCATAAAGGGGATCACAATCATTGGTTGAGAACATAATGCCACACTATACCCTCATGATAATTGATTAAGATACTACACGTAACTAAACATGGAATATATTGATTAGACAAAGGTCTCCAAGACATCCTAGAGGAAGTTCACATCATTTATTTAGGGGGAGAGGGAATGTATTTAAAATACATTTTATATCTGTGTACCACCTTCTAACAAGGCTTGTAAATATCAAAATACATGGTGTTACTTCTTGGGGTATAGGAAATGAAAACGTTTTCCTGGAATCCGACCAATAAATTCCTCTTAGTCCTATGTATATCAATTGTTCCTAGGTACTTTATTACACAATCATGTATCATGTTAATGCCTGTTAACTAGGCCATGTCCAAATATTGGGCCACGTCCATGTACTCTGCCCGCAATTACTTTCATGAATGTTTACATGCCAGTATACACCCAGAGAACATGTTAAGATGTTGTCCATGGGACCCACGATGTGAGATATTTATTTTTACACATAAACCCCACTTTTACAACCAGGGGATCCACATGGAATGATTTTTTGTATTATACATCATGTACTATGATATTTTTATGAAACTAAAGTTCTTCTCTACATGTGATCATTCCATCATTGCCTCTAGATCAACCATAGATCTCACCCAGGTATGGTGGATCACGTCCATCCAAGATTCTACATCATTGTATATCCCTTTCCTACTATATAAAGAGATTGGTAATCCATCACCATCACCTTCTTTGTCATCTCACATAAAAAAGGTAATAGATAAAAACATCGAATCTATTGTTGTTCCACCTGGGATATCTCACCACTATCATCTCGCCTTTATCCAACCATTAATCATGAACCACAATCGATATATTTATCCATTGTTTCATATAAAGTTCTTGGAACAATAAAATACCTATTATTCATCTAATTGTGGGACAAATAAATTTACCATAATGAATATGCAATGAAATTGGGGAGAAAATAACAAACAAAAAAAATGAGGAATGAAACTCGGTCGTGTTTAGGTTGGCCTTGATTTTTAGTCCATATAAAAATAAAATAATAACCATGAAATAATCAAATAAATACATTTTAATTCAACCATTATTTTGAAAAAATTAGTCATTAGTAATTAATCCACATATGAAATGGGATAACCAAATGATAAAAATTCTTATAAATCATACATCCTATCTAAATTTTGGACAGATTTATGATGAATAAAAAGATTAAATCATTATCACTCGAGATATCCATTAACTATGTTGGCATATAGAAGATCCTTACGTTATCGATATGATCCTCCGATCTATTATCATCCACAAACGATATCCTCCAATAATCTCTCTCAATTGTCATGGTTATGAGCTAAACCTATGAATTTTTTGTAACATTGTATTTATAGAGTATTCTAGGTTCTTTGGAGTTATTAAAAAAATTAAATGAGTTTTTTAATTATTTAATTAATTTTCCATCAATGATGGATCCAATGCCAAATAGATGATGCACATAACATTTACCTCACCGCTGGGGTAAAACCAACATTGTTAATGCAATAACGAGCATATATTTTGTATCTGAGTCTCTCTTCTATAAATAATCCAAATTTGTATGAAAAAAAATATGGGACATAAATATATTTAATATTTTTAAAATATAAATTCAACGATCATTGTTCCGTAGAATTACCCTTCATCTATCAATATCAATGTGAAAATATTATAAGATGTTTTTCAAATCCATACAAAGATAAAAAAGATACATTAAATTTTCTATACCTAGTATATTTTAATTCAATAGAGTAAAAAATAATACTAAAAAAACTGGTGTCTAATGATTTATCCTTTGGGTCTCCCACTCCTAGGTTCTCTAATGAAGATTCTCATGATGCCACCAAACATGCTTTAGGAGAATCAGTCATCCACAGGGGATATTCTCATATTGATCCTTGATCTTCACTAGGTATTATGAGAATATATCTCCATCATGAATTTCTAGCTTGCTCTATTCAATAACTTGTTATGGGTCATGCATGTACATCTTTAGAAAATATCTATGGAAGACATTGTTTAATCTGTCTAACTACAACTGTAGATCTATGTGGTGCACCGACTCTACAACTCTGTGAAGTAACTGAAAATTGGAAATAAAACCCACTGATAACTTACCTCCCAAACAAAATATATGAAATCCATATCAAGTTGAAATCCTTAGTACACATGGTCTCCCTCCATGAACTCTAATGTCCTCAATCATCAGTCTGTATAAGACTTATGATGGATCAATGTAGTCCTTATCCACTCTTGGATGTTCTGAACTTTCTCAGTGGTGTATCGTAAAATCTATGGGTCCATGAGTCCCAAGTCACAAATATTAATCCAACATAGTTGTGTCCTATATGGTCACCCATAAAAGGCCTGTAGTGTTTCTATAATGATAGTAAAATAATAGAAATTTTTTGTGCAATCATTACCATAGGTAATTGTTCTTCTTAACTATAGAAAAACTCTAACATGAACTCCTACAACATTTCCTCTTGAACATGATGGATATGTTTATCCTCTTCATTAGTATTTGGGTGAAAGTTCATAATGAAATATAACTAAATCCAAAATTCCTCCTGCAATACTCTCCATAATCATGACATGGAGTGAGTATTGTGGTTTGAAATGATCATTATAGGGGACTTCATGGAGCTGTACTATCTCCTTCACATAAAACAATTTTTGAATCGACGATGAACTCTTCTTTTAGATAGTTATGAAGTGGTCCAATAGAGAGAGTCATTCTATGATCAGCCATATAGAATTGTATCCTCTGGATGTCTGTGGTAACCCCATCATAAAGTCCTTATATATCCCATGAAAATTATACCTAGACCCTCAAGGGGTTCAGGTAAACCCACTGGAATATAGTGCTTATCCTTCACCTACTAAAAAGTGATATATCAAGAGAAAAACATCACTGCACCTTTATTCATACATGGCCACAAAAACTGATGAAATAGGTCATGTTACATATAAAACGCTCTTGGGCATACCACTAAAGTTGATGTATGAAACTCCTTCATTACCTCATCCTACAACATAACTAGTATAATTGTATTTCCTCTCAAAATAATGACATTATTTAAAATATCATAGTATCAATTAGAATCACATCCAGTGTAAATCTGAGTAAGTATAGTCGCATAGTTTATATCTCCATGTAGATCCTCCCTACCACACAATAGAATTGGTGGGGTAATAACCATAGTTAGTAGATATAAAGAAAATTATTTTTCTACTTGGAAAACTATAATGGGACTAACTTCTTGGAATCCTTGGTCAATAATTATGATAAATATATATTACAGAGAGTATCTACTACCATGTTCCCCTTCCAAAGAGAATATACTATCTCAAAATCATAATCCTTTATGACCCTGTAGAATCACATCTCTCTCAAGTTAAAATCCTTATGAAATAATATATAATTCAAAAAACATGGGGGAAAGATTAGATGATAAACCACTCTCCCATAAGAATGTATCTTTATATCATCAGGGTGTAGACTACTACTGCCAAATAACGATCATGGGTTTCAATGTTATTCTTGTGTGATCTCAAATTTTGGGAACTATATGGAATCATTTCATGCATAATCATTAAAACACAACTACATTATTTCCATTATGCATCCTATAACAATAAAAACATGACACCAACCTCTAATAGTCTGAAGATTTGGGTGCTTGTCAACGCATACTAAACATTAGAAAATCTAGTTTTCTCCTCACATTCAGCATGAAAGCTGCCTCTTCTATTTCAAGGCAATAAAATGTCTCTGATATCCAAGAAAAATCGTGCCCAAATCACATATATCAGTCTTCTAACCTAAAGAAACACTCAACCTCTAACATTTTCTTGGGTGGATCTCAATATAAATATACTTAAACCTTTTTTTGGTCCATTACTATAACATTAGATGAGAAAACATCCCAAAAAGTGGACCTGCAGAATCCATAATAGACACTTCAAGAGTTTCCCTTAAAAATGATGCGATAAGACAATTTCATCCTCAAGTGTCTCATGTACTCCTCCATAAAATTTGAGTATACTAGGATATCATATATAAAGACCAGCAAATACCGGTCTACGAGATGATGATACATCCATGTCATGATTCAAATTAACACTAATGAGGAATTATTCATGATGAAAGGCATTACTGTGTACTCATATTAATCATAGAGACATATAAATGTCATATTTGGTATATATTCATCTCATAATAATGTTTGGTGATAGACTGATTTGATGCCAATATTTGAGAACCATCATGATCCTCTTAAATGATTGAAGAGTTCATAAATACTTATTAGTGGATAGTTATTATTCATGGTAACCAAATTCATGAACTGGTAGTCCACACACATCCTCATACTCCTGTCCGCATTCTTAGAGAAAAATAGTGGGGATTCCCAAGGGGAATCAAGAGGTCATAGAAATCCCTTATTATTAAAGCACTCCAATTGTAGCATCATCTCTTGATGCTCTATTGAACCCATCAAGTATGATAGATCAGGTATCAGGGTCATTCTAAGGGGTATGTGAATTCATATGTATATATATGGATGGGGTTGGAGGCTTGAAACATCATTACGAATGATTTCCTCAAACTCTTCCACCACTAAAATGAAATGAAATCCCATAGAATCAACTACTCTATAGAAACTATTGTCCAAATATTAAGTAATCTGTTATTACCTCATATGCATGATCACATACCAATCTAACTAAGTTTCCTTCTAACCCATGAAAGAAAATATCGATCACTATACATAGATACATTACATCCTCCACCAGAAATATTAAATAATGGATATAACTTTTGGTAGTATTTATATCCTAATATTAAATCATAAGGCCTTATTACTAATAAAAAGAGAACTCATAAGATTCTATCACCTCAAATCATCATATAACACTTTCATAAAACATGTGTGATCACTGTGTCATATCTAGTTGGAGTCTCTAAGTGCATGGATTAAGGAATGGGATCAACCAAAATCACTATGTCCAAAAATAGATAATTAGAAATAAATGATTGAATCACATCTATGTCTATCAGTATATAAAATATGTTATAAATGAAATATATCATACCAATAACCATATTGAGAGATTTTCATTTATAGGTCTCCAATGCCTATAATTATCCCCTCACCTAACCAACATCTCATTGTGTTGGCACATACCTCCATGGTTTGGTGGTTGTAATAATTAAAATATCCCAAAACCTCTGTTTCCCTTTGGAATTGGGGATGATCTCATGAATTTAAGATTCAAACATTCCAAGCAGTTTCTAACAGGTTTGTTCGTAGAATAGGAAACATCCAATGATTCCATATCCATTTGAACCTACTTTCCAAAGGTAGGTGCTCATTAGTTGTGGACGGATGAGGCTTAGGAATTTACATTGTTCGAAGGGATGGGAGGCCAGATTCATCAAAACTTTTTTAGGGGAATTATTTTCTACTCCGGGACTCTCATTATCTATTTAAGTTATGTTCATGAATCCTCATTACATTATCAAGTATAAAATGAGATTTCCTTTAGATCTGACAACCAATGATTGATATGTAGGAAATTTAGTGAATATTTTATATGTATTCGAGGTTCTTCATCGATAGAGAATCATCTGTATTTGTTTATAGATTCTTATTCAATGGTATCCTTCAATACATAAAAGTCTCTTGGTCATTATGATGACCATACTCGTTTTAAAGCCACTTAGTGGGGCACTTGAAGTTTAGTGTCATTCAGAAGGACATGGATTATTTCATAGTTGGGATCGTACCCATAGATGGGCTACCTACTTATCCTTTGTTTTTGGAAAATTAATCAAAACCCACGTAGTTTGAGTAAGGGCGTATGATGTTTATGCATGATTGATGGCCAAAAGAAAGATTTCATGATTACTTTTACACTCTAAGCCCACGTGAGTCATGCTCGGTGTGAGAAAAAAGAGGTATTGGTGAAGCCAGACAATTATTCCATGAATGATGCAATGATGTGGGGCTTATGTGTATATTTTTGCCCAGATAAATGGGGATTAAGATTTAATTCAGTGAATAAATCCTGGAACATGGTCCATAAAGGTATATGTGCTTCATGGAGATTTTGATACTCTAATCTTGGGGCTTACTCTTAAGGAAGATGCCAAAATTAGGAGGGGACTTAGGATTGTGTTTTAATCAGGAAAAGGAAACTCAAATCAAAAGTAAATGAAGACTGGTTAAGATAAATTAAGACTGGGGCTTACTCTTGAAAAGGAGACCCAGGTTAAGGGTTTTGAAAAATTAAGGGACTCGGGGCTTACTCCTAGGGAGGATGCCCAGGTTAAGAGAATTATGGTCGGGGATTACTCCTAATGAGGATGCCCATATTTGGGAATTTTAACAATGGGGATTACTTCTGAAAAGGATGACCCTATTAAAGGAATTATGGATGGGGATTACTCTTAATGAGAATGCCCAATTAATAGGATTTGAAAATGGGGCTTACTCCTGAAAAGAAGGCCCAAATTAATAAAAATTATGGCTGGGGCTTACTCCTGAAAAGGAGGCCCAAATTAATGAGGACATGGGGCTTACTCCTAAGCAGGATTCCCAGTTATAGGGTTCTCTCATCTTAAAGGATGAGGTTAAATGAATGATATCTCTAACTTTAGTGACATGAAGATGTGTAAATCACTAGGTTTTGAGAGATGTTCCACAGAATTCTTTTCAGATAAGGATGTCAATTAAGAAAACATGCTATAAATGGATTTGAAGAGTGTCTTGAAGACTAAATCTTGAATAAGAGAGGTGGAATGGAATAAGAAGGGTTAAATGGGTAGGAAGGACACCAAAAAGTAGAAGGGCGCGCTAGTCCTGAGGGGTCGCGTAGGTACTGCGTAGGTGTTCAAGTCTTGGGCGCGCAGGTATACCTGCGCCGCACATGGGTACTTGTGCGAGCCTTGACCAGTAGAGTAATACTTGGGAGATTCTTTATCAAAGCCTTTAGAATCATCTTGAGGTACTTCCAGAAGAGTGGTGCACATGTTTTGGTGAAGAAGTAGGGAGGCGTGAAAGTGTGTCCATTTCTCTTAAGGGTAAAACACTTAGGCGCGTAAGTGTTAGTGAATTCTAACACTTAGACCTTACTCCTCTTGTTTAGACCTTCCATTCTAGGTAAATATTTACCTTAGAAGTGTTTGGAAGACCCAAATAAGAGACTTGGGCGTTCAAAGCTCTGTCTCTGAATTCTGGAAAAATTCCCCTCTAAATGGGGGGCCCACTTGGGCAGTTTATAGGCTAGAGAAGACCCCGGACGGTTATCAGTTAGGGCGTGCAAGCGACATGTGCGACCAAACATGCGCCATGCAAGTGTACTTGCGCGACCATGTTATAACTTGTGCAAACCTTGTGAAATGTTCTTTTTATTCATTCCTTCGTCAATTTTTGATATTTGTCCAAAGGTTGAATCAATTTGAGCTATGATATTCCCCTTTTCCAATCATTAGACTCTGTGATGAAAGGAGCGTCAACAAAAGTCCCCCCTCAGAGTTGGATCCAAAAGAAATGAGGATTTGACTATGAGGAAATCGTTAATCAAAAGGAAATTGGGGAACGCACTGTATGGAGTGCAAATGAGATTCGGGCGCACAGGGTCAAGCGTGCAGGGGTATGGCCTCGTCTATAAATATACGGCCTCACTTTGCGCAAAGCACCCAGCTCTCGCTTATTTTTTTCACTCGGCGCGTAGGTTGACTCCCAACTCTCGCTTGTCCGTGCTTCTTGCTTCTTCTGTCATACTGCTGTTTCTTCTGTCATGCTGCTGTTATGGTATTTAGACTTGCGCGGTAAAACCTGCGCTCCCAATACTTGTGCGACTGAAGGAGACTTGCGCGCCAACTATGGGACTTGTGCGCCTTATTGACTTAGCCAATTTCTTCAAATCCTAAAAAAACTTTATGAAAAAATAACATACTTTCAGAGTTAATTATTCAAATTTTCTGCAGATTTATTGGATCCCAAGAGAATCAGAACGGTTGATGGACTGGAGAGAAAAAGAATTCATGAGATGATGGACATCTTTGGCCATGATTACTATTCCATTTACGAAAGCACTCTTCTGGACTTGTCTATGTATCTGAAGAAATGTCATCATGATTTCCCACATAGCATCTATCTGCCTCTCTATGGCCCTAGTCATCTACCAGATGTCAATGTTCCAGATGCAATGAATTATATTCTTAAGATGCATCTTCACTACTACTCCTCTATTTCAGTTATGTTGTGTATTAAGAGCAACAACATTGGCATGAACTTTCAAATTTTTCTTTCATGTCATTTCCTTGTAGATATGAATTTGGTAAACCCATGGGATAAAATGTTTTCCACTTCCATTTGGTGGAGAGAAGACAAATATGGTATTAGAAAAATATCTTAAAAGAGTACTCTCTCCAAATGGCTCTTTACTTCTAATGCTTCATTCTCAAATCCATGTATCCATCTTCTAAGTCTCTTAGACATAAATAGAGTCACTGTTTGATCAACAGAAAATTTTCTCAAACCCCACTCAAGAACATTCATTTACAATTGTTCCAAGAAGAGCTGGTATCACTACATCTCTTATGGTATCCAATTGAATGAACGAATTCAATGTGGTTGCTGATGAATCTCGGGATTCCGTAAATCAAATGAAGTGTTATGTTGAAAGTGTTTTGTAATTCCTGAAAAAGAGAAGATACTCCAGTCTATGGATGTCCTTCTAACTCTTGTGCATCAATGAAAAACACTTTCACCGTCAATCATTTGTACCTGCATTCTCTTTTTCTATCTGCTTGAAATTTTACCAAAGACAATGGGCCTAGTTAGCATAGTTTAATTTTTACTAGGATTATTATAAATAACCCCACAAACTTTGAATCATTTAATTGCTCAATATTACCTAAATCATACAAAATGTATGTTTAGTGAGCTGGAACTTCACTTTTATTCAGAGTTCCCTTGTCTTTTGTGGGCAGTTTAAATTCATGCACGTCAGACATAAAGAGGCTAATTTTTAAGTTCGAAATAGATTTGACCGAATGAATTAGAATTGACTCAATTATTTGAAAATTTATCTGAAAACATATTACCATACTCAAGTATGTGGGAAAATATGTAACCTATAACTTAAGAAAATTTGGATCTGAGGAATGATATGAAAAAGAGCTAAAAGGCATTAGAAGAATTAGTTACCAAGAATGAAGTTACCATTATTTAAACAACCCATTAGGGGGTTGAATTATGTAGGGTTACTAAGGGCATTGGCTGCATAGTCAAATAAATAGCTTCTTTTGGAAGACATGTCCATTATATAGACTACTTAGGCAAGGCCACCTAAGGGCACCTGCTGCATAGTCAGGCAAAAGAACTCTCAGAAATTTACTTTCCTAGTGCTAAAAAGCCAGTGAAAGTTTATGGAGATTCAAATTTTCCAAAGTATAGAGTTTTCGGTATGGAAAGAGGTACTTGAATATGGAGAAGATATTTCAAAACAAGATTATCGAAGAACTAGATTGATATCACTCCTATAAAGGTCTTCCCCAAACGTAGGGAAGGAGAATATAAACCATAGACTGGATTACATTCAGATCATGATAACTGATATGGGACAAATATGTTAAGGCTGGCTATTTTTGTTTATCCCTACATATTATCATGACAAATAAAGACAAAACAGTTTTTTTTTCACACAAGAATGAAGTTACCACTATTTAACAATCCCGTTAGGGGGTTGAATTATGCAGGGCTACCTAAGGGAATTGACTGCATAGTCAAATAATAGCATCTTTTGGCTGACAGATCCATTATGTAGACTGTTTATGCAAGGCCACCTAATGGAACGTGCTGCATGGTCTGGAAAAAGAACTCTTAGAATTTCAGTCCTTTTATGATTAGAATATAAGAAAAGGGGTATGATGATCTGAAAATATTTAAGGTTAGGATTATGACACAAAAAGATTAGTGTTGTCCAATGTATGCAGAGATACACAGATCAATGCTAACCATAATAATGTTGTGGTTGGGTCCTGAATTGAAATGAAGGACTTCACTACGTATCCCATAATGATGGGAATGAAGCCATATGTAGTTCTTAAACTACAGTTTAACGTCTTACATGACAAATGTATAGGCGATCTTGTTTTAGGGTCATAGAGCTCGGACCATTATAAGAAATACACAGTGTGTGTTTTTATGGGGACTTTTCAGCCAAGGGACTGAAAGTGGAATTTGGGGTTAGGCCCAAAGACTTGGGGCTGGATTCAAGGGACACTCGAACGTTCCTATATATCCTAGAAGGATGGGAATCAAGCCCATGTAGTTTTATAACTACCCTCTATACAAATTAGGTTTGTACATGTGAAGGGTGAAAGGGGATTTTAGTACAATGATGGTTTAACCCATGATAAAAGGTTCAGGTATTGCCATGTATGCATGTAGTCTTTGAAATAAAACATGATTGAAAATCAATGTAAATAATGATTCCCTATCAGGTGAGGGTATCAAAGAATATTGTTGTTTATTTTCATATTGGACAAAAGTTTTGTATAGTTTAACGTCGTATAACAAGGAAAAAGGTGAACCAGTGTAAAGATATTGATTCTGGGGGTGGTTTCACAAATCAACATCGTATGAGATGGAGGTGAACCGATGTCAAGAGATTGGTTTTGGGATTGAACCTTAGAAGGTGGCCTACGTACCCAGCCTGGAAGAAAATGATTAAAGTCCACGTAGTTCAATTAAAGAATGAATTAGTGATCAAGTTTTCCTTGGGGACAACGACCTAAAAAATAGTGTTGGGACTTACACATGGTTAGTATCCCAGAGAGAGTGTTATGGTTGATGTTTTCTCTAAGCTCACATGAGTCATAATCAGTGTGAGAAAAAAGAGGTAGCAACAACCCTAACGATTCATAGTTTAATGTCATGTAGGACATATAAAGGGACTATGCAGTTCTAATGTCATGTTGGACAAAAGGGGGGTTGTGCAGTTTAATGTCATGAAGTGAGGACAAAAGAGTATACCATTTAACTTTATGTTGGACGTATTAGGGATTGTTTTCACAGTTTAACATCATGTTGGATGAAAAAGGGATGATACATTTTAGCGTCATGTTGGATGTAAGTGCCAATAGTTTAAGGTTGTGTGCATGGACCGTTGGTTATGTAGTTTAACGTCTTGCTAGACGTAGGGGACTTCTATATAGTTTAACTTAATATAGAAAGGACGATGAAGGGGGACACAATTTAACGTCATGTTGGAAGAAAGTAAGAATAGTTTAAGGCCATATGTGTTGACCTTGGATGGTGCAGTTTAACATCATGATGGACGTAAGGGACGTGAAAATAGTTTAAGGTCGTATGCATGGACCGTGGATGGTGCATTTTAACGACTTGCTGGATGTAAGGGACTTTTGTACAATTTAGCGTCATGTAGTTTGGACATCACAATTTAACGTCATGTGGGAAGAATGTAATAAAAATAGTTTAAGGTCATATGTATGGACCACAACAATGTATTTTGTGTTTATACAAAATACTTCTTCAGAAATCTATCATTGGTTGGAGTAGTGATGAGTTCTCCATCCATTGAGATTAATGAATATGCTCCATTGGAGTAGACCATATGTATTAAATAAGGTCCTTCCCATTTTGGCTCAAGCTTGGGAGGTTTCTTTCCTGGTATCATTGGTGTTCTAAGAACTAACACCAATTCTCCCTGAGTGAATTAACGAAGAAGAAATTTTTTGTTGAAAGCTCGTGCTATTCAATTCTGATAGACTTCCAAGTGGTGTAAAGTGCACAATGATTTCTTTTCAAACTGTTCCAAATCATTCAATCACTTTTGAGATTTTTCATCAGTAGATGAATGATCACAAATGGCTACTCTGAGCGACGGTAGTTGAACTTCAATGGGAAAGATGGCTTTCGTTCCATATACCAGTGAATATGGAGTTGACCGTGTTGCAGTGCAGGTGGTAGAATGATAAGCCCATAAAGCATGAAAGAGTTTATCAGGCCATGATTTCTTATCATTATCCACCATATTTGGAGTATGTTTGAAAGAGTCTTGTTGAAGGATTCTATCTAGCCATCGGCCGCTGCATGATACCGAGATGAATGACAGGATTTGATGTTGTATTCTTGATACAACTTCTTCACCTTGGATGAATAGAAGTTGGTGCCATTTTCTGTCAATATGGTATGAGGGACATAAAATATGGTAATGGTGTTAGACTTGATGAATCTAAAAATGCATTTAGAACTGACTTCCTTAAGAGGTATTGCCTCTGGCCATTTGGAAAATAAGTCAGTAGAAGTAAGAATATACTTAAACTGCTTGGCCGTAGCTGAAGGGTAAGGTCCCACCACATCCATTCCCCATGTGTCAAATGGCCACAAGTATTTAGCTGTATGAAGAAACTCTGGAGGTTGATGAATGAAGATGGCATGTACTTTTCATGAATGACACTTCTTTATGAAACTAATAAAATCTTGTATCATTGAAGGCCAAAAGTATCCAAGCCTTCGAATCTGATCAGACAGTCTATGTCCAGACTGGTGGGCACCACAGACTCCTGCATGCACTTCTTTCATGATAGCCATTGTCTCTTCACCATCAATTCATCTGAAAAGAACATCATCAAAACCATGGCTATAGAGAATTTTCTCTTGGTGATCTGGCATATCATAAAGAGTAAAATTGACCACACGTCACCAGATTTGTTCTTTCCCAGCTCTATCAGGTGGAAGTGTTCCATTGTGAAGGTATTCCCTAATAGGTGACATACATCCTGTAGTATGACCATATGGTTCTGGTATGAGAATAATTTCATTAATTTCCTCTGTTCTGATTCGAACATAAAGTGAAATTGCATGATGGTGGGCAATACTTATTATTGTCTCGTCCAGATTTGGATCTGCTAGAGCTGTGGCTATATTATCCATTACATCAGCTTGAGCATTTTGTGATAGCAGGACATAAGAAAATGTCGGTTCCGAAGGGAATTCCACCATTAACTCTTTGACGTAATCATACAAAGGGATTAGTTCTTCTTTTTTGATGGCATAATCCCCATTTACTTGTTTGATTACCAGGTATGAATCACCTTTTACCTTTAAGTGATTCACTTGTGCTTGAAGCGCCAATTCCAAGCCTGCAATGAGAGCTTGGTATTCTGCTTCATTATTGGTACCACCTTCCCATAATAAGAAGGAATAAGGTAACACTGCCTTTTCTGGATAAATGAGCACAATACCTAAGCCAACTTTGTTGAATTTTGTATTTTCCATTTTCCTCCCTGTTGGACTTTTGGAAGTACCATCAAAATACATTTCCCATGCCTGAGGACATTCTTGAATAGAGAAGACTTCCTCATTAGGGAGTTGAATATTTGAAGATGTGTCTTCCACTGAAGGGTGTTCAGCAAGGAAATCAGCCAGATCTTTGCCCATTATTGCCTTTTAAGACACATACTGAATGTCGAATTGCTGTAAAATAATTGCCCACCTTTCCAGACGTCCTGTAAGAATTGGATGATGAAGGATGAATTTGAGCAGGTTATTGTGAGATACCAATTGGACCTCGTGATGTTTCAGGTAGTGTCTCAACTTCTGAACTGCAAAGATTAATTCCAGGCAGCACTTCTCAATACATTAATACCGGGTTTCTCCTTCAAGCATAGTCTGACTAAGGATGTAGAGGCAGTTTTCATTCACAACATCATTCTTCTGAGCAAGAAAGGCACCCAATGATCACTCTAAAGCTATCACGTAGAGGATAAGTGGACTTCCTTGAATAGGTGGCATAAGTACCGGTGGGCTCAACAGGTATTTCTTGACAATATCGATTACTTCTTGACATTATTTTGTCCACTGGTAAGTGACTCCCTTCTTCATCAATTTAGTGATGGGTAAACTTTTTCATACCAAATTGGAGATGAAACGCTGACTATAGGCTAAGTTTCCTTGATGTCCTCTTAATTATTTCAAATTACGAGGAGGTGACATAAAAAGGATTCACTTGGTCTTCTCAGGATCGACTTCAATACCACGATGGCATACAACAAAGCCAAAAAAAAATTCTTGAGGTTACCCCAAAAGCACATTTTAAGGGGATCATCTTCAAATTATGTTGTTGAAGCTTTCAGAAGATGACTTCCAAATTAGCCAAGTGATTATAACGCTGTTTGGATTTGACCACCAAATCATCCAAATAAAATTCAATGAACTTCCCGAAAAAGGGCATGAAGACGTGATGCATTGCACGCTGATATGTTGCGCCTGCGTTTTTTAAGCCAAAGGGCATTACCCGATAGCAAAACACACCCTGAGGGGATATGACGGCTGTGGATTCCTCATCTTCGTGGGCCATTCGGATTTGATTATATCCGGAATATCCATCCATGAAAGAAAGTTATTTATAGCCAGCTATTTCATCAATTAATAGTTATGTAATCGGAACTGGTAAATCATCCTTAGGACAATGGCGATTAAGATCTCTGAAATCGATGAAAACTCTAATTTTTCCGTTCTTCTTCTTGACAGGGAAAATATTAGCCAACCACATGGGATATTGAACTTCTTTGATGAAGTTATCTTTGATAATATTTTCCAATTCAACCTCAATTTTGGAAGCATAAGTTGGGTGTGTTCGTCTTGCGGCTTGCTTAAATCCTTGATGTATTTTTGGTAAACCCAAATGATGAGTAGAAACATCATGATCAATCCCGGGAATCTCTGTATAGTTCCAAGAAAATATGTCTCGATTTTTCTTTAGAAAGGAAATATACATCTTTTTCTCTTCAAGAGTCATGGCCACACTGATTAAAGTGGGGCGTGGATATTCTTTTGTACCCAGATTTATTTCCTTGGGTTCATCCATGGTGGTAGAGATACCCTCTTCAAATGATGGAGGAGAATCTCTGAGATCTTCCTCTTCTTCTTCAACATGTGTTACTTCTTCCATTTCTACTTGCATAGTAGATGATGAAGTAGAATTTCCATGATTAAGAGAGATGTTAAAATTTGAACATCTTGAATAAGATGCTTCCATTTACGACCCAATTTATGATGAAGGGTATTCCTTGGGTAATAAAGAGAAGATTTTGGATTGAGAATCGACATCATTGTTCACCTCTGACGTCGTTATCACTTCTTCTGGCCTAGTTGGAAATGTATATACTTGCTGGATTTCAACAGGTGAATAACAGACATTTCCACTTGAGCATTCATCATTGCCTGGAAGATCACCAATTTCTCCCATGTTGTCTGGCTCGATTGTCATAATTGAAATTATGGATCTTTCCATAAGAGTATTTTGATTTGGGTCTATCCTATCAATTTGACTGATATGCAACACATAATCTGTACTTACATATGCAAATGGATTTACTGGAATCATTTCCAAACCATATGGAGCATTAGCTTTGGTAATCTTCCTGGTTGTGGATTTATCCTTTCCCTTTATGTGATAGAATTCTGCCTCAATTTATTGAGACTCACATGCCTTGAACGGGGCCTTATCACCATACAATGTCCCGACATAACCATCGAAACAATATTTGAGACATTTATGGTATGATGAATGGATAGTCGCATGTTGATGTAGCTGGGGTCTTCTAAGCACATTGTTGATGGCTGAGTCTTGACCAACAAACATTAAAATCTAAATTGGATACAAGATCTCCAAAATGCGTTTTGAGTGTAAAATATCCCAATGATTCTTGTTCATTTTGATCATAACCTTGTAAAATCATGGTAGAAGGAGATAAATCAGGTTCTGTGAGGCCCAATCGAAAAAGTGTACGAATGGGCATGAGGTTGACTCCTGAACTATTATCAAGGAAATCTCTTTGGACGTCTATGCCATTGACCTTTCCAGATAAGTGCAAAGGTCTAATATTTCCATACATGACACCAAATTCATCTTCATTAGTAAAAGATATTAATTCATGGCATTCAGCAGGACAATTCTCTATGTGATAGACTTCAGCTGCAACAATTTCAGTTTCAAACTCCTAAATACTTGACAAAGCCTCAATGAGTGCTTCCCGAAGATCCTTTGATAAATCCAAAGAATCCAGAATTGTTAACTTGGAAGGTACATGGGCCAGGTGTTTCAACACATCATACTTTTGATCCAGAGGTCAGCGTTTCCCAACAGGAACATGTGGTTTAGCAGGTGCCTTGGAAGAAGATGCTTTGGCAATTGATGCATCTTTTATCAGGATAGGAGTTGGAAATATTCCTGGTTTTGGAAGATTAGTCCGATTAGATCCATTTACTTTATGAGAGGAAGAATATCTAACCTTCAACCGGTCTTCCATAATTACTATGCCAAGACTGAATTTGCTATTGGTAGAAAGAACTTTCTTGTTCTTGCTGAGCTCGCTGAAGGGCTCTACCGCGGGTTTCTGCTGCGTACACTGTTCTAGTAGGGGTAGAATTGGAATTGTAGATTCTGAAAGATCCACATCTTCTCCTGTATCCTGAGCCTCTGGAACTTCCTCAAATTCCTGTATTTGATATTTCGAATTCGGGCACATAAAAATCGAAACTGCAACTGGCATATGGATTTGTTAATTGAATCATATTAACAGAACTGAAAATCAACTTGTCATCTGATGAAGACTCTACATGACTAGCCAATTTAGGTTGTGTTTTTTGGTGGGGCGGTGCCCGTAGCTTCGAATTAGATGGAATGAAATATTCCAGAGTCAAAGAAATATTAAGCTTTGAAACATACTCATCTTCTTATGATTGTTTTTTTTCTTGTAATTGTGCCGTTTCTTTAGGGATTTTCCCTCTGATGAAGAGGTTTTTTCTACTACATTCATGATAGAAGGAACAATTGGTTTTTTCAATTGTGTTCTCAAAATAGGATGACTTCGGTTGATAATCGTTCTGACCATCCAATCATCATATTTTTGTGCATTTTTTCTTTTGACTTCTTGCCACTCGTCTTCCCCCTCTGGAACTATAGCAGTAACACATGCTACCTAGGCTGAAGGGAATTTTAGTTTGACTTGTCCTGAGTCGACCATCATTTGCAGGAGGTCTTTGAAGACAAAACACTCCTGGATGGGATTCCCGAACATCTGATGAAATGGGAAATAGTTGGGACGGTCTTCATCTCCTTCTTTGTTTGGCCTCTTGGGCATTGTAAATTGAACCAAATTATTTTCCAGAGCCGAAATGAAATAACCAGGAACTTGTTCATTTCGGAAAGAGTAAACTTTTCTTTTTCAAATCCTAAAATTGTTTTCGTCTTTGATATCATTGATTATCTTGACGAAACAGCCTCTATTGTTGGCTCTCATGAGTTGGAGCCCTTTAAGAAGATGAAGGTTTTGAAGTATAAGCTCGTACATGTGCTTGTTTAAGAATAACTGTAGCAGTTTCTGCTTTACCCATTCTCATTCCTTGAGCTGATGGAATTACACAAGATTTAGCCTTAGTCTGTATAAGAAAATCTTCAATCTCTTGAGAGATTGAAGTAAGGTCTCAAAAACCTCCTGTGTATATCACAGGGATCAGTGGTGTGCGCAACTCATCACGTAAATTTTCCACAGAGATTGGCACAATTATTCATGAGGGAGTGCTAAGCTTAGGGAATATGTTAATGCCTTCCAGTGAGAAATGAAATCTGAGACCCTTTCATTCTCCATTTTCTTATTGTTTGTAAGATCAAAAAATGTTGTATTTGGAAAATTTGAGATGAATTGAAGAAGAATATGTTGACGAAGATCTTCCCATCTGGTAATTGAATTGGATTTCAAGCTTGCGTACCAGACAAAGGCTAGTCCTTTCATGGTTCGCATGAAGAACTTGAGTTTCACTGCTTCTTGCTATTCTAAAGATCCTATCATAGGATCACAAAAAGACATTTAATGCATGAAATGCTGTTCAGGATCGCCTAATTCATTACAAATATGGAATATAGGGTTCCCAAAATTTGATGGGGGAGGGATTGCATCTACCCATTCAGGGTAAGCACTCTTTTCTGGTTGAACCTGAGCACACTTTCCATCCATAGCTTCCAACTAAGCTATTAATGACTCAATAGTAGTTATTAACTTTTAAGAAGCACCTATTTGAGCTTGGACCTGAAGAGGTGCATTGACTGGAGCTTGGACAGGTATGGCAGCTGATACTACAACTGATGGAAGCACAACCAATTGTTGTTGCACTTGACCCATAGGATTAGACATGTGAGGGTGAACTGATAAAGGAGGATATTCTTGATCCATCTCAGTAGCTGAAACAAACTCCCATGGATGACTTACTCCAGCACTCTTAGGAGGAAGACTACCTTGAAGTAGTTCTGCGTTCAACCTCCTCAATTATTTCATTTCTTCCTCTTGTTGCACACATCATTGCTCTAGTGAGAGCGATTGGTATTCTCCAGATCAAGGATATGTAACCTTATACTTTCCCTTCCCCTTTTTTGATCCCTTTCAGAGGGGGAAGTGGGTTATTTGAAGGAAAACCCAGATTTCGGGTAATCCTTTGATTTCGTGTATGCACACCTGCTTCATTTTTGTCTATGAGAACAACTTCTTGAACAAGAACATCTTCATCTGATCCCTCTGAGTGAGACTCATCTGGTGGATAAGAAACAATGGTATTGATGACATTAACTAATCCATAATGCATTACATCCCTGCCATCAGCATTTTTGTGATATTGTCTTCTTCCATTCCCCTGATGAGACATTGCCTTTTGTTGGTTTGATCCCTGAGGAAATTCTTGGAAAACCATAATATGGATAGAATCTCCTGATAATTTGGCTATTCGTTCCACTTGAGTCTTCTTCCCCAATAGAGAAATGACTGACTTTCTCTAAGGAGGGGGTTGATGATTGGAAAAAATCCCCAGTCTGGTGGACTGGGGCTGTTCCTACTGTCTTTTCTCAACTCCTCGAATCCTATTTGTTGATTCTTAGGGTTGGGTTAAAAGAGTCCCCTGTCTGGTGATCTAGGGTGGCTCTTGACATTCTATGTCTAAGACTTTCTTAAAACCTCTCCTGATCTTGTAGACCTTAGTCCAGAAATTTGTTGGATGCATCAATTGACATCAACTTTTATCACCCAACGCGAAAGACCGTTGGATTATTTCTGACACTTTTGTCACCTGATGATGTGCTTGCTCTATATGAGAGGACTATTCAATATTCTCGTTTGTTTGATGCCAGAGTAATTCATCAACTTTTTCTCTGTATTCTTGATTTTGAGAAGAACTAGTTGACGCCTGTTCGTGGGAAAGCTTTTGATTACAAACAAAACCCATTGACTGTGGACGGCCACGGGTAATAACATTGCATGAGACCATTTTCGGCGGGCATTGATGACTGGAGAGAAAAGTGAAATGTAATGCTCCATGAACACCCCATTCTCTGACATTAATACCAGATGGGGAATTGGAAATTAACTGGCGCAATCTTCTTAGTGTGCCAAGGCATGAACACTGAAGGGCTCTCTCCTGCTTTTCAGCCTTCAGATATCGAGAGACTAATAGAGATGCCAAGTCAATTTGGCATTGTAAACCTTCTATTATATTAACATGATTTTCATATTCATCATAAGATAATACTTTCTTTTTCAACTGATAAAGAGTTTTCCATATGTTGAGATGAATATCATGAATCCCATCTTCCATCAACATCTATGGAATGACATACTGAGAGTCAGCCAAAGGCCAAAACATGACTGGCACTTCACCTTTCGCCAATTTGTTTCTAATGTTCATCATTTCCTCTTTATCATTCAATGATGATTCTTCTACCTAATTTGACCAGTGCTGGTGCTTCCTTGTTGCTTCATTGGATTCAACATGATTAGTAGAGAAATCACTGATCAAACTAGAAGATGAATGACTTATGGGTGCTTCAGAGAATGACCTACACCTTGGGCTATCTTCCAATTGAGAAAGTATTTCACCTGCTAGAGATGAAACATCAGACAAGACTAGTTTCGCATTTGAAAGTGCCTCAAGATAAGAGGGATTTCACGGCACTACATTGTCCACTAGAGCATTTTTCGGGCAATGTGCATCACTACCGTGGAGTTGAATTTCACAGTGAAATTCATCATCATGGGGAGGACCACCATGGTGGGTTACATCAAATGTTGATATCTCTTGCTCATTGGTCTACTGACCACACTGAGGGTTCCTGAAGCTCTCATATGAAGATGAAACTTCGAGATTGACTGAATTGTCATGAAGCAAGCCTTCATGTGGATGTTTGTGTTGAAGACCTTCGGAATTAATGTTCCCACTATTTGGTAATGAGAGAGTATAATCTTAGATTCCAATAGATAACTATATGAGGGCTTCAAGAACTCCAGCATCAAGCAAGGCCTTGTTACAGATTGGCTCTTGATTTCATGACTGTGTTGGGCGGGTCATCTTTTTAGACACCTTCTTACTCGCCTTGGAAACCACTTGTTGATGAATGTGGTTACTCTGAGCCGGTGTATGTTCCTAATCATGAGAGATGTCCAGGCTAGGCTGACGATCCCTACTCAAATCAGGTGTATGTTCATGACTTGGTTGTCCATATGATCTGGGGGAGTACGCCCCACAATCCTCTTGGACTGAAACTCATGTGTGTGTTTGATTCAGAGTGAACTGTTGATGTGTCACTCCACTGGTAGGGATAGATTTAGGTGTCTTTCCCTGAGATGTTGCTGAAGCTGTTATAATATCCTAGAAAGCATCTAGAATATGAGCAGGGATTTTATTCTGCTCTTTCACCACTGAAAGAATATGATTGTTGACTTCAGCTGCCGGAATGGGGATATACGTCCATTCCGTGCTTGGAGTAGGTGTATGTTCCTGCTCCTGTCCTCTTTTTCTTGTTATTGAATTCTTATAGTACTCAAGTGTGGGGGAAGAAAGCTTATTCTGCCTCTTGTTTTTCACCGGAGCTTTCTGACTGACTTCTATGTGTGCTAATAGGTGAGACTGTTGGTAGGCCTGATCAATACTAGCAAGTTTATGTGTCTGCTGATTGCACTTCCCTGAAAGTGATTGACGAGCTCCATCATATGTAGTCAGACGAGCCTTCTGACTAGCTGATGATGTATAAACAGGTATATGTTCCTTCCTATATTACTCCACCAGGATTTCTTGGTGGGATTGATGTGCTGCTGCCAGACGAGTCTGCTGGACAGTAGAATTAAAACAGGCGGGTGTATGTGACCGCTCGTTGCTTGCCACCAAGTTAGGTTGGTAGATTTCTCCAGAAACGACGGAGATGAGAACCTGCTCACTATTTACCGGATTTCTCCTCTGGCAATTCATCTTACCTGCTCGAGTTCGAGGAACCTGAGCCGAACGCCTGGAGTCGGTACCCTCACCATGTTGAGGGCGCACTTCCGCACGTGTCTAGCGGCGATTGATAATGGGAGCCCTCGGGAAGGACTCATGTATCCTTGAATTAAGGCCCTGAGGGACCTACTCATTCACCTCCTCAAAATATGGGAGTGAATGGTGATTTCGTTCCGGGGATAACGACCCAAAACCGTTGGAGACGGCGGTTAGCACCGCCTGCTTCTTGATCACTGGTCATCGCAATCCGGATGACCAGGGTGAATTGTTCACTTAGAGTGCTTGTCAAGTAGCCTCCAGAGTTGGAATAGTACCATTTTGACGGTACACTTTAACCAGCACATTTTATACTCAGCGTTGAAGACGCTGAGTTGGTGATGTCATCCTCATAGCGGATGACGATCCACCAGGAGTAGCAGCAGTGGCATTCATAGCAGTGGTATTCACAGGTGTGAACTTGAGAGCAGCCATTTCTTAGAATGTAGAAAATCTTGGAAAAGAGTGCATGTTTGATATAATATACGCAATCAAAATAAATTCATCCAGTACATATTTTGGATGAGAACACATGTCAATGATTTTTTTGTTGGCCCTCTCATTGAGTTTTAAATTGGGGCATAATAAATAAGTAAAACATCATTTTATCTTGGTTAAGGATTCACGTCGGGTTCACCATTTTTTGTTTCCCTCTGGAATTGGGGATGATCTCATTGATTTAAGATTCAAACATTCCAAGAGGTTTCTAACAGGTTTGTTCGTAGAACCGGAAACATCCAATGATTCTATATCCATTTGAACCTACTTTCCAAAGGTAGGTGCTCCTTAGTTATGGACTAATGAGGCTTAGGAATTTGCATTGGTCTAGAGGATGGGAGGTCGGGATCATCACACCTTTTTTTATGGGAATTATTTTCTACTCCGGGACTCTATTTAAAGATTTAAGTTATGTTCGTGAATCCCTATTACATTACCATGTTTAAAATGAGATTTCCTTTAGATATGACAACCAATTATTGATATGTAAGAAATTTAGAGAATCTTTTATATGTATTTGAGGTTCTTCATCATAGAGGATCATCTGTATTTGTTTAGAGATTCTTAGTCAATGATATCATTAAATACATAAAAGTATCTTGGTCATTATTATGACCATACTGGTTTTAAAGCCACTCAGTGGGGCACTTGAAGTTTATTGTCATTCAGAAGGACATGGATTATTTCAGAGTTGGGATCGTACCCATAGATGGGCTACCTACGTATCCTTTGTTTTTGGAAAAGGATTCAAAACCCACAAAGTTCAAGTAAGGGAGTATGATATTTATGCATGATTGATGGCTCAAAGAAAGATGTCATGATTACTTTTACACTCTAAGTTCACGTGAGTCACGCTCGGTGTGAGAAACAAGAGGTATTGGTGAAACCATACAATTGTGCCATAAAAGATGCAATGATGTGGGGCTTATGTGTGTATGAATGCCCATATAAATGAGGATTAAGATTTACATCAGGGAAGAAATCCAGGACTAGGGTCCATAAAGGTATATGTGCTTCATGGAGATTTGGATACTCTAATCTTGGGGCTTACTCCTAAGGAAGATTCCCGAATTAGAAGGGGACATATGATTGTGTTTTACTCCTGAAAAGGAAACTCAAATCAAAAGTAAATGAAGACTGGTTAAGAGAAATTAAGACTAGGGATTACTCCTGAAAAGGAGGCCCAGGTTAAGGGTTTTGAAAAATTAAGGGACTCGGGAATTACTCCAATGGAGGTTGCCCAGGTTAAGAGAATTATGGTTGGGGATTACTCCTAAGGAGGATGCCCATATTTGGGAATTTTATGATTGTAGCTTACTCTTGAAAAGGATGATCAGGTTAATGGAATTGTGGTTGGTGCTTACACCTAAGGAGGATTCCCAAATAATAGGATTTGAAATTGGGGCTTACTCTTGAAAAGAAGGCCCAAATTAATAAAAATTATGACTGGGGGTTACTCTTGAAAAGGAGGCCCAGATTAATGAGGACTTGGGGCTTAATCCTAAAAATGATTCCCAGTAATATGTTTCTCTCATCTTAAAGGATGAGTTTTAATGAATGATCTCTCTAACTTTAGTGACATAAAGATATGTAAATCACTAGGTTTTGAGAGATGTTCCATGAAATTACTTTCAGATAAGGATGTAAATCATGAAAACATGACATAAATGTCTTTCAAGAGTGTATTGAAGACTAAATCATGAATATGAGAGGTGGAATGGCATATGAAGGGTTAAATGGGTAGGAAGGACACCTTAAAGTATAAGGGCGCGCAAGTCCTGAGTGGTCGCGTAGGTACTGCGTAGGTGTGAAAGTCCTCGGCGCGTAGGTATACCTACGCAGCACATGGGTACTTTCACGATCCTTGACCAGTAGACTAATACATGGGCGATTCTTGATCAAAGCCTTTAGAATCATCCTGAGGTACATCCAGAAGTGTGGAACACAAGTTTTGGTGAAGAAGTATGGCGGCGCGCAAGTGTGTCAATTTCCCATTAAGGGTAAAACACTTAGGCGCGCAAGTGTTAGTGAATTATAACACTTCGACCATACTACTCTTGTTTATACCTTCCATTCTAGGTAAAGATTTACCTTATAAGTGTTCGGAAGACCTGAAGAAGAGACTTGGGCGTTCAGAGCTCTGTCTCTAAATTCTGGAAAATTTCCACTCTAAATGTGGGGCCCATCGAGGCTATTTATAAGCTGGAGAAGAGCCCTGATGGTTATCACATAGGGCGTGCAAGTGACTTGCGCGACCAAACATGAGGAGCACAAGTGTACTTGTGCGACCAATCATGCGGCGCACAAGTGTACTTGCGTGACCATGGTAGAACTTGCGCGACCCTTGTGCAATGTTCTTTTTATTCATTCCTTCATCAATTATTGATATTTGTCCAAAGGTTGAATCACTTTGAGCTAATATATTACCCTTTTCCAATATTTAGAATCTGTGGCGAAAGGAGCATCAACAACCTCATATGGATATACCTACTCATCTTCTACATTTAGCAACCTTAAATCCTCTCTACTCCATTCTATGTCTTTTTCTAGGTAGTCATTTTACCAACACACTTCATGCTATATGGATGGTTGACATATCTCAAGCACGATGGCCCCTACTATTAGAAGAGAATCAACACCTTTCCCTAATATGACTCAAGACATCATATGATTCCTAGAGAATTTATCCATTATTCTTGTATCTTCTCGTAAATAATATCATACGCCCAGATCCTTATGAATTTCTTTGGCTACCAGTTACTACCATCTCTTCTCCCACATGCACACTACCATTACTATCTATCATCATCTACTCTACTAGGAAGATCTTCACCACTAAATCCCACTCAAAAGATCCAATGTAGGTGGGAATGTAATGAGATATCATGGAATCCCTGATATCTCATCATATTACCTACTTGATTGTCTATGACCAGAATAATGGATCTCACACTATATCTAAAGAGGACCATGAGTTGTTAGTAAACCTCACCAAATACCCTTCCATGGGAATACTAACAATTTGTATATGCGTATTTTTCTAGATTCACATGGATCACAATGTGTCAAGATAGAACTCCTCCATAATTATATTCATGATAGTCGAACAGGAGGGAGTTGTCTTGTCATGTTACTATGTCATGAATAACCACCACCTCCTAGTGGATCCCTAAAGAAGAATCACCATAAGGACTTCCATACGATCTATAAGAGTCCTCCTAAGGGGAAAATTTTGGTGACTGTCTGTAGCTATTCCTTAGATACTTGGGGGTCTATATAACTATAAAAATTCATTGTTTACTACCCCTTAAACTCATGTATTATACAAATACATCATGATTTCTACATCGGTACTACCAGTCTTATATACTACCCAAAAGGTGTTGGTATTCTTAGAAAACCACAAAAAGTTACCACCTCTTTTATAGGACTCTTTAATGAAGCCTCATTAATAAGAGGATCATCCTCGTTGTCAAGCAGTAGAATACTAGATGGTTGTCTTCATGGTGGCATCATGAAATAAAAAAGATCCACCAAGTTTAAATATAATATCAATGGAGATGACTTAAGAATTTCATAGAGACAAAATAACGTTCCTATATGATTCATGAACCAATGTTTTACCTACAAACAATGTCTACATAAACAAAGTCAAAATGTAGGATATTAGAGTTCTGGTTATTGTATACATCAGCAACTATACCAACATAGGATTCCTTGACCTAAAAGCTGGACTTGAAAGACATGAAAATTATTTACATAAATCATAAACCTAACCTCATAGCTAGAAAATAATAACTATTCTCCTAATGTATTAATGACCCATTTGATATTACTCTATCATGACATGACACAACAAGACCCACCTAGTCAGTGGTATGTTATGTTTTAATACCACATACCCACCTCTAATAGGTCAAGCACTAGAAACCAATGTTGAATAGGCATATCACACACATGAGAGGCATTATACTATTGAAAATGTATATATTCACACATCTCTGTCCCATATAATGACAATAAGGTAAAAAATATATGATACCAATGCACCCATAACTACAATCCCACTCTATAGTATGAAAAAAATATTAAAAAAGATAAAGGGTCCAAATAAAAGCCCATCAAAAAACATAATTAGAGTCCAAAATTCTCATATGGATGGAAGATTTGTAAAATAAAACTCTTGGAAACCACCTTGGTCTTTCCAACCAAAACTATTCATGGCATTCTCTTCTTCCTCTAAGGACTACATAAAATGGAATGTAATTTTTATATGTCCTGACATCTATTGGAAATCCCCATGTATGTGTGAGTATAACAGTACCCACTAGGACACTCTAAAATTTGTAGGCATAAATAATAGAGAGTAGTTATATGAACATAATATATATCAACATGTTAATAAAAATAGCTATAATAAAAACCATAATATACTCATAATAAATAACCAGCCCCATGGGTGTCTCAAACCATACTTCAAGCCAGATGATACTGCTTGAGTCATCAAATTAATGATCATTCTCATATCAATCACTCTACAATCAATGATATAACTCATGAAACTCACTTTAAGGATCATGAAAAGTGTACCATGTCAATGAAGTACTCACTGGATCTCATAATATATCATCATCTTATTGAGGGATCACACCTAGAGCTACTATGGGACACCAAAAACCCTAATATATTGTTCTGTTAGATATGGGATTGATGGCCTATAAATAGTGGTCATTCTAATCCCATATCCACCACCAATGAATGATAAAGGATCCTACCCATGTACCATATATGTATACACCGAACTCTATCTAAAATAAGACGTGTATAGGGGGTCACTATCCTATTTCAAGGATTTAATGCTACATTATACCATCATGGGAAGAGTAAAATGTACCACACTCAACTAAAATTCATTTATAAAATTGGGAAAAAAATTCAAGACATCTTATAAGATATATATGGAATATACTGGGGGTATATGTTGTGTCATTCAAATCCATTGTCGAATTTTGTCTAAATATCTCACATGATAAATAAATATCCAAATATACGACGTATCCTCTCTGGGTACACTAAGTGTAGAGTTCATACGAAAACATCACTAGATTTTCATTCCAATACTGTGTACACCTGGTCATACATTTTTATTTTCAGTCGTTATCATGAACAATTGTCGATCATGTGTAATAGGTTGTGTCCGAGTACCAGGTCATGTACTAGTGATAGGTTGTGCACATGAACTCTACCCATGCATGTGTTTCTAGTAATTTACATGACCATTTACTCCAAGAGTACATACTGAACCATCAGAAATGGGATACACCATTTTTTTCATGTCTCATACAGTTCATGATATTTATTTTCCAAAGGAAAACCATACACCATATCCAGGGGTCAAACACAGTGTGTATCTCTTGATTACACACCATATACCATGGTATGCTTCAAACCAATGGTTCCTCTCTACTTGAAATCACTCTATAATCACCACCACATCTATATCTATCCCAATCTAGTGATGGTGTATCCCATTTGGATGTGCATTTCCATCACTAGAGATGAGTTTCAGACCATCAAACCCAATATGAAAACCAACATCGTCACTCATTCCATCATCATGTATTAAAATGGGACGATTGAAAACATATTCTATGGTCTCATTCATTATATTATTTCAAACCACTAACATATCACCTTGATTTCACCCAAAATCAAGTCCCACACCCATAGTATTGATCAATTTTATTCAATAATTGTAATGTAACAACTGAATATTGGGTATTCATTGAACTGCATTCCAATGCAATTTCCCACAATAAATTTCTAAATAAAGAAGGGATAAAATAAAAAACTAGAAAATGAGGAATAAACCACAACTATTTTTGCGTTGATGTCCATTTGTTTCTTTTATAATGATTATTGATGAACTAAAATATAATCTAATAAATCCAAAATCTATTTGTTCATCAATTATTATAAGTGAAATTGATCATTGTTTAGGAGAGGATAAAAAAATGGATAAATCCATATAAACTAAACAACCTTACTTGAGTTTTGAACAATCACATATGTGAAATGATACTACATCCTATTTTTTATTTATATCTGAGAAAATTATTGGAATATGTGATCCCTATAATATCAATATGATCCTATAATAGTTTTTCATAAACCAACAATCTTCTATAACACTATAGCATCCCGCCTTTTTATCACATAAACTTTCATTACATTTTACAAAACCGAGGATCTTTAAGGTTTAGTGTCTTGGAAACCAGGAACATAATAAATGAAACATAAAAAAACATTATTCTTAAACACTTGAAATGATTCTCCTCAAGTTCATCCTAGGTTCATTACTGCATCTCATAACCTGGGGACATACATCAAAAGAAAGGGTGAGCAGAAGGCCCAGTAAGAGAAACCAGAGAAACATTTTACATGTGAACTTGAGACACTTCAATAAGGTCATGAAAATAACATTAAGGCATGAGAATGAAATCATGAGATACATCATAATAAAAAATAACATTTTTTTATAACTTGAAGATGTGGCTACAACATTTTATATTGACAATAGTTTCGTTTCACCAAGGTCCATCCCCAAGGTGTCGTTAAAATTACAAAGGTTATTCACCAAGGCGTCGTTAAAATGGTCATCTCTAGAGATTAAGTCTTTACCCAATGCATTGGAGCGATATCAGGGAGCACCCTTAAATTTGCCTTTATTATAATGTGAGCCACATATATCATCATCAAACATTTCATAAATAACCCATATAGCATAAAATAATTGGGTTTCATTTCATAATCATAACATTTTAAAAACTGCTTTAAAGACATGATCTTTACGTCACTTTAAACCCATGGAAAGGGAAAGAGGGTTTCATTTATGTAATTCCCAGAATTTAAAATAGAACATTTTGATATATATGTGAATACCCCTGTAGAAATAAGAGCTTTGAGTATTCACTTTATAACATAAAATAATTTTTAGAAAAGAGAGAGAGACATTTTGAGACGAAAATTCGGCAGCATAACGGCTATGTTACAAGGTTTTAGAAAACATTGAGAAGAGAGGGGACATGGGTCAAACATTCATAAATGACCCATCAAACCATAGAGGGAATAATATAAGGGATTTAAGAACATGGTAATGAAATTTGAAAATATACCATATGAAATGAAGAACATGAAAGGAAGAAAAAAAAAGATTTCTCTTGTGAGAATTCGGCAGCCTAACGGCGTCACTTAAACTTCAACAAAATTGAATTGACAAGGTCAAATAGGGTCTCTCATCATATGAACATAAGAGTCCAGTATGATAGATATAGAGGTCATACCCCAACATAATAGAAAGGAACTTGAAAGAATTGACATGAGAGTAGAACTTCAAAACGAGAATGGTGAAGATCCACTTAAAAATTCGGCAGCCTAACGGCGCCACTAAAAACTTCAAAATACTGAATTGAAGAGATCAAATAGGGTCTCTCATCAAATGATCATAAAAGATCAGTATGATAAATTTAGAGATCATACCCCAACATAATAAAAAAAAGGAACATGAAATACTTTACATGAAAATAGATCTTGAAAAATGAGAAGGGAGAAAGAATCCGTTAGAAAAATTTCGGCAGCCTAACGGCGCCACTTAAAACTTCATAAAACGAAATAATGAGAGTAAGAGGGGATCTCTCATTATATTAACATGAAAAGGGCCGTAATAGGAGTATAAAAGAACATCCTCCAACATAATAACATGGATCATAAAAGGAATGACATAAAAGAGATTACTTGAAATGAAAGAGAGAGGTCGGATCCCTTACCTTAAAATGTAACTCTAAAACCTCAATGGTTGGGACCTTGAGGGCTTGGGGGCACCTTGGGAGGCCTCCTTGGGAGGTAATGAGACCATAAATTCGTTGTTAATGAGTGGGGAGTCGAATGGATGAGAGGAGGGCTTGGTATTTATAGGGAAAGTGAGGGGACAAGGCATTAATGGGCAAGGGACACCTCACATGTGCTTTTCTCAAACCCATGTGCTCTCCCTTGGAGTTTACCATGGAGTTAGGCCACATGGGGCCCCCACAACAATAATTCATCACCCTTGGCCGGCTAACCCTTAAAATATCTCATGACCTCATCATGACACAGCTATGATTTCATTAAACATACCGAAACCCTAAAACTGCATTTTTACTATTCACTGAAAAATTCATCTTTCTCAGAAAAATCCCAAAGTTTCACCTTAACTAAATATCAATGCTCTGATTTCAAAAATGAACTCCATTTTATAAAAATAATTTTCTAAGTATTTTTAAATTTATTTTTAAATAAAAACACTATTCACCGAAAATTCATTTTTTCAGAAAAAACCCCAAAAATTACCATAACATAATATCGATGCTCTGAGTTCAAAAATAAAGTCCTGTTTATAAAAATAATTTTCAAATTATTTTTAATTAAATTTTTAATTAAAAAACACTATTCACCCGAAAAAACTAATACTTGAATAATAATTTATGAAACTGTTATTTAACCATTTTATTGAATCACATTACTTAATCAAGGTGCCTAGATAATTTTAAAACGTTCTTTAAGTGAGGTTACCAATCCATTTGGTCATATTACTAATCCTAATCATAAAATCACTATTCATAATTTACTATTCATCAAAAATCAAGTTGATCTTATTAGACTCTAAATTTCGTACTGGACATAATTGTTGTAGACCATTTTTTGAGAATCATTACACATTTTAAATTATTTAAGGTTTACACAAACACATTTTTTTTAAAATATCCTTTTGAAAATTCATCAAAAATATGCATACTATTTTTATCCGGTCATTTCAAAATTCATAAACTTCATCATAAGAAGAAATCCCAATTTTTATTTAAAACAAGGATTACACAAGGCAGTTACGGTCTCATTACATAGCCCCTTATAATACCAGCATAGGACCTAAGTGTAAGGTGTGCTAGGGTGATTGAATCTTGGGGCGGCTCAGTCAACATTGCCCGAGTAGTAATTTCTATCAGTTTGAACTTCTCACGAAGGCGATTCCGTTCTAGCTTCACATGATGATGTTCGGCTTGGATTTGATCCAGAGCAAAGCCCAATGGTGCTACCTCCTTCCCAAGCTCTGTTAGATGGGCTTCGATCGGTCCAAGACTACTAGGTGAGGCCATCGAATCTTCTTTCTATAATAATTAACCAAGATTACTTGTATTTAGAGACAATAATCAAAAAATTTTGTTCACAGTGGTCATATTGACCGATGGTCATATAACAATCAAAACCCAATGGTCTCATTTAAATTATAATCATGTTTATCAAATAAAACATTTTTGTTGAGTATAAAAATAAAATAAAATATCACATGAAATTAGGAAACAAGATTTATTCAAAATTTCGGGCCGTTACAATCTTCCCCCCTTAAGAAATTGTGTCCTCGCAATTTTTAAAATTGGGTTTTGAAATTTCATTGAAAGTCCCACATCGGAAAAAGAGTCAGTGACACTATTACTTTAAAAGAAATAAAAGGGAATACAAAGGCCACCCGAGTTTACTCATACTAGGATTCCATGTAGGAAACATGGACATGGAGGAGAAAACAAAGGGTCACGTTCTGAGGGAGAGTGATAGAGAACATGATTAGGAGAAAGTTAACCATAAGAAAATCCCAAACTTATGATGTGTGTAAGCGGTCTTTGATTAACTAGTAGGAAACGTAAACCAACAATGTTTTTGTTTTACGTTCCTTTTAATAACTTTGAGGAATTCATTTACAACATAGAACAAAAACATAAGGAAATATATCTACCTTCATGTAGAGTTTCATACTTTAATATGTTTCTACCAAAACTAATCTTTTCTCCAAACGATGAGCATTCAAAACTACTTGGTCTCATCAAAACACAAGAATCATCTTCTAGAGAATCACATAATCCACAAAAGATCAACTATCTATTTCTTCTATCTTTAAACATTATCCCAAAAACAGAAAGAGTAAGGTAAAAAACTCTTCAAAAAGAAATAATCCCATAGGAATGGAAACTACTTTTAAATCTTCAAGTTACATGGTACTACCCAAAGTTCATCATAGTCCATTCCGTAAATAATGGTCCTTAAGATTCCTCAAAATAAACCAAACTAAGATTGAAACCCAAATACAAGAAAGATTTGATAACATAGTCTTCCAAAATAAACTTCATTGTTCATCTCCAAACAACATCAACCACTCCTAACATCTTATAAAAAAAGTAGCTAACCTAAACATATTTTACCCAAGATAGGTTATTCATTTCCATAAGTAACCTAAATTATTATAAGTTCACCATAAATTCATCGATTCTTCAAAATATAATTCAACCTTACTCCTCAATGAAAATACCATAGTAATCTATTTACCTCGATCAAATATGGTTCCCAAAATAATGAACGTCTTCCAAAATAATAATCATATTTTAATCCCCTAATCATCCCTATCATATTAATACGACAATCGTCGCATTTGCTATCACATTGGTTGTCGGGACATGTTCTTCCATTTCCCGCCATTAACTAAGAAAAGAAGCTATAGTTAGGGGCTTAAATACTTAGCCAATAATCATGAAAAGAAACTTAATGCATCTAAGGATAACATGTAGAAGTAAAGTATAACCTAACTTGTGATCCCCTAGGTTCCCTTCTAGGTTATCCATGATCATATATTCTTATGTGAATCTTTATTTTATTTTATCTTTGTTCCTTTAACAATGGTTCATACTAAGCTTATGAATTTACCGAAGCATATCCCCCGGGAGTGTCGTAACCAAGAGTGCAGCAAGGCCCGTTGTCGTGTACCAGTTCATGTTCGAGTCTAGCTCAAAGTGGTGTTTTCAGGTTTTACCCCTATGTACATCTGTGCCAGAGCCACCTCTACCTGCTCGTATCCAGACAGGGATGTATTTTCTTGGAAACCCTTTACTCAATACTCACCAAAATACTTGGAAGATTTCCTATATTTAAACTTTTTTATAGGGTTCTTCCTAAAGTTTTCATATCCTAATTTCTACAAATAACTAAACCATCCTTTGATACCAACTATAGCATCCCGCCTTTTTATCACATAAACTTTCATTACATTTTACAAAACCGAGGATCTTTAAGGTTTAGTGTCTTGGAAACCAGGAACATAATAAATGAAACAAAAAAAACATTATTCTTAAACACTTGAAAGGCTTCTCCTCAAGTTCATCCTAGGTTCATTACTGCATCTCATAACCTGGGGACATACATCAAAAGAAAGGGTGAGCGGAAGGCCCAGTAAGAGAAACCAGAGATACATTTTACATGTGATCTTGAGACACTTCAATAAGGTCATGAAAATAACATTAAGGCATGAGAATGAAATCATGAGATACATCATAATAAAAAATAAATTTTTTTATAACTTGAAGATGTGGCTACAACAATTAATATTGACAATCGTTTCGTTTCACCAAGGTCCATCCCTAAGGTGTCATTAAAATTACCAAGGTTATTCACCAAGGTGTCGTTAAAATGTTCATCTCTAGAGATTAAGTCTTTACCCAATGCATTGGAGCGCTATCAGGGCGCACCCTTAAATTTGCCTTTATTATAATGTGAGCCACATATATCATCATCAAACATTTCATAAATAACCCATATAGCATAAAATAATTGGGTTTCATTTCATAATCATAACATTTTAAAAACTGCTTTAAAGACATGATCTTTACGTCACTTTAAACCCACGGAAAGGGAAAGAGGGTTTCATTTATGTAATTCCCAGAATTTAAAATAGAACATTTTGATATATATGTGAATACCCCTGTAGAAATAAGAGCTTTGAGTATTCACTTTATAACATAAAATAATTTTTAGAAAAGAGAGAGAGACATTTTGAGATGAAAATTCTGCAGCATAACGGCTATGTTACAAGGTTTTAGAAAACATTGAGAAGAGAGGGGACATGGGTCAAACATTCATAAATTACCCATCAAACTTTAGAGGGAAAAAATATAAGGGATTTATGAACATGGTAATGAAATTTGAAAATATACCATATGAAATGAAGAACATGAAAGGAAGAAAAAAAAGGATTTCTCTTGTGAGAATTCGGCAGCCTAACGGCGTCACTTAAACTTCAACAAAATTGAATTGACAAGGTCAAATAGGGTCTCTCGTAATATGAACATAAGAGTCCAGTATGATAGATATAGAGGTCATACCCCAACATAATAGAAAGGAACTTGAAAGAATTGACATGAGAGTAGAACTTCAAAATGAGAATGGTGAAGAACCACTTAAAAATTCGGCAGCCTAACGGCGCCACTTAAAACTTCAAAATACTGAATTGAAGAGATCAAATGGGTTCTCTCATCATATGATCATAAAAGATCAGTATGATAAATTTAGAGATCATACCCCAACATAATAAAAAAAAGGAACATGAAATACTTTACATGAAAATAGATCTTGAAAAATGAGAAGGGAGAAAGAATCTGTTAGAAACATTTCGGCAGCCTAACGGCGCCACTTAAAACATCATAAAACGAAATAATGAGAGTAAGAGGGGATCTCTCATTATATTAACATGAAAAGGGCCGTAAGAGGAGTATAAAAGAACATCCTCCAACATAAGAACATGGATCATAAAAGGAATGACATAAAAGAGATTACTTGAAATGAAAGAGAGAGGTCGGATCCCTTACCTTAAAATGTAACTCTAAAACCTCAATGGTTGGGACCTTGAGGGATTGGGGGAACCTTGGGAAGACTCCTTGGGAGGTAATGAGACCATAAATTCGTTGGGAATGAGTGGGGAGTCGAATGGATGAGATGAGGGCTTGGTATTTATAGGGAAAGTGAGGGGACAAGGCATTAATGGGCAAGGGACACCGCACATGTGCTTTTCTCAAACCCATGTGCTCTCCCTTGGCATTTACCATGGAGTTAGGCCACATGGGGCCCCCACAACAATAATTCATCACACTTGGCCGGAAAACCCTTAAAATATCTCATGACCTCATCATGACACAGCTATGATGTCATTAAACATACCGAATCCCTAAAACTGCATTTTTACTATTCACTGAAAAATTCATCTTTCTCAGAAAAATCCCAAAATTTCACCTTAACTAAATATCAATGCTCTGATTTCAAAAATGAACTCCATTTTATAAAAATAAATTTTTAAGTATTTTTAAATTTATTTTTAAATAAAAACACTATTCACCGAAAATTCATTTTTTCAAAAAAAAATCCCAAAAATTACCCTTACATAATATCGATGCTCTGAGTTCAAAAATAAAGTCCTTTTTATAAAAATAATTTTCTAATTATTTTTAATTAAATTTTTAATTAAAAAAAACTATTCACCCGAAAAAACTAATACTTGAATAATAATTTATGAAACCGTTATTTAACCATTTTATTGAATCACATTACTTAATCAAGTTGCCTAGATTATTTTAAAACTTTCTTTAAGTGAGGTTACCAATCCATTTGGTCATATTACTAATCCTAATCATGAAATCACTATTCATAATTTACTATTCATCAAAAAATCAAGTTGATCTTATTAGACTCTAAATTTCGTACTGGACATAATTGTAGAAGACCATTTTTTGAGAATCATTACACATTTTAAATTATTTAAGGTTTACACAAACACATTTTTTTTAAAATATCCTTTTGAAAATTCATCAAAAATATGCATACTATTTTTATCCGGTCATTTCAAAATTCATAAACTTCATCATAAGAAGAAATCCCAATTTTTATTTAAAACAAGGACTACACAAGGCAGTTACGGTCTCATTACATAGCCCCTTATAATACCAGCATAGGACCTAAGAGTAAGGTGTGCTAGGGTGATTGAATCTTGGGGCGGCTCAGTCAACATTGCCCGAGTAGTAATTTCTATCAGTTTGAACTTCTCACGAAGGCGATTCCGTTCTAGCTTCACATGATGAAGTTCGGCTTGGATTTGATCCAGAGCAAAGCCCAATGGTGCTACCTCCTTCCCAAGCTCTATTAGATGGGCTTCGATCGGTCCAAGACTACTAGGTGAGGCCATCGAATCTTCTTTCTATAATAATTAACCAAGATTACTTGTATTTAGAGACAATAATCAAAACATTTTGTTCACAGTGGTCATATTGACCGATGGTCATATAACAATCAAAACCCAATGGTCTCATTTTAATTATAATCATGTTTATCAAATAAAACATTTTTGTTGAGTATAAAAATAAAATAAAATAACACATGAAATTAGGAAACAAGATTTATTTAAAATTTCTGGCCGTTACAAACACTCCCTCTCAATTTACAAGGATATGCATCAAAACCAAAAAAAAAATCAATAAACACACATTTATAGTCTTCTAGAATTTTAATTTTTATTAAATTATTAAATAATTTTATTATATTTTTTTATTTTCTATCTATCCATGTTTTCTCCCAAGGTAAATGACTAATTCACAAAAATTTTATGTAACACATGTGGTAAAGACAATGTTCTGAACACAATGATGAACACATATTTCATATCCATGGATCTGTCCTAGAATTAATACAAATTTTTAGGAAAATTATTCACAAGAGATATTAGCACATTTAGTATTATTAAAATATCAATTTTGGGAAGACAGAGCCTTGGAATCACATTTCTTATTATTACTTAGCTTAGAAAATATTATTAGATGTATTTCAAAGCATTTTATAGAAAAAACAATTATGATACAGTTAAATAATGTGATTTAAATGGAATTATATCCCAATCATGACACTTCATGTGGATTTAAATCTATCATTGTTGATCCATGTGGTTCTAACTATAAAAATGCCACATTGAGATAGAATTTATCATCAAAAAATGAAAAATAATGGCCCTATTTGCACACTTCTATTCGATAGCGTGTATAAAATGTGACACCAAGCGCATAAGGGATTATAATATTTGGATATGTTATAATATATTTACTATTTAAAATAAATTATATATATTTTAATTCATGAAACAATGAGATAGTGTGTGTTACCCTCAATGTTGACCGTTTTAGTTGTCTTACGTTACATGTAATACCATGTTTTAACGAATAATAATTTATTATTAAAATATTTTAATTTAATATATTATGATATAACCTAGTTGTTATGTTAGAGTTTATGAATAGTATTAACTAACTTATAAAATTTTATGGTTTATTTAAATATGAAATTAATTCATTGGTTACTAACTAATAACAACCAATTGGATATATAAAGAAATATTATTATATTTTTTCTCCCAAATTAGTTTACTCTTAATAAAAATAATTAATTTCAATTATTTATTGATTTTATTGAAATATATATGTTATATATTCAATAAAATATTTTTTATATTCATTCCTTTTGTTTTATTTTAATAAGTTAAGAACAAATTCTATTTTAAACATAAAAACCTATATTTTTAAAAATACAATTTTACCGCTTTTTAATGGAGAACCCTTTTTAAAAATTAATTTTGAAGAATTAATTTATTTAATATTTCCAAATAAACATTATATTTGAAATATAAATATAATAATTTTGTTAAGGTGAATTTCTTATATTTTTCTAAATCATTTTATATTTATAATGAATAGTTAAAAATAGTGAATTTTAGTTCAAAACATCATTTTTATATAAATTATTTATAAGGATAATTTATACATTTAATTGGTATTAAAGAGAGATTAAATAATTTTTTTTATTAATTAATACATTTTATTTCATTTGAATAAAATGCAATGTGAAATTGAATATAAATACATAGAAAACATTCACATCTTTTACTTAAAATACCCTCATTGTCATCCCACAAGCGGTATGAATTTAAAATAAATTTACACCACTTATATGAATTTAAATTTCAAAAATTGTTTTCATATATGGAATAATAATAATTTATAATGTCTAATAAGACCATATTTTTTTACCAAAAATATTATTGAATGTAATTATAAGTAATTACAATTGTTAATGTTAAACTGAGCTTGGTAATGAAATTAACAATTAACTTAATGGACCAAATGTCCTATCCATTTTTAAAAAACCCATTGGATGTCTATTCATCATCATTGATCTTCCATTATTTTTTGAAGAATTATTTTAGGTAAAAACGTTGGTACCGCTAACTTATTTTCAAAAATACCATTTGAGTCCTTTTCCCTCTATTATAAAAGGACACCACCTCTCCCCATAACACACACATCTCAATCCACACAGGTTCAGAAAAGATATACTAAAATAGAATAAAAAATACACCCCTAGACCTTGAATCCACCTTTTTTAGAAATTCTTCCAAGGAATCCTTTTGCTTTAAACTAAAAGGAGTTACCCAATTAAGAGATAACATTTTCCCTTAAACTCATTAGTTTTATTTCAATTATCAAACCCCTAAAATATTATTAATCTATACTTGATTAAAAACTAAAATATCATAAATATACTATGTTTTTATGATAATTGTTTCACCAACACTTACAAATACATCCATCTATTGGGTAAAGAACATACTGTTTCTATGTATGGAGAAATACTGCCTCACAAAAAGATGATTGTTTATATTTCTTTCAACACCTATCATGGTGTACATTATGATTTAAAATGTGATTATATATTATATATATGTTTTTAAGTACATCATTATACTTATGTAATCCTTTAATTACAAATACCTGTAATAATATCAATGTTGTGTTAATATGATAACATTGTATGAGGAAGTATAGATTATCGCCCCCTCTAAGCGATGTGATTCATTCAAGTGATACATGTAATATATAAAAAATATTATAATTAAAAATATGAAGCATACATAACATATATATATTATATTCATGAAAAAATTACCCATATGTATATATATCATTTTCCTTTTTACTCTTTCACACACTTGAAAAGTGATACCGTTATTCATGGATGTGTAGACTACCCCCTCCTCGACATAAGGTGATTAATTTTTAATCATCAAAATTATATATATGTATATATGATTAATTAATATTACATTTGTGATATAATTATCATTCTGTAAATATATTGGGAAGCATACCTTCATTCCATAATGATAATTTAAAAATAAGAATATTACAAATGCGTACGTACGACCTACAATCTCTATGATTGTAATATTGATTAATTTTTCAATAAAATATTTAATGATTGATATTAAAATAATTATTAAAGTATAAATACAATAATTATTTAATGATTAATTTTTTTGGATATGTTATATAATGACCGCTTTGACCATATTTGACATGCTAAAGTCGTTTTTGACACATAAACTGAATTTGGTTAAAACTCCTGATATAAACATAATTTTTGAAGTATATGTAAACAAAATATTAATAAGTGAAATTGAATTAATGATAAAAATGAAAAAAAAAAATTTATCAAAAATGTATAAAATTAAAAATATTATTATAGTGGAATTTAATGTATGTTCACCGGAAAGAGACTCAATGTAAGGGATTCATATAAAATTTACATTCTATTTTGACTTAATTGATTTTATTCATATAGTTTCTTTTATACGGTGTATATAATACCCTATTACAAGATATATTATGAATATATTTACTCTTAGGATATTATAAATTTTAAAAAACATTATTCCTTCTTGAGGTTTAAGATTTAAAATGTTTTGAATTGGAATTAGACACTTTGGGATGTTAAAAGTTTGTTTTCCTAAACAATAACATTTATTATCCTTCAATAGTATTTAAATTCAAGGAAAATATATAACTAATTTTCAATACAACCATTAATTTTTTTAATCTGGTCATTCATGACCATTTTCATGCATTATTACCATTTTTTGACTTTCTGGTACTCAAAAAGATTTAGAAACTCTTTTTAAGAAAAACTAAATGTGTTTCTCTCTCTAGTTAGAGTACCTATTTTCTTTTAAAAATAATATTTTATTAAAATGTTTTCAAAATTTATTTTTAAATTATTTGGTAAAAATATTTTTACCATTTTTCTTTTACCAATTATTTCAAAGGAATCATCTTATCATTTTCTGAAAAAAGAATCTTTCTAACCTTTAACAGTGAAAAATGAATATTATTTTTAAATATTATTGATTGTACAGATTTACCATTCATCATTTTTTTGAATATTCATTTCAGTTTTTTAATGGTTATTTTTTAAATTAAATATTTTCAAAAGTTATTTTGAAAGGATATATTTTTCATAATAAAAGGATATTTTCCTTAAGAATGTTTTTAAAATATCTTTTTATAATGTTAACATTTATCAAAAACAAAAACCATTTATTTTACCCCACATGGGGTATGTTGTATTGATACTATCCTTAATCTTTATCTGGATGGTTTTTGTTTGATTTTTACAAGGATAGTATTCACATTCACATCCTTAATTCCTTTTTATCCCCATTAAATATTCAATTTCCTTTGATTATTGAACATGGAATTTCCCCTAATTATCCATATCATATATCATGGATATTTTCATTTCTTAAGCCATATAACACTTGTCATATGGTGTTTAATTTAAAATATAATTGATTATTTTGGGAAAAAATGATAAATCCATATACATTGTTCGATTTGGATATTTATTATGGAATATTCTCTATTTGATATGGGGAATGCGTTTAACATATAATAAATAGGTTGGGGACCATTTAAGGTAAGCCCTTTAGAATGGGGATTGGTTAATAAAATCCAATTTATGAATTAGTTGTCTAATTTTAAGAATTAGTCTCACAAATTAGATGGATTTATATCCAATATTCTGATCCATCTTATGAAAGGTCTTTATAATACTGGTTTTGTATACCTAAGAAAAAATGGCGTCCAATAATTAAACATTTCCTTCATAATAGTTTCAGTTATTATTCATCCATGATATTTTGCATCAACTTATCTATGGATACATTTCATTTTCAATTCATTTATTAAATAGAATGTTTTTTAGTTTCTTACCTTTACATATTTATTTTTCTTTATCAATTTATTTGAATGTAATTTGATTCTATATATTAACTTTTCATATTTTTGATGACCTTCCCTATCAGTTTATTGTTAATATGGAATGCGAGTTCAGTTATTCACTATGCCATAATTATAATTCTCATTAATTCATTACATATTGTTATTATTTTTTCCTTATTGAGTGTTTGATCTCAGCCATATTATATTTCCTTCCCAAGGAATCTAAGAACAACACTATGAAATATTAGAAGAGATTTACTTAATCGATTATAGTTACCTTCAATGTTATTTATTTAGAAAAAAGAAAACCTATTATGTTATAATTATTGTATTATTTTGAAATAAATGACTCTTATATGTATCTAGTTTACCAAGACTACTAAACTCTTCACTCTATCGTGGCATGATTTCCTATAATCATGGAAATGTATTTAGTAGTATACCCCATTTCTGGGCCTTCTGGAGTCGGTTCACTATAGTTGTAATCAATGGATGTTTAGTAAAAACATTAGAAACTATATTTAGTAAAAAATAAGTTAGTGAACACAATTCTATTGTATAATTTGAGGATAAGTATAAAATAAAATCCTAAAATACTATTACGGTAGTTATTATGAGGGTATTTCTATAAATATTTCCATATATGGATAATACATGTTGTTGTGGGTCTAAAACTTATGTAACTATGTGAAATAACTATAAAAACGTTCAATAATCCAGAATCGGGGTAAATTGGTACATGAAAATAGGCTTTATTGCACACCAAGATTGACACTCCCAGGGGATATTCATAGATAATTCATATTTTCTTTACAAACCATTATAATAGATATAAATAGATAATGATAAAAAATAAAATAATTTAAATATAATGTGTTATATATTGAAGATAATGTGTCATGATTTAGAAATACTGTTTGTTATATTTTGGAATAAATATTAGACCAATGAAGGACCTATGTAGAAATAAAAGGGATGAAGAATGTACGTATTGAGGTTATATTGAAAAACATAATTAAAATTATTTTTATTTATTAACCTCATTTCAAGGATGTCCATTATATTAATTTAAAAATTATATTAATATAGTTTTAGAAAAGGACAAATTGTATTTCGGGTGATAACATATCACATCTGGTACGACTGTGGGTCTTAAACCCATTACAAAAGGATGATAAGAGTTTCATACCAACCAATTAGCTTCACAATGTTATGGATAATTAATCATTGTTTTTAATTAAAAAAATTTATGAATAAATTTCAATGATGAACCAGTAGTATCACTTATTAGGATTATTGATTAATCTTATAACTGTATTTGTTATGGAATATGGTTAAACACAAATTTCCAGACTTGTCACACTTTTATGTGCCTTATAATCCTCTATAATTGTATTTTTGTGCTTTATGCATCAATATTAATTTTTTTTATGAATTGGAATATATATATATATATATATATATATATATATATATATTCACAAAAAAAGGTTGAAATTATGTTTATCGAAATATATCAAGTAAATATACATAGGTAGTAAACTAATTTCTCAACATTTGGAAAAGTATCTTAAAAAAATATTTTCCTTATTCAATAATTTTTGTTGAAATAATGTCTTCTAAATTTTAAAAAAATTACGGATTTTAGACCCTCAACATTCTACTGATCACTCACCTTTTTTAATTGACGACCCCATTCACTCCGTATAAATATTTATGCTTTTCCTCTGATTATGTATGTCTACTTTCCACTAATGATATCATATATAGAGACCTAGTAATATATTAGTATATGGGAAATTTTTACATCCCATTCTATCTTTTAAAGTGTATGTATTATTAACTCATATCATGATTTTGGATTTCAATATAAAAAATCTTAAACAACATGTTACCATGATGGGGTTTTAATTATGGGGATGTCATTTTGTTAACGCAGGGAGAATGTAACCCCCAAAAACTCTAAATGAAGAACCTTGTATCTGATAGAGTGTATGACACATGACACCAAGAATATAATATCTAGATATATTATAATATATTTTCTATTTAAAACTTATTATATATTATCAATGAATGAAAGTCAAAGTTATTGTGTGTTACCCAAAAGAGAGAACTTCTTCCATGTCTTAAATTGCGTGCAAGACCGAGTTTTACCGAACAATAATATATTGTTAAAATATTATTATATAGTATAATATGATAAAACCTATCTATTATGTTATAGTATAATAATAGAATTAACTAACTTGTGAAAATTTATGGATTATATAAATATATAATTATTTCACTGGTTACCAATTAATAACATCCAATTGGATCTAAAAATATATATTATTATATTTATTATTTCAAAAGAGTTTTGTGTTAATAAAAATATTTAATTAAAATTAGTTCATTATATTAATAAAATATATATTTTTTTATTCAATAATTTATTCTTGATATTCATACTATAGATTTGATAGGCGTAAGATAAGAACAAACTCTGTTTTATACATAAAAACCTATATTTTTACAATGGAAATTTTACCGCCTTTTAATAGAGAACACAATTTAAATATTAATTTTGAAACATTAATTGAATGAATATGTAAAAATAAACTTAATATTTGAAATATAAACATAATAATTAGGTTAGGGTGAAAATGTGATATTTTTTGGAAACATTTTTTTTAATTAATAGATAATGATATTGAATTTTATTTAAAAACTACTTTTTCATATAATTTATTTATAAGGTGAAATTATATATTTAATTGGTTTTATTACTTAATTTGTTAATATATTTTCAATTAATAGAATTTATGTCATTTGAATCAAATTCACTTTGAAATTTATTAATAATACATAACAAACATTCAGACATTTTTACTTCAAGAACTCGCATTATTGTCCCCCATATATGATGAATTTTAAATTAATTACTATAGCTTTAATGAATAGAAATATTTAAAATGGATTTAATATTTTGAATAAAAACCCTATATTGTATAATAATACCAATTTTAGTTTTTTGAAAAAAAATATTATTGAATGTAAATAAAATTTATTACAATTATTTATGTAAAATTAATCTTACTAAAGAACTAAACATTTAACTTACGGGCTAGAATGACCCAAAAAATTTTACAAAACCAATTATCTTTCCATTAATCATCCACAAAACTTCTATTATTGAGTTTTTTTTGGTTTTTGAATACTTTTTTTTGTAAAAATGAGGGTACAACTAAATTTATTTCAAAAATAACAATTGAGTCCTTTTCTTTCTTATAAAGGCCACCACCTCTCCATATTACTCACCCCTATCAAACCACATATATTCACCAAATATAGGATATTATAGCATCAAAAAATTCCACCCTTATACCTTTACATCTCTATTTGGTCATATATCCTTTCAAGGAATCCTTGTTATTCAAATTAAAAGTAGTTACTTGATTAAGTGGTAAATATTTTCCTTAAGCTCTTTAGTTTTATTTCCATTATACAAGCCCTAAATTATACTTATTATATTTTTGTATAAAAAATAATGTATCATAAATATATTAGTATTTTTTACGGGTTTTACCTACACTTACACAAACTTATAACTAATGAGTAACGAACATACTGTTTCTGTGTCTGGAAAACCACTTCCTCACAAAATGATGATTGTTCATTTTTCCTTTACCACCCCTCATAATAGATTATTATGATTTGTACTCTATTTATATATGATATATAAGATATTTATTATGTATTTATCCTTACATAATCTTTTAATAACACATAACATTAATAATTTCTAATTTTTGTTAATATGATAACCTTATTTGAGGAAGTGCAGACTATCGTACCATCAAAGCAATGTGATTCATTCAAACGATACTTGTAATGCATAAAATATGATTATAATTAAACATATTAAACATAAAAAACATATTTATGATATTAATGAAATAATAATGTTTATATATATACATATAAGTTTCATTATTACCACTTCACACACTTAAATAGTGATAACGTTATTCATGGACCTATGGACTGCCGCCTCCTTAACATGATGTCATTCCTTATTCATAAAAATAACTCTATAAAAAAGAATACATGATTAAATAATATGGTATTTATGATATAGTTATCATTATTATAAGATATGGTGTTACTTACCTTCATTCCATAATGATCATTGAAAAATAAGAACGTTACTCATATGTATGAAAGGCCTACCATCTCCATGATTATAAAATTTATTAATTTTTTATTACCATATTTAATAATTTATTTTAAAATTATAAATAATGTATAAATATAAAAATTATTTCATTTTTATAATTCTGTAGGTGTTATATAATGACTCCTTTGACCATAGTTACAAACCAAAGTAGTTTTGGACATATAAACTGAATTTTGGAAAAAACACCCAATGTAGACCAAATTGTTTAAGTAATTATAAAAAACACAATTATAAGTGAAATATATGAAATTATAAACATGGAAGATGTTCTCAATATTTTATAAAATTAGCATAAGTTTATTATATATGATATTAATGGACGTTCACCCATAATGAAACTCAAGGTAAGGGATTTCACCTCAATATATATTCTATTGATACATACTTTTTGTTATACACCTATTTAATTTTACATGGTATGTATAATTATCATTTATATGATATATAATGAATCTCCATACTCTCATGATATTATAACTTTCATTTAATTTTACTCCTTCACGAGTTTTATGATTGGAAATGTTTCGAAGTTGTCTGAGACACTTTGGGATGTTTAAATATAATTTTTCTCATCAATAACATTAATTATCTTTCAATGGTATTTCCAATTGAGGAAACTATATGACCATTTTTCAATAAAAACACTCATTTTCTCCCTTCTGGTCATTCATCTACCATTTTCATGTATTTATAGAATTTCTTACTATTTTGTACTCAAATTTTTTTATAAAATGTTTTTGAGAGAAATCAACTTTGAATCTCTATTTTTTAAGAGAATATATTTTCTTCTCAAACAATATTTTATTAAAAAAATTCATAAAAAATTCAATATTATTTGGACAATAAAATTTTACCCTTTTTACTTTTAATAATTATTTCAGAGGAATATTTTTTTTCACTTTCCAAACAAGCATATTTCTAACCTTCAACGATGCAAAAGGAATGTTTTTTACCTCATACAAATTATTTAGATTTACATACCTTCTTTTATTTGAAGCTTATTATGAATTTTTAATTGGTAAATTTTTAAATAAAATATTTTTAAATGAGATTATAAAAAAAAATCAAAAGGTTTTTGATAACAAAATTATATTTCCCTCAAAAATGTTTCTAGAACATATAATTATAATTTTTTCATTCATCAATGTCAAAAAACATTTATTTTTTCCCTCTTAGGGTATATTATATTGATACCATCCTTAATCCTCCTATGTATGGTTTATGTTTGATTTGGACAAGGATATTATTCACATTCACTTCCTGGATTCATTTTAGTATCCTTTAAATATTCAATTTTTTATGATTATTGAACATTGATTTTCCCCTATTTATCGAGATCATATATCATGGATGTGATCATATCATAATGCCTATACCATTTTTCATATGATGTTTATATTAGGTGTTATTTTATCATTCAAGGAAATATTGATAAATCAGTATACTTTATTATATATGGATATTTGATAAGGAATATTTTATATTTGATATGAAGAATGCTTTAGAAATGTATGGAACAGGTTGGGGACCATTTAAGGTAATCCCTATAGGTTTTGGGCCGATTAATGAAAGCCTCTTGATGCATCAATAGTCCCATGAGATGAATTAGTTTCCCAAAATAGATGTGTTTTTACCCAATATGGTAAACTGTCTTGTGAAAGGACTTGATGATACTGGTTCCATATATGTAAGAAAAATGAAATCCAACAATTAAGTATTTACTTCATAATAGTTTCAGTTATTATTCATCTAAGAGATTTTTCATCGACATGTATATATATACAATTCATTTTTAGTTCATTGATTAAATGGCATGTGTTTTAGTTTCTTATCTTTCCATATTCAGTTTTCCTTATGTAATAATTTGAATGGAATATTTTGATAATTATTACCTTTGCATATTTTTGATGCACTTCCCTATCAGTTTATTGATTACATGGAATGTGAGATATGTTATTTACACTGTCATAATTATTAGTTAATTGATTCATTATTGCTTCCACTATATTTTTTCCATTACTAGGCAATTGAGCTCACCCTTATTGTTTTTCCTTCCACAGGAATACATGAAGAGTACTATGAAGTATATCAATGTATTTTCTCAATGGACTAGAGTTGTCCTCAAAGTTATTTATTTAGAAATAATTTATAAAATTACGTTTTAATTAGTTTATTCTTTTGTAATGAACGTCTTATGTATGTATCTAGTTTTTAAAAACTACTCTGATATTTTGTCCTTAAAGGATTGATTCCATGTAAGCATATGAATGTATTTAGTAATAGAGACATTCTCTAGGCCTTCGGGGGTTGGGTCGCCGCACACTTGGTTTCCCACTATTGGAGTATATGTTTTGGGAATTCACAAAATATTTATGAACTATTAGGAATGATTAGAATATATACCATTAATGAATTAGATTAAACATATTGTGTCATAAAATAAAAGAATATTTATTTATTTAATGATTTATAATTTATTTTTCATGATTAATCACTCATCTTAATGATTATTTATTGTTACCCTAAATTTTTTGGTTTTATAAAGGTATTGTTGATAGAACAAATTTTTTTGGGTAGTGAAAAGTGTTCTAAAATATTGAATAATGATATTTGATCATAATGATACAAATACAATTTTATCATGAAAATTTAATTTAATTTAAATTCATATTCCCAAATATTATATGTTGAATTATAAATAAAACTCACTAATGTTAGGATATTTTCATATCAAGTCCTTGATTCATCTCCAGTTAATGATTGAGTGAATTTTCTTATTACAAATCATTTTATTCTCTAAATTTTTAATTTTTTTCATTATAAGTAGATTAGATATCTCGACATGAATCTAAAATTAATTTATTAGGAAGGGGATTGAAATTTGATATTAAAAACCAATATATAGTCGTCTACTAGTGGAATGATACATTTGATCATAAAATGGAGATCAAACCCATTATATTTGTATTGATTCTTTTTTTAAAAGGGTTTTTATATCATATGGTTAGGAATAACCACAAAAAAATGATATTCTTATTATGTGATAGTTTTATGATGACTTTATAGAGGTTTTCCTACTTTTCCACCAAATCATGGGGTTAGTTCCCAATAGAACTCATATTGGGTGAAAATATTATTTCAAATACTCGCTATAGAATTCCATTTGATGTTATTTAGAAATTAAAGAAGAAACACCAAGAGTATCACTACAAGGTAACAATTTGGAAAAGTATGTAACCAAGGTGGTGAACTTATCATTTTTTTAATATTAAATATGGATCAATGCGACTCAACGATGATTATTGGAAAATGAACAAAATTAAACTTAGGAAAAAACCTATCTACCCAATTTTGATGACTTTGTTAACCAACAGCTTGATGGTAAATACTTTTCCAATAATTATCTACTTTTTGGATGTCATCAACTTATGGTATATAATAATAATAAATATAATATAGTATTAAATAAATGGTATGGACCCTGTGAATATATATTAAAGGAATTGTTTTTAGTAATTACAGTATTATATTCCTGGATTTAATCAGAAGTGTTTTAAGGGTGTATGTGAATCAGTTCATTGTAGTATTTATTGGTTATATTCTTATATATTTAATTAGAATGGAAGATGATGTGTATGACCTAAAAATTATAATGAAGAACGTAAATAAAAAGATATTTTATGAAAAATTATAATGTGTAAATTGTGGCTAAATAATTTTCATTTTTGGGTTATATAATCTCATGTGATGGTCTCTTAGTGGATCCTTTAATGATGAAGGATATTGAACGTTCACCTAGACCGAACATGGTGATTGAGATTCTTAGTATTTGGTGTTTGTATTAATACTATGTATGATTTATTCTTATACCATATAAACATGGAATGGATCTGAGTTCGTTTGAGTAGATAATTTTGAGGAAAATTTAAATGAACTGGATATAATGTCTCTTAGAAAAAATATTTATAAATTACTCTCTAGTGAATAAGGTTGTGTATAGAATAGTGTTTCTTTGAAGAAGGTATTGGGATGCAGCCTTATGCAGAATGATATTGTGATAGCTTATGCCACATGTTAATTGATGTTTCATAATTAAAATTAGTCAAATCATAATTTAGAGTTAGACTTTGTAATTTTATCATTAACAGTATGTCTCCAGTATCATAATTGACAATGGTGTGCTTATCAAACTTTTATAAAGTATATATTGTCATTGAAATATTTGAATACGATCAAGATAATATGGTTTTATCTGTATAATGATTATGAGCATTCAAGACATTACCCCCATGGTAATGAAAACATGGTGGTTGATGATTTTATTTGAACAGATAATGCGAGACTATCTATGATGTGGATCATGAAAGATAAAATATTTATGTATTTGTAATGTATTGATCTATAACATTTCAATGAAGTGGAGAAAATTTATATTTCTCAAATGAGTGTTCCATAGTCTATGAAATTAAATATTATAGAGGCACGAAATGATGATATAGAGCTAAAAAATAAGGTTCTAAATTCTATATTTTTTTATAATTTAGTGATATGGTCAATAAATACATATGTTTTTCGTCCATAACAATTTTGAAAAAGGAAATATTATAGGACACTCACAATTCATCATTCATTATTCAACTTGGATTTTCAAAGATGTATAATGATTTAAAATAGTATTTATAGAGGTTTTGTGTAAAGATAGATATTAGAGATTCTATATCTTGGTACTTGTTATTTCACGAAGTTATGGATGAGTGAAAAAATATAATGGGATGTTACAACCATGACCCATACCAAAATGTAAATTAGAAAACATCACCATGGATTTTATCATCAGACATCACAAAAAATATAAAGGTCATAATGCTATATGTTTTGTAGTCAATGACCATTCAAATTTTTTTCATGTTATCTCAAATAAAGAATATTTCTCCCCAGATTATCTTTCTGGGATATTAATTAATGAAGTGGTAACATTTCATAGAGTACTTTGTTATATTGTGTCTGGTCGAGATCTGATGATTTCATCAATGTTCTAGAAATTTTTTGAGTTGGATGTAGATATGAAAATACATTTCATAACTACCTATTATGCGTATAAATATGTTTACTGTGAGAGAAAAATTCAATCTAAATATTAAATGATATTATCCTGATAATTTTTCTTGAATTTGGATGGGATCAACACATTAATCTATTATTATTTTCTTACAATAATGACTTCTACTCTATAATTTAAATGAATTTTTATGAATCTATCTATGGAAAGAAGTATAAAACTTCCACATTATAAGATGAAGATTTGGAGAGAAATCTATTGGGTTCTATGATAGATGATGATATGAGGAAAAAAGTATGATCCGTAAAATAATACATGAGGGGAAGATAATGTCAATAAAATAGTTGTGCTAATAATCATTGATGTGATATATAATTTGATGTTAGGGATATGGTGTCTCTAAAAAATTATCCAAGTAAAAATGTTTTTGGAATCCTAAAGAAGGTAAATTATTTCCCTATGTATGTTTTAACTCTTTTATATTCATGATCGAATAAGGATGGTTTATTATCTCTTGCTACTTCCACTAAACCATTCTGAAGTCCATGTTGTGTTCCAAATATCTCTCATGAGGAAGTTCAGACATGAAAATTCACATGTACTAAAATCATGGTTTATACCACTAGATAATAATCTTTTTTATTAGGAACATATAATAGAGATTGAAGATCGTATAGAGAGAGTGATATGAAATTATTCCACTCATATGTTCAAAAATTTGTGGTAAAATTTCCAACTTGATGAAGCTATATGGGAATATGAGGGTTTGATGGGGAAAGGTATCCTTAGAAAATTTTATTAGTGTGAGTGAATGTTTAATGGAAAATAACTTTTTTAGGGGTTTAATTTAACACATCAGAATTTTATGAAATATTTTTTTATCAAAATTTAACATCTTCGATAGATTGTGTTACATACAAAACTGAGTTATAAAGAACCGAAATATTCTATTAATATTTCTATTTTATCATAGAAATTATAAACTATCCCTTGAACTTCACATTATAAATAGTAATAACCATTTTTTAATATTAATTTTTTTTTATTTTAGATAATGAAAATACAAGTTATGGAAACAAAATTATATACATTGAAATTATACATCATCTAAAAAAATATTTTCACTAATTATTATGGAAAAATAATAAATTTAATATATGATAAATTTAAAAAATTCTTTTAAAAAATTACATAAAATTTTTTAAATTAACATATAATAACAATTTTAGACATAATTGTTTTTAAGTTTCTGAAGAGATTAATTTAACGATTTATAGTGAAAAAATTATTTTATAGAAAAAACTAGATTTTCATATAAAGTACATAAAAAGTTAAATTATATTATAAACTAGTTTTTAAAGAAAATTTGTTGCAATAACATCATTATTAATATATTTTAGTTAATTTTATACAATTTTATAATCAACTTTGATACAAAAACACTTTTTACTTATGTAAATTTCCAGTCGGAAAACTGCATTGTTACCGCGTGTGCTGGTCTTACATTAAATTAAATTATTCCACAAAAATGAATTGAATTTTGAAAATATAAATATATAATATTAATTAATATTATTTATAAATTGTATCTAAAATATTATTTTAAAATAAAATTATACACAATAAAAATTAAATACCATGATTATGGTTAAAACGAGATTACCCGGGGTTAAACAAAATGATAAATGAATGTTTTCCAGAAAATCATGTAAAAATAAAATAAGATGGAAAATTTTCAAAATTATACTTCAAAAAGTATTAATTTATTTTCATTTAGAATCATTTTTATTATTATGACTTTATCTTTTTGGATTCTTTTCGAAAATTTCTATATTGGTTCTTTTACCCCCTTATAAAAGGACCCTTCATATCCTCTCAAATCAAAACTTTGAAATCCTTTGGTATTTTATGATACATAGAAATATCCCTTTTATACTTTCCAAAACACGTCTGATATTCCATGTTATGATTAGGAAATACCCATCAAAACACTTTTGGTGTAAACCAAAAGGTGCTCTCCAAATAAGATGTATAACTCTTAACCATGTGTTATCATTTTATTTCTTCTTTCACATTATTAAAATAATTTTCAACTACATTGACATAATTCCATCATTATCTCTTATATATTGTTATTTTAATATTTGAGTGTCATTATATATATCCATCTCCACTTCCATCAAATGGGAAATGACATCTTCAATCAGATTTATGATAGCCTACTGCCTCACATATTGATGTAATTAATTTTTAATCACAACCTCTCAATACTATATATTATGATGGATTGAAAATATTATACAATTTTTATGTCATTATTATTATTTTTCATTATAATATCATGGCTCTCTTTTTATCCTTGAATCCGTTGGAAAACAATAATGTTTCTCATGTGTACATTTGGACTATCACCTCCACGAAGAAAATTGACATGTTTTAAATTTATTTTAACATGGCTGGTAAACATGATAGATTTAATAATTTAATAGTATTTCATTGAAATAAATATTATTTTTTAAAGGTGTTATATTATTTACATTTCATTCAATCTAGCCTTTTTAAAAATGAATATTTTGATTAGTCATACATACGTCCTACCATATGAATGAAACGTGTAATCCATTTTCAATATCAAACATTAATAGTCTAATATAAAGACATGTATGGTGAAAATATATTATATTTATATCATGTTTAAAATTATGGATATTATTTAATGATGACCAATGTACAATGACCAAAACTATCAAAACAAAACATGTTTAAAAAATGAAGTAGTTATTACCTGTAATGTGATTTTAATGAGGAATTGTTAATAAATGAGTATTAGAATATAATACCTAAATCATATATAGTATGATATATTTGAGTTTTTTTTGTAATATATTTATAATAAACCTATAATTTTAATATTTGATGTCTGAGCACTTAAGAATAATGTTCATATTAGAGTTAGATGAATCTCGTCTCAAATTCACTTCATTGGGACATGTGTTTTGTTAAAAACATATCTTCTATTATGAGGGGTGCATAAATAGCCATTTACATGTTATATCATGAATATATTTATTCAAATGATAAATAATGTTTTGTTTAAGAAATTTTTTTGAGCTTATGATTCAGAAGATACCCAAGCGGTAAATGTACTATGATACCATCTCATTGTTTATCATGATTTTTTATGATTAATATTTTGATGATGAAATATTTGAATCTCCCTCTCAAAAAACTCAATTATTTTTTTACCATTTTTCTTTCTCTAGAATAAATTTTCTCTTTTCATTTTCCTGTCTTAAAAAGTTAATTATACCAAATTATTTTTTCATGAAAAAAGCACTTATTTATCTCTTTAATAAAAAATAATATTTCATAAATATCCATTATATCTAAAAATGATTCAATGAAAGTTTTTACTTTTACCAAATGATTTTTTAATGTATTTTTTACACATTTTGGAACTTTTTTGCAAAATTCCTGTAAAGTTAATATTCTTATCATCTTCCAAATAAGGCCCTTTTCGATTTTCTCGAAAATATGAATGGAATATTAATTTTAAAATGTATAGAATGAATAATATTTTATTCTATCATGATTTCTATATTATTATAAATATCATTTAAAAGTTTCCAATTTTATTTTCAAAGATATGTTTTTCTATAAATATTTTATGAAAATATATGATTTTAAAGAAGTGATTTCTGAATTGAATGCATATTTTCTTCAAAAAAATGTTCCAAGTGATCTTTAACAATCATTTCATATCTTGTATAAAATCTTTTGATGTTACCTGTGAAGGGTTTTAACTATGTAAAAAGCAACATTTTCATTGTCTATTTATCTTCACCAAACAGAAGTGAGGAACATAATCTATACTTCATTGAATCCAATATTAACAGGATACTAAGGTGGATTTAATTTTAAAAAATTATAAAAAATATAATCCACTAATTCGACTCCCCTTCTTAGTAGTCTGATACGATCTTAGTAACATCAATAAATTATTTGTATGCTTCCTTAATAATTAATTTTTAAATAAATAGTGATTTTTTAAAATAATTTTAAATTTTATGTATTTATAGGTATATGAGAATGTCATAGAATTTTATAAAACCTCTTAATTGATTAAATATTTATTAAAAGAATAAATATTATTAAATAACTTGATTTAAACTAATAAATCCTATTTTTTTATATTTAGAATGTAAGACACATTTTACTAAAATTTTAAAAGATCTTTATATCACTATTTTTATTAGATGTGTTTATTGTAAAATATGATTTTTTATTACTTTGAAATTCAGAATAAATTAGTTTTGTAATAAAATAATTTAATTCATGATTGATATTAAAATTGATCATATAAACAGTTAAATAAATTTTAAGCATTAAAGTATAGTTTTTCTAAAAAGTGTTTATATTTTTTTCATTCCTCATAAACTTAAAATTTCACACCATTAGAAATTTTATTTGATAAAATTATTTTGAAATTTTAAATCATCACATTGAAATTATGTAATATGGTTATCTTATAACTTGTAAATTAAAAATATTTATCAAGGATAGAAATTTTTTACCAAGATGAAAGTACATTAGGGTAAATGGTAAAAAAAAAGTAGTAGTAAATAATCCTTAAATTACTCCATTTTGTCTAATGAATAGGTGGTGTAGAGTGTTATAAGCCCAAAAAATATCCCCACATTATATTTTACACTTTTTAGACCATTTTACCATGAATACTAACATTATATTATTGGAAAGTAATGGGTAATCTCATAATTAGCATTCTTTTCACATATTAAATGGGAACACATCTACCCCTTCATTACACCATTTTTCATTAAAATTTCATCGTTAAACTATTGAATTTTATCCTCCTATAACCCTATCATAATTTCATAATTATCTAGTCTAAATTAGATGTCAAATTTATTTTCTATTCAATGATATCTTTGAGGGAAATCATATGTCCCTAATATGAGTATTCTTTACTCCACAACAATTTATTCTGAATTTTTATATTTTAAAATTCATCAAGCTAGATTAATATAATTTCATGAGTATTAATAATACACAGAATGTTAATAAATTAATGTAAAAACAATTATTCTATCCTTTCCATACACAAAGAAAACAAAAACCACATCAATAGTGTGTATACAAGGACTACCTCCTCTACAAATGGCATGGGTCTTTTCTCATCATCACCTGTCATAGAAGATTTAATAGATGGATTTAATGAATTAATATATTTCCAATATGAAATTTATAATTCAAAAATGGTAATTTATAATATTCCTTTATTACATATAATTTTTTTTTGTAAATGGAAATGTTAATCATGTGTATGTATTGAAAATCATCTCAATAAACAAAAAATTTCCTTTCTCATTACAACCCATCATGAATTGTTGAAATAAAAAAATAATTATGTTAATTAATATTAATTCAATTTTTAATCATTAGTTTAAATTATAATAAAATTATTTAAAAACGCATGTCCCTGTTCATTAAATCATTATAACATGCTCTATTTTAGTTCAATTTAACTACTTACGAGAATTATATTTAATACTATTTTCATGACTGGTTAAGGAATATTATATATTGAAAATTTTATTCAATAAAAAATTAAAAAAATCATTTATTTTATAAATATGATTGTGATGTTGGTACCAAATGGAAGATAGAAGAATATCCAAGAGGGGGTGATTTATCCTTTTCAAATATTCTAAATAATTTTACTAGATTATTTATGTTGAATAATTTTAAATATATATAATTAGTTATAAGTTGTTTTTATTGTATTTCGTATAACATTTATTCTATTTTTAATATTAAATACTCCAAAACATAGGAAATAATGTTACCCACTAACAAAATAGAATGTTATAGTTCATTTTCTCTACCTAGATTCAAAGCCTAATTACAAAGCCTTTTTCCCTTTATGGATTAAATCCACGATTAATAATCATTTTTATACACATATAAAATTCCATAATAGTCATTCTGTTTTCCCTTGGAGGAATATACCAAACTGATTTTTTAAGGATTCATAACCCACACACATTCACCTTTTAAATAGGGGGTATAATCTACTAAAACTAATGCATATGAAAGGATGGAGATATTCATAGCACCACAAAACCATCGTAGATAGTAAAGATAATTTACATTCTATATTTATAGGATTAAATCTTTACATTGTAAGAAATGATTATATGATGTAATTAAAAACTTAAAATACCAATAAAATTAATCCATGTAACTTTCAAATGTCTCAGTTATTCTATTCAATGGACTTTTGAACTCTTTATATAGAGACTATATGTGCATTGAATCTTCTAAATTTTATGTCCATTTTATAACATCTATCCCAAAGACACACATAAATATATATTAAATAAAATAAATTATATTTTTTTCATTCTTATTACTATCATTATTGTTTATGGGAATATCATTCATAAATGAAAAAAATAATCATGACAGTAGTCTAATGTATTCTATATAAAATATTCAATTTTAATAGGGGAAATCATTAGAACAATTAAAAAATTCATAAATGATTTCACAATTAGGTGTACTGATTTTAATGGAAAACTCCCAAAAAATATGAAAGAATAACTCATCATAATTCAGCCATTAAGAATTTGAATATCTCAAGTTTCAATATTTCAGTTTGAATTTTTATACATGCTTAAACACATGTGGATATTATTTATTTCATCAATAAAATATCTAAAATAATTTTCTCATGGTTTCTAAATAACTAAATATTTTTTCAGAGTAAATAAAACAATAAAAAAATTAATATAAAATATATAAAACGAATATATGAAATGATATTAAAAAATTCACGGTTTCTTGTTTTAGATAAATATAGTAGAAACTCAAAAAACATGTAATAAATATGCCTACATATAATAATTTCAAAAGTAATCTATATAACTGAATTAATGCATAGAATTGGGTTTACATAACCAAAATATAGCATAAAAAATCTAGATAATTGAGTTTTTCATAATAAAATTTGTTTATATAGTATATTTTAATTATCAAATTCTACATATCTGAATTTTCATATTTACCTAACGAAAATACTATGTATCAAAAGATACATATTCAAATAGATTTTGTATGCAAATAGACTATATAAAAAAAATTTGGAAAATTATTTAAGTAAGAAAAAATATACATGAAGGAATTTTTTATAGAACTTAAAATCCAAAAATATGATTAATATTTGAATCCTAAAAATTTATACTGAAATTGGACACACGAAATAGAACTACATGTAATTAGATTTTCTATCCCATGTTATGGTAGAAATATATAAGTTATATAAATCATTAAATTTTAAAATAAGGATTAATGTTTTTTTACAAGGATTATAATTGGGTAATGTGGTAACCTTAACTTGGCGATGTGGGTAGATTAAAAACATTATAAATTCATTTTAAAGGTGGAAAAAGGAATATTAATCATAGGAACCCACCATAACACTTGTAGATCATGTTTTAAACAATCAATAAAATATATATAAAGATAAATTAATTTATGATTTATAATAATCAATGTAAATCCTACATTAACACACATATAAGTTAACAAGTTAAATATAAGACTTAATTAATTCTACGAGTAATAGTAATCATAATAATTAAAATATAAATAATTTTGTTAAAGTGAATAAGGAAATTAATTTTCTTAATTATCTATATATGTTTTAGATCAAGATTCCACTTTTCCTGACCCCCTCCCCCAAAGGTACCCCTTTTTGAAAATAAGTGATGGAAGAGAGATAATGACCCCCATGTCCCACTGTTAGTAGTCCCCGAGATGTTGACTATTACTAATGGAATCATGATATCTCATATGGAAGGAGTACCCATCAATAATGTATATAGGATATAGAGATATAATTAAAAACCACCATGAAAATACATTACATAATATAAAATAAATGAAACCAAACCATCCAAAAATGCACATATAATTAAAAATATGAAATAAAATTTTAATGATCTTTAAATAAACATTACATAATATTTACTTTTTGGTCAATAATTGATTCTAGTGTATTTATAGATCATTAAATTTATTTAGTTTTATAAAATTAGGATATATGTATTATAGAACCCCCATATAATATATGTACGAATATCCCTCTTAGTGTCTATTTTCCTCAAAAAAATTTGAGCATCACATGTTCCTTTCATGACATGTCATTATAATTTTCATCGTAACCTCTCCCTTTAATTCATTCATCTTTATTCTCATAGTAAAAAAAATTACTTTTTTTTGACCACACAATCTTTAGTAGGGACATACAAATAAAGGAATCTATTAGTCCTGTGAAAATATCAAAACCTATAAAACGTTTATCATTTTCCACCTATTTTTAAGCATACAAAATAAATTATTTCCTCGTTAACAAACACTCAAATTATACTCAAATAAATCATTTAAATCATATAGAATATAGATATAAATACTTTTGGAAACATATGTCTTTATATTTCTTACCCATTTCAGAAAAAAATACATCCTAGTAAAACTCATAGGAGAAACAACATTGGTTTGTTCCTTCCAAATTTCCAATAAAGATAACAAACATTACCTAATACAGATGAGATATATAATGTGATTTTCTATTTATATTATAAATATCCAACTCACCCAACATCACAAGATATAATGGGGATCAAAAAATTATATAATCTAAGTCATGATCTCCCATTAATTATATACGACTCTTAATTACCATATCAAGACTAAAAAAACTTATTCTTATAAGTTTTCATTATAAAATTGGTACATATTTTCACATATTTAATTACACATTATGTTTAAAACAACATTTTCAATTAAAAAAACAAGAAAAAAAGGATAAATAGATTTTTTTTGAAGAAAAAATGACATATAATTAAGTAATTTACAAATAAATTCATGATTAAGGTATTAATAAAATAAATTGATGTCATATAAATTAAAATAGAATATTGTTTTGTAATGAAAGTAAAAAACATATCAGAAAATGGTTCTCATTAGAAACACTTTGAAATAATGTCAAAATGGTTGTAAAATTTTAATTATAATTCTTCTATGTCTATATAAACACAATTATTGAACACTTTTATGAATATGGTAATGTAAGAGAATGATTTTGAAAATATTTTTTAAAACATTTATAATTAGATTTTTTATTAAAGTGTCCCCTATGTAAAACAATAAAAATATTTCAATTTGAAAACCATGTAATGAAATTAAAATATAGCAAAAATGACCTTCTTCATCTATTAAAGCATAAATAATAATTTTCTATAAAAATTTTAAGAACATGGACGTCTAAGTAACAAATTTTTATGGGAATCATTAAATAAGGAATTATTAAAAGAATGTCCATTACATCGAGTCTAACTCATAACTTACATTCCATTTCTTCAAAAATATTTAACTAATATATTTTTTTCTTTCTTAATTTCATTTAAAAATTTATTATTTCATAACTTCTATTTATTTTATTTTTTCATATAATTACTTATTCAATTAAATCTATATCATATGTTTTGATGATATTCATCTCATATATCCAAAATGAAGTCAGCTGTTTTGCTAGGTCTAATGAGGTAATTCTTCCATAATCTCAAAAATAATAATCCTTAAAAATTTATCATTTTAATACATAAATTACTCATTAAAACCAAATCAATAATCATGGTAGTGAAAAATAATTTAATTTCTATTCATGGAGATGGTAGGTCATATGTACGCATTAATATCGTTTCCATATTTCAAAGACCATTATGGAAAAAAGGTAAGTATTATTATATACATACATAATGACCATAATATCATAAATACCATATTATTTATTTTAAATTTGCTTATATATATCATCCATGTCTTTTGATGATGAAAAACGAATTACATCAATTCAAGGGGGTGTTAATCAAGAAGTACACACAAATGATGTTATTGTTTTCCAATGAATATAAATAAAATAATATATTTACCGCACCCAAATTATAATAAAAGAACATTATATTTGATATTGTGTATTACATGTAACACCAAACATAAACAACACACAAAATATATTTCATTAAATTTAATCTCTTCGATAGCTTGTGAAATACACAACCCCGAGTCTAAATGAACTATAACTAAGTATACCACTATAAACTAGTAAATATATTTTATGGTATAAAATATAATAACTATATTTTGAAATTAAGGGTCATATATTCATTATATGTAAAATAAAAAACATTTAAAATAAAAAGAAATTTCTTCTAAAAACAATATATTTTTCTAAAAGGTGGTTTAGTCAGGATTTGCAAAAATAATTTAAAATTAACTGTGACCTATTTTTCTAAATTTATTTGAAAAAATAAACTTAATTTTTATAATAATCATATAAAAATTATCTTATAGTGAATTTTTTTATTTTTATAAAATATATTATTTTTATGAATAGTGAAAATACATAATTATAACTCAAAATTGCTCTTTCATTTCATTTATTTCTAAAGATAAATTAGATTATGAGTTTTTTAAAGATAAATTAGTCAAATTCTCTATGTATTATTCAAATTTAGTTCTTTCAATTCATTTTAATATTTAATTTTGATATAAAAACATTGTAATCTTTTGAACATTTTCTATTTCAAAACCTATTTTCATATAATGTCTCCTAGAATATTTTTAAATTAAATTTCTGAAATTATATGATTATAATTATTATAGATGGATTAAAATATTTTTAATAATCATAATTTATTATATAAAATATGTTGAACATATTTTTGACCAATAAAAGTGGAAACATAAAAATATTATTTACTGTATTTTAGAAAAAAATGGGTTTACCATGTGGGTAAACAAAGAAGATAATCGCTAAAATGAATTGAAAACCTGTCAAAATATTATTTTGTAAAAATATTTAGACATAATAATTTCAAATATATAATAAAGCGTAATTTTAAAGGTTTTTTATGTGAATTACAATAACATATTGGATTCTTTTGAGATATTTACAGTTAATCACCCAGGAGGACCCCTTTCCCTACTTATAAAATGAAACTCCCTCCCCTTACATCATGTAATGTCTCAGAAATTCCATGAATTATTTTAATTATATGGTATTATTATGGGACCGTAATCTTTGACGGAACCTGATTCTGAGGTCTAGTTAACCCATAATAGAATTTTGAACCTTTTTTATTTCATTTTAAAAAACGTGCGAGTGATTTTTTATATCATTTAAACCATTTCGTGGATAAAAAATACGAGGGAACCATTGAACTCAGAATGATGAGATTCACCTATATAATACCTAACTAAAACTGGTAAGGGTCAACCATAAAAGATATTTTTCAGTATTTTCAAAAGAAAAAAAAATTACAAAAAATGTTATTTTATTTGTTTTTGTTCACCATTGAGAAATGGCACGTCACCACTATGGTACGGTGATGAGGGGATGATGAGTCAAATTAAATAAATCGTATTAATGAGGCTCTTAAATGTGCAGCATAATGACTCATTAATTGAAGAGTAACAGATACATTGTTTCATAAATGAAATTCCATAACAATTTATTGATGCAGCATAATAGAAATACTACGACACATTTCTATTTTAATGAGATAATGAGTTGGAGAACCAGAGCTATAATTTCTCTAACAGACAATGATGATATTATCCCCAATGAATAACTCTGGCGAATCTCTATCGACAATGTCTCACCTCAAATAACAGAACTAGAGAGCGACGAATGCCAATGGCTTCGAACGGAACATGAATCCCCACGGACGGATCACTACAGCAACAATTATATCCTAGGTATGGGTTTACATTTTTTGTTTCAAGTTTCCCCATTCATCATTATAAAACAAAGAAAGCAGATCAACCCATGTACCAGTTGATCCACAAATAGCTTGTTCTTGTACAGGGTTCTAATTCTTGTGGTATTTCATCGGGATTAATTATTTTAGATTCATAATCATCATTCCCCATGTTTTAAAAACTCTAACTCAAACGGTGCGGGCTAACACAAACAAATAATGGACCACTCAACCATGAGTTTTCTAGTGCGTCACCCAAGTCTGAAACCTCCATGTTGAGGGTGATGCATTTTTTATGCCTCAGAATAGAAGAAGACACCATATGGGGGCCGGAGGCATATACGATTCAAAGAACCGACCACCGGAGAAAACACTGTAGTCTGTGAGAAATTATTCCAGTGACGGTTGTAGGTAGGTGGTGTCACGCAATGATAGAATGGTGAAGTGGATGCCAAAAACGGCTCGGGTCGTGGTGATGCAGTAAGAGTTTTCGGCGCTCGGTCATGCAGTTGGTGGAGGCAGAATGGGGCCAACTGGCCGCATCTGTGGAGCATCCCGCGCTGTGCATGGCGCAGCATTGGATTGGCTTGCGCTCCAGCAGGGAATACGTACAGGACTGGACAGGGTGTCTAGCTAGGATGGCCGTGAGGCACACAAACCGAAGGCCCTCCTGGCGTCCTGGCTAGCGAGACTAGCCTTCTCTGCGAGCCGGGATGGGGGGCACGAATCGGGCCGCTATGTGGTCTGAGCTATAGTTAGTCAGCCCGCTATTGCAGACTATGCCGATGAGATAAATTTGGGATGTTGGAACCCTGTGTAGGGAAAGAAAACTGGCCTGCCAGTGTGGGCTAGACAAGATAAATCCAGGTCGTTGGGCGACCCGACAGGATGAACCCACGACCAAACCAGGCCGGTTGCAGCAAGGCACAATGGATAGGCGGGACTGGGTTTGCCTAGACACGAACTGGGTTAGTTCAGGTTGTTCAAACAGGTGCGGGTCCTTCCAGACCCTCGAGCTGGGTTTGTCGTGTCGGTTTGACCAGGTAGGACCGGGACAGGAGATAACATGCCCTTGTTTACTAAAACACCAATATCATTCATACGAGGCATCTAATTGAAGAGATGTTTGTGGAGTTGGAACCCTCATAATGAGGCATTTAATTAGGTATTCTATCAGGATATTTACATAGAAGTTGAAATATGATGAATGGTTTGAGGATTAGATTCTCCCGGAATCAAGTGCACTACGTGCGGAAATCCTGCAGCTGGGTGGGACCCAAAGGCTACTCACAAGCGACCTTGTGTCGATCGTCTACATGTGACCTTGTGTCGATAAGCTATTAGGACCCTGTATGGATCATATCAAAGAATCCATGTGTGGATCAGCTATAAGATACCCTTTTTGGATTGGCTATAAGTGACCCTGTATGGATCTGCTATAAGGAACCCTGTGTGTATCAGCTAAAAGTGGCCCTGTGTGGACTAACTATGATGTCCTATGTGGGAAGAAGATATGTGTGACCCAATAGACCCATGTTACACATTATATATGGTTACCTCATTAATCCAAGGTTTTCATTGTTACGACTAATAGTCTTTCTTTCCATACTTTAGATTATATCTGTGTCAGTTGTCTTAATTCATGACCATGCTTCTTGGTTTGTTTTATGGATTATATTGTGGTATTTCCTTTGTCGTTCGAGGTCTCTACTGAGTATTTTTTTACTCACCCCTACACGGGCATTTCCCGCACATGTTGCATATAGTGCAGATGATCGACGCCTTGATGGAGGACTTAGTGTTGTAGGACCTAGTGGTTCACAGTGATATTGGTCAAGTGGGGCGTACTTCTATAGCTTCTAGTAGTTAATCTACAGTTACCCATCCAGTGGGGTTTCAGGCGGATTAATTTTCAGAGATCTTATATACATTCCTTTTATCAGTTTTCCTTTGACCTAGATCTTGTACCTTTACTCATTGGTAGTTTAGTGGAATGCATGTATACCTTACCAGTTTTTGGTACTTGGTTGCGTGTTTGTTCGTACTGTTACTTAGGAGAATTCCTCCCACATGTAGGTTGACACCTCTAATGCTATAGTCCAACCCCTTACCTTCATATCGTAAGCATGGGGGAGTCACGACACTAGACTCAGGGGACGGGTCGTGACAAAGTGGTATCAGAGGTGGTCGTTTCTAGATTATAGATCGGCTATTTCTTATTCTGTTTTTGGGTGACCATGTTAAATGTTTTGAGTTCGAATTTCAGATTTGGGGAGTCCAGTGTTGGTGCGGAGGCCGACGTATCCATACACCTAGACCTGAAATTCTTCTTTTCGGATCTATACATAAAAACACGGGTTTCATGCATCATATTGGAATTGAGTTTTTTCTCACGTTATTCATGAAATAGAGTCATCTCACGAGGTATAATCTATTGACTGTGGTACATCATAATCTGTATTAGGATGCCTCCATGCAGCCATCTAGCTAGGATTCGGATGAGTGACAGCAAGGAAATTCCTGTTAACAATGAGGTGTCGTTTCAAGGGCAAGTTCAAGAGATGGCCCCACTAGGTGGTGCACCAATGATACCACCACCCTTTGATCAGCCATTACTACCAGATTTATTGGTAGAAAATGCAGGCAGACTTGGTGCCATGCATTAGTTTTATAGATAGAGACCTCCTAGGTTTAGAGGATAGATAGATCCTCATGTTGCTACGGACTATATAGAGGTGGTGATGCGGGTCATCCACTTACTGAGGAATCCACTTAACCAGATGTTGGTTTTAGCTTTGAGCCTTTTGAAGGGCTCAGTGGGGAGATGGTGGAGTTTGACCATGCATACATATGAGGAGGCGACCCTCTCTTGGGATGACATTGAGAATATTTTTCAGGATTTATTCCATGAGACCTTGCACTCAGTGCACATAAAAGAGATTCATCACCTACAGTAGGGAAGCATGTCAGTGGTTGTTTACTCTGTGAGGTTTATAGACCTCTACAACTACTCTACAGATATGGTATAGGATTCTATCATCAGGGTTTGGACCTTTGAGAAGTGTCTCTAATGGGAGATCACAACGGTGGTGATTTCCCTTAGCATCCCCACTCATACTGGAGTGATAGAGATAGCTCTACTAGTAGAGAGCTTCCTCATAGATCAGGCACCGGTGGTGGGAGCTCCCACCAGGTGACAGGTGGTGGAGTCATCAGTGGCGGGCATATGATACTTGACATAGTAGTCTAAGCAGGACAGATCATCTAGAGGATGACCCCAGGGCTCTAGATCAGTGGTGCGAGGCCACCAGGGCTGCATGAGTCAGTAAAGGAGCAGTGTGTGCTACTCGTGCATCATCCATGGACATATGGATCGTGACTGCCCGACCCGTCGCATAGACAATCAGAAAACAGTTGATGTAATCCAAGGCAGAGGCAGAGGTTCAAGAAAGAAGGATCATATGGTGGCATACGTGGTAGGGGATGAGGCCGAGAAGAAGAAGGTGGGTGAAGGTTCTAGGTACTACCACCACCACCCCCAGGTGGTCCACAACGGCCTCTGGGAGGAAGTGGACATGGGTGGGATCAACTTCAAGTAGTGGAGGACTATGACCACAATGCACCAGAGATGATTACAGGTTCAATCTATGTTGTATCCGTCATTGATTTAGTTCTTATAGTTACAGGTTCTAGTTACTCATTCCTAGCCAGCGATATCATTCGGAACTCAGAGATTCCAGTGGTGTCGTTAGCTTGATTATTATGATTAAAGACTCCTATAGGATGAGATTCGATGACTAAACAGTGGTACCGATAGAGTTAGTTTACTCTTGGAGGTGAGAGCTTCTGTTGGGATCTCCGAGTAGTGGTGTCGAGGCCTTACGATGTCATCTTGGGTATGGACTTTTTATCCACAGTTCATGCCCACATTATCTATCTTTGGAATAAATTATGGTGTGTCAATGAAGATGGGACTAGGTTTTCTTTCATCGGAAAGAAGGGAGCTTTTCAATCAAGGAGCATAATTTCTCGGAGGAGGGTGCAACCAATTTCTCACTAGTTAGATAGCCTCACCATCAGTGTGGTGGACGAGAGGAGTACTCACAATCCTATAGTTTTAGGATGAGTATGAAGACATATTTCCTAAGGATGATACTAGGCTATATCCACATAGGGAGGTAGAATTATGCATTGGAATGAACCCAATGATGACACCAATATCTATTCCAACATATCAAATGGCTCCTGCAAAACATCATGAGTCGGGGGTACTTCTGGAGGACTTGTAGGAGAAGGGATTCGTGAAGCCCAACTTTTCACCATGGGAAACTATAGTGTTGTTTTCCAAGAAGGTATACAAGAGTTTTAGGTTGTGAATGAACTTCCAGTGCCTGAACTAGGAGAATATAGTGAATAAATACCCACAACCAAAAATTTATTACCTCTATTGCCATATAAAGGAAGCAAGGTGGATCTCAATGATAGACCTCAGACCAGGTTGTCACTAGCTTTGATTATGGTATGAGGATGTACCGAATATAGCCTCCAATGCCGATATAACAACTATGATTTCTTAGTTAAGCTGTCCGGCATCAACAATGCCCCAAAAGTGATCATGGGACTCATGAACAAGATCTTCAAGCCTTACCTAGACCATTTCATTGTTGTATTCATTGATGAAATCCTGGCATACTCTGTGTCAGAGGAGGAGAATTCTACGCACCTACGAATAGATCTAGATACAATATGAGAGTAGAATCTTTATGTTAAGCTCTCGATGTGATAATTCTAGAATTGGGAGCTCCACTTTCTCTAACATGTCATCTCAGAGGCTCGAGTTTCTATGGATCTGACGAAGATAGAGGTTGTTCTTGCATGAGATAATCCCTAGAGAATGACAGTGTCACGACCCGTCCTCGGGGCCCGTGTCGTGACTATCCCAAGCCCGCCTTCCATAGGCCAGGGGCTGGCGACTAGCACCAAGGCGTAAATCCCGGTAAAAAGGGAAGGCATTGCCTTTGTAAAGTAAACAATCACACAGAGTACAAGCAGAAGAAGTAAACACTAAGTAAAAACTGAGTACAACAGTAAGTGCGGAAAAAAGGGGCCGGAAATACAAGACCAACTGTAAAGTACAACTCGAAAGGGAAAACAACAACTGAAAAGTAAAGCTGCTATGCCGAGCTGTCAACTGGAAATCCCACCTGAATGGTGGGTACAGATAGCTCCTCTGCTCCTCGGGTCCCGCCGTCTGCTCCGAGTATGTCTCGCCCAGTGGTCCACCTCCGGGTACCGCCTCGTCGTCACATCCACCTCTGGGTACCATCTCGTCGTGAGGTCCTCCTCCAGGTACCATCTCGTCATATAGTCCACCTCCAGGTACCGTCCAGTCCTCGAACACTCGGCCTCTGTCAGCACTGCCCGTCGTCTGCAACCAACACAACGAGGTGCGGGCATAGCCCGTGCAGGGGTGAGTATAACGATACTCAGTTGGGACCCCGAGGCCCTCAAGGTCTCACTAAAACCAACAAGGATAACCACATAGAAGATCTCAACAGATAACCTCTACTTAGGTATATGCCCATACATATACCTATGTTATCAAGTAACCCATCTCAATCATGAGGAAACACAAGGATTGTGAAATCAACGGATAACCACTACCCAGGTATATGCCCATACATATACCTAAGTTATCAAGTGACCCATCTCAATCATGAGGTAAACACAAAGGTCAAAAGTCTCTGTTCAAAACAGGATTTTCATTATCAAAACCGTAACTGCTGAAGAGCACCATCTCTAGAGTGTACAGTGGTCCTGTAATGACTCCGAGGTACTGCTCACTAACCTAAGACTGCTGAGGTACTTCTCCTGTCGAGTACCGCGGGCCTGGCACCTCACACAGTAGTGCTTCCTGCCGGGGTCTGCCACCCAACACAGTAGTGCTCCCCCCTTATAGCCTACAGAGGTACTCCTCCTGTCGAGTACCGAAGGTCTGCCACCTCACATAGTAGTGCTCCTCCGCTATGGTTCTGCCACCTCACAAAGTAGTGCTCCCCACTGGGCTACGTAAGTCACTCCGAATTGAATCGGACAAGCAGTCTTCAGGTCTCTGCCGACTACACGGTCTCCGTACTCCATACGCTCGTCTCTGGGAGGGTCCGCTCCACGAGCTACAAGTCGATACTCCAAGTATCTCAAAGTCCCACGAAGAAGTATCTCAAAGTACCGCCTCGTCATAGGGGTCTCAACGCAATACACGGCGTGTCAATCGGACGCCCGGTCTGTGAGTTGCTAGCCTTTTCGTCCCAGGGGCCCGGTTGGATTCGTGTGCGAACCAATCCGGCCGTAACTCAACTATATCCCGTACACTCATAGGGTATACTCATAGGGACCGTTTCTCAACGAGATCACCAACGCCGCTGACGGTTCGTCAAACGGACGTTCTGTCAGAAAGATATCAGCTTTTCCGTTCCAGGGGCCCGGTTGGATTTCGGTACGATCCAACCCGGCCAAAATCCAACTGCGGGAAAAACTTGGGCGGAGGAAGCCAAAAGTTCCGTATCGTCAACAGGAACTCAACGTAACAGAAGGCGCGTCAATCGGACACCCGGTCTGAGAGTTATTGGCCTTTTCGTTCCAGGGACCCGGTTGGTTTTCAAGGCAAAACCAACCCGACCGTACTCCACCTGTGTCCAAACCTCGGGCGAAGTATGTCAAAAGATCCGTCTCATCAAGAGGAATTCAACGAAACAGATGGCACATAAATCGGACGCCCGGTCTGTTAGTTATTGGCCTTTCCGTCTCACACCCACCCTGGGAAAGCTTCCCAGGAGGTCACCCATCCTGATCACTATTCTAGGCCAAGCACGCTTAACTATGGAGTTTTAACCACGTAGGCTCCCGTAAAAGAAGGTGCACCTTGAGTATAGTATACCGAAACGACTGTCTCGATCCAAGGATCGCGTTGCCGCTGACGGCGAGTTGTTTGGAGGCCCGTAGCCCAAGATACGAGCATTTGAACAAAAGTGGTCTGATGCTGGGGGTCTGGGCCCGGGCCGACCCAGCCCGACCCCCCCCCCCCCTGGGTCGGCCGAACCAGGTCGACCCGGCCCGGGCAGCGACCCGGCCCGGCTGGGAAAATCCCGGCCCGACCGGGGGCGCGGCGGCGCGGGCCGGCGCGGCGGCGTGTTCCGGCGCGGCGGCGCGGTTCGGCACGGCGGCGCAGCGGCGCGGGCTGGCACGGCGGCGCGGCCTGGGCGCCGTTCGTGTGCCGCACGCGGGGGGGCAAAGCCCCCGCCATTCCTCAGCTGGCGGCGCGGCAACCTGCCGCACATAAAGAAAAACGGCCCCCCCTCACGTGGGGGCCTGCCTTCGAGAAAACGGGGGGCCACCTGCCCCCCCCCCCCTTTGTGAAATTGGCCCCCATCATAATGGGGGGGGGGGAATTATGGCTGGTCGGGGGAAATTATTTCCCCCGGCTTTCTCCCTTCCGGCCGGCCCGACCTGGCCGGCCGGTTCTTCCTCAACGGGACCGGCAAGGCCGGTCACCCTTCCGGCTTCCGACACCGGCGGCCCGGCTGGCCGCCGGTCTTCTCGTTCCGCCGCGGCCCGGAACCGGCCGCGACCTTCGTTGTCCGGCGTGGTGCGACGACACTGCGCCCCTCCACCGCGGCCCCGCTCCAGCCGCGGTGCCTTTAACTTTCTTCGACGCGGCGCGATGGCGTCGCGTCCTTGCATTATTTAACGACGCGGCGCGACGGCGCCGCGCGTTTCTTGCCGCATGATCCTGCGCAGTGCGACGGCACCACGCGACACCCGTTTCAATCCACAAAAAAATCAACATTAAAGGAGGAGGGTCGGCCGTGTTCGTGCGGTCCGGCCCCCTCGCGTTATTTGCTAACAATCGGCCTTTAATGAATGATGAACTTTCACAATATTTTAAATTAAATAAAAAGATCTGGAATCAAGGCCCGACAAATATAAACCTTCAAGTTCGAAGGAGAGATCCACATAACTTTAAAAAGTTAAAACCCCTACCTTGATTTAAGAGGTGACGAGATTCGGCGTCGCGAAAAGAGATGTCGCGGAAGAAGACGTCGTCGGTATTGCGGGTATGGCGTCACGGAAGACGGTTCCCGAGAACGTGTCGTTCTTCGTCGATGTCCGATTGTTCTTCGCGTCTTTGTCAAGAGGATCAAGAAACTTCATGACTTCTAATCCTTCCTTCCAAAAGCTCTCAAACAACACAACCCAACCAAAATAAATAAGTTCTCCACTTATTTAATTAACTTCACATGGCTTTTGAAATTCAAGCGTTTGAAATTCAAAAGACTCACACAACTCACCACATTAAAATCAAATCATTTAAGACATAAGTTATAACTAAGTTAAAATCATTTAAGTGGGAGTTGAGGGGTTTTAGAGGATATGAAGAGGTTGGGTTCGTGTGGGCCCCACCACCCTCATAACCTCCCAAGGGAGGTTGGGTGGTTACCCAACTTCCACCATGAGCTAACACTTAGAGTAAGTTAATAAAAATTGTTGTGTAGTTATAAAATAAGCTTCCACAATTTTTATTATCAACACTCGTGTAAACGAAACTCCGAAACAGGAGTTCCTAAGAAATTACCGGCGCTGCGGTTCCATCGGTGCCCTCAGAATTCGATTCCGGGCACCGGTTCAAAAGATAGAAATTCCGGCTCGCTCGTTCACTGAACGTACCCGAGCCAAACTTCAGAAACTAATTCCGGGCACACCGGGCCTCAGAATCAGGCACCTTCAGAAAATGAGTTCCTGTAAAATTCCAAAGAAAATTAAGAAAAAATTTTCCTTGATATTTTCGGGTCTTTACATTACTCCCACCTCAGGGCTTTACGTCCCCGTAAATCCTCAACACAAACTAGGGTCACAAAAGCGGTACAGAGCACGCATCTGAGCCTTCCGCTCCTATGTGCTCACCTGGAGGTTTCCGTACTGCCAAAGAAAGTGCACCCGAGGAATAGATCATCCTCGTAGGATCTGCTCCTGTCGATCCTCGATCCCCACTGGAATCTCCGTGAAAGACACCCCATCGCCATCGTCCAGCTCCTCATGGTCGATGGTATGCGAAGGGTCGAGCATGTATCTCCTTAGTTGAGATTTGTGGAAGTCGTCGTGCACCTGGTGCAACTGCGGTGAATGGGTCAAGCGGTAAACCACCCCGCCTACCCAGATGGGGACCTAAGAAGGTCCGCTGAACCCCAGAGATAACTTGCCACCTTGGCCACATCTCCGTAAACCTCATCGAGGTGAGACCCGTATAAGGACGTGATCGTCATCCTCGAACTCCAGAGGTCTCCATTTTCTGTTAGAACTGGAACTCGAAAGGCTTCTGCCACGAGGGTAAGGTTGACCGACTCAAGAGTGATCGGTCGCACCCTCCTATGCAAGAGTTACCCTGCGCTGCCTGGGGTTTCCTTTTCCGCAGACCAAGGAAAACCCATCCCGATAGTTGCCTAAAACCGTCAATTTGAGTATGAACAGTTATTGCCCATTCCATACTAAAACTAACGTTGTAAGGCCTCGACGCTGCCACCAAGAGATTCCAACCGAAACTCTCGCCTCGAGGGTTTGACCACACCATCGGCGTATGTGTGATTATCGAGTCTCCTCCCAAGGTATCTCCAGACGTGAGAGTCAAGTCCATGGCTTACCGGAAACTCTAGGTCTGGAACAAGATTTGTGAAAGCAAGGAATTATTCACATTGACGTCCGTTACTACAGTAGCTAGTAGTGGACACAGACTGTCCATTGAATCATTTCTAGAGCCATTGGGTCACACTCCTTGACCGCATGCAGCCGCACTCTTCCTCCGACCTCTAGTTCCCTGAGCGTGGTAGGAATAACTAAGGCGGGTGGTTGTACAATGTTAGGATGTACACCACCTCATACTGCTCTCCTAGCTCTGCCTCCACGTCTGCTGCTTCGTAGACTCATCTCTCCTTTAAGCATCCTTTTCTTTAACATGCCCGTGTCTCTAAGACTGGCACCGGTTTCCTGTTTCTTACTGTACTGTGCAGTCTTCATCCTCTCTTGGATGTCCTGGACCTCCTTTAGTCTCACAAGAGCTGCTATGATTTCTTTTTTGCCGATAATAGAAATCTGGTCTCATCCCCTGGATGAACCACATTCGTTGCCTAATACTGTCAATTCCAACAAGAATGATGCATTCATGCCATGGATGACGTCGTAAGGCCTCGATGTAACTACCAAGAGATCCAACTGTCACTCTCGCCTCCAAGGGTCGAGTCACACTATTGTCATCAGTGTGAGGTCACTGGGTCTCCTCCAGTAGAAATCTCAAAAGTGAGGGTCAAGTCAACAGTTTTAACCGGGACCACTCAGTATCAACCAAACAAAAGACAGGAAAGCAAACAAAGATAAGTGTCTTTTTATTATTGCAGCTCATAGTACAAGACACGAATACAACAGCAACATGGAACTATAAGTACAAGGAACGTATCCACTAGTTCCACTCCTGTCCACCTGCTCCCGGAGCTCTACTACCTTGGTGGCTCCTCCAAAGCCTGCGGATCAACTGTACGGGGAGTCGGACAGTCACGTGCCAGATGACCCTTTCCGCTGCACGAGTAACACAGTCTGCTTCTGGCACTCCTGGCTCTGACCCCACCCCGGGTTCCCCGCACCACCGGTCCTAAAACCTGAGATCGCCCAACTGCTGGTCTGGTCCTCCTGGATCTCTGCACCATCTGTCTACTGCCCACAGATGACTCAGCTACTGATCAAAAAACACGCGACAAAGGAAGAATCTATTGTACACGCTCGGGGTGTAGAGCTACTCGCACAAACTCCACCCTGAAGAAGGTCTCGAATTCTTCCCATGCGAAGTTCATCCCGTCGCAAAACTGAAACAAGTGGCTCCACCACCTGCCTGCTGCTGCCTGAAGGAGGCTGGTAGCAAAGATCACCATGAAGTCTACCGGTGTCCCCACTAGCCTGAAGACTCTCACCACAACCTCCAGCCAAACCTCAACCGCCTAGGGGTTCGTCTCTCCCCGGAACCTGGGTGGCCTCTGGCGCTGGAACTCGTGCAGCGCGCTCAAGCATCGTGCATCGCCTACTGCTGGGGCTGGTGGCATCGGTGGCCCAATGGGTAGCAGTACCGTTGGTGCCTCAACTGCAAGAGGGCCCTGTACCGAAGCCTCGTCGCTCGACAGGCTGTCAGCACACACATCCCTCTGGGCTCTAGCTGGTCGTCCGTAAAAAGGCATCCTGAAAGAAACATCATGACACGGTCAAATGTTTATACCTGGTGAGCTGACCTGGTTCGAGCTGTTTTAAGGGAAAACCTTTTAAAACACACACACAATCAGTGTTTTCATGCACAAAGTCAGAAATCAGTTGTCAGGGTCCTGGTGTATGGATACGTCGGCCGCCCGCACCAATACTGGAATCCCTGAACTGAAAACCACACTCGGTACCCTTAACAGTATTGCTTCACAGAAAGAAAGATCAGAGTATGCGGTAGAACCGACAACCTTTGATACCAATTTTCCACGACCCGTCCACGGGGCACGTGTCGTGACTACCCCAAGCCCGCCTTCCATAGGCCAGGGGCTGGCGACTAGCACCAAGGCGTAAATCCTGGTAAAAAGGGAAGGCATTGCCTTTGTAAAGTAAACAATCACACAGAGTACAAGCGGAAGAAGTAAACACTAAGTAAAAACTGAGTACAACAGTAAGTGCGGAAAAAAAGGGGCCGGAAATACAAGCCCAACTGTAAAGTACAACTCGAAAGGGAAAACAACAAATAAAAAGTAAAGCTGCTATGCCGAGATGTCCACTGGAAATCCCACCTGAAGGGTGGGTACAGATAGCTCCTCTGCTCCTCGGGTCCGGCCGTCCGCTCCGAGTATGTCCCGCCCAGTGGTCCACCTCCGAGTACCGCCTTGTCGCCACGTCCACCTCTGGGTACCGTCTCGTCATGAGGTCCTCCTCCGGGTACCATCTCGTCGTATAGTCCACCTCCAGGTACCGTCCAGTCCTCGAACACTCGGTCTCTGTCAGCACTGCCCGTCGTCTGCAACCAACACAACGAGGTGCGGGCATAGCCCGTGCAGGGGTGAGTATAACGATACTCAGTAGGGACCCCGAGACCCTAAAGGTATCACTAAAACCAACAAGGATAACCACATAGAAGATCTCAATAGATAACCTCTACTTAGGTATATGCCCATACTTATACCTAAGTTATCAAGTAACCCATCTCAATCATGAGGAAACACAAGGATTGTGAAATCAAAAGATAACCACTACCCAGGTATATGCCCATACATATACCGAAGTTATCAAGTGACTCATCTCAATCATGAGCTAAACACAAAGGTCAAAAGTCTCAGCTCAAACCAGGATTTTCATTATCGAAACTGAAACTGCTGAAGAGCTCCGTCTCTAGAGTGTACAGTGGTCCTATCACGACTCCGAGGTACTGCTCAGTAACCTAAGACTGCTGAGGTACTCCTCCTGTCGAGTACCGTAGGCCTGCCACCTCACACAGTAGTGCTTCCCGCCGGGGTCTGCCACCCAACACAGTAGTGCTCCCCCCTCACAGCCTACAGAGGTACTCCTCCTGTCGAGTACCGTGGGTCTGCCACCTCACATAGTAGTTCTCCTCCGCTATGGGTCTGCCACCTCACAAAGTAGTGCTACCCACTGGGCTACGTAAGTCACTCCGAATCGAATCAGACAAGCAGTCTTCAGGTCTCTGCCGACTACACGGTCTCCGTACTCCATACGCTCGTCTCTGGGAGGGTCCGCTCCACGAGCTACAAGTCGATACTCCATGTATCTCAAAGTCCAACGAAGAAGTATCTCAAAGGACCACCTCATCATAGGGGTCTCAACGCAACAGACGACGTGTCAATCGGACGCCCGTTCTGTGAGTTGCTATCCTTTTCATCCCAGGGGCCCGGTTGGTTTCGTGTGCGAACCAATCTGACCGTAACTCAACTATACCCCGTACACTCATAGGGTATACTCATAGGGACCGTTTCTCAACGAGATCACCAACGCCACTGACGGTTCGTCAAACGGACGTTCTGTCAGAAAGGTATCAGCTTTTCCATTCCAGGGGCCCGGTTGGATTTCGGTACGATCCAACCCGGCCAAAATCCAACTGCGTCCAAAACTCGGGCGTAGGCTGCCAAAAGTTCCGTATCGTCAACAGGAACTCAACGTAACAGACGGCGCGTCAATCGGACGCCCAGTCTAAGATTTATTGGCTTTTTCGTTCCAGGGACCCAGTTGGTTTTTAAGGAAAAACCAACCCGACCGTACTCCACCTGTGTCCAAACCTCGGGCGAAGTATGCCAAAAGATCCGTCTCATCAAGAGGAATTCAACGAAACAGACGGTGCATAAATCGGACGCCCGGTCTGTTAGTTATTGGTCTTTCCGTCTCACACCCACCCTGGGAAAACTTCCCAGGAGGTCACCCATCCTGATCACTACTCTAGGCCAAGCACGCTTAACTATGGAGTTTTAACCACGTAGGCTCCCGAAAAGGAAGGTTCACCTTGAGTATAGTATACAGAAACCACCGTCTCGATCCAAGGATCGCGTTGCCGCTGACGGCGAGTCGTTTGGAGGCCCGTAGCCCAAGATACGGGCATTTGACCAAAAGTGGTCCGAAACTGGGGGTCTGCGCCCGGGCCGACCAGGCCCGACCCCCCCCCTGGGTCGGCCGAACCGGGTCGACCCGGCCCGGCTCGGAAAATCGCGGCCCGGCCAGTGGCGCGGTGGCGCGGTTCGGCGCGGCCTGGGCGCCGTTCGTGTGCCGCGCGCGAGGGGCAAAGCCCCCGCCTTTTCTCAGCTGGCGGCGCGGCAACCTGCCGCGCCTAAAGAAAAACGGCCCCCCCTCACGTGGGGGCCTGCCTTCGAGAAAACGGGGGGCCGCCTGCCCCCCCCCCCCTTTGTGAAACCGGCCCCCCTCATAATGGGGGGGGGGGGGCATTAAGGCTGGCCGGGGGAAATTATTTCCCCCGGTTTTCTCCCTTCCGGCCGGCCCGACCTGGCCTGCTGGTTCTTCCTCAACGGGACCGGCAAGGCCGGTCCCCCTTCCGGCTTCCGACACAGGCGGCCCGGCTGGCCGCCGGTCTTCTCGTTCCGCCGCGGCCCGGAACCGGCCATGGCCTTCGTTGTCTGGTGCGGTGCAATGACACCGCGCCCCTCCACCGCGGCCCCGCTCCGGCCGCAGCGCCTTTAACTTTCTTCGACGCGGCGCGACGGCGTCGCGTCCTTGCATTATTTAACGACGCAGCGCGATGGCGCCGCGCATTTCTTGCCGCATGATCCTGCGCAGTGCGACGGCACTGCGCCACACCCGTTTCAATCCACAACAAAATCAACATGAAAGGAGGAGGGTCGGCCGTGTTCATGCGGTCCGTCCCCCTCACGTTATTTGCTAACAATCATCCTTTAATGAATGATAAACTTTCACAATCTTTTAAATTAAATAAAAAGATTTGGAATCAAGGCCCGACAAATATAAACCTTCATGTTCGAAGGAGAGATCCACATAACTTTAAAAAGTTAAAACCCCTACCTTGATTTAAGAGGTGACGAGATTCGGCGTCACGAAAAGAGATGTTGCGGAAGAAGACGTCGTCGGTATTGCGGGTATGGCGTCGCGGAAGACTGTTCCCGAGAACGTGGCGTTCTTCGTCGATGTCCGATTGTTCTTCGCGTTCTTTGTCAAGAGGATGAAGAAACTTCAAGACTTCTAAGCCTTCCTTCCAAAAGCTCTCAAAAAACACAACCCAACCAAAAGAAATAAGTTCTCCACTTATTTAATTAACTTCACATGGCTTTTGAAATTCAAGTGTTTGAAATTCAAAAGACTCACACAACTCACCACATTAAAATCAAATCATTTAAGACATAAGTTATAACTAAGTTAAAATCATTTAAGTGGGAGTTGAGGGGTTTTAGAGGATATGAAGAGGTGGGATTCGTGTGGGCCCCACCACCCTCATAACCTCCCAAGGGAGGTTGGGTGGTTACCCAACTTCCACCATTAGCTAACACTTAGAGTAAGTTAATAAAAATTGTAGTGTAGTTATAAAATAAACTTCCACAATTTTTATTATCAACACTCGTGTAAACGCAACTCCGAAACAGGAGTTCCTAAGTAATTATCGGCGCTGCGGTTCCTTCGGTGCCCTCGGAATTCGATTCCGGGCACCGGTTCAAAAGATAGAAATTCCCGCTCGCTCGTTCACTGAACGTACCCGAGCCAGACTTCGGAAATTAATTCCGGGCACACCGGGCCTCAGAATCTGGCGCCGTCAGAAACTGCGTTCTTGTAAAATTTCAAATAAAATTAAGAAAAAATTTTCCTTGAAATTTCGGGGTCTTTACAGACAGATGTGTGAAGTTTTTTGGGGTTGGCGGGATACTACCATAGGTTCGTGCGTGGCATTTTCATAGTGGAATCCCCCTTATCATATTTGAAAAGGAATTTAAAACACATCGTGTGGATGGAGAAGTGCCGGAATAGTTTCTAGAAGAGGATCCAGATATTGATGGGGGCCCCCATCATGAGACAAACAATGTAAGTCATTAGGTATGCTGTGTTTTGTGACGCATCATGGACAGGAATGGGTTGTGACCAGATGCAGGAGTGATCAGTGATCACATATGGTACATGTATATATAGTAAGTATGTGAAAAAATACATGACATGTGACCTAGAATTAGAATTAGTGATATTTGCTTTGAATATTTAGTGAAACTACTTGATGGGTGAGTGGTTTAAAGTCTACTCCAAACACATGAGTCTTAGGTATATATTCTCCCAGAAGGACCTGTACATGTGTAAGTGGAAATGGTTAGTGTTCCTCCCAGTCTATGACTTTGAGATAGTCTATACTCTTGGGAAGGGAAACGTGGTGACATACATGCTAATCAGGAGGTCTGGTTTTCAGCTGCAGAGTGAGGTGACATGACAACTAGACTCGATGCAGATATCCTTCGTGGATGATGATGGAGTAGATTACCTTCAGTTAATTACTGTCACTCCCTAGCTCTTACATCATGTTAGGGAGGAATAGCTGGTGGATGTTGACTAAGAGGCCCAACATGCTCAGTTATCCTCATGATAGGCTCCTGATGGATTTTTAATAGGTATAGAGCACTTCATCCTTTTTAGATGGTTTAAAGCAGTACCAGTGGAGTTGCGAGAGAATATTTATAGGGAGTTCCATACATCCCATTTGGAGGTACATCCAGGTGTGGTGATGATGTACGAGGACCTATGACATCAGTACTAGTGGCCATAGATGAAGAAAGTAGTGGTCAAGTTTGTTTCACAGTGCATCACTTGTCAATAAGTGAAGCTTAAGTATCATGTTCTAGAATGTGTGGCCCAACCACTTGAGGTACCAAAATAGAAGTGGGATGGTATCTTTGTGGAATTCAGGATGGGATTACCACCCACATCCGAGGGCCATGATTCTATCTATGTGATCATTGTATGATTCACCAATTTTACCTACTTCATACATATTTGCGAGTAGGGATCAGTAGAGGGAATGAGACACCTCCCCATCCTAGAGATAGTGCAGCTTCACGGGGTTCCTTCTGTGATCGTCTAAGACCATAATGCTCGCTTCACATCCTTTCTATGAAAGGGATTCAATTAGGCATTCATAAATCATCTAAACTTGGGTGCAACCTTTCACCAATATATTGATGGTCAGATGGAGCAGACCATGCATACCTTTGACGACATGCTTCATGCCCGCGTCCTTGATTTTGATAACAATTGGGAGGTCCACCTCCCACTAGTGGGGTTTTCATGCAACAAAAGATATCACACAACCATTGGTACGACACCATTCTAGGACTTGTGTAGGTGACCATACATATCACCTCTATGTTGAATAGATCTTCGGAAGTCATCACTCATGGGTCAAGAGTTGGTAGATGATACCACTTAGAGTTTGAGTATCATCCAAGTGTGGATGAGGAATACAAAGAGTAGTAAAAAATCTTACACTGACACGAGAAAATGTCCCTTAGAGTTTGATAAGGGAGAATATGTTTTTCTTCGGGTGTCACCTCGATGGGGATTTTAGTGATTTGGTCGGGGAGGCAAGTTATCTCCGACATTCATCATCCCTTTCCTAATTCTGATCAGAGTTAGTGAGGTCGAAACATTCTAGATCTTCCCCCACAGATTCACTAGGTGAACTATATTTTTCAAATTTCATAGATGAGGAGGTATGTCCACGATCCATCGCACGTCATCGACTGGAGTGAGCTGAACATTGATGTTGGGGAGATGTTTGTGGAGTTCCCAGTGGAGATAGAGGATTAATATGAGTGGGTCTTTCATGGATGGTCAATTCCTTTAGTGCTTGTTCGGTGGAATTATGTGAATCTCCATAAGAGGACATGGGTTCGGGAGGCTCAAATTCGTGTTCAATACACCCATTTGTTTGGTAAACCTTGTTTTGGATTACAGGGACGTGAATCCATAAAGGTGTGGGTAATGTAATGTCCAAAAAATCCCATTTATTTTTTAATTATAAAGAATTATTATAGGACCAAAAGATTTGACGAAACCTAATTCTGATGTCTGATGATCCTAGAATAGAATGTTGAACTTTTTTTAGATCATATGAATAAATGTGTTATTGGGTTATTCCAACATCTAAAATGATGCTGTGAAAAAAAATTAGAGAGCACCGTTGAACTCAAAATGATGGGATTCACCTATAAAAGACCTAACTTCGACTAGTGAGGGTCAACTAGAAAATATTTTTTTGGACTTTTCGTAAGAAAAATAAAATAATATAAAATGTTATTTTATTTGTTTCTCTTAACTGTTGAGTAGTGACATGTCATCAATGTGGGGAGGAAATGAGGTGACGATGAGTCACATTAAATAAATCCCATTAATGAGGCTCATAAATGTGCAGCGTAATGACTCATTAATTGAAGCATAATATATACGTTGTTTCATAAATGAAACAATGTAAAGATGTGATGACACAACATAACAGAAATGTTGTGATGCATTTCTCTTCTAATGAGATATCGAGTTGGAGAATCAAATATAGAATTTCTCTGATGAATAGAGATGAAGTTCTCCCCAACGAAGAACTCTTGAATATCTCTAAAAATAATGAAACACCATGAAAAATGGGACTAGAGAGAAACCCATGCCAACAGGTGCAAATGGATTGTGTATCCTCAAAATTTGATCTCTTTGGAAATGAGTGTATCCCAAGTAGGGGTTTACCTTTTTTCAGTTTTGAGTATCCCCATTCTTCATTGTAAAACAATGAATGTGGATCAAACCATGAAAAGGTTGATCCCAAGATTGTTTCTTATAGTGGGAGGGTGCTTATTCTTGGGGTTTTCCATTGGGATCAATTTTGTTAGAATCGTAATCTTCTTACCCCATGTTTTAAAAACTATATCGTGGATGTTGTGGGACAACATGATGAAGTCATGGGACCCTTCACCATGGGAGTTCTTGTGCATTCATTATGGTCGAACCTCAGAGTTGATGGAAAAGTGTTTTTGAGGCCGTAGCAGAGAAGATGGCCCCCTATGGAGGCTGGAGGGGCAGATGGATTGAAGAGCGGACCACAGAGCGTACCCGGTGGTCCACAGAAAATCCTGCCAGCTTGTCAGCACTAGCGGTGGAACCCTACAACAGCAACCATGGGCTGGTGATGGGACGCCATGATAGAATTTTGAGGAGGATGCTGCAGCCGTACCAAGCCGCGATGGTGCCGCAGGAGCCGAAAGAACTCGGTCTGGTGGTAAGCGGAGGTGGGACATAGCCTGCAACGTGCGGGATATGGATTCACGTAGACATTCTGTCAAGAGGGACCGCATGTGGGGACAAATAGTGTGACTGACTAACCCATACATCGGGCACACGAACTGAACACACTCCTGGTGTCTGATCTGGAGGAGACCGGCCCACTGTGCAGGCTTAGCCAGGGGGCGTGAACCGGGCCGCTAAGTGCCCCTGGCTGGAGTAAGCCGGCCCACTATTTGGGGTCGGTCCGAAAGGATAAAGTCAGGCCACTGGGCAGCCTGGGCTTATTAAGAGAACATACCCTCCAGTGCGGGCCAGGATAGATAAAACCGAGTCACTAGGTGACCCTAAAGGTTTGACCCACGACCAAACTGGGCCAGGTCTATCCAGGTCCATTGGGAATTTCCCAATGGCCATGCCAGACCAGGTCGGGTCAGGTCAGTTGACTTGGTCAGGTCATGCGGGGCCCCCAGGTCGGGTTGGTCTAGTCAGACCAACCGGGTCATATATGGCCCAGACACAACTAGACTTTATTTACTAATACAACAATATCATTCAGACTAGGCATCTGATTGACGAGTTGTTTACTGAATTAGAACCATGGCAACGAGGTGGTTTATTTGGAATTCGCTAAGAAGGTTTCCATGGAAGTTGAAATATAAATAATGCCTTATGGAGTGGATTCTCTTATAATTAGGTGAGCTATGTGCAAAAATTTTGTAGTTGGCTAGGACCCAAAGACTACTAACAAGCGACCCGGTGTGAATCAGCCATAAGAAACCCTATGTCGATCAGCTTGAAGAAACCCAATGTGGATCAGATCAAAGTGAACCTATGTGGATTGGCTACAAGTGACACTGTGTGGATCTTTCACAAGAAAACTTGTGTGGATTAGCTCCAAGAGACCCTATACTGGCTAGTTACAAGAATCCATGTGTGGACCATCTGTGATTGCCAATGTGGGATCCAACTGCACGTGACCAGTCAGACCCACATTACTCATTAGGGATGAGTACCTCAACATTCCAAAGTGTTCAGTGGTACGACTGATTGTGTTGTATTTCTTACATTAGATTATACATGTGTGAGCTATCTTGCATCATGATCATGATTTGTGGTTTACTTTTTTGATTGATTTGAGGTATTCCATTAGGGTTTGGGGCCCCTACTGAGTATTCTGTTACACACACCTACACAGGCTTCTCCCGCACGTGTTGTTTCTGGTGCAGATGACCGATGCCTTGATGGAGGACTTGGTGGCCTAAGACCCAGTGGTGCCCGGTGGGATCAGGCATGCAAGGTTTACTTCTACAGAACTTGAATACTGATCTACACATACACATCCGGTGGGGTTTTCGTTATAATGTTTCTCAAAGATCTTTTGAACTTTCATATTTTCAATTTGTCTTTTGGTGGGTTTGTATTCTGGCCCTTTTGACCTATATCTTGTACCTTTACACATTGGTTGTTTAGTTACATGCTTGTTTACCTTTCCAGTTTTTTGACAAGGTAATGTGTTTGTGTGCATATAGGTTCTCATTAAAATTCTTCCCACTTGTAGGTTGATTCCTTCGGTAGTAGTTTCCAACCCTTGGCCTTCAGGAGGTGGTCTTGTGGGTGTCAAGAAACCGACCTCAGGAGACGTGTCATGGCACTTCCTCAAACCACCTGAAACATTTTAATCCAAAATATAATACCTTATTTTCTCCAAAAAATACTTATTCACATCATATATATTATTTTATTTCCTAAATACCATTCTTAGGGTCCTTAAGTGGATACCAAAATGAGGTTTCTCTTAGAGAAGGAAATAATTTTAACAAATCTCTTTCATTTTCATTATTATTTCTCCACATTCATTTTAGTATTGACACTTACAATATAATTACACAATTATATAACATATAAATAAATATTACTATTTTTATATAATATTTATTCTTCATATCAACTACTTTCAAATGGGGAACATAACCATTGATCATGTGTACGACATACTATCACCTCACGAACCGATGTAGTTTGTTTTACATCACTAGAAATCAATGATGGAAACAATAATGGATTGAAAATGAATGTGGTACCTATAATATTATTATTCTTTTGTATGTTTAATATCACATATACCTTTTTATAAAATAATGACACATGTTTCCAAGACATACTAACACCTTGTAAAGTGATGTGATTCTTTTTTCACTTAAACTATTAATGTAATGTAATTAGAATATAATTAATGAATATATATGATATATATTATCTTTTACAGATAATTTTAAATTAATATATCATCCAATTCTTTAGAAATTTACTCATTATGGGAATGATATCATTACTTATTTGTATGTACGACCTACCACCTCAATGAAGTAATGTAAATAATTTTCAATACCAAAATTTTATGAATTAATCTAGTAAAGAAAATACATGTTAAATATAATATTTATAAGATTATTATAATTTTTTTAATTTATTAAATATATATTTACAAAATAACCATAAAGTTCATAATAAATAATGAACGATAATACAAAAAAATAACACCCAAAACAATGCAAAACATGAATTATTATTAATTAATCAGTGATAAGATATAATAAAAAAAATCATATATTATACTATAAATGTTAATATGTTTTCTTAATAGTTTAGTGACTTTTTTAAAGACACAATACATTAATTTTAATCATGTTAAATCAAAAGGATGTGTGGGGTAAGTGATTTTGACTTACATTCCTTTCATTGAGGCACATTTGTATTTTATTTAGAAATTTCATTATTATGGTGTATATAATTCTAATTGGACATATAATATAATTATTACTAAATTATTTAAGGAATTTTAAATTTAAATTTAAATTATTTCATCCGTGATTATTTGATTTAAATTTTACCAAGTGTAAAATAGTCTCATAACTCAATTTATTTTCAGTGGGTTACAATACTTTTTCATCATCTTTAATATTATATGATTATGTGATTAATGAATTTTGATTATATAATTTCATATATCCACTTGTTTTATGGGTATATATAGTTTCTAAAAATAATCATATCATTAACTGATTCTCAATATAATTTTATTATCATTTAATGGGTTTATTTTAAAATCTTATTCTAATGAAAAATTTTTATTAATGAATTTCATTTCAAGAGAATTATTTGATCATTGTTTTGTAAAAACATTTAATTTTATTAAAATCATTAAAATCATTAAATTATAATGTATTAAAATTATTTTTTCCAAAATTTTGTACATAAAATAATTGATATTTTTTTTATGAAAATATGACATCACGTTTCTCTTCGATCGAAAATTTGTTTTCCCCCAAAACTATGTTTTGAAAATGTAATTTATAAAATAGTTTTAACATTTTAAAATTTTATTATTAAATAAAATATTAACCATATCTGAATTTAAAAAAAATAATGGAATATTCATGGTGATTTCAAAATAATTCATGTTTTTCATTTAATTAAAACGTGAAAGGGAGTTTTTTTTAACATACCCGACCTATACAAAACTTTCTACCATCATGACCACTCAAATTTTTAAATATTCTCATGAAATCCTCAAATATTATTTTCAAAATTATTTTTAAAATTTTAGTTTAAAATTATAATTTAAAAAAAATATTTTTTCCGATAACATTTTAAATGATACTTTTATAATATTTTTATTCATCAATGAAAACAATACTTATTTTATTTATTCTCCACTAGTGATATTTTTTATTGATACATTATTTATTAATTAGATAATTGTTTTAAGTAGATGTGGTTTTTCATAGTGGTAGGCACCCTATAATCCTACATGAAAAATGAGGTTTCAAAACCTATTAGGTGCAGGTTACTGCAGCAGACTATAGCAGCGGTGGCACTATAGCAATGATGGGTACTGTAGCAGTGGTAGGTAACTATAACGGTGACAAGGAACTTTAGCAGTAGCGGGTATTGTGTGGTACTGTAGTAGGCAGGTATTATAGCAGTTCTATTCATAGAATTGGCCTTGGGTTATAAATTTGGGCCTACATGCCATGTAATGAGATAAATGCCCACTTAGCCTTCAGGCTATATAAATGGGTATCCCTCTACCCAGTTAAAGTGGTCTTTACTTTTCTTTAATTATGAATGAGGCTTCAACCCCAACCTTTGATAATTGTTTTAAGATAAATTTTGCAATGAAATTTTTGATATTCACTATATTGATTCATTTTTTTAGTCATTAACATTCTCGTGAAATATTCACTTTCCTGTGATAATTAGAAATTTAAATTCCCATATATACCACTATTATTTATCATATATGTGGTTTTTGTTTATAAAATTAATAATTCTTTTTTAAGATGTTCTATATTTATTGATACATTGTTATATAAGAAGATATTGAAAAACCGTTTTTCCATTATAAGTACAAATATTTGATGATAAGGCATATTTTTCTTGAATTAAATTGATTATTTGATATATGGGGAATGATTTTATCCTATAGTGATGGGCGGAAGAATTTGTTATATAGTACCTCATTTCATCAGTAGATCTCATTATACCAATTACTATGAAACTGTTAAAAAGTGGTCAACCAATATTTTTAAAACTACTTTTGAAAGGTATCTAAGAAAGAGGTATCGTGATGCCTGAGATCATGCCACCAATAATTAATCCTTTTCTTCATTATGAATTTATTTATGATTAACCATTATGTTCTCACAATGATATTATCACTTGATTAATTTAATTCCCAAACTATTGATTTAATGGTTTTTTCTTTTATTTAACTCTATATATTGATCATTAATTATCTAATTACGATATCCATGTTATATATTAACTTCAATGTGTGTTTTTTTATTTACCGTCACATATTGATTATTATTTATTGATTCACGATCTCATCTATTGTAATTAACCATGGATGATCATTTAAAATAACACTTATATTTATTTAATTTAATAAGAACCCATGATGTGTACTATGATTTATGTGAAATGATATTCTAGAAAGAATAGTGAAATTATTGGAATATATATATATATATATTGTAACTTCTGTATTCATATTTATTATTGGAATCATGTATGAATCTAGTTTACCAAGACTACTAACTATTCGGTCTATCATGATTTGATTCCTTTTATCTTCTACCAATTTTATAAAGATTACACCCACTCCATGCTATTGGGGTTGAGGCTTATATAGTTGGTATGAGATAGTGGTTAGTATAATCCTCGGGTTTTTGATTTATGAAAAAATAGATTTGGTAGAAGAACCCTGTGATAGAATTTGAGGATATGTATTGAAAATATTATAACATTTTGGTAAGGAATTGATAATATTATTTTTCACATAAATAAAAACCCATATATAAAATACAACTGAATGAGGTTTCATCATAGATTTACCTCAGGGTAAGAACTCTGGAATGGACACATTGGGCTTGACCCTATCACCACATGGTGAAAAAAAAATGGTTATTATTATGCACCCCGTTTGAAACTCCTAGGGGATATTATTTTAATAAATAAAATTTTCTTTGTAGAATTTTATGAATGATTCTAATAGACGATGAAAATAAATGACATAGGTTAAACATAAGGTGCCATAGATTGAAAATAAGGTGTCTAAAAATTAATGGTAAAATGTTTTATGTGTAGAAAAGAGGGGAATAATGTAATTAATTAATGACGAAAAATTGAGAGAATTATGGAAGGGAATAAATTTCATCCTAGGAATCCATTTATATTTTATTTTTTTAAATTTTAGATTATTGAGAATTATCAAAGTAAATTCCTTCTTTTGATACTTATACCCCATAATAAAAAAGGAATTATGTGGATATGAAATGTATTGAATTGTTTTTGTATTGAGATTCCGGAATTAAATTGTTGAATTATTTTACCAAAGGTATTTTTTCTATAAAAATAATGAAACAATTAAGGATTTTATTAAACATCAGAAGCCTATATATCTTCATTAACTTAATTATTTTTGATACCATCTTCTGTTAATGAAATGAAGATTGATCACATATTTAAAGTCTCAAAAACCACTCTTTTTAGGTTTTTGTTGATGGGGTTCAAACAATAATAAGGAAATTTCGGGATAAGTTTTTAGAAATAAAACCTAATGGATTAGTATATGTAAAAGAAAAAAAATTAACTACCCTTTATATCATATAGACATAAGATTACTGGTATTAATAACCTTTAGGGTCGAAATTATCATTATTGATATTGTAATTTTAGTCAGCCGAGATTATTAGACTGTGTGATAAAATATTAATAATTTTTTTATTAAAAACACTATAAAAGTGTTATATAATGTTATATTTTATTTCAAGGATTTATTTCATATTTTTTTGGAACATTATTAGAATTATATTAATATTGATTTATAAAAAGTAAAACCACCCATGTTGGGTGACAACCTGTCACATTCGGCAAGGTCGTGGGATTAGAACCAATGACCAGAGGACAATAATATTGTTCCTTATAATAATATCATATAGGATATTGTTGTTATTATATAATTTTTTAAGAAAACAATTATAAAATGATTATTAATTATTTACCAATGGTGTTTATTTTTTTGTTTAGAGATTAATGTTTTATATTGGATTAATTTTGTTAACCATATTGGTTTTGTATCATAGTTAGAGATGGGCAAAAACAAATCACACTTTTTGGGACTTATAATCATTTAGAAGTGAATTTAAGTGAATTATGCCTAAAAATTCATTTTTTATATACATTTAAATGATTAAGGGATGATTTAGGAATTGATCGAAGTATAACCAAATGATGAAATTATGAATTTGAAATAAAAACATGTCAGGTAAATATATTTTCATATTTTTATATACTGTAAAATAATTAATCCACATTAGGAAAATAATATTAAAAACAATATCCTATTATACTAATATACCATGAATGAATTTCTCTTTTAATCATCACAAATGTATATTTTTGAGGTCCAGAACATTCCATTAATCACTCACTTTCTTGTGATCAATTTTCTCTATCATTCTCTGTACATTTTTACAATTGTAATCTATGACCATATGTACACTTCCCAGAAAATGTTCTCCTATATAGGAAATTACTTATGTGTCCATACATATGAACATTTTACTTCCCTTTCTATGTTATTAAGAGGATATTTTATTACCTATTTTTAAGATGGAGGTTTTTAAAAAAAGTTAAATTTCAAATATAAAACCATTGATTACCAAAATCATGTTTCAATTGAAAGGACGCAATTTTTTTAAAGGTGGGGAGAAACTAACATGCTAAAATTACAAAATAATAACATTATATATGACATTTTATTTGATAATAAAAACCATGCTTAAAAAACCATTGAAATTTATTTCATTAAATTTATTCTCTTCGATACCTTGTAGAACATGCTACCCCACGTCTAAATGAACAATAATATAGTATACCATTATAAACAAGGAATTAAATTAGAATTTATGAATATTACTAACTAAATTAATAATTTTTTTATTATAAATAAAATAAAGATAATTTAAAATAAAAAGATATGTTTTCTGAAAGACTATATTGTTTAAAAATTATAGTTTATTCGTGCTTCATGAAAATAATATATATTTAATTTTTACCACATTTATAAAATTTGTTTGAAAAGATAAACCTAATTTTAGAAATTTTAATTTTAGAATTACCTTATGGGGATTTTTTTGGAATTTTTTAAAAATGTTTCATTATTCGTTGAATTGTAAAAAATACCACATTTTAATTTAAAAAATCATTTATTAATTTAAACTATTTTTTTAATTCGTTTTAAATTAATATAGAAATTAATATAATATAAATTATATATATTAATCCAATTTATTTAATTTTAATCATTTTAATATTCAATTTTGATAGAAGAACATTGTACACATCTGAACATTTTCTCTTTAAAACCTCACTTTCTTCTCATATATATGGGATTAATATTAATTTTAAATTTTGAACTTATGAAATCATAATGATGAAAAATAGTTTTCATTTTTGGAATCTTAATAATTAATATCATCTAATTTTGATATATTAATTTTTAACCATAATAAGTAGTGAAAGAATAAAAACTATTTACCATGGTGAAAGAAAAAATTTATTTACTGTTGGGTTAAACTAAGAAAATAAGGGTTCAAATGACTTACCAACAAGTAAAAATATTATTTTATGTATATATTTTAACTTAATAGTTATAAATTTATAATATAAGGTCATTATGAATCATTTGAAAAGAGAATGAAATTGAGATTTTGGATTTTTAGGAAATTCCCATGTAATTCTCAAGGAGGTCCCCTTTTCCAACTTATAAAAGGGAACTCCCTTACATCACTTATTAAAACCTCCCAACCATTTGTATCTTCAGTAACCTTCCATATTATCTCCAAAAAGTCATTATTCACATTCTGTAGCTTCTGGTAGTCCCAAATGGATTATCCCTATGGTTCTTAAGAGGGTTTTAAATGGTCGTTTCTCTTGTAGAAGCCAATTATTTTAATAATGATCATTCATTTTAATTTTAATTTTTCTAAAACAAATTAAATCACAACACATGGAATATAATATCAGTAGTTTCTATAATGTAAATATATATTATTATAATTATTTCATAACAATTATCCTTCTCTGCATCCATCAAATAAGAAATGATATCATCAATCATGTGTATGACGGACTGCCACCTCCTGAACTGATGTTGTTCATTTTCCATAACCACATTTAAATCCATGATATAATGTTATATTTAGAATAGATATCTTATTTTTATTATATTATTAATCTTATGGGAATTTAATCTTATTGATTCAAATGTTTTTTATGACTTTTCAATTTCACTTGTTTTGGAAATCAAATTCTCTCTATTAAATACTTAACTACTAACTTTTTATGACTAAATCATTTTTAATTTTTTTGTCTAAATCATATAAGTTTACCTATAATAATAAATTTTTCTAAAGTATTTGTGTATTTATACTAAATTTCTTCATTATGATTATAGTAATCAGTATGATACTTATAACAATCGAATTCACCTTATCAGATCAGTTATAAGACATTATTAATTGTAATTTATATTGAAAGAATCCATATAATTAGACTCATATTATAACTGGTAAAAATTGGATCCATATTCCATAAATATCATTATAATTTCATATGTAAGTAAATCTATCAAATTTTCTAATGAAAAAATTATGAATACAAAATAATTTTTTTATCGTAATAGAACCTTTTTTACACAGTAATTGTGTAAAAAATGACATCATAAATTTTTTTATTCTATAAATATATGATCAGTGAAATTCCGTGTGTCCAATCCCTTTCAAAAAAATCAGAGAAAATATGGCCATTGGATGATCAATATGACTCTTGAAATATCTCTTATAAATACCCCATAATTCAAATAGTTTGAATCTGACAATTTCAAGTTGTTTGAAACTCATTTGAAAAAAATTTCATGTGCAAGATCTCAAAATATTGAAAGATTAAACATTAAATTCGTAGACATTGTAATAATTTATAATCATTTTATTATAATCATTGTATATAATTTTGTAAATATGATAGAGGGAATAAAAGGATAGGAAGATATAAGAGATGATCAATGTATTCATAGAGGGCTTGTGGGGATAATAAGAAAGAGCTTATCTATCAGATCGAAAGCTACAAAGGATAGGAAGATATATATACCAATCATCATATCGATGGATTTCCTTGCAGAGAAAGGTAATAATATCTTGTATGTCTAAAAAGGGATACCTCTAGACAAGGATTATTTTCTACCTTACTCTTGAGGTTAAAAAAGATCAATTCTTTTAATATCTAAGTCAATATTTTTGATACTATTGTATTACTTGTTTATTCCAAGTCATTTAAATTTATACTCTAAAATTATGTAATTGTTTTAACATAATTAATCTCATTATGAAAAATTCAACTTGTATTACTTAACAAGATCTACTATCAATTTGAGACATAGTGATAAAAATGTTTCCATACTAAATATGTTCTTTTTTATATCATATATTTTATGATAAATATTTTCATACTATGATATAATCATATCCTATATGAATATAATACAGTAACATTTATTATGATTAAATTTGATTTATTTTGATATTATCGTAACTAGGATGACTAAGGTACTTTAGTAATTGGACTGAGGTCCAATTTGGAACCCAATATTTTTTATTTTAAGAGTATTCCCGAATAGGTTTAGTTTAAATACTTTAAAATAATGTTTTTAAAACTACAATTCACCTACCCACTTGTAATTATACCATTTAGAATACATTATTTTGATCTTAATTAGTATAATTCATATATACTAACACTATAATTGGTATTAAATATGTTTTACACTCATTAAATACTTTCAAATATTTTTATCTTCTTTTATTTGCAAGTCTATTAAAATTTTTAACTGTATCATGTTTCTAAAAAAGAAATTATTTCATTTAATATTGTAGGAATTAGTATCAGATCCATAAATAATTTTATTCCCAATATTCCACCTTTTATGGCCATGATAATGAGTACTATGTGGATAGGATGAACACATTCACAATCAACACTATAATTGATAATTTTATTTATTCTTATTGGAAATTAAAATATACCTAATAAAGAAATTGTTCTTCATAAAAAAAGAAAATAAATTGTATCAATTGAACTAAATAGTCAGAAATACCTAAACTTTCCCAATGACTAGAAGTATCTACATTCATATTTCATCCTAGTAAGCCTCAAATAGAATCTATAAGAAGTTTTAGATTACTCATTTTGGAACTTTAATGGTTATTGAAACTAGGATACCAAGGTTAAGAGTCAAATATAACAATTTTTAATTCTTATCTAGAGAACCAGTGGCAAAGATGCATCAATTGTCTATGAATTTCATAAAAAGATTATAATCTCTTAGATATAATGGTTTAGATAATGAAATTATTTTAGAGAAATTATTTGATATCATTCCTAATGAATGGGTGTCTATGATGATAGATGTTTATGATAAAAAGACGATAATAAATCTTACTCTTGATTATTTAATGGATAATCATAAGCAAAATGAGGGTAGATTAAATAGAGATTCTGAAAAATCTAAGATAAATAATCAAGGTATTACCTTCAATAAAGCTATAGTTCTCAAAAAATTGGATACATTTTAAAAGGTTGTTAAGTCATCTTAAAATAAGAATGTAATTATTTAATTAGATTTTAGTGATTCATTTAATTATGAAAATGAAATAGACAATCCTTCTCATATATAAACAAGATAGTTGGAAAAAATAAATTTAAATAACAATATAATAAAAGTAACAAGGAACAAAATGATATCAAATATGAGGTTACTTGTTGTGAATGTAAAAGGTTTGCCACATCAAACCAGATATTATAAATCTCAAAATAATTTATTGAAAGGAGAAATATTGATATGATTTTGAGAATTTTTTATAATTCTAATAATAAGAAAGATCATTGTAACGCCCCAACCCCAGCTACCCAGATTCTGTGTATTATTTTAATACATTGGCATGATTACAAGGAATCAAGTCTCGAAGGACCAATCAGTTTAGCAGTCTTGGAAAATAGATTACATACATGAATGTTAAATTGCACTTTATAACATAAAAAACAACATAAATAAGCCATTATTAATGTCGTTATTCTATTGGCTTAACCCTACATATCAATCACAATACTCTTCTTGGAATCCTGGGAAAAAATAAAACATAGAAAGGGGTGATCTGAGATGCTCAATAAGGATAAAAATATAGCAGAAACTTCAATATATAATCCTAAACATTTAAGGCAATGTATAACTAAAAAAATCCTTTTAAATTTGAACTTGAACATAATATGGCAAAAATAAAATAATTCCATTTACTTATTCACATGGATATTCTACTAGTTGAATAATTGCATGCAATATCACCATCCACTTTCATAATGATGGAATGCATAATGCCAGACTATTATAACCACGTAGATAAGGCCTTGTGCCAAGACTACAAATAAGATTTTGTCAAGGCCTCATTCCAAGAAACTAGTTTGTCTCATGAGACCTATTGATGCATTGAGGAGCTGTAGCAGGCTCGAACCGTCACTTATTAAGTCCAATGCATTCCTCATATGAACAGGTTTAAACATAATATAAACATTCGTATTTAAACAAGCACAAAAAATGTCAATACATTCTACATAAACCATGAATGGTATAAAAATAAAACATCCATAGTCAAACATATCATAAAACCTTCAATACAATATGGAAATTTTTGTATCATAATAAATCAACTTCAAATAAGCTTAAAATCCATCAATGGATGTTGACATAGATGAAATCAAAACTATTTGAGTGAAATATCTATTTTTTTTGAAATCATTTAAAAGTCACAAAATTATAAAATAAGACATTTACTTTGAAAATATTCCTGTAAGCTTGTAAGGGAAGCTTCTAATATTTTATAACGTCAGAAATTAGCCGAACCACTGTATAATTTAAAAAAACATTCTTACCTTAATTCTGTCGAAAAGGTTAAAAAAGACCTTGTTTGGAAAATGATAGAATGATTCCTTTATATGAATCTTATAAAAAGTCAACAAGGGTATAAATTACTTTAACCCATAGTCTGTAAAATTGTAAGAATGGTTTGAAATAAATTTTTAAGAAACATGGATGTGGATGATAAAGTGGTCCTAGTAGATAATTATGTATAAACAACTTCAGATAATGAAGAGAATGTGAAATAAACCCTTACCAATTTGGTAACATACGAAACACACACCCCATTAAAGAGGTATCATACAATGAATATGTAAATACACAATAATTAAAGTGTGTTACACAAAGAATACAATTATGGGCAGTATATTCACCACACAAAAGGTAATAGTGGAAATATGGCATGAATCTCACGGGAATAAGGAGTGAGATGAAAACCCCTTACCTTGTTCTTTTCCATAGTATATATTATGTTAACCTCTTTTATATGAGTAAAAACATTGTTATTAAATTATAAAATAACCATATACATAATTATGATATCATATATGATCTTTTAATAATTCTATGTTAATAATACTTTAGTATTATCATCGTTTTGTGTGTTAACTTACTCGTTTTCTTTTAAATGTTTTGTTACATAAGTCGTGTTTTTTATGGATAGTTTGTATCTTATTCATATCCAGAATGATATAAAGTTTTTAAACATTAATTTTAATCATAAAATGAGAATTATTCTTGAATGGATACGATGGGGAATGAATCTTATCGCGTTTTTGGAGACGGTAGTCCGTACGTACGCACGAACGCTACTTCCATTTCATTTTTCATTTTAAAAGGAATCAAATCCAATTGATACAGAGGTATATTATTATTCCACTATAATATAATATATTATATTTTTTACTTGAGTTCATTAACACCATACTTTATACATTCCATGTATGGTATGAATGAGTCATATCACTTTGAGGTGGCGGTAGTCGACACTTCCTCAAATGAAATTATCGTATATATATACAACATGAAACAAATAATGGAATGATATAAAATGGAATTACTGAAGATTATATATAAAATAAATATAATTAGTATCATATTTAAATATAGTGCCATCATAATGGCCACCATGATAGGTGATAGGAGATAATTGAACAATCATCGCTTCGTGAGGCGTTTGGTTTCCATCCACAGAAACATTATGTTCTTCACCCATTATATGGAGGTGTGTGTATGTGTAGTTTGAATACTTCTAATAAAAATATCCTAGTATATTTAGGATACTGGTTTTGTTACAAAAGAAAATAATGACAAGATTTTAGGGGTATGATAAGTAAAATTAAAGAAAAGAAGGTAAGAGAAATCGTTTCATTTAATTTGGGTAACTCCCTTTGGTTTGAACCAAAAAGGACTCTTGAGGTTCCTTCTGCCTAAGGTAAGGCTTCCAAGAAGAGGAGAGGAATGTAGGGAGATTAATTGGACAGAGTTTGGACGATCCAAAAAACTTGAGAGGTGTGAGGAATTGGTTAGAAGTGGTGTCCTTTTATAAGGGGGAGGAGGTGCTCTTTAGGAAAAACTTAAAGTATTAATTTATAATAAATTCATTTTCGGTTTATAATGGATTTAAAGTGGATTATTAAAAGCCTATGGTGGGTATGGGTCTAAATCCTTTCAGCAAATATATTTTAGATAGGTTTGGGTCATTATATTAACATTTTCTTTTAGTTTTAACTGTTGGTTAATTAGTTTGACACCTACCATGTCACTTTGTAATTTTATATTATATAGTTAATAAACATACTATGTACCTAAAAGAGACCACCAAGTGGTCCATTAAAGAAACATATATCATGATACAAGTACTTCGGACAAACCATATATTTTTAAGAATTTAATAGAATTAATAATATAATATATGTTTTAAAAACTCTTTTATGTCCATTTTGACACTATTTGGTATTTGATTTTTTTGAAAATCCTAAAAGATTTTTTATTTCTAAAAAGGTTATTTAAATAAATTCTAACATGTCATGTTAACCCATAAAATTCGTGGAATTAATTAAAAGTCACAAATTATATTTATTTGGGTATTTATAATATCAATTATTTAAATATTTTACTAATAAGGTAATTACTACATCACCATTGTGTCATAAATAAATCAAATTATTTAATGTATAAAAATTATAAATAAACTACTATTATGTTGGAAATATTTTTATCTTTATAATGAATATTTATAGTCGAAAATATAACATATATAACCCAATGTAAAAATTGTTTTTCTAAACGATATAGGCTTTTGTCATTTTTGTATTTACTTTAACATAATTAATATAAAGTGTCATTATCCCTTAAAAGTGGATACATGGGGTCCCTAAATAGACCCAAAGATGCCCATGGTCGGAAATGTACCAAACAATAGAGTTAAGACACGTTTTAGGGTAATTTATTATTATTATAATATTATTTTTTTACCCTTAATTACCGGATTTACCCTTTAAGCATGGTAAAGAAAATATTAAACGAAGTAATTATTAAAAATGTCTAAAAATAAAGGTTACCTATTTACACAATTTGGACTTCCTGATTCCAAATATTGAGTCCATTTTTTCAAATTAGAAACACAGAAGTGGCATAAATTAATTTAAAATTAATTCCCGCTGTAAAAAAAGGGTATTTTTAAGAGATAATAACTATCAAAAGATTGACACTTTTTTATGTGCGGTTTAAATGTAAAATTATGTACAATGACCAAAATTGTATTAAATGGTAAAAATATATTTTAAATATACTTTAAATCCTCTCAAATTCATAAATTATCACTATTAATTATTTCAATTGAAAAAGTTGTTTTTAATAAAAAATTTAGTAATTTTCCCTATTCATCAAAATATAAAAGTTATCTGAAAAGTACCAAAATTTCATCCTAGGATAATTTATATATTCCAAATACAAAAATTAAGTCCATTCTTAAAGATAAAATTTATAAAATTTCAAAAAGTGGGTATTACTGTTCATAACGGCTACTTTGATTGGTCAAGGCGTGTTATAATCTCGAAGTTGTGTACAATGCAAGCTATCGCTTTATTCAAAAGGAAATGTATCAGGGAAGCTTGAAGTGTTACAATAATAATGAAAATTACTCATGGATTGAATGTGAAAGAGATTATTTAGATAACTCTTTAGATCAAGAATGTTCCAAAAAAGGAATATTTATTTATTTTTTCATAATTCCAAGTGAAAATATCTTTCTAATTACTATGGTAAGCACAATAGAAAAACATAAAAATTTATCTTTAAATAAAAATTATCCAAATTCTGATAATGAGAAGGATTATAAATCATTTGATGAATAATCTTCCGCAATGGATGAAAATAATTTACCTTCTTATGAATATGTATATCAATTTTCAAAACCCCATGAAAAAATATCGAAAAGATAGGAAAAAATTGATAAAGAAAATTCAAGGATTAGTGTTTTAACAAAATAAGTATTCGATATTTTTAATGATCTTGACAAATATATATTTTAAAAATATACTATTTCTAATGATTTAGAAAAACTAATTTTTGAAAATAATTGTTTACAAAATAGTTTTGAAAACATCATTTCTAAAACGATTACGTAATAGGATAATGATTTAGTTGTCAAAATAATCTCTGATATTTCTTATTGAAGAAAAGATTTTTCAAACATTACTCTTAGAAAAGAAGGTTATGATAAAATTTATAAACAACTTCATCATTAAGGAAATAGTTTCAGAATGGGTTATTATTATAAAACCTAGTTTTTAGTGACAATTAAATTGTTCAAAAAATTCCCTCTTTTCCGCAAAGGTTAAATTAAGGGAAAATGGAAAAATATTTTTTCCCTTAATAAATATCAATCTATAGGTTTTGATAAATCATATTTCTAAAAATATATATGGATTATAATTTTTTTAATTGATGTTTCGTGACCCATGATAGTTTGGGTTCCAATAACTTAATGGATTTGTTTTCACAAAAAAGGTATTACCAATAATAATTAACATGGTACATTGAAAATGGTTGTTCTACACATATGACTATACATTAATATTTTATTGAAAATATTATCGAGATGAAAAGTCCAAAAGATACATTCATAGATAATTCTCAAGGAGATGTTATTGGTATAAGTAATACTATTTTCTTAGTAAAGCATTAGTTACACATGTTTGGTTTGTTTTTTGGTCTTAAACGTAACATTATAAAAATAATTCAATTATTTGATGGAATTTTACAGGTAAATTTCAGGAATTATATATTTCTATTATACAGTTACAAGGATTCAAATATTTATTCTACCCACTTGCATGAAAATTTTTACACACCTAAATTAGAAGACCGTAAGAGATAAGGTGTACCTTGAATGAGTGTAATGGAAGATAAATATTTCTTTTGGAATAGAAGTTTAGGTAACTATAACCTTATAAAATAGAGTTAGTTGAAAAAGAAAATAATTCTTAAGTATCTAATAGAGATTATATTTTATTCTTCAAAAGTCTGTGACCCTTGATAATACGATAAGAAATAGAATTCTAGTTTTAGATCTATTAGTGAAGTATCAACTATAAATTCTTAACAGTTTCTGCAAATGGATTTATTTACTCCTACACAAATAGAGAGTTTAGGAGAAAAATACTATATATATATAGGTTGACTATTACACTACATTAAAATTGTATTGTTATCTAGAAATCAAATTTTATGCCTTTTATTATTTTTAAAACTTTTTAATCCAATGTTATAAATGTGAAAAACCATACATTGGGAACAATTTTTAGTGATAATGGTGGACAATTTTTAAATTCAATTTTGAAACATCTTGTAGTAACAAAGGTAAATAACATTACTTTTTTGTGTCTATAACTCTTAACAAAAATGGTATGGTTGAAAGTAGGAATTGTATTATTCAAGAAATAACAATAACCATGTTACGTGAATAATCAATTTATAATCATTTTTGGGATAAAGAGGTTATTTTTGTCTACTATACTATAAATTGTGTTTTAATTAGACCTTTTATTAAAAAAATCCCTTATGATTTCTGTGAAATCCAGAAACCAAAAGCTTATTAATTTAATCTATTTGGATACAGTGTATTCATTTTGAATATAAAAGATAATTTACATAAATTCTCACCCAAATATGATGAAGTTATATTTTTAGGTCATTCCACTACTTCTAAGACATATAGTGTTTTTAATAAAAACACTTCTACTATTGAGGAATAAGTACATGTTATGTTTGATGAAACTAACCCATTTATTTTTGAACAATACCCACCACTATCCTTAGTTGTGTTTTCAAAAATCAATTTTTATCTTTTCTTAGAAAACCTATCTAATTATGAAAATACTAAACAAGGGGTTTTTTAAGTCTTTACTAACTAAATTTTCTTACGTTATGTTGATGAACATGTTTTTTAAAAAACCCAAGTGTGTTGTTTCTTAGGAATCATCATAGTGATAATATCAGTAGTTCTGGTGATCAAACATTTAGTACTAGTGGTTATTTATGAAATTAAATAGACTATCTTTTATTTCGTTCAAAATTTCCCATGATTATGCATTATATGATGGTTATTGTAATAATGATATAAAATATGAATAGAAATAATTAAAGTGGAACATAGTATGGACCTTTGTTGAACGCTCTAATGAAACTTCCATAATTACAGTAAAATGGGGTTTCAAAAAGAAATCTGATGGAAATGGAAATATTATAAGAAATAAAACATGACATGTTACGAAAGGTTGCAATCAATAAGAAGGAATTGAATATGAAAAAACTTGCACATGAGCCTTATCCTAGTTGGTGAGGTATCATTAAGTACATCCTAAAGACCCTGGTTCAAAACTAGGTAGAGGCATTTTTCTGGTACTGTAGCAGTACTATAGCAGGCACTGTAGTAGAACTGATCACTGTGCGGGTTCTGTAGCAGAACGGTACAATGTGCGGTAGTGTAGCAGACTACACACTGTATAGGTACTGTAGCATAACTGCACACTATTCAGTATAGTAGCAGGCAGGACAGCAGTTACTGCAGTAGGTATTGTTCGGTATTGTAGCAGCTAGAACTATTAACCTTGGGCCACCAGTTTGGGCATGGAGTCCTTAAGGATTTCGGGCCACCAAGGCCTTTAGATGAGTTGGGATTTCGGGCCACCTTTAAGGTGTTCGGGCTACCTCAAGGCATTTGGGCCTCATGCAGTTACCCCAGACACACTACAAAAAAGGAGAAGCTCCGGAAGAGGATTCAGAGAAGGTGCACTCACTAGAACAGAACCAAATGGATTTGTCAGAATAAGAGGTTATGGTTATGACATCGGGACCAGCCGGTGTCTACATAGGAAGCCTAGCCAGACAGCCATGCGAAGGTGGAGAGCTAATATCATGATTCAGATGCTAGGGAGGGGTAGTTCCTTATAGATAGTATGGTTGATTTCCCTAAGACCTTCGGTTCATGTAATCTTCTAAGCCTACGGGCCATGTTATATTTGAACCTACGGGCCTTGTAAGGGTTCCCCCTCACCCCTTTAAAGGGGTTTATCAATAATCAATAATAAAATGATGTCTTTCGGGCCATTCGGGAAAATATGAAAAAACCTATGTACCTGTAGAATGATTTGAAGATATTTGTATACAAAAATCTTTTGCAACATTATTTAAATTAAAAAATTATTAAATGGATGTGAAGTGTGATTTTCTTAATGAATATATTCAGGAGGAAGTTTATGTTGGTAAAACGTTATTTTATAAAATAAAAAACATTCTAAATAATTTTATAAAAATAGAAAATCTTTATATGACCTTAAATAAGCCTATAGAGCTTGGTATGATATTTTAACATGATCTTTGTTACAAAACAATTTTGATAAGGTAGATTTCGATCTATGATTTTTAAAATATATGTTGATGAAATTATATCTTAATCAACTCAAAAAACATTAATTCATTCCTTTTCGGATCTTATGGAATCTTAGTTTGAGGTGAGTATGTTGGTTGAGTTATCAATTTTTCTTACTTTTTAAATTTCTAAAAAACCGGAATGTATATATATATATCAAAAAAAGTATATAAAATATTTCCATAAAATTTTTGGATATGAAAATACTAAAATTAATGTTTCTCCCAATGGTACTTAAAATACTCTTGATCATGATAAAGTAGGGGAATTAGTTGATCATCAAATTTTAGAGGAATGATAGTATGTCTTCTATACATAACAATTAGTCATCCAGACATAATTTTTTTTTATTCTTATGTGAAAGATATCAAGAATAACCAAAGTAATCCCATTTAAAATTATATATGAAATTTTTTCTTTATATACATGTAACTATAGATTCTAGACTTTTCTATTCTTCTAGAAATTTTTTTGATGCACTATTTTTCAGATGATGTGGTTGGAAGTTGTTGAATGGGTTGATTAAGTACATTTAGAACATTTAATTTCATAGTAGAATCATTTTTTCTTGGTCATGTAATAAAAAAATATCAATTTCCACTATTGAAGAAAAACATATAGCAGCTAGAAGTTGGTGTGCTTAATTATTGTAGATGCAACAAACACCCACTGACTATATCATGAGTTTTACTAAAACACAAATACTATGTTATAATACTTGTGTTATTTTCTTATATAAGAAATCTTAATGTCACTCCCATGAAAAATGCATAGAGAGTAGGCACACTTTCTTAGGGGTCACACACTAAAAGGAGTTATCATTTTACAAATAATCAAAATTGAAGAACAACTTGAAGATATTTTCACAAAACCCATACCTTATGATATATTTGAATACAGTAAATAGAATCTATGAATTATCAATATAAATTAATAATTCATATGAAATTTTTTTAAACCATCTTCTTAAATTAAAAGACTCATCTTCATGAGGGGAGGGGGTACATATGACTGTTTTTTTAACAAAAATCACAAATTTGTCTTCCAAAAATAATATTCATTCTAAAAAATTATGTTCTCTAAAATATTCATCATATTAAGTTTCCTAGACCCAAATTTTTTACATTTAATGAAGTGGATTCCTATAGTATGAAATTAAATAAAATTTTCCATGTTCAGGGTTTAATTTTCAAATTTATTTGTAATAAATATTTCATTAATATAATAATAATAATATATCTATTTTTAGTCCTAAAAAATCATATTTTTCAATTTAATTTTTTTAAATTTTTTTAACTATCGTGATTTTTTATTTTAACAAACTAAACGGAACAGATTATAATACCTTTATTTACACTATAAATTTTTTCTTATTTTCTATTAAATTTTAACAATATTATATTTTGATTAGTTTTATCCATGTCTGTTGTTACGATTAATTTATCTGTTTATTTTATTTCCCAATTCTTTTCATATAATACAATAAAATAATTTTAAAAAACTTCAAGGGTTTAAATATTAAAAAAAATCTTTCTTCGGATATTTTCCCAACAATTACATCAGTTGGATTAAATATCAGTAAATAGATAATTATTGGGAGATCAAATGTCTTCTAAAACCCATATTTAAGGAGGGAACCCCCCTCATGTCCCACATCAGATATCTCATGTATTTTTCCTTAAAGTGTTTCATTATTTTAGTCTTCCAGTCCAAAAAATACAATCATGTATAATTTCTCAGTGTCAAACCCCACTATGTTGGCACCTGTCAAGGATTACAACAAATGGTATATTTTATCGGAATGTTTATTAGTGAAATTTCTTTACCAAAAAATGAATTTTCTATAAATAGGTTAATAGAGTTCGAAGGATGGATGTCGTTATGTGTTGAACAAACACATAAAAATTGTGATTTTTTACTTGGATATGGTTAGATTTTTTTCCCACCATAATTATTTTTTAAAAAGATGGAAAATAATTTTTCTGATTCTATATGTATGATAAAATTTACAGGATGACATATAGAGAAACCATAGGATTCGTTAGTTTTTCAGTGGAAGTGGGTTCTTTTTATCCATCACAAAAACAACTTGAATCCTTGGATATGTTTAATAATGAAGGATAAGAAAATTCATTATTAAAAAATATATATAATGATAATAAAAGATTGGTTACTAATATCATTCCATATCATAGGGTCTTATCCCTTCGGATGTAGGGGTTTATAATTTTGAGAAAGGCATATCGAGATACTTTTAAAGTATCTGAAAACTTATTTGGGATTACATGGTTAACATGAGGAAGATTAATTTGGATAGTTTTGTTCTCTTAATAGTTAAGAATGTTAAGTACTAATTAATAAATTCTCATATAATCATGTTTCCATCTTTGAAAAGAAAGATTATTTAAGCAAGTATGAAACATTTTAACATAAATAAAATCTGAGGCTATTAGAGAAAATATGGTGTTTATTAGTGTTGAAATAATGAAACATCTTATGTATATTTGATAATAATTTAAATAAGTTTGAAATGATTACCCAGGATCCAACATCCAATATAGAAACATCTTTAATTACAATGAATTTTGAGAATCTAGTTCAAGAGAATTAGAGAAAGGATGAATCCCTTCTTGAAAAAAATATAAGAAACAAAACATATTATATGATGATGTGGATAAATAATGGAGGAGGAAAATTGAATTAAAGAAAATATAGAGGCCTCAATTCAGAAAAAACCTAGCAGAATATCTTATTATCAAATTAATCAGTGAAAAAACAAAATAAAAAGAATCCATAGAAATAAAAAAATTAAAACATTAATTTGATAGTTTAGTTTACTCTTTGATGAAAGGGGTAAAAATTTCTTCTCCAATAGTTATTACATTAATTACATATTCCATGTTCTATTTCCTAGAAACCAAGCTAGTTGAGGATGTTTCTCCTACTATTATACAAAAAGGAAAAATAATAGATATAATTTTTTATGAAGAAGAGGGAGATGAAATTATTTAGGTAGAAGAATATATCAGGTAGTAGAAGAGGATGGAAGGGAATATGAAGAAAATGAATATGATGAAATTGTTGGTGAAGGTGATGAAATTCAAAAAAATTAACATGAAGAAGAATAAAATTATCTCAAATACGATGATGTTGAATAAGTATTTTCTAGGAAGAAATTATCATCAACAAAAATACCCTCTCATGCCGATCAGATTATCAAATTTGGTAGTGCTCAATAAATGGAAACTATGAAAGATCAATATTCCTCAAAGAATGATGAAGAGGGTCAGAATTCCAAAATAAATCTAGATAAGCATAATGAAGTTCATGAAATGTATAATGATAATAAAATGCAAAAATGGTTTGAAAGATAATGAAATTTCCGTTACTAAAAATGAAAAAGGGAAAAGAATTCATGATGAGATTGGAACCAGACGCATCATACCTCTTGGGGATCAAGAAGAATATCATTCAGATATAGTTAGAATAACTTCTTTTAAAAGAGTAGATTTTATTGTTTATAATTTGAAAATGCTTTGCAGAACAATTCCTTATTTCTCCAATCTTGAGTCCCAGTTCCAGATGCTTAAGGATTGTTATAATAAAAAATCAGACTCAGTAAACATGCTTAAAGAGAAAATGATTAAAATAGAAGCTGAGATCAAATTACATCAATATTTATTCCAGATTCATATAAAATCATTTAATAAAAATACATAGTTGTCTATTAATGTTAATAATAGTCTCAATGATTTTGATTATAATTTAGAATATTTAAAGAAGGACATGAAAGAATCTACAGGATGTTTCTTCCAATTAACAAAACATATGATAAAAAGGGTAATATTTGTACATAATTTACAATATAAAACAGATAATTATACTCAAGTAGTCAATGAACTAAATAGAAATGTAATATTTATTGGAGTGTAGATTAAAAGACTCAAAACTCATAAGGAAGAAATCAATTTCTTGAAAAATAACATTTCTCAATGCATTAAATGAAAATAATAAAATATTGTAATGAAAGATGAGAAAATTACGATTCAAAAAGAATATATATGGATCCATTATGAAAATATTGATATGTTATACCAATACTAAAATTATTTTAATAAAATAACATACATTTTCAATAACTTTAAGAAAAGGGATTAATTTTTTTGAACTCTTTTTGTATTCAGATTTTGATAACTATGTGGTTTTACATGTTGAATAAACCATTACTCTAATACAAATAATTTTTTATGAATGTTTTCCCAAATATTATTGTTTTAGTATTCTTAGATAATTTTTGAGAATTATTAGATAATTCATTATTTTTTTTTCAGATATTTGTTTCTCTAAACCTTATCTAGTATTATAAGACTTTTCCCAATTCATTTTTTAAAATAACAATGGGGGATATTTTTTTAGAATGGGGTACATATTTATGTACAGGGGAGAGAAATATAATTAAATAGATAAATATGATCCTTAGGGGTATTTACTATACTAAGGGGGAATTAGTCGTATTCAATATTATTTTAAAACTAGTATTAAAGCTCAGGGTGAGATATGTTTTTATTATTGAGTCCTGAATACAATGCTCCTAAATTATAATGGATTTAATATTTTCAATGTTATTTATTATTTAATTATATTGTTTTTTAATTTCCAAAAGGGTCATGTTATTAAGAGAAAAGTTTATTTATGAATTTTCTATTCGTTTTTTAAATAAAACACTCTTTATTAAAAACATGATCACTAAATATTTATGTATAATGAATTTTTAGAATGTTTTTGAAGTAAAAATATGTGTTTAACCATACTAAGAAATAGTTATAAAATATTCATGAATTTATATTAGATTTTCTCATTTTGATTTTTATAATGACTATAAAAAAATTGAATTAACCTTATCAGATATGTTACAAGAGATTATAAATTTTCTATCATAATAAAAAAATAATTATAATCCGACTTAGAAAAAAACTAATAAAAATTCAATACATATTTCCTAAATATTATCGTAATGAAATATGAAAATAAATTCATCATATTGAGTAAATAATAAATTATGAATATGGAAATCTTTTTTTATCCTAATGGTGCATTTTTTACACTATAATAGTGTAAACCCAAATGATGTCGAACATTATATTATGGAAAAAATATATGAGATGCCAAGTTCCATGTGTCCAAGTACATGGAACAAACTCAGAAAAAAAATTTCTGTTGGAGGATCAAAATGACCATTGAAATTTCACCAGTAAATACATGGTCATTCAATGAGTTGGAAGCTGACAATTGTATGTTTTGTGCAACTCATTTGAAAATTTTCCTTGTGAAAGAGCGTCAAAGACTTCAAGAATTATCTTCTTGTTCAGAGCCATTTTAATATTTTTGAGTATTTTGTTTATAATCGTTGAATATGGTTGTCTGAATACGATAAAGGGATTTTGGGGACATTAAGATAGAGGATCTAATCAACATATTGATCGAGGGCATGCGTGGATAGCATGATAGAGTTGATCCATCAGATTAAGGGCTTCCTGGTATATACAGATAGAGACTCCGATCATTGTATCATGGGTATTCCCTACTATGAAAAAATAGACATTATTGTCAGTATAAAATAAGGGACACTATTATCCATGATTTTTTTCTACATTAATATTAATTTTAAAATATATAAATTATTTTAATGGCTAATTCATTCTTATTACTACAATTATATTACTAATTTCATACAAGTCATTTAAATTTACACTGTACATATATGTAATTTTTGTATCATAAAGATTGTAATTATGATAAATACATTATATATTACATAATTGTATCTACTATGAATCTAAGACATTATGATACAGTCATATCAATAGTAAATATAACTAGTTAATATCAAATCTTTTATAATTACATTGTTTATGCACTTATATAATCACATCCACTATAAATAGGATACATTAATATTATTTATGATTAATTTTTTTACATTGATATTATCATACCCAAGATGATCATGATGAATTAGTAAAGAGACTGAGGTCCATGTTCAAATCAAATACATTTTCATTGAAGAGGATTTTTAAATTGTTTTAGTTTAAATACTTATAAAATAATTTTTTCAAAACTGCAATTCATCCCCATATGTTAATTATTCCATTTAGAATACATTATTTTTATCCTAATTATTATAATTTATATATACTAACACAAAAAATATCACATATACCTTTTTACATTCTATTAATTTTTATATACAATAACAATTCCCATGTGTACGGTGAACTACCGCCTCACAAAGCCGTGTGATTCAATTTTACCTTATAATATACATGGATTAAAATAAGAAAAAAATTAATGAATATATTTTATAAATATGAGTCATATTCATTTTCTTAAATTAACTTTTTACGAACTTCTTTACCCATACATTTTTTAATAAAATGATATCATTTCTCATTCGTACCTACGAACAACTATCTCCACAAAGCAATGCAACTAATTTTTCAGAACAAAATTTTAAAAAAAATTATAATAATGAATCTAATTATTAAAAATGATATTTATAACAATATTATAATTTTTGTGATAATTTATCAATAAAATATGAACATTAAATTTAACTTTCCTAACAAATCACACAGAAGAAAACAAGGCAATTAACACCCAGACAATTTTAAGGATGAATGATTATTAACAAATGGGAGATAATATGAAATAATAGAATAATATATGATATTAAAAATTTTAATATTATTCTAAAATAATTTAATAAAATATTTGAAACCAATATAAAGGAGGTTAAATCATGTTAATCCAAAATGAGCACATAGGTAAGGGATTTTGTCTCAATTTTAATTCAATTTGGGACATTTGTATATTATGAACGAATTTCCCTTATATGGTGTATATACTTACCCTTTTAATTATAATGTCATTATTACCTAATAATTCATGGTATTATATGTTTCAAGTTGAATTATTTCATTCTATGGCCTTTTACATAAAAATTACAAAGTGGTAATTTATTTCGTAACTCAATTTTTTTTAATTGTGTTTTATTACTAATTCACCGTCTTTGATATTAAAAGATTAAGCGTGTAAAGAATTTTTTTATATTAGATTTTTTTTCAAATTTTATTATGTGGATTTATAGTTAATACACATAATTAATTCATTTATTAAGTCTCACTTCAATATTAGGGGCATTTTAAGGGTTTGTTTCACAATCTAAATCTAACCGAGATTGTTTATTCATTAATTCTTATTCAAGGATATTTTTTACCATTTTTCAATTAACTATTTTCATTTTAATTTATTTTTTTATTAATAAAATATTCAATAAATAAAATCATTCTCTATTATTTGGTACTTAAAGTAATTGAGTAAATGTTTTTATAAAAATCCTACATAATTTCTCTCTTATATAGGAAATTGTTTTTCTTCAAAAAAATGTTTTCTAAAAATGTTTTAATTTTTTTTAAACATTTAAAAATGATATATTAAATTAATTTTTTCAACTAATTATTTCTAATTTTTTTTGAAATGAATCATTATTTCAATATAAACCACATGCACATTATTTAATCTCATCATGACCTCTAAATGTGTCAAATATCCCATTGAATGTTTCAAATATTATTTTTACATTAATTTATTTCAAATTTCCTTGAACTTTTATTTTTAATTTTTTTTTCAATATGAAAATGATATTTTCATCAATAAAGTTTTTGATGATATTTTTTGGTAGTTATATTTATTAAAAACAAAAACCTTGTTCTACATATGATCCACTGAGGACATGTTGAATTAACTCCATCCTTATTCTTTCTGAGGATAATTTATGATTATTTTCACTAAGGAACTTGTTGACATTGACTTTCATGATTCATTTTATAGTAATTGACATTATCTTGAAACATTCACGTTCATATGATAATTGTACATGAAATTTACCATAAATATCCATATTATTTATCATTGATATTTTTATTACATAAACTATTTAAATTTTTTACATATTATTTTTTAAATTTAATTTTATCTATTTTTCAGGGGAAATATTGAATAATATGTTTTCATTACTCTATATGTACATTTGATAATAAGACATATTTTTCCTGAGTAATATCGATTATCTAATATATGAATAATGTTATAGGATTTCTGTGATAGGTATGGCTTAATATTATATAGGTAATCGATGCATCAATTAGAATCATGAGACTAATTATTAAGATATAATTAAATGGGTTTCAACTTTTAGTTTTTAACCATCTTGTGAAATGAATTGATGGTAAGGTATAATGATGAATAATATCATGGAATCCAATAAATAATACTTTCCTTAATTAATAATTTAGTTATTCTTATCCATGATATTTTAACAACAATATTATCTCTAGTTTCATTTCGTTCTCTGTTTATTGATTAAATGGAATGTGTTTTAGTTATTTTCCTTTACATATTGAATATTCCTTATGTAATTATTATATCCATGTTATTGACTAAATGGAATTTTTTATTTATTTATTTACAATTAATTATTTATTATTAATTATTTTTTCATGTTGAAATCTATTGTACTTAACCCATACTGAGCATTTGATCCAACCCTTATTTTGATTCTTTTCCCCAGAAACCTATGTGGTTTACTATTATTGATATGTAATGATATTATAGAGGGAATAATTTTATTATTTAATAAAATGTTTTGTTTTTTATATTAAAAATTAATATTTAAATCATTTATGTAACTTGTTTACCAAGATTACTAAACTATTCAGTCAACACAGATGTGATTCCTTATATATTATTCCAATGTAATAAAGCAGTCATTAGATATGGGATACGGGGTTATGGGTTTCTAAAAATCGATGACATTTTAATTTTATAAATATATATATATGTAATTAATATAATATATATATATATATATATATATTAAATCAAACATTATAACTATCGATGAGATGTAGTGATAGAAAATAAATTACATTGGTTTGCATGGTAGTAGTACACCATGAACAAAAATGATTATTTCGCTTCCAATTTTATGGAAGAAATATATAATTATAGGTTATTCAATTTACCTAAAAAAACATATTAGTGTATGGTATATACCATAGTTTTTATTTGATCTTGTATGTAAAATATTTTATGAATCTAGAAGAAGAAATACTATTTAACCAGCCCATAAAAAGCTATAACTCTTCTTCAGAAAACAACATTTACATGACACCATACACATTATGAGGATGAAATTAGTCCCAAAATAAGAATTATAAATGTTTTTAATGGATGATAAAAAGGTATTTGGGTAGGTACTGGAATTTCAAAATGCTTATTGAAGTGTGAATAAAAGAGGAGAGGAGGTTCCCTTTTATAAGAGAGGGGATGGGAAATAATTTAATTTCTTAATGTGTTAAATTTATATAATTTGATTTTTATATTTTAATGGGACGAATTAGATAATATATGACTATAATATGAATATTGAACTAAATAATTTCATCCAATAATATTCTGATAACTTTTGATTGGGTATTTACCCTTATTATTTTGGTTTATCTCCCCATGTGAACTATTTTGATAATTATAGTGAAATAAATGTTTTATACTCTTTATGGGTCAAAATTGTTTCCATAAATAAAAATTAGCACCCTAAATGGAACATATTTGATAATTTTAACCATATCTTATAAACATATCTAAGAATAACATTTTTAAGAAGGTAATGTAAATTAATAATATATATTTTATTATAAAATAGAAATAATGGTATTGTTTAAACTATTCATTTAATTTGACGTAAAATTCATATGAATGAAAAGAAATTTTTAAATTATCCTTTTTTAAATACCTAATAATTTATATTTATCTTCAATATTCAGGAAACCCAATAATTTAGTCTTATTATATTATTTTTTATATTATTAAAATAAATTATTTTATTTTTTTATTAATTGAAGAAATATTGTTTCATTATTTTGTAAGAATTTAATGTAATATATTCATCACTATATATAATGAATTAAATTACTAGGATATATAATAATTTTTATTTATAATAACACTTTTATAATTGAAAACAGACTTTTTTTATCACTATTTCTAAAATTTAGTTATATTATAAATTGGATAATGAAATGTTTTTACTTTTCTTGGAATACAATTATATAAAGGTAACAATAAATAAAAATATGGCACTATATTTCCATATTTTAAAAAATGCGATGAAAATTTCGGAAATCAGCTCATAAAATAGGATAAATAGAAGTATTAGGCTCATTTTTTAGTTGTTATCATATAATTTGTGACCATTATTACATGATTTACCCTTACCAAAGTGAAAATTATTTACTATGGATAATATTTTTAATGAAAAAAAGTAAAAAATATAAAACTCTCAATTTTGGAAATTCTGATTTGAAATATGAAATCTAATTTCCATGATTATATTTTTATATGTGAGTAAAATTAATTTAAAAATAAAAAATAAACGCCAAAAAATAAGTTTTCAGAAATATGCCTTTTAATTATAAAATTTTTATATAACTAATTCAATGATAAAAAATATTCTGATGAACATAACTAGATTATTCAAATTATAAGATAACTAGTTTTATATTTAATCCACTATTAAAAAGATATGGGACATTTTTAATTCAAAAAAAACCAATTTGTTATAAAAATCAATATTTTTCACAATTCAATATAAAAATAAATATATTCAAGAAAAATCACAATGATTCACTCTATGAAAATATTTACATTCTATGTCAAAATATAATATTATTTATAATAAAATAAACATTTCGAAAAGTGGAAAAAAATAATTATATTATCCACTATGAAAAAGAAATAAATATCATTTATTAAGAAAATGTGTTTTGAAACAAAAAGTGACCACACTATAAATCTGAATATTTATTTCAGAATAATTAATCAATATATTTTTATTCTAGTGTCTTGTGTTTTTGAACCAAATTAAAATCCAATATAATTTTAATTTTTTGGTTTGGTATTTCGTATATTTTGAAAACCGAGCTTCAGAAGAAAAAATATTCTAATTTAGAATGGTTCAACACACTGTTTTTTGAATTGGGTAAAGGATAAATAGGCCCCTCGACTCTCTATTGATTTTTGAGAGAATTGTTCCCAAAAAATAATAGGTTTGAGTAATTTTAATAGGTTTCATTTTTTTTATAAAACCATGGTGCACACAGTAAAAAACTGTGTAACCTATAGTAGGCGGACAAAGGTGGTTCGCACTGGCTGTACATGTTTTCCCAAACGGTACACATATCTGGCATGGGTTGTTCTATTTAGGCAGTATCGTCACACTATTCACTGCATGGTTAGCACATGGTTAGGGTAACCATGCTGGAAAAACCATGCATGGTGGTTTCTTAAGGAGTGGGTGTAGTATAGTTGGTGCATGGTTTGGCTAATATATGCGGTGAAACAGTACAATCCATTTTTTGTTGTAAAATTTAATAAATTCACTTTTTGAGTCATTAAAGTTTATTTATTCTTTGTTTTCTCCCTCCTTCTACACAAATCTCCCTCAATGTACACTGTGGACATCCTCCAACCTTACCATATAAATCTCAATATCTTTTTCAATTGTCATCTTATTTGATAGTCGTAGATACCTATAGATTCCCCTCTGTATGCTGTCTATTCCTTTTTTATCATTATTTTTTAATATACTCTTAACATAGTTATCTAGGGGAAAGATCATTTTCCCTATGTTTTTGGTAAATGTCAGTTTCATCAATTTCTTCCATGCCATACAAAATCATAGCATGATATTGGATTATTATATCATCCTAAGTACGAGGTACGTGGTAATCAAATTTTTCCTTAAATTTCTATTTTTTATTACTAATGTAATTCTTATATTAATTGGAAATTTTTAAGATTATCCTTTTAATTGAATACTTCATATCATATTTATTATTTTACCTGGATACACATATTTTTATTCATGTGTGGAAATTTATAGGATAAGAACCTCACGTATGGACACCCCATGGGTGTTAAAATTTAAAAACCTCCATCATAATAATTTTTTTAAATTCCCCATATACATTTTCAGTGTTTGGATTGGATTAGTAATAGGGATTCTCCCTTATGGATTTTATCAACATAGAAATGGAATGAAAAAATTATCATGTTGAATTTTTTATAATTTTATTTCCATGTATAATATAATTATTATGTTTTTTATTTTGGTGAATTGTATTATGAATCTTAAATGTGATGTTCATTTGGTTAAATTAATTATTAATAAGAAATGTCATGTTTTTTAATAGTACCCCATAGATGGGGTTCACTGTCTTTGAAATTATAAAGTAGTGATTTGTATTCTATATCTTGATTGGATCTACTATTTTGGTTATTACCTATTACTGTTGGTGTTTCTTAACATATGGAATTTTTAGTGAATGGAATTCATGACATCCTTAAATGGTTTATCCATTCGTGATATATATATTTGATGAACCGATATCCATGTAAGGGAATGGATTACTTCTGAAATGGAATTTCCTATATAGAGAATTGCCTCTTTAGACCATAACACCTTATAAGTGTCTCTTTGATTCATGTTAAATGAAATGTCATGTATTGTTTAATTATAAAGAATGTATTAAATGGATTGTCATGTTCATGATGAATTTCCTTCCATAATTTAATTATATGGTTAAATTGTATTGCAATTGAATTAGTTGGTATGTGAATGCCTATTAGTATAGTTAAATTAGCGTGGAATATGTGACTTTTATAAAATGAAATGTCTTCTTCATGATGGATTTATTTACATAAGTGAATTAAATGGTATTAATGAAATGTCCTTATTGTATAAAACTACTTATATGAAATCTATTTTAATGGTTTCAAATTCCACACCGATCATTGCATCCTTAATACATGCTATTATTATAACGTGATGCCTCTGTATACTAGCTCAATGAATGCAGATCATGATCGGTAATGCCTCATTAATCCTATTAAAATAATTATTATTATATTATTACACCTTCACATAGTCAGTGGACTGATTGTAAGGGATCTATTGAGCATGGCATAAAATCACACTCTCTTATATTAGGTATTGAGTTCATGGAGTCTCACGTCAGCGATACTAGTAAGATGTGGCCTGAGGCACCACACTCCCTATTTAGAGCGATTACATGATGCCTCAACCACCATCCAAATTTTCGTTCATAATGCCTCACACTCTATTGGGATGTAGAAAATATATCAGATTTCTTGAGCATATAGGTTCATTTTGACTAGTTATGGACAACTGTGTTATACCTGTTCTAGAAATCAACTATTATTCCATATATATGCCCACATACATATGGATATACTTGGTTTATATATGTGGATGTAATATATAATTATACTATGTCTATATAATTACTATATACACATGGTTAATGTTCATACACTCATTTAAATTCTACTAATGAAGGTAGAGTCAAATAGGTGTTCTATTGAAACCTAATCTAAATGGTATTTACCTATTTATTTATTTAGAACTTATTATTATTATTTAGTTATAATTATTATCCATTATAACCACACAATTATTTGATTTGTATTCACGTATTGGATTCAGTCATAGAAACTGTGGGTGGGAACCTATTGAAATAATTATCTCACAACCTTCTTAGGCTGCCATTTCACTAGAGCACCTGAGTAGATGTTGTGTTCATAGGACCATTATAGATTTCTTATGTTGTTTAGATTTACCTATAGTTAGGAGATTGGGACTATTATGGATCTCAAGATTCAAAATGAGATCACCCATTTTGATTTTATTTAATTTTTTATTTTTATTGTACTGTATATTGATTTTTGTTGTATGCATACTATTTTATTTATGTATCATCATTTGGAAATTCATGCATAGTTGTATATTGGTTTTGTATATTCTTTTATAGTTAGTTTATATTATTCCTCTACTCTTCTATAATCCATTTATTTATTCTTCTATTGTTTTATTTTTATGATTATTTATTTCTACATTTGTGATACTCTAATACAGTGGTATAGTCTGACTATCTCCTCTAATGACCCTCACTGGTAGTCGGAAACCTCTGGCATATAGGGAGATTTTCTTAAGGCCATATGACCCACCAATCTGGCTACTGTCTAAGTGTGCAGTTGGGAAGGGATATAACAATGTGTTATGAATGATGGTTTTTATTTAGTGTTACTATTTTGGGATGGTATATAGGATACATGTAATTTTTTGTCACTTTGTAAATAGTCATGTATCGGACTGATCACCCAACACAATGGAAAATCTACTATAGACTAGGGATATGATTGTTGTTCATGTTGTACAACATTTCAGTTGATTTCGATTTCACCTTTAGTGATTAGTGTAATTTATACTTATTGTTTGTTTATGTAATTTGTTATATTTTACAAATATATAGTTATAGAAATGATGAAGCATTACATGCATCATATTAGGCAGATAGAAATTTTCATGCCATGCATATGTCAGGCCATATAGTTTCATTTGTGGGCTACATTCTGATTTAATTGTGTTCCTTGAGTGTTATAAAATGATTAATATTGTACCTATTTAGGTAATTATTAGTGTGCATGATTATATAACATTATTGGTTGATTTATTTAGCTTTTTAAACTATTTATTATTAATTTATCATTTTTCTTTGTGTTTACTTCTTATAATGACAGTCATGTATTATTTTTTATATCTAAACATCTGTAGGGGCTAAATATATGGGTTTTAATTAAAATAGAACCAATTATTAGTTTTACGGTGTGTGGGAACCTTATAAATTTAATTGGGTAACTCATACACTATAACCATTAAGTGATATATATATATATATATATAGTCTTTTATCAAAATAAAAATCTACTAATGTTGAAATGCTAAAGAAAATTTGTATAATAAATTGGAGCCAAATGCTAAAATGGAATGTTTTTGGGTTAATTATAGATTGTTATATAGATTCCCCCATAACTAAACTATTATTTATACAACCATGATATATTTCAAATTGTATAAATTTTAAAGGTGTTTAATTTTATTATCAAATTTTATTGTTACCTTCTAAAATCCAAAACTAGACCCATGTAGTTCATTTGGGGCATATTTCGTATGAGATAACCCGCTACGGGTGATTGGAAACATTAAAAATTAATAAAAATGTATTTTGATGCATTATAATGAACCATGGTTGGATTATTGGGGCTCTCATTGGTCACCTTATCTTTTATAACCTTAAAATAAATTTACATGATAAATTCCCCGATTATGATGAGATTTTAAGGAATGAATTACATTTAAAAGGGATGTTTGATATGAATTGAATGATATGCCGTATTTTATTGTTCAAAACCCTAAGAATGATTGAATTTTCAATTGAAATTTAATTTAATGAATTGAAAATTTAACCATAGATGGAATCCCAAATTTAACCTACGTGTAAGGGCGATTTATGCTTTTCTTTCAGTTTCTATGGAATAAAAGAATCGATGTTTTTCATAGGTTGTTTTCTAATATCGAAATTGCATAAATTGTATGATTTTTAGCATAGTGACATTTGTTTATGTGACCTAGTCATATAGTTGATGATTATTCATTATTAAGGGGATGAACCATGGTTTGTAGCACCCTTAGATCTTAAATTCCTTTCAAAATGTTGTGATATTTCTGTTGTATGGGGTTGTTAAGGTGTCATTGTCCCTAGTAGGAAACATTTTTTATAAATTACACACATTCTTGGATGGGTGGAAATTGTATACATGAAAATTTTTATGATAATGATCATTGGTTAATTCTTAGTTTTAGTGGGTTAAATATTATTAGGGTATGGTCGGTCCTTTAGTCAGTCTTGTGATCCTATTTATTTTTCCTTAGTGACTCGAGAGGTCATCAGTCAGTTTTATAATTGACTATGATAATGTGAATTTGATAAAAAAAATTAGAGGTCCATCTAATACATGAATTCATAAAACATAAAGCCTATGAATATATTTCAATGTGTTATGTTTTCTCATGTAATATCGAGTTAGTAGGCATCGATATATGTGATAAATGTCCTATTACTAAATGATTTTACAAACATGTGAGTTTTGTAGAATTGATAAGCCTTATGTTGTTGAGTAAATTATTGTGTCATCTACATATTTGTGTGGAATAAGAATTAATTGAATTAATCCATCTTAGTTCTCATGATCACATTCATAGATAATCGGGTTTTTTGACAAATCAGTTAGTTTGGTTTTGGTTTTCATACCAAATTCTTAAAAGTTTTCATTTTATGGTAAATATGTTCCAACATACATATGAACTGAAATTATATTATTTTGATATATTAATATGAAACTATTATGGTGGGGTGTGATGCATTGAATTTGGTGATAATGTGTTGGTACATTCTCAGCATCATGATGTCGATGTGGTTGCCGATGTACACAACCTTTAAGAATTTTTTTTTCAGTGGTTATGATTGAACGATAACATGATTACTCGGGTGGTAATGTATTATTATTTATTAAGGGACATGAATGTGTAGGTGATTCGAATGTTATTTCATGAAGACTACCAGTATTTTTTCAACTAATCATCTTGGTTCTGCTTGGATTCCTCTTAGTTCATTATTGCATAGCAAGGAGAATTTATCCAATCATTATGCCATCATTGATGCACTAAGACAGTGTTATTATTCTTCTATTATAATGTTTTAGTTGATTTTTTATTGTTTTTGGTATCTATCAGTATTGCATGTGGGATTCATGGTTCACATAATGGCATGGTTAGTTTAAAGTGATACATGAGTTTCCTGTAGGAACACTTTATAAGAACTCCTGGACACTAAAATTTTTCCTCTAAAATTACTTCTAAGAGGATATTGTTCTGGGATTAGTCAATTATATAATAAGTATGTAATGATCTTGTAACGAATTTTCACTCATAAAAAAGGAGTGTAGACTACTTTTGGTGTGTTTTGTGGAATCTAGATTGAAAAATACATGGTTACCCTAGACATGCGGTCGAGCTAAAGGTTATGTTAAAGTGGGACGATCCTAATGGGATGGATATAGGTTAATCTTGATTATGATAAGGAATGATTGTTTGAATGGTTAGGTAATTTTTTGATTCAATAACAGCATCAAATACTAGGAAGAGAATTCGGTGACCATGCTCGTGCAAAATGGGAGACGTGATAGAGGAAGGCATTGTGGGTCAATTTTTAATATATCAACTTTCTATGATGAGTATTGTGGGAAGGGGTTTCTAAAGGTCTGTCAACTTTTCTTCCTTCTTTTTGGATGGGTATGGTTATAAGGAACAATTTTTAAAAAAACATTAAGGTTAAAGAGGGTGTTGTTAAAGGATCAGCAGTGTCTTCTAGGAATATTTTGTGTCTAGTTTCAGTTTGGTTGATCAGGTTTCAACCACTTCATTATGGTGAGGTCATTGGTAGTCCCCTGGATGTAAATTTTTACACTCATTAAAATAAATCAAACTAGGATTTTCATAAAAAAATGATTTCTGAAAAGATTTGTAAGGAAATTCCAACATTGAAGGTACCATGATTCATATTGGCCCCTTATAATGTTAAATCCTAATATGGGGCCAAATTTGGAGATATATTTAACAAGAATATGATATAATCTTGCCTCTTGTCAAATGGTCTTGAGATTTGGAATCTTATAGGACCTATGGAATGCTTTTTAAGGAAATGTAAATAGTTGAGGTACTATGGTTCATATTTTCCCCATATAATGTTAAATCTTTAGGTGGGGACCACCTTTGGCACAATTTTTAAATAGATGATAATTTTATCTTGTTTGTTTTCAAATGGTCTTGGGATTTTTAATCATAAGAGACCTATTCATAATTAATTATTTCATGTGAATTTGGAGTTTATAAACACAATTTCACTATTTGAATGATACTTCATGGACCATGTTGTTCAGGTGATGTTTTATTTGTTTCCCTAAGGATTCTCTTGGATGATTAGTTATAAGGTGGGGAGGTTGTATTGTACTGTGTTTGGGAATCAGTAAATATCGAATGAAATTTTATCTTTTGTGTTTGATAGATGGGTGGTTCAAAAAACCGGGCTTCAAAAAAATTATAATAGTTGGAATTATTCAACATATTGATCATAGTATTGGTTATAGAACTGAGGGGTCCCCCCGGGTGTCCTGTTGAGTTTCGGGAGCACTAGGCCCCAGAAATAAAATCTTTGGGTTCTCTGAACATGGTTTACAATCTGTCTAAAATCGTATAGTCCCTAATAGAAAACCGTGAGACCTATAATTTGTGGAAATGGGTAGGAAAATAGGATGTGCACGTTTTATGAAACTATTGGTCTAGCCTGTATGGGTAGTTCCACTTAGGCAGTATCCTCACACTTTTCACTCCACGATTGGATCACTATTAGGGTAACCATGTAGGATAAACTATGTGAGGTGGTTTTTTATGGAATGGGTGTCGCACATTTTTCTCATGGATTGGCAATGCCATGTAGACAAACTGTGTGACCCAATTGTTTACACAAAATAACATAAATTTCTTTAATGACTCTTTAGACATTCATTCTTCTATATTTTATCCCTCCAGTAATGTAAAGCTCTATCATTTTGCCTCATCAGTTACCTTAAAAAAACCTATGTTTCTCAATACCTCTTTCATTTGTCATTTGATTCGAGCATTCTTAGTCCCAATAGATTTCTCTTATTAAGTGTTTATTACTTTTTAAGCATTATTCATTTAATCTCCTCTCGACATAGTTATTGGGGTTCAAGTTCATTTTTCCTATTTTCATGGAAAATGTCTGTTTCGTTGATTTCCTCCACACTAGACCAAATTAGAGCTTGATTTTTGATGAGTAGATCATTTTATGTACGATTTAGGTGCTATATGACATTTTCCATAAATTTAGATTTTTATCATTACTGTCGTTGTTCACTACTAAGGCCTTCATCCAGCATATCCTTTTAATTAAGTTCATCATATTAAATTTATCATTGCACCATGATATAAGTATTTTGATTCTTTTTTAGTAATATAGAGGATATGAAACTCCCTTAGAACAACCCGATTAGTGTTCTATGTCTGGATTTTACTTTATAAAAAAATATTTTAATGACCGAAAGGCCTTATATGTGTTCTTCATGTATTAATAATGGAGTTTCCCATTATAGTATTAGACCCAAATGAAAATTGTGCCTCCTATGTGACATGTTATATTGTATAAAATTGAATTTCCATTAATGGTAGATTAAAAAAATCATTTTATTAATTGAATGTGGGATCATGAATGTGAAATCTATTTGAGTTAAATGAGTTTTTTATAAATGATTTCATGTTTTCATAATAACCCCCCTCAAATGAGGTGCATTGTTTTCAAAATTAAAAAGTGGTCATTTCTCTTTTATATCTTAATTGACCATTTTGCTTTGGTAATTACCTATTCCCTTATGTATTTATTGACATATGGAATGGTTATTGCACAGACATATTAAACTCATTAAATTGATTATCTCTCCTTGAAATAAAATTTTGATGAACCAAGATTCTTCAAAGGGCATAGATTCGTTTCTAATCAAAATTTTCCATACTATCAATTGCCTCCTTATACATTAAAACCTCTTATATGTATCTTTGAATATAGTTAAATGAAATTCCATGTCTTGTTTAATTAAACGGAGTTTATTATATGGGTTTGAATGTTCATGATGGTGTGCCTTCTTTAAATGAAATATATTTTTAAATTGAATTGGAATTTAATTGTTTGGTATGACTATACCTCTTATTATTGTTGAATAATAATTTAATATGGGCTCTTTATTAAATAAAATTGAATGTTAATTATGGATTCATTTTTACTAGTGAATAAAATTGTATGAATGATATGTCCTGATTATATGAAACAGTTTTTGTGAATTCAATAGTGATGGGTGGCAAGGCCTTGACTATAATTTCATGCTTAGTACGTGATACTATTATAAGAAGATGCATTAGTATAATGGATTAATAGATGTATTGAATGAGAGGTAATTCCTTATGGATTAAGTTAACATAATTATAATTACATGATTATGACTTGTATTAGCTAGTGGAATGATGGTACGTTATCTTATGATCATTGGGGAAAATTATGCTCCACTAAATTTTGTGTTTAGTTCATGGAATCTTACGCCACTAATACAAGTAGGACATGGCCTGAGGCACCAAACTCTCTATTTATAGTGATGAAATGATGCCTCACTCACCATTCCTAGTGTAATGCATGACGTCTCAAACTCTATTGGAATATATAGAATATACCATAATGCATGACCATATAGGATTGTTTAGAATGATAAAAAAAGATAGAGTTATTCCCTGTCCAACAAGCATATAATATTCTAAGAATATGGCCACTTACATCTACACATACTTGGTTAATGTACTTGGGTGAAATATGTAATTATAATTTGTATATTTATTACTATATTCAAACTATTATTGCTTGGACACTCACAACAGCTCTATTTAAAAGAAGGTAGAATTGGACTAGTGTCCTATTAGAACCAGATTCGATTGTTTTTTATTAATTTATTTATTCAGCACTGATTATTATTATTTAGTTCTGTTTATTAACCATACTGCATGCACAAAAATTTTATTTATATTCACAAATTGTATTCAGTCATAGAAACTTTAAGTGGGAACCTACTGGAATTATTATCTCATACACTGCCTGAGCCTCCACTTCCCTGGGGTACCCGAGTATACCATAAGTTCACATGAATATTTTTTATTTTCTATATTGTGTATCATATACCAAATGTTAGGATCACAAGACTATGCTAGACCACATGATGCTCGTGGAGATCACCCTTGGGGTTTTTCTTTAAACCTTTATTATTAATATAATTTATATTATTTCATTCTTTATGTCTATTTTTCTATTTTTTTATCATCGCATCGACTAGAATGCAAGGTTGTATATTATTATTGGACATTATTTTATATTGAAGTTATATTATACTTATGCTACTATATATTCCATTTGTTATTCCTTCGACTATTTTTTATTGATTATTATTTCTTATTAACATTATGACACTGTGACAAGATGGTATAGTCTCCATAATATCACCATATTAAAATATAACTAGTAGTTTGTAACTTATAATGTGTTAGGATACACTCTTGAGTCCATGTGACCAAATAGTTTGGCTACCGTCTTCGTGGTTATTCATTCCAAGATGTTACAATTATTGAGTATGTGATATATATATATACATATAAATCATAATTTGGATAAAAATATTCATAAATTCCAATTAGATAGAAAATATATAATAATCATATATAAATAATAATTTTTCATGGTTTTTATGTTTGTTGTTTCATATCTTGTATGTTGTCAAAAATAATGGTATTCTTTTAAAAACAAGGGTTTAACATTCTCCCACTTTCAAAAAAATTTCTTCACAATTTAAACATCAACTCATTAATCAAAGGTTTGGTATTCGATACTAATTTATTATGAAATTCAACATCATAAAAACGGATCCTAATACTTCCTATTGGAAGGAGATAAAAATGATGAATAAAGGCAATCTATAATAAGATATACAAGGTTTAAAACTATGAGAGCATTAGTGAGATGTGAAAATATGGACATGGAGGAAAAAATAATTTCTCAATAATTATAGAGGATGATAGAGGTAATTTATCTCTAGAAAGTTAAATATCATAATACACATGAAAACAAAAAATCCATCAACCAAATTTGTCCGAAAAAGGCCATCGATTCATCCAAAATGAATGTAATAAAATAACATTGTTATTTCAAGAACATTTTACTAGAGTCTAGGAATTTTAATAACATCTACACTTAGAACATAAAAAAATATAAATACATGGAGAGTATAATTTGATCCATTAATTAAATTCCATAAAATCATATTTGTTTCCCAAAATTATGAGTTATAAATATGTATTTTTATACCTGATGCACTAAAATAAACTTCAAATAGATCATATAATCCATAAAAGGATAATAAGATATTCCTTCTGTATTAAAAAAAACAAAAACAAGAATTGTTAGAAAATCGTAAGATAATTCTAAAATGGAATAAAAGGCCATATGAGGTAATAAAACAGTAATCTTAAAAACCCCAAAAGTAACACCCAATGTTCCAAATTGATCATTTGAAAAAATAACAAACATCAAAATAATCCTGACCAGTTTAGAAAACTAAAAATTAGAATTATTTGATTTCAAAATATTTGAATATTAATATAATAGTTTTGTCTAATTAAAATTAGTTAATTGTAAAGTATTATACCCAAAAATATAAATTCCATAATCATATAATATCCAAAATATAGTAGAATTTTATATAAATATTTTTAATCAACATAAAACTGCTTTAAAATCATATATTCTTCCAACATATTTTTCAACCATAATTCCTCAAGATAAATACCGTAATATTTTGTTTATTGACATAATATAATGTTCCTTAAAATTATAGTGATCTTATTATAAAATAAAATAAATCACATAATCACCATAAAACATTTCAATCCCATGGTTATCTGTAATATAAAATGAATGTTAAAAAATTTAAATAACTTATAATTACCTCAATATCATAGATCATATAATCCCTAAATGTTATAAGTACCTTTAAAATTATTCCCATAAAATTTATAGTAATAATTCATAAAATAATACATCATGCTATACATAATGGTAACATATTAATTTACCAAATAAAACATCATCAAAATTATTATTAATTACCTGAAATTCCATCACCTAAAACCTAAAATGGGGTTTTAATGCCTTCTAAATCATGATGAAAGTTAATAATATAAATCCATGATGGTAGAACTCTTAATACAACCTCAAATAAAAGAAAAATAATCTCCAAATTTTCCAATACCCACCTCTGATACTGTCTATAATGATATTTCATTAAACATTAAAAAAACAATTTTTTGTCAATAATTTATTATATTTAATTTGGGGATCTTTATAGGTTTTTATTTTTATATAAATAGTTCATAAATAATTTCTAAAATAATATAAAATACATGTTGGATTCATCCAATTTGTATCCATTTTTTCAAAAAAATAGTACAATTAAAAAGAAACACAATAATTTTTATGGAACATTTTCACAATTTTCATATTGTGCCCATCCATTCCCCTACTCATCCTTAAAAACATATTTAAAAAATCAATTATTTATTAGAATAAAAATATTAGTATGGACATAAAAAGACGGAAATTTTTCATTATAGAGAAAATACAAAATTCCATACACCGTTAACATTTATCACCATATATTTTTATCATATTAACTAATCTATTTAAACATGAAAAACACACTGTTTTTTCTCAAATAAAACTAATAAACTATATATAAATAAAATAAACAATGGTATATAAAGTTTAATTAATTAAATTCATAACATATTTTAGAAATAATTGGATTGATGTTAAATTCATCGAAGAAACATCCGAGATTAACTCCCTCATTCTTTCCTTTGAAGAAAAGGATCATTACCGAATTAATTGGAGATATATAATGGGGTACACCCTTTCTATAATATATATAAGGTTAACTCACCATTTTGATCTATAATAGTTCTAAACCCATTGTATAAGTTTTATTGGGATCAATAATTCATCTTATACAATTATGAAGTACTATATCATGAATTAAATATTTTATGCTTAAAATTTTTATGATAATACCCTTAAATAAAACTTTTTAACAATATGTAAAATATCTTTAGATATCTAAGTACCCTTCATTTTTTAAAACCCCATTATCAATACAAAAATACCTTAACAAAACTATAAGTGTTTTTTATTGAAAAAACATGAATAATTATAATATATCGCAAACATCATGTAATGGTTTTGGTGGTAGTAAAATCAATTGATTCCATATATGTTAAAATAGAACATTACTTTTCTCATTAGAAATGAGAGTTAAATTTATCCATAGATTAATTTTTTAATTTCTTAAAAGAAATTAAATAGCGATATAAAATTATCATTATAATTTATTTATTTCTATTTAATATTCTCATAAAATAATTTTTCTAATATGGACATTAAAGAAATATATTTTTGAATATATATCTTTTAAAGAATAAATATGATGTTTTTAGTTAAACGTTTTTTTACATAAAATAATAAAAAAGATTTATTTTTAAGAACATTCTATTGAAAGAAAAATATGGTCAAAAAATACCTTTAGAAACCTTGGAATCATAAATAATAATTTTTTAAATAATTTTTTAGAATATGGACATTTTAGAATTATAGTTGGAAGAAATGCTTTAAATGATGGGTTGATTTAGAACAAAGTCCATTACCTCAAGTCTAACTCATGATATACATTACTCTTCTTCCTAAATAATAAAATTACATTAATTATTTCATTTACTAAGAAAAGTTCCCATTTTTATAATTCTTTTTATTATATTTTTTACAATGTTATATACAACAAATAAATCAGTTAAGCTCATGATAGATGTTTTTATGATATTTAGCCCATTTTTCGAAAATGAAATCGGTAGTTTCTATATGCTCAAAGTCAACATTATTACACAATATTTATTATAAAAAACCTTAATTATTTATAATTTTTATACAAAAACTATACATTTAAAACCAATCATGAATATGGTTCGAAAATTCTAGTATTTTTCAATCATGGTTATGGAATGTCGTCTGTACGCAATATTAATGTTTCTACTATTTAGTGATAATTATATAAAAAATAAAAATATTATTTTATATTTATATGATGATTATAATATCTTAAATAAAATAACATTTATTTAAATATACTTATAGATATTATCCACATGTTGTTGTGATGAAAAATAAATCACATCACTTCGTGGAAGTGGTCATCCACACATACACACGAACGATGTAGACTTATTTCAATGAATATAAAGATAAAAAATATATCATATATTAATTTTAAAGAATGAAAAATAATTCATGAATAAAATATATATATATTTAATCAATTTTATATCCATTTTGGAGAGGTTGTGATGGAAAATAAATTTTAACTGTTTGCGATGTGGTAGTCTGTCGTACACAAAAATGATGGCGCCATATACCATTTAATGGAAGGAGGGGATAGATATATGTTATTAAATTAACATATATAATATAATTATATGTTAGACACTATTTTTTATATTATCTTTTTTTTGCAGAATATTTTTAAGATGTAAATATACAATAATAATAAAATAGTTGATAAAAAATATACATTTTCTTAAGAAAACCACTTTTTATAAACATCTTTATCATTATAAAGTAGGAATTATTCAAAAAATAAGAAATAGATAACAATTTAAGTGAGGATAGGATGGTATTATTTTTTGGATTTTTCTTAATAAAAAAGTTTCTTCGACTGTGAGGAAAATATTAGAAGAGGTACCCTTTTATAAGAGAGGGGAGGGGCACTCATGGAATTCCTTGTAGAAAAAAATATAAATTAATAATCCTATTAAAATGGAAAAAAAATAATATGACTCAAATATAATATGAGTTTATGTTTCAACAACTCATAATATATAATTTTTATTTGTTTATATTGTAGTTTTACCCTTATCTTTTTGTTTTAAACCTCCATAACCCTTTTGATAATTATAGTGATATCAATGTTTTTTTACATTATTGGTAAAAATAGTCACTAAAAAGATATAATTGATCTATAAATGGAAAAAATATGACATTTTAAACAATATCCATATCATGGGGCCAAATATATGGTCATTAAGAGTTTAAAATCATTTAATCAAATCTCATTTATTATAAAATATCATTAATATCATTTTAGGAACTATTCCTTTAATATAAATTTTAAAACATCAAGATAGAAAAAGAATTCAAATATGACCCATTAAAATTTTAATAACGTGGTATATTTATCAAAAATATTCATGTAACAAAATTTATCATTCAAGTTATATTTCAATTAATATTTTTAGAATCATTTATTTTATTATTTAATTAATTTAAATAATATTGTGTCGGTGTTTCCTAAGATTTTAATATAATTATTAAATCAAAATAAAAAGAAATAAATTAACCTGATAAAAAATAATTTATATTTAAAATAATGTTTATTTAACTGAGTATATTTTCTGTTTATCTGTATGTCCAAAATTTGGAGATAATAAAACAAAGAGAATTTAATTTTTGAATTTTCATTACATACATAATATAAATGTCTAAATCAAATATATATATCATCATGTTTCAATATTTTCATAACATGTACCAATATGATCGAACCAAACTAATCCAATTGGATAAATAAATATTATTGGTTCATTTTTTTATTCTTATTATATAAATTTTAACCTTAATTACCAGATTTACTCTTACTATATTGATAATTATTTAATATGGATATAATTCATAATGGAAAAAAATAAAAAGGACCTGGTTATCAGAGATAATATCATGATTCAAAATATAGAGTATATTTTTCAATATTAAATTTATAAATGCTATATGAATTAATTTAAGATTAAAATAGAAAATGAAGTAAAAAAAACAATTTTTTCCTAAAACTTGACTTTTTACTAGTTAAAATATTTGCTACCAAAATTCAATAATAAGATTTATTATAATAAAACAAACTGGATTATTAATCATATAATGGAGCTAATTGTACTTAAGATCTATATTTATAAAAATTTTACATTTTCCAATTCTTGAAACAAAAATAGTATTTTTTATGAAAATTATTATTTTTCACTATTCCTGGAAATATAATCTTTTTAGAAAAATACAGAAAATTAAATCTAATATAACTTTGTAATTTTTTAAAAACATTGAATCCTTATTTTAGAATAAAATTTTAAAAAGTGGAAATTATTTAATATATTTTCTATTGAAAAGTACCAATAAATTTTTTTTGATGGAATCATATATTGAACCAAAAAATTACTTTACAAAGATATTAAATAATTATTTTATAAGTATTAGTCAATATATTTTTACTGATTTTGATGTTCGTACATAATTTTCTTATTTTTCATAATCTATTTAATATAATATAATTCAATGACTAGGATATTATTTTCAAATTTAAATAATATTTTTTTTTTATTTTTGTTAAGCTTGGTGTTGTGTGTCATATACACAATTGAATATAATGTTCTTAATTCAAAATCATACGGTGTTACAAAAACAATCCAAATGAAAAACACAAATACAAGTCATATGATAGAGACTCAACAACAACTCCAATACCCAAGAGGGTAATTTCTAGATTGGTCCATGAAGTCCACCTAGAAACCTGAAAACTGCTTATATATATGGGATGAAAATAACATGAAAACACTGTTGAATTACAAAAAATTTATCTCATGAACATGTGAAAAGAGAATTATAATTCAATAATGAAAAAAAGTAAAACCAACAAGAACCTAGAGGGGTTAACATTGTAATCCCAAACTCACCACATATATCTAACTATATAATGAATCCTATTACATTAATATATGAGAATCAGATCAATAATGTTTAAGCATCATTTCATCAACACGAATTTACAAAACTCAATCCCCAAAATTTTACACCCATGCACTCAAATCCAATTATTATTAATGAACTTCATATAATAATATTACTCACTAAAATGGTAAACCCCTACTATGGGCCCATGACAACCAATACATCACAACCTCATCATAATAGGAAATCCCTAGGTATGAACCTATGCCACAACAATAACATCCTTAAAATCCCATAAACACAAAAGTTTTCCAGAATAATAATGTATCATGAAAATATATGGAATATACCATGTTCCCCATCCAACCATGTAAGACCCCCCATTAACAACATCATCATCTTATCAATTACTGCATCAAGTGAAATGTAATCGCAAGCCATCGCAACCTATGTGTATAGTCCAAATTCAGTCCATTATAACCCATTCATCACCTCATAGTGAAATTTTGTTTCTAAAAATCAGAACCCATGCACACCAATATCTCTTATAAAAGTTAGAGGGGAGATGTGGAATTAAATCCCCCACCCAAACCAAACTGGTTTTTTTACAACACCCATAACTTGAAACCAATGGATGTTAGTGTAAACACATGCCCTGGGTGGGATGCTTATAGAACTTATAATTAAAATAAAATATATAATAGTTACTCAGAATCCCAACCTATCGGTTTAAACAACCATAATTACCCAACTACCAAAAAATCTATATCACCACTATCGTGGGTCAACATCACAACCACAACTAAGGCATTTCAACACCAAAACTCCACAAACAAGAAACAAAATCCCAAATTAAATTAAATGTTCCACCATTTCAAGAATTATTATCTTTCCACTAAATCAATTTTCAAAGTTATTTTGAGTTCACATTAATTCAACCTGTTAATTTTATCTGTTAATCAATTTATGCTAATTACGAGCATCCGTTTTAGCACCTGATATTTTATTTTTAGAAATTAAATTTCATTAAATGGATTATTGTCAAACTAACATAACCAAACCAAAAAATGGTTTATCCTCCCCAGATGAACTAAAAACACAATATATCATATTCCAAACCATCATCACAACCTAACTATATCATTGTAATAACCAAAAATTACAACCCCTACACATCCACCCATATTACATCCCATGTAAATCTAAAAATTATTCACTTTTCAATATATTATTCCTCAAACATGATCACAAACATCAATAGTTCATGAATAATTTTATCTACACACATAATACAAGATAAAAAATTATCCACATAAATACATATCATCACACTTCAAATTCAATATTTTCAACAATTTCATATTATAGGATTTTACAACAATTTTCTCATAATCCATAGAAAATATGGTGAAAATAAATATTTTTAGAAATATTTGTAAAAAATCTTGACCTCATAAGAAATATCATAAAAATCAAAATAGTGTCCAAAAATTATCATACCTATAAAAAATAATTTTAATACAATTATTTATCTTCTTAAGAAAACCTATAATACATACTAAATGGAGAATAAATTCATGAAACACCCACATATGCACATGAAACAGAAATAATGAGGATATATCGCCTAGTTTTGAGAATCAAAGAGAAGAATGCTCAAAATGAAAGGCTCAAGACATAAATATTCATGAATATTACAGGAAACCCATCCAAAACCCAACTGTAGAATCTCAATTTCCCACCACCCTTTGAACTCATGGTAAAATGGAGAGGTTGACCATAATGAACATTTATATAATATGGAATTATGAGTGGGAAAAATAAGTGGAATGAAGGTACCCTGACTCGAAGGAAATTTGTTCTCTACAAAAAATAGGTTCTAATTCACAAAAGAAATGATAAAGGCCTGCTAAGGGGGTATGTGGTCGACCAATGTTTGAGAAGATGGTATGAAATATGAACCATGAAAAGTATTTCCATCAATTATTAGAGTATGTTTCATAAGAATCCAATACAACTTCGTGACCACCTTCTATTTCATGGTACCCTTGGTCAAAAGGATGTCATAATACAATTTTACTACGTAACTAAATATTAATAATTTAAAAAATGAATTGAACATTATTTGACCATCGCTACAACCTCATATATGGTCTGGTTTAAATCATAGTGGCTCTATTAATACCATCCTGGAACAGAAAATACATCACATCATAAAAGGATTTGAGGTTTTCTTAATAAAATAATTTTACCATAGAATGTTAACAATGATTTCCTTTTGTTACAAAAGTGAACCCTCAAATCACCTTCTCTAGAACCATTCCCACCATATTAATTTTCACTCATATAATTACATAATGTTATACCACCTAAACATCACATGCAACAATGCATAATACAATGATTTTTGTTTCACTATAGTGTATTCCAGTACTACATTGCCTTCTCTATGGATGGCTAAAAACTCAAAATGGAAAAATGGAAACCACTATGTCGTCCACTCTTGTGTGCTAACTGTATGGATGAAAAAAATCAATATTTGTCCTATAGAACACAAACAAACTAACATAAAATAACTCTAAGTACACCTAAAATAAATGAAATAATCATAAAGGTTTCATTCCATTACACACATAAGAATTTGTTTTTAAAATATTTATCAAAATATTACTTTTGTATTATTTAACATAATGAAACCAATTTTTCATAATAACCTATTCCAAAAGTGATTCCTTTATCATTCACCAAATAAAAATAAAATATAATCAATCCTTGAAAAAATCTGATTTTAGAATTTTATATTATTTGGGAATGTTGGAATTTGATCAAATAAGTAATAATCAACAATTTTAAAATGGTACCTATATATACAAATAATTAATGAAGACTAGATGATGTAAATAAACCATAATTAATCAATGTCATTAAAAATAGATAGTTATAAAATAAGATTATAAAAGGATATACAAATTTAAATATTTTATGGAGTAAGTGATAAAGATAATTATTTTTATTATAAAAGATGTTACAAAATGTTTGAGTATGTAGGAATACAAAGTTAAGTATTATTTTTATAAATTTATTTTTCATAGGCATGTTTATTATTATGCACCATGAAATATTTGGTTTGGTTTTATTATTTCCTAATTAATGTATATTACCATCGTAATATAATTTTTGGGGTTTCAATATTTGTATCGTTTCATTTATTTATATGGATTTTAGTTCAAAGATTAAAATGTTTTAAAGGTTTTTATTAACTAATATACCATCATTAATGATTTTTATTGAACATCTTTTTTGTATGTTTGGATGCATAAAAAAATATGATTTAGTGTCCTATAACTTTATCTTACTATATTAGGAGGATTAATTTTTAATTCAATTATTTTTTAATGATAAATTTATTGTTCAAAATAATATATTATTGTTGATACTAATTTCTATCCTCATTAATATCAGTTTTTCCTCATTATCCATATATTTCTATCTCCCCAATTTTATCTATTATATTTTTCAGCCCAATTATGTGTTATCCCAAGTAACCATTATATTTAAAACTTCATCTTTTCAAAAATATAACTAACATATCCTATTTCTTATGTGGGTTATCAATAATATTTATATAATGTTTTGAATATTTTTCCTTTCAGGTTCAGATGTTTTATCTTATAATATATATTTCCTCTATAATCCATTATATATTTTGTAATGGTACAATATTGAATATACTTTATTTAAATTAAATATTTTAAACAATTCAATTCTTCTTTTTAAAAGTATCTTTTTTACATGACCCAAAATATGACTTTTACGAGAATGATAAATATTATTATTTGCAAAAAAATTAATAGTTTCTCCCAATGTATGAGTTTTATTACTTATGAAGCATTCTTTCCACGATTAATTTTTTTTTTAAAATTATTTTAAATCAAGATAATTTATAAAGGATACAGAAATATAATCATATTTTCAAAATTTATTATTATTATATTAAAATTTAATTTTAAATTTTAAAAGGGATTTTAGGGGGGGTGTTTCTTAGGATCACTTGTGATTATTTATTTTTATAACTAATATTTACCCTTACTGAGAATTTGATATCACCGTGTTCTTATGTTTCTATACACTAGGTTTTAAATATTATTGTAACATATGAGAGATCTAGAAGGGAGTCTAGAGTGTTTCTATTATGGAGAAATATTCAATGTTTTTTCTTAATTAGTTTCCTATGTAAGTAGTCCTAAAATACAAAACATTATATCAAATGGATTATATGATTATTTTTGATATTTAAATAATAATTAATATAAAAGATGAAATCTTATAAAATGATCATATTTGGTCACTATATAATATATCACTATAAGGTTTAGTTAATTTATAAAATTAATTTATTTATTTTGTGGGATTAGGATTAGATAAAATTAGTGAAAAAAATGACATAAGTCTAAGGGATATGATTGAGAATTGGATAACAACCTAAATTTTGGTAAATTATAAATTTTTTGGTATTCCTAGAAATTAAATCTCTAATTTGATATTTTAATTTGGACATGGTTGTTTCCCTTATAAAAATAGGGTTAATCATTCTAAAAATAAATTAACTGTCAAAACAATCATTAATTTCGTACATAATGAGCACGCCTAGGACTATACACCCAGATAAAAACTCCCATGAGATATTATTTGGTTAATTTAATTCTAATTAAATGAAATTATAAATTATTTGTTATTTTATTTTATTTTATTAAATAATACAAGAGAACCCAAAATAATTAAACCTAAGTTTAACCAATATTGATTTAGGTTGAAATGATTGCTAATTTTAAGGTTTTGAAGAGTAACACATATCAATGATGGTTTTCTCATTATTCCAAAATGATTTAAATATAAATCATAAATGATTAACCCTTTTGTTTTATAAACGTATATATTTAATACTAACCTTGTTAATAATGGATGTATTGGAAAATAACAAAATTTTCTAATAAGAAACAATGTTAGATATATTAAGTTGGTGAAAATATTTTTGTTATGCTGACCCATCAGTATCTAGTTATGATTAATATCTAATGTATTTATGAAAATTCAAATACACCAATAAGATATAATTTTATTTTTTAGGTGATTATTTGATGGATATTATAACTCAATGATGATTCAATTTATTATATTTAAAAAGGGTTTGAAGAGATAACCAAGGAAAATTCTCAAATAAATTGGAATATTTTAAATTTGTGATAACAAAGGGAATTTAGAAATATGAAATAGAGTAAAAAAGAAAAGATAAGTAAACATGACGTATAAAAATAATGTTCTTTATATGGATCCATTAGTATTTAAATGTTATAGATTTAAAAAATCAGGGAACTATGGAAACTAGTTCACTAATCTAACTGATGATTATAGAAATTGACTCAAAAAACCACCATGAAATGGGAAAAAAGAAAACCCTATATGAATAATACTATTTAAGTTGATAGAGATAATTAAGTGATGTTAGGTATTCTCTCATAATGACTATTGGATTTATTAAATCTTGTATGTTATCACAGACTTTTAACAAATTAATTATAAATAAATGACATTTAGAGGTATCATTATTATATCTCGTTTATATAAATCTCCTTTAAGGTTTATGGGAATATGTTATATCTAAGTATTATTATAATTATTTTTTGTAAATTTTATATCATTACATAAAAACTAAATAAAAAGTCGTGATTGGGAAATCATATTTCAAACCAACATATAATCATTTATCAGAGTAGGGATGACTATGAGGTTTCATTGAAATAATATTCTATTATTTGAGTCATGATACCCACTCATGAGTGTTTTTTATATCATATGATTAGAGAAAAAAATCAAAATTAGGATTTAAATACTCTAAGGGAAAATGATATATTTTTTATGTTTGTTGATATCACACTAAATTTTTTATCATGGGTTTCTTTTATATCTTAAATTCAATTAGTTATTTTCCAGAGTAAGTGACAATTATGTGTGTGAGAAATTATTCATTTATGGGGGTATAATGTGACGACCTGATATTTCACTGCATGTCCCTATAAAAAATACAATACTGAATTACATGTTTCACATGTAACACCATACTAAAAAGAAACTATGATATATAGTACTTATTTAAAACCTAGACTAATGAAAAATATCAACAAAATTAGTAAGATTAAATAAGACTTATAGAAACATTACATATGTATATAGGGAGTTTTATTCAAATTTACATAAATCATTTTCTACTAAAAATTAATTTTTTTTAAATAAAAATAAATATATTATTGTCAATTGATGTTGTTAATAATATATAATAATTAATATTAATGTTATTTTTATTATGGTTTTTTATAAATTTTGATTAATAAGAAATTATTTTTATAATTTGTAATTTCATACAAGGAAAATTTTGAATTATTAATTTGTATTTTATTTAACGGTTAAAAACCTAAATTATCAAACTATAATTTTAAAAAATAAATCATTTCTTATTTAAACATGAAAATTATATATAAGGTAATTATTTTCGGATTTTTTGAAATTAAATAATTTTTAGGTGTGTACTAAGAAATATAGTTTTCGACATAATTGAGAATTTTATGCCTTTTACTATATATGAGAAAGACCTATAATTTTATACAACCTTATTATTAATTTAGTAATTTTTTAATAAGAAAAATTGTACATTAAATATGTTATTATGAACATAGATACCTAAATATGTTATTATACTATATTTATTTCATTTATTTTAACTAAATTTTTTATAGTAAAATTTGGTATTAGAATACTATAAATCCAATTTTTTTTGAAAAGAGATAAGTTAATTTCATGAATGTTAATAAAAATTTTAATAACATGCATAAATAAATTAATATTTAATGTTACTATTTATAAAAACCATTTTTTCTCATTATGAATGTTTTTCCAAAATTAACATTTATAATTTTCAGAAAATTTATTTGATAAGATTATTTTCAAATATGAAATCATCAAGTTCAAATTTTTTATAATTTCTTTTTGTGTTTTTAATAAAAATAATTACCATGTTTTTAGTTTTTTACCATGATAAAAGTACTTATGAATAAAAGTTGAAACAACTAAAAAAACAGAAAATAATTTAATCAATCTATATGGGCTAGTAAATTATTGGAGGATATGTAAATATGCCTACTAACTATATCCACTTCATATTTTAAACTTCTAGAAATATTACCTATAGTGTCCAGATATTTGTAAAAGTAAATACTATGTTTGACACCATAAAATATGCAAAAACATTGATCTTAAATGAACAATAGAATCTTATTATTTAAATATGACAATTATAACATTGCCATTAAATTATAGGGAATGAATAATATTAATGGAATTTTGAAATATATAATTATAATAATCAATTTTAATTTATTAATTAATTAATTTTAAATATTTAGTAGATTTCTAGGAAATTCATTCTATTAAATTTAGTGCAATGTAATTTTATTCTACAAAATTATTTTTTATTCAAAAATGATTTTCAATTATTTTTAGGCTAGGTTTTTATAATTAATTATAGGAAACTTTATGAAATTTATTTTAAAAAATTAATTTAAATTAAACCCAGTGAAGTTATCTTAATAATTTTTTAAATTATTTTCAAAAAAGTATAATTTTTCAATGATTAATGAAAAATAATAGTATTTATTAGAACTTTTATTTTATTTCGAAGTTAAAATAATGATTTGGATTTTTTATAAATTATAATTTGTTCATTTTAATCTATAATAATCCAAATATGGGTTTTTAAATGTTTTTTATATGTTTATTTATTATAAAAAAAATTATATATTAAAATGGATTTTTTTTGAAAAAATTTCTTTTCATTTTGTTTTTTTATTTAATTTTAAATTAAATTCTAAAAATTTTATGTATTTAAATGTGAATAATTTATTTCATATTTCGAATAAATATCTCTATATTTATTAAGTTGGATACTTTTATGTTTCGTCAATATGATTAATAACCTTAATAAATTTTATTATTGTGGTAAATGATAAATCAGGTAAAAGTAATGTAATAAAGGATAAAATAATGTGATAAATAATATAAAATGAATCTTAAACATCCCAAATTCTTATTTTATGATTAAATTTCATCAATGATAATTCATGTTTATAATACAAGTCCTTTTTATCCATTTATTTTTGCCTTTGAAATTTAATATATATATTTGAAATAAAACACAACGATGTTAGAATCATATTTTAATAACAAAAAAGTTTTTAATAAGGGATTATCTAGAAGATGTTTTGAATATAAACATTATTTTTACATAAAAAATATTAATACTAATCATGGTGAATTTTTATTATTTCTATAATTTCAGTAATTACCCTAAATTTCTACTAAATACTGATGTATTGATTATTCATTTAAAAGAAAAATTAAATAAATGATATTAAAAATAATAAAAATAATATTTTTTGTATATATTTTTTTCATATAAAAAATATCTAGAGGATATTTAGAAGTCTAGAATATAATAAAATAATTTTTTCAAAATTTTTAATTTTTTACTTATATTATTAAAAATAAATATATTTAGTAGTATTAAAGTTGACAATAAATGAATTTTATGAGATTAATATATGATTAAATTATTACGAAATCATCAAAATAATTAAAAAATTTATAGTTATTATTATATGGTCTAAAATGTCATTAAACGTTCATTTATGTTTTAATAAAAAAACATATAAATAATAAATTATATCTTTTAATATTGAAAAAGTAGTTTCTGTAGTTAAAAATAAATTAGGTTGACTAAGTGTTAATTAAAATGATAAGGTTGTAAATAACTCCCAAACTTGTCTAAAATATATTGGTTGATTATTTTTAGACCCTATTCAATCCTATATTCTAATACATGCCCATTTTTTCTATTTATATTGAAAATGAATTTATAATAATTAAATCTTTTATAAAATTCCAAAAGTGCCCCTCACCTAAATTTTAAAAGGCCACCTCCCCTCTCATTACATTACAAAACATATATGCCTTCAATATTGACCATAACATAACTTTCTATCTTATAAAATTTCATATCCAAAATATATAGGTGATGTTATTTTCAAAATACTAACCCTAGATCCCATTATAGTGATCCTAATGGAGTCATTTCAAAGAAGAGATAATTGGTATAACCGATCACTTTCTTTTTCTACTCTTTATTAAATCAACTAAATATATGATGTCTATAATAAAATTATAAAATAGTTATCTTCAATATTTTTAAATGCTATTATGATTATTAAAACATAATTATACACCCTCTTTCCTATAAAAAAAAGTGAAAATATCACTCATGTGTACGCACGACTTACCATCACCATGTAGCGATAAAATTGATTTTTTGTCACCATAGTTTGTGGATAAAAATTATTATTTAATTAATTAATATATGTATATAATATATGATATAATAACTATTTTGTAAATATGAATACATATTTACTTATTACTGATTCCATCAACTGAAAATTTAAAACATTGTTCTTGCTAAAATATGGCCTATCATCTCTATGAATGGTGTAATTTTTTTTCTTCATGTAATTTCTATGAATTACTATAAATATGTATACAATTAATATATATTAATTTTATATTATTATTAGTATTCTATAAATGATTATTTCAAAGATCGATGTATAACGACCAAGGTTTCCAAACTGAAACATTCTTAGAAAACGAAGATGGTATCACCCAGAACAGTTATTTTAATAACAAGTTATTAATAAATGGGTTATAAGATGTTATAAAAAAATAAATAATGTTATGATATAATTAAATTTATTTATTAAATTTATAATAAATCCATATTTATTAAAAAGGTGTTTTGAATGTGAATGGTGAAAGGAAATACATTAGGTAAGGGTTTATTTCACAATCTCAATATTATTCAAGACTCAACCCACTAAGGAAAATTTCTCATACACACCCATGTATTCTAAGTAGGTTACAATAATGTTTTTTAATATTATCATATGAATTATTGAATTCATTTTTACCCATATTTGACATTTAAAAAATGGATTTAATGGAATATTCTTATCATTTTCTGAAAAAGGTACATTGTGACTTTTTCAAACAAAATACAGAAGGACTGTTTTTTATAATATATAAATCTTGATCTGTTTTCCCTCTATCCTGATACCTAAATTATTTGAATCATACTATAAAATATTATAATGTTCTATTTAGAGAAAAAATTCCTTGTAAATTTATTGATTTTCAATAAAATGATTTCAATATAGATTTGATATTTTCTTCAAAAATTTGTTCATATAATATTTAAAAATCATTTCCCATATAGGAAAACATTATTCGATGTTACTTATTATTTACTACATATAAGATCCAATTATACCATCTTTATTTATTTTCTATACTATTTATGATTATAATGGTGTGGTTTTTATGAATCACATTTCTTTTCCATATATAGGTTATGAAATGATAAATATTTATGAATACCATTTGTTTTCATAGGTTTTTAAATGATTTATAATTTATGATCCCTTGGAACAGATAAGTGTGGTTTTCATTATTTTATGGGTGGTACCTATATATCACTATAAATAATTGGGAAAATATTTATATCACGTGAGATAGATTGAAATGTAATCGAGAGTGAACCCAATCCAGTAAGATACTGATAGAATGAGGACTGAACTTTATTAAGAATGACAGGGCTAAAACAGGCAGTGGACCTAGTTCAGTATAGAAATTTATTCACTGTTATGATTTTGGAAGTGTGCCTTATAATTTCTTATGCATATATGTATTCAAAAAAATCTATGTCTTATGCCAGTGTTCGAATCTCATATCTCATGTTCTTTGATTTCATTATGATTTATGTATTATAAACTAAAAATATTTATTCCATATTCTATGATTATGATCTTCGATGTGTAGGGTATAATTTCCAGAAGTTCTGTTATTATTCTTAAACCCTTATTCTCATAGTATAATTATGGAATCATAGTTATCACCCATATTTACCCTTATTGAGAATATGAGCTCAAACCTTCTTATATTTCTTTTCCCCAAGATATGAAAAAATTTATTACGTATGATATGTTGAAAATGGTTCTAGTTATCAATGAAATAATATAGATATGGTGAGGATATTTTAAGAACTAGTTTTTTATGAATTCATGTTTCATTAAACATTAGAACATTACAGTTCTGGAGTGTTTTTTATGTTATATTATGAATATTTATTAAAGATGAAGTAATTTATATGTATGGAAAGTATATTATTTTATATGAATAATGAATATTTTCAATCCATTTTTTAAAGGTAATGTGTACTTCAAAAATTACCCTCTAATTCACTAGTAAATGGGGATAAATTAACCCCATCTTGGAACCATTATTCAATATAATTTCATATTTAAACATGATAATTTTCCACTACTAGATGCCTCTCTCATATTCATAATCTTATTGTATCTATTAGATAACCTAAGAACTATATTTTAATCATTTACAAGAGAGATTTTAGATTATCATAATGAGTATTTCATACACTTTTTCATTTTATTCTTAATATTTTAATTTAATAATAATCTATACACACTAATATATTTAAAAGTATATTATTATTTTATTTTAAGGTCATTATATTTATTTAAAAACCATTATCCAATCTCTTCTATCATTTAATAAAAACCAAACAACATTTATCATGTGTATGTGTATATTATCACCTACATGAAATGATGTGGTTTGTTTCCAATAATTAGATATAATTATTGGTGTAAAAGATGTATTTTATGAATTAATATATTTCTTATGTAAATATTATATAATATAAATGATAATTTTTCATATATCATTATTATATACCACTTTTTGAGAAATAAAATCAATAATAATGTGTATGTGCGAACTACCACCTCCAAGAATGAATAATTTCATTCATCATCACTGCCCTTTATGGAATCTTCTAAGAATTATGATAATACTGATAAATTAAATATGTTAGATGCTTAATATTTTAAAAAATTTAAATTTAAATTAAATAAAAAATGATCACTTATTTATTAAATCATTGGAACTCACTCTTATTTGGGTTGATATTACCACCTTTGAAAATGATGCAATAATATTTATTTCATGAGTGATTAAGGGGTATTATATTATTATAAGTTAGGTAAACTAAAAATTATTTATGATATTATAATTTTTCTTAATGATGTTATTTATATTAATTTTCTTTATAATAATATCACATTTCAATCAATAAACTAGTCTAAATGAGTTCTTATCAATTCCCTTATACAAAACACATATATTTAAATTTAAATAAATAATAATTGGGAATTATGAATCATTGAAAATAATTTATTCTAGAATAATGGATTATCTCATAATGAGGGACAATGAACTAATAACTATGAATCAACAACTTTACAATGTCAATTGTGAAAAAACACTTTATGTGTATTTCATAAGACATAATTATCTAAATAAACTATAAATGACTAATATATTAATAATAAATGTTTATAAAATATGTTTTTATATGGTCATAAATTTTAAAATGTTTATTAAGTAAGTTATTAAGATATTTATATTTATTTTAAATTATCTTAGAGAACGTTTCAGTATGTCGGCGTAAAAGGTATGGTTTTCTATATCTCAAATTTAATTTCTTGTGAACCATTTTTCATTGTTCACCATGAAATATGTGATATGGTGTGGTCATTTCCTATAATTTTATATTTTAATATTTATGTAATTCATGGGGTTTGAACATCTATATCATTTTTTTATTTAAATGCATTTGAATTGAAATGATACAATGTTCCAAGGATCTTAGTTAACTTGAATAACATCAATAAATTAGAATCATTCTTCTTGAAAATATCTCTTATAAGTTTTTTTTCTTACACTATAAGATTTAATTTCTTATAACATTATCTTCCATTATAGGTAAAATTTTAATTTAATTAAAATATTTTTACATTATTAATTTCTTCTTCAAGAATTATATCATTATTATGATTAATTCACATATACTTTAATGAGGTTTTCAACTCATTGTCAATATTTTCTATTCCATGTAATGTTATAATTTATACATGGCAACAAAATTATGTTTTATATCATGTGATAGTCACATTTCCATTAAATTATATTCAAAAATAATTATTATTATACCCTTTTTAGGAGTTTCTTAATTAATGAAATTTAATGAATTAGAAATTGTTTCATTTTATATTCATATATTTTATATTACACCCTATATTCCCTAAAAAACACATTATATACATTTAAAGTAACTATTTATAAGAATAATTTTTAAAAATTAAAGTTTTTTTAAAAAAATCCCTTCACCATTTTTAATTTTTTTTATTTGACTAATGACTTATCTTTTATGAGTATAGTAAAACAAATTCAATAAACTCTTATATAGTTTATCTCTTCAAATGAGAATTATTATTTATAGATATTTATTTCAATCTTATAAAATGAATTTTATTTTCATATTAATTAAACTATTTTTAATTTTGACTAACCAAGTAAATATAATTAATTTTTTAAAAGTAAAATATTAGTTTTAAAAAGTAATTAATGATTTTTGAAGGGACTATTAAGGATTGTGCTTCTAAGAATTATTTTTCCATTATTTTTCATGACATCTCAAATTGTTTTTTATGTAATAATTACTTTTCAAAACAATTGGCTAAAACCCTTTTTTCTTTTAATGGTTAATTTACAAAAAATATCAAGACTAAATTATTTAATGTCTATTTAAACATATTTCTATAATTTGAAGCTTTTCAAAATGTGGTATTCGTTATTGTTTTTCAGAATTATTTATATGATAAAAATTTCTCTTCCATTACCCTATTTAACTCCAAATCACTTACTTAGTTATAGATATGTTATATTAATCAACTTTAAGATGACTTTATGAAAAACCTTCTTTTGGAGGTTTAATTCTTTATAACAACTGATCTACTTTTGGTATCATATTATGTGATACAATTTAAATTTCTATAAACCCATTTTCATTCCATAAAGTCTTCAATGTATGATATTGAATTGATTTTTTTGATTGGAAAACATGTTTATGGATGATCATTATGAGATATTTTAGGTTTGATATATCCTTGAGATGGATTGGGTCAATTAAATCCCTCTAATGAATTAGTTAATTTTGATATTTCTTTAGATAATAATGTGTGACTATAATATTTTTTTCAAAAAGGTGTGGGTATAATGAGTTACATCACATTTTAATGTATGGAAATAATGTGTTTTTTCACAATTGAATGGTTATAATGTGTTTTATGAAAAATAATTGAGGCTTGTGATTGTAAATAATTTCTAAGTCTCTTTTATTTTCATACTATGTTGCATTCCTTGTTTATGACTCTATTTTATAATATAATAAAATATTATGTGATATCATGCCTTATACCATGCTCTATGATCTATGGTTTATTGGATATAACATTATTATTTATCTTTATTATATCTATTTTCTCATATTATTCAAAATTATGCTCTTTTATTGCTACTACATATGTTTACCTTTACTGAGCATGTGAGATAACCCCTTGCTTATGTTTCCATACCATTATTTACAATGAATAGTGTAAATTATATGATGTTTAAAAGGTGGTCTAGTTTGGTAAGATTGTATTGAAATATTCACATGTTTTTTAAAATAATATTCTTATGTAACTAGTCAATAGAGACAAAAAATTTATATTCTTTGGGTTATGGTAATATTTGATAGGTTTAATTTTCAACAAATGGGATTAGTGAAAAATAAATATCTGGATATATTATGTTGTTCTATGAAATATCACTAGAGATAAATCTATCATATATGCTTGGTTTATTTTTAGTTTTTACCAATGTCAAAGCTTTATTCATCACATATTCCCCCATTTAAGGGGATTTTTAGAATTTTGGAAATACTATAAATAAAGGAAATTTTATTAACGGAATTTTATGATTTGGAACCTACTAAGACAAAATAGGATGTTCCTAATAACTCCCATTAGTTTTTACCATTTTCATGTGATGCTTGTTATTTTACTACACTAATTATGTGTGTTTAACCAAATAATATTAAAAATTTATTTTATTGGCTTCTATAAGGAGGGTAAGATGTTGAGGTCCATGATGAGTCATATATGCATTATAAATTAACACCATGGCCATGGATGGACATGTGTTTGAGATAATTTAAGAATAATATTAAAATCAATGCCTTACAATTGGTTTCAAAGAGTTATTTTATAATGTACTAGACTTTCATAGGATCCCAATTATCTTCTTTTACAAGGGAAAGTGTTCTAATCATAGTGGTTATCTTTTAGTTATCATTATAATAATTTTTTTTCGATACATTTCCTTAATAGATAGTTGGAATTTATAAATGGTGAGAGTAGTCATTCTTTATAAATTATGGGTTAGGATAGATAATTAATAAAATATAAATTATAAAAAGGGGTTAATGGTGATTACTAACCTAACATGATTGTGGAAGGTATATGGTACTATTATGAATCATTTTATAGGTATGTATACATAAATTTGGTATGTGAATATACCTTTAGGGTTAATAAGTTAAGTTAGACAAATATTTCTCTAATACTGTTATATACTTGGATTTTATATCCCCTTTTAGTTTATAGATAAAAATAGTGATCATTATGATATTGAGTTTAGAGAATTGTAGAAAAGGGATACCATTCCCCTTTGTTTATCTTTTCATATAATTTATTGAGATAACTAAGTCATGATATCATTATATAATTGATCAATAATTCCTATTTATCATATTTCTGATATATAAAGGTTGAGATAAATGAGGGATAATATCCTCAAGGAAATGGGTATCCTTTTTTATCGGTCGAATAATTGATATAAAAGGGTTGGGTTTATAGAGTAATGATATTATTATGAAAATGGTCTATAATCCCATTGGACTGATATTATATTGATCTAGGATTGAGATTAAATATGAATGGTTCATTATTGACATGGACCTCATTTCAAATTTATCAACATATAATTATGATGTGCTCAAGATACCAAAAGGGTGAGATCATTCTAATAAGGATAAATCATTTAATTTTTTATTTATATCGTTATACCATGGTCAGGATTCTATATGGGTGACAATAATATACAATGGGGATACGTCTCCCATTTTCATTAATTTTAATGAGTTTTGGCCAATATTTATTTGTTCTATGATCCTACAGACATAGAAATTCACAGCTCCCCCCCTCAAACTTTTAATATCTGGGTGATATGATCAAATTAATTGTAGCACTACCTGAGGAAGGTATGGTTACTACCTTGGTATATTTTGAAGAAATTGAGGGTATGAAATTTATTATAATTAATTTTTATATTATTATTCACATATAACATGACAATTCAATTATATATTCTAGATCTTTTTTTGGACACTACTAGTGTTGGCCGACTAATTGGTACTCAAAAACTACATGAAAATCACTTTTTATGTAAAAACATCATAATTAATGAAATATTTATGTTAATGGGAGATAATAAAAATGGATTATATCGAGTTATAGTCTATTTTGGGTAATCAGATAGGGTCTTTTGTCCAGCTATGTTGTCACCTCCAAAAGAATGTTTATTTTAAGAAAAAATTATAAATGAACATTACATGTGACATATTTTATATTTTTCTATTACAATTATGAAATTAACATAGATAATTGTGACAAGTAATTCGTTATAAATTTTAATTCTAGTTTTTGAATAACTATATTATATATTTTATGTTATTATACTATGAAAATTATTTATTATTATTTATTATTTATTATTTTTATATCCACTTGTACTAGATATTATAGTCTACCTAATTACTTATATACCCTCACTACAAGTCAAAAACCTATAACATACATAGATACATACCTGAGGTATATGTAAATCTTATTCAGCCATGTTTGGGAGATTTGGGCTAGGGACGTTACATTTGGTTGTGGTGTGAATCTGGTTAGGGGATAGACATGTAGTAATGATATAGTTAGTATTGTGGATAATGTAAAAATATATATATACGAGTATATGTAATGTGATATATGTGTTTTTTTATTTGATTTGTGATAAATTTATGTGATGTTAAAAATGTTATTAGTTATTATTACTATCTTGTTGGTCTTTTAGTGAAGGATTTTTAAACCATATCACACTACCTAGTAAGTGTAAGGCCCTCGCATTAAACACTGCATAGTCTTGAGATATGTTGATAATTTGACTTTAATTAACCTCAATGATCTTTACCATTTTATAGATTTATATAATTAATTCATAACTTATACATAACATCTTTAACATTACAAGTTAACACTTCTACTTTGTATCCATTTTATTCATAAAACAAAAACACTTTAAAATGAAATATGACATCATTTCATATTTTAACAACATAACTTTTCCCAAATCCCATCCTTTACTCTATTCTTCTTTATATCCTATGAAAAATGTTTTCAAAAAGGGATGAGAGTTAAAATCTTAGAAAGTGATACATAAAGAAATAAACTATTAGTCTTGGGATAACATGAAATCCATGAATATTTTATCTTAATGTAATACTTTTCACCTTTAAGAAGTATTAAATATACATTATTGAATATAATATCATTACATTCGTTTTTGTGAACCAAAAGATTACAAACAATCCCATAGAAATCAACATATATCATACAAAGGTAACTTGGGACATAAACATAGTTAAATTGAAAAACTCTATGATCGACTTCCACACATATCAATAAAGAAAATAGCCTTACAGATGACTTCCATACCCAATGCATTAGAGGATATAACGTAACCACCATTCCATGGATTCTCATAGAACCAACCATCATATGGATTATCACATAACCACCCATCATTGTATTATCATGTAACCACCCATCAAATAACTAAGAATAATTATATAATCATAATACATAAAATATTGATAATATATAAACATTTCATTAATAACATGTCATTAGAAGTCACAAGATATAATTTCACGATATTTAAATACTCAATCCATTTAAAAAAATTCAATAACAAAATATGTAAAAATGGTATATGTAATTTTTTTTCTTTTTAAAAACATTATGGCTTGTTAAGGAATCCAAATATCAAATAATGCACTTGGCGGCAGAAAGGTCATTGTAACTGCATACGTTAAAAACATTTTTTTTCGTTTGCTAAGAAAAATCATAGAAAAACGATTCAAATTGAATTAAATTAAAAGTAAAAGTGGTTTATTATACCCCCTTTAAAAGAAGGAGGTGTATATTATCAATGTATACCTCAAGGAAAGTAGATTTAGATGAAGTACCTTAACGTGAGTTGGATTTACCACATATGTTCTTTGTTCTTCTTGAATAATAAACATAAGTTAATTTATAATTTCTTAAGAACAATTTTCAGGTTTATTATAACTTTTATATCACTTATTTCCACTTTATATAAATGGCATAAATATTTAAGTTAATATTGATCGTTTTGTCGATATTCGGTACTTGAGTCGAAAATGATCATTTTGTAATTACAAATTGTCTTTTTGGTCAAACATAAATTATCTCCACAATATAATTAATGATTTAAATAACATATATATCATGTATATATGTATTTATAATAGTCTACAACATTTGGAAGTAATAAATGAAATGCACCATTCATGGATATGATAAGTCATATGTATTCATGAACGTTACTTCCATTTATTTGTCATATTAATGAAATGAAAACTAAATGATACACAAGTATATTATAATTACATGATCGTACCACGATTCACTATTTTATTACACCCTTACACCGCAGTTTTAAACTAGTTTGGTAATGAATATTCCAAATATAATAATAAATTTCACTTCATGTTTTAATAAATCAATTAATTTTAATCAATATTATAATGGGCAATGTTACTTGTTTTTGTTGTTTCAATGTAGGTGGAGGTGATTTGGAGGGCCTTTGATGAAGTGGAAGAAAAATGGGCCAAAATTGCATGGATCCATGGACATTTGTCCACTGTTTTGCATAGTACACAAAATCCGTGCATCCAAATATGCTGATATTTTGTGGTCCTGTTCAAAATTAAATAGGCTACATTTCATATTAAGGAACCCAATGCTGATTCGGTTTCTATGGGGCCCATCCGAACTGATTTGTCCAAGCCACCGAATTTGGACCAAGTCAAATGTGGTGTTCTGTATTGTATCAATATCATGAGATATATTTGCCCAAACGGTGCCAAAATTTTGGTGGAGCCAGTCAAGAGGCAGGGATAAAACGTTTCTATTTTCTCCAAGGAGAGATAAGACTGTCTAAAGGCCGAAATGCATCGTGCAAGTGGATTGATGAAATATGTGTGCCTAAAACCACCTTCCAATTTTCCTATAAAATGGCACCTTGGGATCCCCATTTCTAAGTTCGGCCAAGAGGCAAGGTGCTGCCATTTTGGAGTCCCCAGGGAGTCTTCTCAGCATCCCTAGTAGTTCTGGAGGCTATGGGAAGAGCTACATCAACATCTTCTTCTTCTTCCTCTCCCATGGGTTTCTAAACCCCTTGTGATCACCCGGGGAGGAACCTGATGTACATCCCGAGCATCATGTTTGTAATATTTGAATGATCTTTTAAATTCTAGATTATTTTGTTGTTTTTCATCATCTTCTATTCTTATTGAATTGAGTTATGTACTGTTATGTCATGCTCAACTCATATGATCATGTTTGCGGGTACCCATTCATGTGATGTTTCACACCCCGTTCACCACTTTCTTTCCCCCTTCCAATTGCGGTGTTTGTGTGGTTTATATTGGTCAATTGAACTCACACAAGAACTTTCAAGGCTATGTACATTTATTTCCTGATATCAAAAAGAAATAACATACAAATCTGGACAGCGCATCAAGTTTTTCGTGTGTTGCCTTGTCGAGTTTTGGTTATGAAGTCAAACACAATTCACCCAATCATCGGCGGTGTCCGGTGAATCGTTATGTGTTTTCGACTGAACCCTAGGAGGTATCCTAGTACAAACTCAGTAACTTTCTGGTTCTAGGTGTTACAATCCAGGGATTAAAATATCATAACCCCATCCCTTGAAACGATGAAGGATGAGCATCATGAGAATTCCCCGGGTTGATCACGCTTAATCAATCTTGTTCATTTCTACTTTGTTTTATCGCTTTCATTTTCTATTTTCTTCATTAATCATAAATCCCCCAAGTTTCACAAAACCTAATTAACCTTATACTTTCATAATAATATCCCTCTTTTTAAATTAATGATCTAAGGCTCCGTCCAGAGACGACCTAGGGTTGTTGTATACTGCTGAAATTCTAGTTAAAAATAAACATCTAATTTGACGCGCTCGACAACGCGGTCAAATTTTGCCGTCATTGCTGGGGATCCAAGATCATTTTTTTTCTTTTATTTTTATTGGTTCATTTTACTTCTTGATTAGTACTCCTCAAAATACCCCACCCCCATTTGATTGTTTTTGTTTTGGGTTTTGTCTTTATTTTTTGTTGTTTTTGGTGTGTTCTTTCTCTCTCTCTCTCTCTCTCTCACTATCTCTTCTTCTCAATCTCCCTCTCTAATTTTATAGTATAACATTTTATTCTTCTTTCACCCTTCTTATGTTTTTTTATCCATCTAAAATAAATAAAACACAACAAACAATCAATCAATCAAACTGGACATCATTGTTGCATGACAAGATCTGGTAAAGGAACACTACTTGAATTTGATCCTGAAATTGAAAAGTCACTTCACACACAAATCAAGGAATCTAGAGAAGGTCAATCAAGTAACATTGGGGAACCTCATTTTGAACCTCATGTGGTTCTAAACCAACCCAAAATTGAACCCAATCAAACCCAAGAAAACATGGCTGCAAATAATCGAACATTAAAAGAACTTACTACCCCTGATCTGGAGTACCAACCTGCGTACATCCAATATCCCGAGGATGCAGCCAACTTTGAGCTTAGATCAGGTCTCATCCACCTTCTTCCAAAATTACATCGTCTTCCCGGAGAGGACCCTCACAAACATCTAAAAGAGTTTCACATAGTGTGCTCCACCATGGAACCCCAAAATGTGTCTGAGGAACTCATTAAGTTTAGGGCCTTCCCTTTCTCCCTTGATGGTGTAGCCAAAGATTGGCTATACTATTTGCCTTCCACAATTGGGGGCTGGAATGACCTAAAAAGACTTTTTCTAGAGAAGTTCTTCCCTGCCTCCCGAACTACATCAATTAGGAAAGAAATATATGGAATTAGGAAATCACTAGGAGAGACCCTTCATGAATACTGGGAGAGATTTAAGAGACTTTGATCAAGTTGCCCCCACCACCAGATTAGTGAACAACTATTAATCCAATACATCTATGAGGGACTTATCCCCATGGATCGTGGAATGGTTGATGCTGCAGCTGGTGGTGCCCTAGTTGACAAAACTCCTTCTGCTGCTCGTGACTTAATAGCCAAAATGGCTCAAAATGCACAACAATTTGGTACACAAGCTATTGCACTAACCCGAGGAGTTCATGAGGTAATTCATTCATCCCTATAAAAAAAGGTAGATACTAAACTTGATGAAATGCATATCCTTTTAAGGCAATTAGCTCAAACACAGGGTAACTCACACTCTACTTCTATTCCATTGCATTGTGGTATTTGTTCTGATAACACTCATTTTTCTGACCAGTGCCCACAACATCAAGATTCATCTGAGTCTTATGCAGCTGTGTTCCTAGGGCGTCCATTCCAACAAGTGCCCCCTTCAAGCAAGAACCATTCAGGCCAAATCCAAACCCCGGGTGGCAAGCACAACCACAATACCGATAAGGAGGTAACTCAAGCTACCCAAAGCAGAATTGGTATCAACAAGGCTAAGGTATGAAACCTTCTTATCCTTCAGCTTCGTAAAACAATCATCCTCCTCCTCCTCCCAAATCTGAACCAAGCCTCGAGGACATGGTGAAACAAATGGAAACCCAGAACCTTCAGTTCCAACAGACCACACAATCGGCAATTCAAGACCTACGAACTCAAGTGGGACAATTAGCGAACACCATCGGTGAGCTTTAGATGCAAGATTCTGGACAACTACCACCCCAACCCATTTCCAATCCGAAGGATAAAGGTAATTTTTATGAAATTACACTTCGTAGTGGTAAAAAAGCTTCTCCTTCTTCTGATCCAATGAAATAGGAATGTCCCCCTCTTGAAAACACTCCTTCCCAACCCTCAAAAAATTCATGTAATGAAAAACAAAACAAAAAGTGCAATCAAATTATCATTGATGATTCAAATGAACAATAAATTCCTCTTCCTTTCCCTCAAAGACTCTCTAAATCTAAGAAAAACATTGATAATGATATTGACAATGAAATAATGGATACATTTAAAAAAGTTCAAGTTAATATTCCATTGTTGGATGCAGTCAAGCAAATTCCCCATTATGCCAAATTTTTTAAAGAGCTTTGCACCCATAGAAGGAGGTTGAAGGGGAATGAGAGAGTCAACCTGCGGAGGAATGTATCGGCCTTGATTCAACCAGTAATTCCAACCAAATGCAAGGATCCCAACACATTCACCATACCTTGTACCACAGGGGAGACCTTCTTTTCTGATGCTATGCTATATTTAGGTGCTTCCATTAATGTAATGACTCACTCCGTATATACTTCTCTACAGGTTGGAGAGCTTCAAACAACAGGAATTATCGTGCAACTTGCCAACCGGAGTACAACACATCCAAAAGGAGTGATTGAGGATGTCCTTGTTAGAGTAAAGAATCTCATCATCCCCGCTGATTTATACATTCTTGAGCTGGAAGATACTCGAACCCAAGGACATGCCCCTCTCATACTTTGGTGGCCATTCCTCAAAACAGCAAAAACGATCATCAATGTTCACAATGGTACATTGTCCATGGAATTCAGAGGAGAAAAGGTAAGTTTTAACATCCTTGAGGCAATGAAACACCCCGTTGAAGAGCACTCCACTCTTCCTGTCTATTCTATGGAAGTTCTCTCAAATGATGCACACACACACAATTCTCTCCTCAACCCAAACTCTGATTCTTTTTTGTTTTCTTCACCCTTGGATGATTTGAGTTTTGGTTCTTCATTTGAATGTTGTGTGGGTTTAGAAAAATGTAAATTTTGTGCTTTAATTGATGAGTGTGTTTATTCTGAGGTACCCATGACTATCGATGATTCTGAAAATCTCATTTCAATAGATTCTCTTTCCTTTGAGAATAAACATGAGCAGAGAGATAGTTTCATGGAACTCACTCCCTATAAATCCCCTCCCTCAATCCAGAAACAACCAGTGTTTGAACTTAAACAACTTCCTTATAATTTAAAATATGCATATCTTGAGGGTATTGACCAATTGCCCGTCATTATTGCCTATAACCTCTCTCCACAACCGGAATTGAATCTTCTCAAACTTGTAAGAGAGTGTAAAAAGGCAATAGGATGGACATTGGCTGATATTCCCGGGATTATCCCATCTATTTGTATGCACCATATACTTTTGGATGATGAGCATAAACCCAAAAGGAAATCTCAATGCCGGTTGAATACCACTCTCCTTGAAGTGGTAAAATTGGAAGTCAGTAAATTACTTGATGTAGGGATCATTTATCCTATATCTGATAGTAAATGGGTCAGCCCAGTGCAAATTGTTCCTAAAAAAACAGGAGTAACAGTTGTGTTGAATGAAAGGAATGAATTGGTTCCAACACGTGGGAAAAACAGTTGGCGAGTCTGTATTGACTACCGTCGACTAAATCAAGCCACACAGAAGGACCACATTCCTTTACCTTTCATTGACCAAATGATAGAATGATTGGTTGTTAAGTCTCATTATTGTTTCCTTGATGGCTATTCGGATTATTTCCAAATCCATATAGCCCCTGAGGATCAAGAAAAGACAACATTTACCTGTCTATTTGGCACATTTGCATACAGAAGGATGCCATTGGGTCTATGTAATTCTCCTGGTACTTTTCAGCAATGTATGTTGAGTATTTTTTCTGAGTACCTTGAGAGTTGTATGGAAGTATTTATGGATGATTTCATGGTTTATAGTTCTTCTTTTGATGATTGTTTGGAAAACCTAGGTTCTGTCATCCACCGTTGCATTGAAAAAGATCTTGTTTTGAATTATGAAAAATGTCATTTCATGGTTGAGCAGGGGATAGTTCTTGGGAATATCATTTCAAATAAGGGAATTCTGGTTGATAAATCTAAAAATGAATTAATTTCATCCCTTCCATTTCCAAAATGTGTTCATGAGGTGCGGTCTTTCTTGGGTCATGCTGGTTTTTGCCGACGATTCATTAAAGACTTTAGTAAGATCTCACTTCCCTTATCTCGGTTGTTACAAAAGGTTTCTGAATTTGTTTTTGATAAAAATTGTGAGGATGCATTCAATTCACTAAAAAAGTCTCACATCACCTCCCATAATCCAACCACCTAGGTGGGATCTCCCCTTCGAGCTTATGTGTGATGCCTCTAACTTTGCAGTTGGGGCAGTTTTATCACAAAGGGTTGAAAAGGCTCCTCATGTCATTGCGTATGCCTCACGTACCCTTGACCCTGCCTAGGTAAACTACACAACCACAAAAAAAAGAACTCCTTTCTATTGTGTTTTCCTTGGAAAAATTCCATTCATATATTCTTGGGTCAAAAGTGATTGTGTTTTCTGACCATGCTGCCCTTCGTTCCCTCCTAAAGAAACCTGAAGCCAAGCCCCGCCTCATTCGGTGGATGCTCCTCCTCCAAGAGTTTGACCTTGAGATTAGAGATAACATAGGGGTGGAGAATATTGTATATGACCACATTAGTAGGATTTCCAAACCATTGGACCATCATGTTGACTCACCCCTACCCATTGGAGAATTCTTCCCTCATGAGAACCTTTGTGATGTTGTAGACCTTACCCCCTGGTATGCGGACATTGTGAATTTTCTAGCAACATCTAGGTTCCCCCCTGATTTTAGCACTTCACAATCCTATAGACTTAAGCATGATTCTCGTTGGTACATTTGGGATGACCCATACTTGTGGAGAATCTGTAGTGACCATGTAGTTCGTCAGTGTGTCCCTGACCATGAGTTCACCTCTGTTTTGACCTTCTTCCACACTTTGGCCTGTGGGGGCCACTTCGGCTCTCAACGTACAGCTCAAAAGGTCCTTGACTCAGGATTATATTGGCCAACATTGTATAGAGATGCCCATAGGTTTTGTAAATCATGTACTCGATGTCAATTCACAGGGAATATCTCCAAGAGGAATGAAATGCCCCAACAACCCATGTTATTTTGTGAGATCTTCGATGCATGGGGCATTGAAATCATATGGCCTTTTCCAAATTAATTTGGCTTCGTGTACATCTTATTTTCTGTTGACTATGTATCTAAATGGGTGGAAGAAAAGGCCACCAGGACCAATGACTCTCGAGTGGTTGTTGATTTTGTGAGGTCCCAGATTTTCAGTAGGTTTGGTCTACCAAGATTCATCATTAGTGATCAGGGTTCACATTTTTGCAATGGTAACATGAAAAAATTGCTTCGTAAGTATGGGGTTGTTCATAAAGTCTCCACTTCATATCATCCCCAAACTAACGGACAAGAATAAATTTCAAATCGGCAAGTTAAGAGAATCGTGGAGAAAACTGTACAACCCAATAGGAAAGATTGGAGTTTGCGCTTGGATGATGCACTTTGGGCGTACCGTACTGCTTTTAAAACACTGATCGGAATGTCACCATATAGGATTGTGTTTGGAAAATCTTGTCACCTTCTGGTAGAGGTAGAACACTGTGCATATTGGGTTGTTAAACAATGTAATATGAACCTTTCAGATGCAGGTGAGGAAAGAAAGCTGCAGATTCAAGAGTTGGAAGAAATTCAACGTGATGCATATGAAAACTCCAGAATCTATAAAGAGAAGACAAAGGCTATTCATGATAGCATGATTCAGCAGCGGAAGTTCCATATTGGTTAGAAGGTCCTCATGTACAATTCTAGGCTTATGCTTCACCCAGGTAAGCTTCGTTCTCGATGGCTCGGTCCTTATACTGTTACTAATGTTCACCCTTTTAGTGTAATACAGGTTTTGCATGAGCAGAGTGGACAAAGTCTTACTGTCAATGGGCAGCAACTTAAACACTTTTATGAGGATTTTCTGAATAATCCAGTGGAGGAAATCCACCTTCTCGACGCATCATACCAATAAAACACACCAGGTTTTATCCATCCTTCTCACATTTTCAATTATTTCAGTGAGGACACTTCGCATTCTAGGTGTGGGGGGTGGATACATTACTGGGTTAGTTAGGATTTTTCATCATTTTCTCCTTTTGTTTTCTGTTTCTGGCCTTCTTTATGGTATTTTTATTTTTCCCCATCAACAATTTTGAAATTCCATGATGTGGCGACCATAAGGTGGAGAAAGTAAAAATACCATAATGAAGGGTAAAAAGGGATTGTGTATGAGTTTACCATCAAGGAGTGATTTTTAGTGAATTGGTTTTCTGGAAATGATATAAATGGTTGTATCTATGTGAAACCTCTGAGATGATTGATGCCCTTTGTGTGAGTAGTTTTTTGGAAAAATGTGTCACTAATATCTCCACAATTTTTTGCACCAAATCACAAAGTGTGATTATTTCTCACTTAATATAAGGTAAATATATGTTGGGTTAATATTTTTCAGCTTTAAATGATATTTCCATACGTTCGTTCCTTATCCGATCTGTTTCATTACTGTACCAGATTGACCTATGTGTGTGTACCTAATGTCCGACTGTTGTACGCCCTCAAAAAAATTGTTGTGTCTTAGGCAGGTCAAAAACCACTCTTCCTCAACCTTTGATCATGTTATAACTATTTCAATTAGTGTCGTGAGGAGATCAAACAAGGGTTGAGAGATGAGTGTGAGATTTGTTCCAATTGAAACTTAAAAAATAAATATAATAAATGGGGGGAGTGATGAAATGTGAAACATATGGGGATATCTAGGTCAGAAGCTTATGGTTTGACTTCTGGGAATGCTTAAATGAGTGGGTCTTGAAATATTATTGCAAAGGATGTAGGATAGGTTCGGTGACAAAATCATTTAAGCTGAAAAATGTTAAAATAACATATATTTATTGGATATCAAGTGGAAAGAATAGCATGGAATGGTTTTCACACACACACATGGAGATTTAGTGTCATGGTTTACTTATTAATTCCTTTCTCAATTGGTTATCATGAATCTTTTTGAATTTCACTATGATATGATTTATGAGACATCTTTTTCTATTTTCACTTGGAAGAACTCCTTTGTGTGGTTCGTGCATTGATCACTTTACTTTAAATAAAATTTCCTCAAATGATAAATCTTTAGGATGTTGGAAATATATATATATATATATATATATATATATATGAATCATTGTATTTGGATATGTGACTTTTCCCAGGAGTGAAAATGTTTAGGTGTGGGGGTGTGATCGTACCACGATTCACTGTTTTATTCCACCCTTACACCACAGTTTTAAACTAGTTTTGTAATGAATATTCCAAATATAATAATAATTTTCACATCATGTTTTAATAAATCAATTAATGTTAATAAATATTATAATTGGCAATGTTACTTGTTTTTATTGTTTCAATGTAGGTGGAGGTGATTTGGAGGGCCTTTGATGAAGTGGAAGAAAAATGGGCCAAAATTGCATGGATCCATGGACATATGTCCACTGTTTTGCATAGTACACAACATCCGTGCATCCAAATGGGCTGATATTTTGTGGTCCTGTCCAGACTTTAATAGGCTACATTTCATATTGAGGAACCCAATGCTGATTCGGCTTCTATGGGGACCATCCAAACTGATATGTCCAAGCCACCGAATTTGGACCAAGTCAAATGCGGTGTTCTGTATTTTATCAATATCATGAGCCATAGTTGTCCAAACGGTGCCAACCTTTCAGTGGAGACAGCCAAGCAGCAGGGCTACAACTTTCCTATTTTCTCCAAATCGAGATAAGACTGTATGTAGGCCGCAACGCGTCGTGCAAGTGGATTGATGAAATCTGTGTGCCTAAAACCACCATCCAATTTTCCTATAAAATGGCACCTTGGGCTCCCCATTTGTAAGTTCGGCCAGGAGGCAAGGTTCTGCCATTTTGGAGTCCCCAAGGAGTCTTCTCAGCATCCCTAGTAGTTCTGGAGGCTATGGGAAGTGCTACTTCAACATATTCTTCTTCTTCTTCTCCCATGGGTTTCTAAACCCCTTGTGATCACCCGGGGAGGAACGTGATGTACATCCTGAGCTTCATGTTTGTAATATTTGAATGATATTTTAAATTCAAGATTTTTGTGTTGTTTTTCATCATCTTATATTCTTATTTTATTGATTTATGTACTGGTATGTCATGCTCAACTCATATGATCATGTTTGGGGGTACCCATTAATGTGATGTTTCACACCCCGTTCACCACTTTCTTTCCCCCTTTCAATTATGGTGTTTGTATGGTTTATATTGGTCAATTGAAATCACACAAGAACTTTCAAGGCTATGTATATTTATGTCATGGTATCACAAAGAAATAACATACAAATATGGACAGCGTATCGAGTTTTTCATGTGTTGCCATGGTGATTTTTGGTTATGAAGTCAAACACAATTCACCCAATCATCGGCAGTGTCCGGTGAATTGTTATGTGTTTTCGACTGAACCCTAGGAGGTATCCTAGTACAAAATCAGTAACATTCTGGTTCTAGGTGTTACAAAACAGGGATTAAAATATCATAACCCCATCCCTTGAAGCGATGAAGGATGATCATCATGAGAATTCCCCGGGTTGATCACACTTAATCAATCTTGTTCATTTCTACTTTGTTTTATCGCTTTCATTTTCTATTTTCATCATTAATCATAAAACCTCAAAGTTTCACAAAACCTAATTCACCTTCTACTTTTATAATTAGATCCCTCTTTTTAAATTAATGATCTAAGGCTCTGTCGAGAGACGACCTAGGGTTGCTGCTATATTGCAGAAATTCTAGTTAAAAATAAACATCTAATTTGACGCGCTCGACAACGCGATCATTACAGTATAATATAATATTATATATATGTTACATATCTTCATTAAAACCATCCTTTATATGTTCTATGTATGGTATGAATGAGCCATATCACTTTGAGTGGGCAGTAGTCCTCATTTTCTCAAATGAAATTATCGTATTTACACAACAAGAAAATCCGAAAGATATGTTGGTAAATATAAATTAAATTATCATAGAAAAAATATAAATATAATATATATAACATATAAATATTGTTCCAATATAATGTCCACTATGATATGTGGTAGGGGAAAATCGAACAATCATTGTTTTTTCAGGCAGTAGTTCGTCGTACATAAAAATAGTATGTTCATATCGAGTATATGGATGTGTGTATAAGTGTTGTTACAATACTTATAATAACAAAATTCTAGTACATTGATGATACTAGTGTTCATATATAATCAAAGAATAAGAATAGAATTGAGAGTGTAGATGGAAAATAAATAAACAAACTTGATAGAAGAGGTCACCTCTAAATCGAGTAACTTCTATGGATTTGAGCCTAAAGACATTCTTAAATTTCCATACTCCCAATGTATGGATTCTAAGAGGTAGAGAGGGTTTTTGTGGGATTTTTTTGGGAAGAAGAAATATTATTCATGTGGATTGAGAGGTGTGATTAATTTGGTAGAGGTGATCTCATTTTATAAGAGGGAGGAGGGGAACTTTAAGAAGGAACTGAAATATTATTTTATTATAAAATGATTTTCGATTTAAAATGATCAAATGTAATTTATTTCAACTATACAATGATTTTGGGTCAAAAACCTCTCAAACCATATGTTTTAGACAAGTTTATATCCCAAATTTAACTTTATCTTTTATCATTAACCCTTAGATATCTAATTTGACCAATACTATGTCTTCTTGTATATTCTTACAATATGGTTAATATAGTGACTATAAAATAAAAATCAACCCTAAAGTGGTTAATTAATGAAATTTAAAATATTATATAAGTCACTATACCAAATAATAGATTTTTAGTACAATTATATTAGTTAATAAAATTATATTTATTTTAAAAACAAATTTATGTCAATTTTCATACTATTCATTTCATGACTTTTTTACAATCCAAAAAATGAGATTATTTCAAAAAAAAACATCATTAATTCAAAGATAACAATTCATAAACCTCCCCAAAATTAGTTTATGGGAAAAAAATTAAATAAAATTGTTTTAATATTTATAATATTGTTTACTTGAATCATTTGTTAATAAGGTAACCACTACAACATTATTGCGTTATAAATAAATTTATATATTTTATGTATAAAAATTTTAAATAAAAAAACTCATATAGAATAAATTTTATATATTTATAATGAATATTTATAGTCTAAAAGATAACTTACATAACCCCATATAAATTTTTTTATACTATAAGATACATGTTTATGTTACATTTTTATTGACTTTAAATTAATTCTTATAAAATTTCATTTTCGCAACGAAGTGTCTCCATGGGCTCCCAAAATCATCCCAATGATTCCAATGGATGGAAATATGTCATACAATAGAATTAGAACTTTTTAAGATAGTTTCATATTATTATAATATTATATTTACCCTTATTTTCTAGATTTACCCTTTAACCATGGTAAATAAAATAATTACTGGAGTTACTATTCATAATGTCTAAAAATAAAAGGTACCTATTTACACAATTTGGACCTCATTATTCCAAATATTGAATCCATTTTTTCAAATTCAAAACACAAAAGTTTCAGTAATTAATTTAAAATTAATTCCCGTTGTCAATCCAAAAAGCTGGTTTTCAAAAAAGAATAACTATCAACAATTTGACATGTGTTTACGTCCATTTTAAAAGTGAAATTACTCAATTACCATATTTGGATTAAATTATAAAAACATAATCTAATTACACATCAAAACCAATCAAAATAATAATATAACTATATAAATAAAGTATATAAAAAGTTGTTTTGAATTAAAATACATTATTTATCCCTATTCATAAAAATTTGGATTTTATCATAAAAAATACCAAAATTTCATCCGAAGTAAATCTCAATGTTTTGCTTCAAAATAAGAAAATTATTTTTTCAAATTGAAAAAAAAATGTTACAAAAACTATATTTAAAAAGGTTCCTCCATTAAAATTCCGTAAACCATCCTTTTGAAAATTATTAGAGTATATCATGCTTAAAATTGGATTCATTCTGATTTTAAGCCACTTAAATTTACTGGATAAATGTAAAACATTTAATAATATTATATAATCATATTGTAGTTAATTCTATTCATTACAAACAATAAAATGGCTGTGAGTTAACTACCATTTAAAATAATTATATAATTATATTATTTTTTAGTATAACTCAAAGTTGTGTGAAATGTAATATTTCAAAGAAACCCATTGTTGCATGTTGAGTACATTATCAGACAAAATGTCCTCTTTAACATAAAAATAATATTTTATTTGTAATTAATTATATATATAAAAAGTTATTATTCTATAAATACCTTGGATGATATATCATTTCCCCTTTTGGAAATTGCGTCCCCACAATTTTATTAACAATCAAATAAGTGAGGGCATTTCTCCCTCACAAAATTTTTAGATTTCCACATTTCCTTGTCAACCATATAGTTTTTTCACAAAACCTTTACCTGATGAATCACTTTATTCCACACTATTTCTCTATACAGTCAAGAATATGTACTGATTGTTCCCCATAAGAAATATTTTCTTCCACCTAAACGACCTCTGGATCCAAAAATTGAGATGGATCTGGCATATACTTTCTCAAAATTGAAACATAAAAAACATTATGTACATAGGATAAACATAGAGGTAAAGCCACCCTGTAAGAAACTGGTCTAACTTTCTCTTGGATTTCATAGCATCAAATGCACCTTGGACTTAGCTTTTTGTTTTACCAAAACAAATCAAACTTTTCCATAGAGAAACATTAAGAAAGACATGATCTCCAGCCTCAAAAAAATATCCTTCCTCCAAATATCCTCATAACTTTTCTTCCTGCTATTTGGCATCTTCACGTGCTTATGAATCAACTGAACTTTTTCTACTATATCTTCTACAAATTTTTTTCCCATAAAATTCCATTCATATAATTCATCCAAAAAAGCTAGATTTTTACATCTCTTTCTATATAATGCTTCAAATGGTTTCATATATATACTATAATTAAAATCATAATTGTAAGAAGACTAAACCAAAGAAAAATGTTGGTACCAACATAGGTATTAATCCATTGAAAATGAACGTGTAATATCTTCTAAGGTCTTAATTGTTCTTTTTGACTTCCCCTCTAATTGAGGATTAAAATCCGTACAAAAATTTAATTCAGTACCCAATGACATGTGTAGGCTTTTACAAAATTTAGAAGTGAACCTGGTATCATGATAAGACACAATAGAAAGGGGAACTCTATGTAACCTGGAAATCTTTTTATTAAACAATCGTGAAAGTTAATCTAGAGACAAAGTATCTAGAATAGGAATACAATGACCAGATTTATTCAGTCGATCAAAAATAACCCAGATTGCATTGTTACCTTGGGAAGTATTTGGTAATCCCCCCTACAAAATACATGGACACATTTTACCATTTCCACTCTAGCAATGGAAAACGATGAAGCATTCCTTTTTTTAACGGTTGCCCGCTTTAACATACTTACAAATCAAACACTTCAAAGTAAATTCAGAAATATATCTTTTTATTCCATATCACTAGAAATACTCCCAAATATCTTTGTATATCATAGTACAGCTAGGATGAACTATAAATGGAGAACTATGAGCTTCACATAAAAATTATTTCTTTAACTTTGAATCACAAGGCACACATAATATCTTTCCAAACCTCAAAACACAATATTTATCAATGTTAAATTCAGATGACATACCCTTCTGACCAATTCTACCTTTTTCTGCAACTCACTGTCTCCAATATGTGCTTGATTAATTTTGTCTGATAGGGACGATTTACCTACCACCTAAAACAAAACGAAGAAATTCCCTACACCAATAACTTCCAATCCAAAATTCATCAAATCAAGAACCAAAGGATTTTGTTCCAAATATTTCATTGGTAATGTAGCATTACTCTTTCAACTCAAATAGTCATCCACTAAGTTTTCCATTTCGGTATAGTAATGTATTGTGCAATCATAATCATTGATTAATTCTATCCACCTCCACTATCTCATGTTTAATTTCTTTTGAGTGAATATATACTTCAAACATTAGATATCTGTATATATTTCACATTTTCCACCAAAAAAATGATCCCTCCAAATTTTTAATGAAAAAACAAATATGGGTACTTCCAAATCATTTGTTGGGTAATTTAACTCATGAGGTTTCCTTATTTTTGAAACATAATGAATTACCAGATCAGTCTATATAAAGACAAATCCAAATACTTTCAACGAAGCATCACTATAGATAAATAATTCATCATTTCTGGATGGCAAGGCAAAAACTAGAGCATTTACAATCTTATTTTATATTCCTAAAAACATTCATCACATTATTTTCTCCAAATAAACATCAATCCCTTACATTTTTTCTTATTTAAGGGGATAGATAACTGAAAAATGTTTTCAACAAACCTTCCGTAATAACCTGTTAAACCAAATAAAACTATGAATCTTTGTGACAATGGTAGGTATTGGCCACTCTTAGACCACTTTTGTTTTTGAAAGGTCAACAATTATGCTATCTAAAGAAACAATATGACCATGAAAGAAAATTGCAAACCAAATTCACTCTTACAAAACATTCCATAATGTTTATTTTATTTTAATGGTTTGAAAAAAATCTTTTAGTGACTTTGATGTTCTTCTCTAGTTTTAGAAAATTCTAAGATATCATCTATAAGAACAACCACAAAATAATCCATAAACTGATGAAATACTATGTTTCTAACTTATAAGCACATCAGGAAAGTTTCTCATTGATTTTGAACTCATTAGAAGCTAAAAACCTTCGATATATCAACTTCAGTCTGGAGTAAAATCAATTTATCTTACTGTAAATATCCCAAATAACATTTGGGATGTACCTTGACAAACAGGTGAAATTTTCTTCATATGCAGCCACCAAATCATCCTCTTTTTTTTTTCTAAATTCCAAGAATTTATTTTCCATCCTTTGTCCAACATCCTTTGGAAAATACTTCCCAAGGAATATTATCTTAAATTCATCCAATTCCGTTGCGTCAATCTCTTTACTTATTCTATTATTTTTAAATATTTACCAACACTGATCTGAGTCACCTTAAAAACGATTGATGAAAGAACAACATTTTGATTATCCGAACAACCCATAATATCAAAAATCTTTTACAATGATTTAATACACCCACCATCTTGAAAAGGTTCAGAAGATCCTCTGAATGATGGGGGACTTTGCCTCGTGAAATTCTTTACGATTGACATATGCCTCTGCGGTTGGCCTAGTTGATCTCGTTCATGGACACCAACGCCATTTTACACCTGAGTCGACTAATCCATTACTACAATAAGATGTTCATTTTCAATTCCAACCATGTCTGGATGTTGATTTGGAATGTTATTTCCCTCTGTATTCCCTCCTATCATAGCTTCCCAGTTCCCTCTGAGAAAAACCATTCCGAAAAAAAATTCTTACATGAAGAAACATGGTAATCTGAAAATTCTATATCATTAAAAAATTTCCATAATTAAAAATATTTTATTGATATTCTATTAAAAATATCATCAATACAAAAGTTATCTAATATGACCTCTCATACTAATTATAAGGCCCTAGACTTAAGCATTACTTAATATCGAGATAAGTAGATAATTTGAATTTAATTTACATTGATGATCTTTTTATGTTAAAATATTTAGATAAGTGGGGAATAACTTATACATAACATCTTTAATAGTACAAGTAGAAAATTCTACTCAATATCCATGTTGTTCATAAACCCAAAATTCTTTAAAAATAAATATGACATCGTTTTATATTTTAATAGCATAACTTTTCCTTGATCCCATTCTAAATTATATTCTAATTTATGTCTTGGGAATAACATTTCAAAAATGGGATGATCATAAAAACATTATTAAGGGATATATAATATATATAAAAAGTCAGTCTTGTGATAACAAGAAAACCAAGAATAATTTATCATAAAGAAAGACTTTTCACCTTTAAGAAGTAGTAAATATACTTTTCGGGATATAATCTCATTACATAACCTTTATGTAACCAAAACATTACCACAAGTCCATATAAAGAAATAAGATATAAAGGTAACTTGGGAAATAAACAAAATTTAATGTAATAACTATATGGTTGAATTCCACACAAATCACTAAATGGAATAGAGATAGAACTCACTTTCATACCCAATGTATTAGAGGATGTAACATAACCACCAATCCATGGTTTATTATAGAACCACCAATAATTTGATTTATCACATAACCACCCATCAATGATTTATAATGTAACTACCCAGTAATTGTTCAAGTACCATTATATAATCCAAACACATAAAATATTGATAATATATCAACATTTCACTAATAACATTTCATTTTCAATCATAAGAAATCATTTCATTATATTTAAATACTCAGTCCATTTAAAAAACCATTTTCAATACAAATATATGTAAAATTGGTTAATTGTATTTATTTTCTTTTTAAAAACATTACATCTTGTTAAGGAATCCAAATATAAAATAATGCTCGCTGTGGTAGAATGGTCGTTGTCACCACATACATTAAAAACATTCCTTTTGTCGTTTAGCGAAAATATTTGTATAAAAAATATTCCCTTTGAATTAAATTAAAATTCAAAGGGGTTTATTATGCACTGTCCAAAAGAAAGAGGTGTATATTATCAAAGTATGCCTCAATGAAAGGAGTCTGAGATGAAGTCCCTTACCTTGAGTCCGATTCGTCGCATATGTTCCTTGTTCTTCCTGAATAATAAAATTAAGTTAATTTATACATTCATACGAACTTTTTTCTTGTTTTTTATTCTTCTTATATCACTTATTACTATGTCATAAAAATTACATAATTATTTAAGTTAATATCGGTCGTATTGTCAATATTCGGTACTTGAGTCAAAAATAATCTTGTTATATTACAAATTGTCTATGTGGACAAAAGTAAATTATCTCCAGAATAGTATTCATGATTTAAATATAATATATATCTAGTATATATTTATTGATAATAGTCCATAACATTTGGAGATAATAAATGTAATGCACCGTTCATGGAGATGGAAATCCGTACGTACGCACGAATGCTACATTCATTTATTTGTCATATTAATGAAATGAAAAATAAATGATATGTATCTATATTATAATTCTAGTATAATATCTTATGATATATTATTTACATACATTCATTAATTCCATCCTTTATACATTCCAAGTATTTCATGAATGAGTCATATAACATTGAGGGGGTGGTAGTCCACACTTCCTCAAATAAAATTATCATATTTACACATAACGAATATCATAAAGGTATGTCTATAACTGAAAAATATAGTACAACAGAGAAAATATAAATATATTATATATCATATATAAATTCAGTTCTATCAAAATGGCCACTATGAGTGGTGGTAGGGGAAAATCGAACAATCATCGTTTCGTGAGGCAGTAGTTCACCGTACACAGAAACATTTCATACGTATCCATTAAATGGAGTTATGTGTAAGTGTATTTAGAATAATTAACATAAAAAAATACTAGTACAATGAGGATATTGGTTTTGTTATATATTCAAAGAATAAGAACAGAATAGGGAGTAGAGAAGAAAAATAATAGAATATAACATGAGAGAAGACGTTACCTATAAATGAGGCAATTTCTATTGATTTAAGCCTAGAATATTTCTTGAATTGCCTTCATCCCAAGGTAAGGATTCTAAGAGGAAGATTGTGATATTAGGAGATTTTTTGGGTAGTGGTTGGATGATCAAATGGGATTTATAGGTGTTATTAAAGGGGTATAGTTGTTGCCCTTTTATAATAGGGAGGAGGGGCTCATTAGAAAGGCTTTGAAATATTATTTAAATATAAAATTATTTTCAGTTTCAAATGGTCTCAACGTAATTTATCTCAAAGATAAGATGTTATTGGGCAGAAAATATCTCAACCAATATGTTTTAGACAAGTCTAGGTCACAATGTTAATCTTATCTTTTAGCATTAACTGTTAGTTAACTAATTTGATTCTTACAGTGACTTCTTATATGAAATTACTATAAGGTTAATATAGTTACTATAGAAACACAAGTGGTTTATTAGTGAAATTTTCACAACCCATCCCTCGGGGCCCGTGACGTGACTACCCCAAGCCTGCCTTCTGTAAGCCAGAGGTTGGCGACTAGCACCAAAAGGGTTATTCCCTAAAACAGAAAGGTATTGACTTTAAAACTGTACAAAAACACAGTCTGAGAACACAACAAGAAGCAATTGTGATGTAAACTGATGTAGAAAAAAGAGTTCTAAAAGTAAATGGGGTAGGAATACAATCCCAACTGAATGTATGAGTAAAACTGAGAAGTACAAATACCACTGAAAGGAAAAATACAACTGAAAAAGGGAAACCAAATAAGGAGTCGTCCTCTAGGGGTCCTACCTGAATGGTAGGTACAGATCACCTCCCCAGCAATCTTCATCTACCTATCTCATATGCGTGCCACCTGGTCCGGGCTCCCTCAAACCTCAACCCAGTTGCTTATTGTCTGCACAAGACAGAACAATTTTTGGGAAAATCACGTGAATGGGTGAGTATAAAAATACCCAGTAGGGACCCTGCGTCCCTCGAAGGACTCTCAGCATTCCCCAAGGGAAAACACAAAGCATTATCTCAATCACAAACGACAAAACACTAGAAACAGCTCAATTAGAGTCTCAAATCAAAATGAGTCTCATCTCAAAAAGTGTCTCAGCTCAAAAAGAGTATCAGATCAAAATGGGTATAAAAATCAGAGAAATAGGATTATGATGATGACTCACACTAGATTGATATAAATGATGATATCCAGCCACGGTATTCTCTAGGGGTAGTAACAAGTATCATTCCCCATGATAACGTCAAACACCTCAGATGTTGGAGAACTCATCCTCTAACGAGTATAGTGGGCCTGCCACGTCACACAGTGGTGCTTGCCACTAACCTTGGACAACTTTTGTAATCCGCCTGTCGAGTACCATGGGTATTCTTCATCACACAGAGGTGCTCCCTGCTGTGATTCTGCTGCATCACACAAAGGCACTCCCCCTCATGTCTTGCTGAGAAACTCCTCCTTTCTAGTATTGTGGGTCTCCCACATCACACTGAGGCACTCCCCACCATGGGTTGTCCGCGTCACACTAAGGCACTCCCCATTGGGCCTGTCGAGTCACTCTGAGTCGAAATGGTCAGCAGTCGTCAAGTCTCAGCAAGGCGTAGCGTTTTGTACATAGCGTGTTTTGGAGAACCGCTCCCCAAGCCATCAGTTGTATTTTAACCAGCATGATGTCTTACAAATAATGTAACCTGATGATCTATCATGTCCCAAGGGGTCCAACACAACAAATGGCACGTCAATCGGATGCTCGGTCTGTGCATTATTGGCATTTCAGTACTGAGGGCCCGATTAGATTCGGGTGTGATCCAAACCGATTATACTCCATGTTTCTCCAAACTTTCCATGGAATAATTCAAAAGGAACATCTATCTACAAACATACTAACTCCATTGACAGCCCATCAAACAGAAAACTGGTTTTGGAGTTAGGTTCTGTTTTTTGTAACTGTTCGGTGTTGGGTACGGATCCGGTCCGCCTCGATCAAACCGGCCCGGCCCAGTTCGTTAAGGGCCGACCGGATTGACCTAGGTCGAACCGTCCTGACTCGGGTACAACCCGTCCTAGGTCAACCCAGCGCACTGGAACCAGCCTGACCCTGCTGGGCTGCAGGTCCGGTCGTTGGGCTGTGGTTCTGCCCACAGAGCGGCGAGTCAGTCCACTGGGCCGACCGAGCAGTGCCACCCGCTTGGCGGTGGACGCCACCAGGGACACCTAGACACGCCACATCTGGGTAGGTCTGATGTGGATCAGAGCCATGTCACTGGGTCAGTATATGGGGGTTGACCCAACACGGTGCCATGTGGCGTCGTAGCTCCTCGATGCATCTACCGATGGGCCGCACCTTTTCTGCCGGGCACACCGATGGCGGGCACTCAGTCCGCTGGCCGCCTTTTGAACTAGTGGCCCCCCTAATCCTAACACGGTCATCGCTGGCCATGACCTTTTTTTGTGCGGGCGTGCCATTTGGTGTGCTCCCCACCTATTCTCTTCTGGTTCTGTCATGGTGGGCCGACATGCCGGACGTCCTCTCTATCGGCGCGCAATAGCGCGCCGCACCATCACCCTTGGCCGGCCGGTGTGCTAGATGACTTCCTCTAGTCATCGTAGATGATGAGCCGTGGCCTCCTTTGTTCATCAGCGACACACGATGGAATGCCACACCTCATCTGCGACCGATCGGTGCCCGACGCTCCGATGACCACAGCGACTTTGTGCCGCAACCTCTTCTTGTGGCGTGTGTCGACGCGCTATCCCCAACCTAGCAGGTCGCTATCACCACAAATTCGGTGATTGATGGAGATGAAAAATTTAAAAAATTAGCTGAGGGTTCCTGGTGTGTTTTTTAGGCTCGTGCCCTCCACGTTAGCTCAAAAACACGAGGGGAGTTGAGGGTTTAATATTCAATTGAATTAAACAACAATTCAAACCCTACAAAGATACCCTGCAACAACCTCCCGCAAAAATGAACGAATCACGGATCAACCCATTAGTTGGTTGTTATGCATTATTTTTATCATTCAAGAACAGGAAATAGGAAAACATTTAAAAATCATAAATGAATAAACCCCTACCTCATAACCATTTGGAGAGTATCCACAACTTGAATGTGGGTTGGCGTTCTTCGCCCCGGAACAGGTTCCCAATGATTACACTCGTATGTCATCCTTTGTTTCGTGGTTTAGTGTCTTCTTTAACCTCTTACTGGGTTCATCTCCGTCCTCTCAGGGTCCGATATCATGGTTTTCCTTCAGCACTTCGTTTCATCGTGAAGCTGTGCTGATACCCCTCCTAAACCTCGATATATATAAGGGAGGGGGATGGTAGGTAACAATGTTGTAATTTAATGGGGCTCATCAACTAATAAGCATCCCAATTCCCCAATAACGTTGTTACTTAGGGTTTGCAGGTCAATCCATATATTGGATTGACATATTGCTGGTCCCATCCCTTTTCTTTTCCGTTGAAGGATATTAAATAAAATAATAAAATTAGTTTATGTCAGTTCTTTTAAAAAGTTGCAAAACATAACCTATTCTCGAGACCTACTGCTGTTAATGTAAAGTCTCCCTTAAGATATAATTGGAACTAATGAGTTAACGATGCCCACAAATTTTTAATAAGGGAACTAGTTCAATATATAGAAAATACTGCTCTTGTGTTTACTAAACGTACTCGAAAAAATGTTCAATAAATTATTATCATTCGCCCTTAACCCGCGCTGGTCAAGGTTAGGCTACTCCTAAATAGAAAATTCCCTAATGACCTCAACAGTACAATCTGATTTTATTTCATGTTGTCATTTAGATGTTATGGATTTTACAATAAAATAATTTCCACTTAATTATTTTATTTACAACAAAAAACTAACTTTCACTGGTGGCCCGCGCTAGCCAATGTTAGTATCAACATAAGGAAAGCGTACCCTCATGAGTTCATTGGGGGTCTTGGACTTTCAATTTGAGATACCATTCGCGAGTTATAAGAATTTGAAAATAAAATAAAATAATTTTATTATGTTATTTACATTTTTTCTATTTTTGGGTATTCTCATAGGAGGCATGTGCTGACTAAACATAAGTGACACCTAGGGTAAACTCACCATCCTGATTGCAATGGTTACCTTGGATGTCTGATCCGGGAAATAATTTAAGAGTTAATCCACTTTTTTGGAAAAATACTTATATGTGCTATTTAAAGTGGAACAAAACTATGAAGGATCAATCCGGGCACTCAGGGCCTCAAAACCACGCGCCGTCATATTTTGCCATCTCGAAATAATTCCATATAATTAAAATAATTATACGGAAATTTTAGGACATTAAATTCAACCCACCATAGGGATTTATGTCCCCAAACGCCACAACATATTCTAAGAAAACAAATGGGAAACACTGAGCAAGAATCTGAGCCTACCGCTCCTATGTGCTCTCTTGGTGGTTCCTATGAAGCCACTGAATACACACAGGAGGTATCGATCGCCCATGAAGGAATCACTTCTGGCGATCCTTAATCACTACAACAATCTATGTAAACATCGCCCCATCATCTAAGTGTGTCTCTCCATGGTCGATAACTTGTGATGGGTCTCGCATGTATCTCCTCAGTTGGGATACATGGAAGACGTCGTGCACACTCTCCAACTGCGGTGGAAGTTCCAAGTGGTATTCCACATTGACTATCCTATGAAGTATCAGAAATGGCCTGATAAACCTCAGTGATAACTTTCTACCTCGTCCAAATCTTCATTGGATGACATGGTCTCCCTCATCGAACTCTATGGATCTATATCAACTTTCAACATAAGAATTCTTCTAGCTCGGTGTAGTCTTCACTTGCTAACAAGTGAGGCATTGTGATAAAAACTCTGCTACAGTGTCCTTCATCCCCAGCCACTAGTACTAACACTGGAGGTCCTGGTACATCTTCATCACTCCATGATGTTCTGTTAAAAGGGATGTATGGATCTCCCTCAATACCTCCTCCCAAAGAGTAACTGGTACAATGGTGTATCCTCTAGAGAGGATGACATACTCCCCACCTTTAGAAAGTACATTAGGAGACCATCCTGAGGGTATTTGAGCATGTTAGGACTCACAATTGACGTCTCAAGCTCTTCCACCCCCCCTGAATATTATGTACAATTAGGGGGGTGACAGTAATAGAGTGGTAGTAATCTTCTCTATCATTATCCATGAAGGATATCCATAGCGCGACTAGATGCTCAATTGCCTCACTCCACAACTACAATCCAGACCTCCTGTTGAGTGCATCTACTACCACGTTCCCCTTCCTAAGAGTATAGAATATCTCAAAGTCATTGTCCTGGAGGAACTTTAACAATCATTGTTGTCTCAGATTTCATGATCCATAAGTGATCACTGCTCAATCCTGCATCAGGACACACCTATGTCCGATCTCTGATGCATCGTAGTAGACTACATACCAAACTCCATCTTTTAGTAGCCTCAAGATGGGGGAACTCATCAGTATCATCCATAGATTCTGAAATCCCTTCTAGCATCTCTCTATCCCTATAAAGGGATACCACTTCTTCATCAACGCTCTCAAGGGTGCCACATCTCTGGAAAAGTTAGGTATGAATCTCCAATAGTACCCTACCAAAGAGGAAGTCCATCTCCCTTCGGAGGGTAATCTTGGAAACAAATTTTTTAAAAGATGACAGCATAGCCTTACACTACTATTGGGAATTAAAAACCCAAAAATCATTCTTCCATGAGGGTAATTCTAGAGGAATAAAGAGTGATCGGTTGTAGCCCCCCAATGCATGAGTTTATCTCGTGCTTCCTAGGATTCATTTTTCACTGACTAAGGAAAATCCCATTCCAAAGTTGTAGATAAACCACAATATTTTATCCTAATATAGTTAATATATGTATGAAATATGGATTCCACCTCTATAACCAAAATAAATTTGTGAGGCCTCGATGCTGGCACAAAGTCGTTCCAACCGAATTGATCACCTCAAGGGTCACATCACATTGTCGGTGTAACTGTGATTATCGAGTCTCCTCCCAAAGGTATCTCCAGATGTATGGGTCAAGTCTTCAGTTTAACCGGAAACTCGAGGTCTAGGACAATATTCGAGGAAGGATGGAATGATTGGTACATATGAATATTAATATGGCAGCTAGTAATAGACATAGACCGTAACTCAAGTCAATCTTAGAGCCCTTGGGTCACACATCTTGACTGCATGCAGCTACTCCCTTCCTATATCCTCCAGCTCCCTGAGCCTGGTGGGAACCACAAAGGGGGTGGTTAACATGTCAAAATGTACACCATCTCATGCTTCTCTCCTAGCTTTGCTTCCACGTATGTAGCCCTGCAGATTCATCTATCCGTATCACATCCTCTTCCTGAAAAATTTTACACGCCCATGTCTCTATGACTAGCGCCAGTTTCATGCTTTACAGCTGCTAACATTCACTCGCGGTATCCTCTTAGCCAAAGAACATTAAACCATAAAGGTTCTCTCTAGCATCCAAACATAAGTAGGAATTATTAAGGGAATATTGTTGGATCATATGTCCTTAAACATGCCTCCTACGAAGTCTGAGCCCTAAAGCACTGATCTTATCGTATTAATCGAGTACCTGGAATGGTTGGTAGACCTGGATGAATACTCAGCTACTGACATGTCGTCTTGCCGAAGCTGTAGAAGCTCTAGGAAACTCTCATCGCGTATCTTTTTGTGGAAATAGAACACCTTCTCTATGGAATGTTCTCAAGCATGTCCATAAAAAAACTCACCTCTTTCAAAGATAAGTGTAACCTAAACCCTATCATCGTCGTGTTGAGCCACATAGAGGGCTCTCTGCTAGGACCACCATCTAATCGAATAGTTCCTTGGGTATAGAGAAACTCAGCTACCACCTAAAGCAAGTCCATAGACGCCTGTGAGTCAAGCTCACCATGAGACCTGAGGGGTATCTAATGCTGAAACACGTGTGAGGCACCAAAACTGTATGTGTGCTCTACCAGTACCATAGATTGTAACTGTTAACCAATGGGTAGTGATATAGATGGAACATTATCCAAAGGTACCATCTCAAGAAAGGGTCCAAGTACTGAATCCACATTACCCTACGGACCATCCTCATGATAGCATACTGGAATAGACCAGTAGATAAAATAACCATCTTCTCTATTGGTTTCACAATTAGGCGGAAAAATCTAGCCACAACCCCCAGCAATTCCTCAGCTGCCTGGGAATCTGTCTTGCCTCGAAAACATAGAGGCCTCTGCCACTGGGACTCATGCAACACACTCAGTAAGCATGAACTGTCCACCAGTGCGACTGGTGGTAACTACTGCCCAATGAGTAGTGGTGATACTGGTGCACCACCCGAAGGTGATAACACTATACGAGGGCCTTGCACTGAGTCCTCATCGCTCGGTGGGCCGTCATTGTGTACTCTCTTAGGAATCCTAATTGGATTTCTACGCGACAACATCCTAATAAGGAACATGTGTTCCATGGTCATTAAGTTATACCTGGTAAGATGACACAAAGAAATCCTAAGATAGACTTTTAAAAAACACACACAATCAGTGTTTCCGTGCACTGAGTCAAAAATTAGAATTCAGGGTCTTGGTGTATGGATATGTCGGTCATCGCACCAAAATTAGTTTCCCTTAACTAAAAACTAAACTCATAAAACTTAACTCTATTGCCACACAGAAAATATCAGAGTCATAGTTCTTTGAAAAAAACTGAACTCCTCTGATACCAATTTGTCACAACCCATCCCCCGGGTCCCGTGTTGTGATTACCCCGATCCCACCTTCCATTGGCTAGGGGATGGTTACTCGCACCTAAATGTGTATTTCCTAAAATGGAAAGGTATTGTCTTTATACATGTACAAACACATTGTCCTAGAACACAAAATGAATCAATTTTGATGTAAAAAGATGTAGAAAAAGGAGTTCTGGAAGTAAAAGGGGCCGGAATACAATCCCAACTAAAATTACAAGTTCAACTAAAAAGCACAAATACAACTAAAAGGAACAATAAAACTGAAAAGGGGAAAACAACTATTGAGTAATCCTCCGAGGGTCCTACATAATGGTTAGGTACATATCACCTCCTTTGTACTCCATGTCTTCTGGTGTCCTCCGCGTACTGCTTGGTCCTGGATACATCAAACCTCAGCCTAGCTGCTCATCATATGCACGAGACACAATAAGGTGCAGGCAAAGCCCGTGCATGGGTGAGTATAAAAATACCCAGTAGGGACCCCAAGACCCTCGATGGTCTCTCAGAGTTCCAAAAGGGAAACCAAAAATCATGATCTAAATCACAAAGCATGAAGAAATAGACACAAATAAATTAGAGTATCATCTCAAAAATAGTTTTAGCTCAAAAATAGTCTCAGCTCAAACCAAATATACAACTCAAATAAACGGGATTATGATGTTGACCCAAACAAGGTTTCTATGAATGCAGATATCCATCCACAATATTCTCTAGGGGAAGCAACATGTATTATTCCTAGACACAATGTCAAACAACTTGACTGCTGGAGCACTCTTCCTTTTACGAGTACAGTGGGCCTACTGAGACACATAGAGGCGCATCCCATGAAACATGGACTGCTGAGGTACTCCTCCTATCGAGTACCGGGGGTTTTCTGGGGCACACAGAGGTGCTCCTCACCATGTGTACGTCGCGTCACATCAAGGCGCTCCTCCTCATGGCCTTATGAGTTACTCCTCATGTTGAATACCATGTGTATACCGCATCACAAAAAGGTTCATCCCACCATGGGTCTACCACTTCATACATAGGTTCTCTCCACTAGGCATGTCGAGTCACTCCGAGTCGAAACGGTTAGCAGTCATCACGTCTCAACCAGTCACAGGGTTCTGTACATAGCACGGTTGAGAGGACCACTCCACAATCCATCAATCATATTTTAACTAGCACAAAGTCTCATAAAAAAGTTTCCTAATGATTTTTTGTGTCACAAGGGTTCCAACGTAAAAGACGGCACGTCAATCGGATTCTCGGTCGGTGCATTATTGGCATTTCAGTGTCGAGGACCTGGTCGGCTTCGGGTGCGATCCAACATGGCCAAACTCCCTGTTTCTCCAAAAATCTCAAGGGGTATGCCAAAAGTATTGTCTCATTCAGTGAATCCTGAGTCCGCAAACGGTTCGTCAAACAGACGTCCAGGTTATGTGTTAGTACTCATTTTGTGTAACTGGTCGGTACTGGGTCTGGGTCAGGTCCGCCTCGGTTGGACCAGCCCAACCCGGTTTGGCATGGGCCGACCCAGATTGACCTGGGTCGACCCGAACCAATTTAGGTATCACCTGACTTGGTCAACCCAGCCCACTGGGCCCAGCACGACCCAGCTGGGCCGCGGGTCAGGTCGTTGTGCAGCGGGTCGGTCCCCTAGGCCGACCCGGCAATGCCACCCGCCTGGTGGCACTGGGAGATATGGATACCTAGATGCGACACGTCCAGGTAGGGCCGACAAGGTGTGGAGCCACATCATCAGGTCAATACATGAGGTATGACCCAACATGGCACTATGTGGTGCTGCGGGTCCTCCATACCGAGCCCAACGGGCCACAGCTTTGCCCCCAGGTGCGCCGCTGGCATGCTCCCCGTCCACTGTCCGTCGGTCGAACCGGCATCCCTCCCTGCACCTACCATGATCGTCGCATGCCACGACCTTTCTTCTGTGTGGGCACGCTTCTAGGGGCGCTCTCCACCTACACTCCGCTGGTTCTGTTGCGGTCAGATGACATGTCGGCCGACCTCTCCAATGACGCTTGACGACATGTCGTACCGTCACCTGTGGCCTGCTAGTGTGTTGGCCCCCTTCCTCTAGTAATCATGGCTGAGGAGACATGACCTCCTTTGTTCATCGGCGGTGTTTTCTGCCTCCTCCATGGTCGGCCAGTGCTTCCCACTCGGATGACCGTCACAGCTTTATTCTACAACCTCTTCTTGCGGCGTGCACCGACATGCTATCCCGAATATAGCTTATCGGTTTCGTCGCACCGTCTGTGTTCCATGGTGGTGATGAAAATTAGCAAAGTAGCAAAGGGTTTCAGATGGGTTTGTTAGGCCTGCACCCTCCAAGTTAGCATGAAAACATGAATGGAGTTAATAGATTAATAATCTATTTAAATAAACAATAATGAAAACCCTACAAAGATAGCCCACAACAACCTCCAACAAAAACAAATGAATTGTGGATCAATCGTTAGTTGGTTTGACCACATTCTTCTTATTGTTCAAGAACGTGGAAGTGTAAAATATTTAAAAAGAATAAACGAATAAACCCCCTACCTAGTAACCCGTTGGAGAGCATTTGTGACTTGACAGTGGGTTGGAGTTCTTCGTTCCCACAACTGGTTCCAAACGACGCCACTTGTACATCATCCTTCGGTTCATGGTTCAGTTTCATCCGTCACCTCCCACTGGTTTCAGCTCTATCATTTATGGGTCCATCTCCACAGTGCTCCTTCAACACTTTGTTTCTAGGCAAAGCTGTTCCCATACACCTCCCTAAGAAACATATATTAATGAGAGGGGGAGGGTAAGTAAAGACGTTAGAATTTAATGGTGCTCATCAATTAGGAAGCTTCCTAATTTCCCAATGACGTCGTTACATAGGGATGGAAGGTCAAGCCATTTATTGGTTTGACACATCGCTAGTCCCACCCCTTATTTGGTCCGTTGGTGGATATTAAATAAAATAATAAAATTATTTTATTTTATTTCCTTTAAATAGTTGCAAAACATAACTTTTTCTCCTGACCTACTATGGTCAAAGTAAAGTATTCTTTATGTGAATATTGGCACTGCAGGTTCAACGGTGCCCTTGGATTTTTAATCCAAGCACCGGTTCAAAAGTTAAAAAATTTTGCTCGCGCATTTACTGAATGTACCTATGAAAAAGTTCAATCAATTATTAACGGTCACCCTCGACCCGCATCGATCAAGGTTAGGCTCCACCTAAAGGGAAAACACCCCAACCAACTCAACGATACTCTCAGTTTTTCAATCTGAGTTATCGTTTAGATGTTATGGGTTTAACAATAAAATAATTTCCACTCAATGTAACACCCCAAGATTTGATAGTACGTTATTTCTTCAATGTAATTTAATAACTTACACTACACACAACACTGAGTTCTAGCACACCATGACATACCAAACTAGCAGTTCAAAAAACGTTATGAATAGTATTAACTGAATTTTGATCATTATATAATCCTTATAATTTTAGAATCCATATTAGGAGTTTATTAGATATAATGTAAGATCAAATACATTTTTTTCAGATAAAAAGCGTTTTTCAAAAAAAGAAATTTTACAGCCTTTTAATATAGAATCCTTTTTAAATCAAATATTTGAAACTTTCATATATTTAATTTGAAAAAATAAACTTATTCTTTAGAATTTGGACATAAGAATTTAGTTTCAATAAAATTCTGGTGTTTTTTTGATAACTTTCATATTTGGGTGAATAGTGAAAAATGCTATATTTTAACTGAAAACAACTTATTTAATCAAAATAATTTATTGTGTTAACTTATACATTTTAATTGTTTGTAAGTATAAATATATTCTATTTTTACCATTTAATCCAATGATGGTCATTGTAAGTAATGTCACATTGAAATTGGACATAAACCAGTGTCAAACTATTGATAGTTATTATTTCATAAACATAAGCACTTTGGTTCGGACAAACCCTACCCAAATATTCTTTCAAATTCCCTCAATATATCATAAAGGCCTTTGTTTGATCATAAAGCCAATCTGAAGAGCCCTTTCGATCAACCCAAAAGGAAGAACCCAAAGAAGAGGCAATGTTTTCACCACCATCTTTGAAGTTCCTTCCATCTTCCACTTCCTTTTTCTTTGACATTTTGATTCTAAAATACCAAATCCAGTATCTTCTATATAAGGTGGTGTTATTATAATCATGGTAAAACCAAATTCATTATTCTATCTACCCTTTGAATGAAATGTCATCATACATGCGTACGTACGACTAACCGTCTCCACGTCGTGGTGTAATTTATATTCAACACATTATTATTTGTATTGGTATAATAATGATGTGTATTTGATGTAAATTATAAATATAAAATGATAAGTATTATGTATATATGATATACCATCCAATTATGTATATTTTTAATATTAAAATAATGATATTTGGGCTCGTGCGTACATATGGATTACCGTCTCCACGACGTGATGAGATTCATTTCCAAGTTCACCAATAATCAAGAATTATAAAAATATATATTACTAATATGTATATAATATATGACATAATAATGCTACATGAGATATATATATTTATATATATATGTATTTATTTAATTACATATATCTTATTCACCTACTTCCATTCAATACTATATGAAAACGAAAACTACATTTATGCGTAGGTATGGACTACCGTCTCCATAAACAGAGTATTCCATTTCTTATATATGTCTATTATACATATTTATATTCTAAATATATATTATATATAAATCATGATTTATATTCTGGATATATTTAAGTCATGATCTATGTGATACAATCAAGAGTAACAAGTTAAAACACGTACAATAAAGAAAGCGATTATTATCCAAAATATTAATATAACATGGAAATTATTATTTAATGGGTAGTATAAAGTAATAAATAAATAATGTATGATATCTTAAATATTAATATGGATATGTTATAATTTAATAACATACTATATTCTTTATACACGAGGTTAAATGTACCCTGCACTAAAGTAAAGTGCAAGGTAAGGGGTTTTCATCTCACTCCTTATTCCCGTGAGATTCATGCCATATTTCCACTATTACCTTTTGTGTGGTGTAAGTACTGCCCATAATTGTATTATTTGTTTAATACAATATACATTATGTGTATTTACATATTCATTGTATGATACTTCTTTCATAGGGTTTATGTTTCGTAAGTTACCAAATTGGTAAGGGTTAATTTCACAATTTCTTTATTACACGAGGTTGTTTTTACATATGTATCTACTAGGACATATTTATTATCCATGTCCATGTTTCATAAAATATTTTTTAAAGGGATAATTTTAAGTTACTTTTTATTAAACATCATTTTAAATGTTTTAAAGACTTATTCTTCTAAACCATTCTCATTAATGTCCATGCTTTTAAATTTTTTGAAGGATTTATTTAAATGGACATGAATGTTTTGAAATGTTAATTAGTTTCAAAAGTTTCAAAGTGTTAAGGGACACTTTGATTCAAAAATGTATTTAAATGTCTTCCTTTCTAAATTGTGTGAATTTTAAATGTTTTCATGATAAAGCGATATTTCTCTCAAAGAGTATTACGAATCATTTTCATCTATGTCAACATCTTTTGATTTATTTTAAAATTATTTAAAGTTTATTTATTATGATACAAATTTTCCATATTTTATCGAAGTTTTTGTGATATGTTTGACTGTGGATGTGTTATTTTTATACCTTTCATGGTTTATAGTTAAATTATTGAAATTTCATATCCTAGTTCTTATATGAATGTTTGTGTTATGTTTCAAATTTTTCATATGAGGAATTTATAGGACATAGTAAGTGAAAGGTGGAGCCCACTATAGCTCCTCGATGCATCAGTAGGTCTCATGAGTCAACTAGATGTGGAATTGGTCAAGGCCTTTTCCACATTTTGATTTATGGTTTTGGCCGAGGCCTTAATCATTTTTAGACGCCTTGGACGAGGCCTTGACAAAATGTTTTAGAATGTCTGGCATTATACATTACATCATTATGAAAACAATAATGATGGTTCATGTGGTCATTAAACTAATAGAATACCCATGATTATGTTTTATTATGGAATTATTTAAACAACTCATATTATTTCAATAAAAGTATTCATGTTTATTATTGGTAAAGGCATGAAGTTTCAATTTTTCACCATGTTAATATTTATGTCATTTTCTACTGTATTAATTACACTTACTGAGCGTTTGAGCTCACCCCTTTCTTATGATTCATTTTCCCAGGATTCCAAGAAGTGTATTATAATTGATATGCAGGGTTAAGATAAAGGCAATAATGGCGTCCTCAATGAACTATTTAGGCTGGGTTTTATGTTTGAAATTGTAATGCAATTTTAATGTATGTAATCTATTTTTCAAAACTGTTAAACCGATTGGTCCTTTGGTTCTTGATTCCTTGTAATCATGGAAATGTATTAAAATAACGCACTGAATCTGTGTAACTGGGCTCGAGGCATTACATTTGTTATCAGATGATGCTTTTCAATAACCATGGAAACTATATTTAGATAAACTATAATTAGAGCACATAGCCCGAAGATAGACTTTGAGGAATAGTATTGAAGAACATCGTAGAATTTTGGTATTGTAGAGATTTTTTGAGTTTTCCAAGAAATACACCCATGTCAGGATACGATCAGGTAGAGGTGGCTCTGGCATATATGTACCTAGGGGTAAAACCTGAAAACCCCACTTTGATCTAGACTTGAACAGGAACTGGTGCACGACAACGGGCCTTGTTTCACTCTTGTTTACGACACTCCCAGGGGATATGCTTAGGATAATTCTCATTTTCATTTCAAATCATTATGAAGGGTTTATGAGTATATTATTCCCCAATGAAAACATTTTTATGATTTTGGATTATATCCATAAACTTTATAATTTATGTTAATTTTTTACAAGTTTGGAATTATGTATTTCGATTCATAAACTAATCAAGTTTATGCCCTTGTATAGAAATGGTGCCCAGTAGAAGGAATGTGAACTCCAGTAATACATAGGATCCAAAGAGTAAGAAGGATCATATATTCCACAGTATTAAGACAACATTTAAAAGGGAAATAGTCTCCCACATATTCAAAACATATGATGAAATAGTATCATGTGTTAATAAAATAAGTAAATAATTCTCTGAGTCCAATGGCTTTGAGGGAAAGTAAGAGAATAAAATGATGGAAAAGAGAAAGATGGATAAAGGGATGAGTGAAAAGAAGGATATTCCAATATATGATAAATGTGGAATGAATCACCTTGGTAAATTCTTGAAAGAAATGGGAGTTTGTTATAAGTGTGGAGAAAAATTACACCAAGTAAATAATTTCAAGTGTAAGAAAAGCTTTTCAAATGTAAAATGTTTCATCTTCAAGGCATTGAGACTCTATGTGAATCAATGTCCCATTCATAAGAGTATACCACAAATGATGTTATAATAGAATAATCAAGTTATGATACTATCTCAGATGAAGAGGAATGACTAGTGTACTTATGTTGTTATTGTAGAATTATTTCATTTGAGTGTTGTATAAATAGTATACTGGTTACATGAATTATTGAGATAAATAAGTATTGTAATGCATTACTATTTTATTGAGGATTTGAGATTATATGGTTATAAGAAATGTGACTTAATAGTAAGCTATACTTTTGGAAAATAAATGGTTGAAGGAAAATTAAATCCTTAATATGGTCCTGATAATTAGGTGGTGATATTGGAATAAGAGATTATTGATTTTGGTAATTCAAGATGTTGCGGTGTTGTAAAAGAAGACACGGTGAAAGACTTCACATGTTATTACATGGAAAAAAGGATCCTAATTATATTTAACTTCCTTATAAACATTGGACTCAGAGTTAGGATATAATTATATTGGATAATTTTAATCGTTGGAATGGATTAAGTTTGAAATTGGATACTATTGTTAAGGTTATTTTTTGATTTCTATAAAAAGGACAACCCGGGTGTCGGATGGCAACCTGTCACGTCTCACAAGGCCGTGAGACTTGAACCAGCAACTGATGGGAGGCAAGGGTGTATCACCTACCACTGGCCCATGTGATTTCATGGATTGAATAATGTAGTCATTTTAAAAAAAAAATCCGGTAGATGATTTATAAATTCATTTTTTTGAAACCTATACGAATAGGATAAATAGAATATTATTTTTAAGTTCTATTATATTTTAGAGAGAAAGATGAGTTTGTGGTAGAAATTAGTTAAAGGATGGGACTCTAATTTTAATGTATATATTTTTCTTCTTTTATTATTATATGGAGAAATTAATTCTTTTACATTAGTGATGGGATCTTAAAACCAGAAATGTGTTATCCTAATACCATATGTTTTGATGAACCGATGGTATTTTAAATCAACATAGATTGATGAATTTAAGTCCCATAATTTTACACATGTTTGGTATTGATGAAAGCAATCACTACCTATAAATATTTACGTCTTTCCTCCAATTATATGTCTCTAATTTACACCAATGTTCTCCTAATCGAGATCATAATTTTGTGGTGACCCTTTCATTTCCCTTTTCCTCTTATTAAGACTAATTTTTATTAACCTAGTTTCTGATGTGGGTTTTCCCAAAGGTAATTTCTATTTTCAACCTTTTATTTTAGAAAAATAATTTCAAATTGCAAGGATGAAATTTTTTGAAGGAGGGAAGAATGTAACACCCAAAGATTTCATAGTACGTTATTTTTTTCAAAGTAATTCAACAACAGGAACTACATGCAACACTGAGTTCTAGCACACCATTACATTCTAAACTATCTGCTCAAAAATGGTTATGAATAGTATTAACTTAATTATGAACATTATATAATCCTTATAATTTTAGAATCCATATTATGAGTTTTTTAGACATAATGTAAGAACAAATACATTTTTTTCAGATAAAAAGTATTTTTCAAAAAAATGAAATTTTACCTCCTTTTAATGGGGAAGCCTTTTTAAATCCAATATTTGAAACTTTTATATCATTAATGTGAAAAAATAAACATCTTCTTTAGAATCGGGACATAAAAATTTAGTTTCAATAATGTTCTTGTGTTTTTCTGATAACTTTCATATTTAGGTTAATAGTGAAAAGACTATATTTTAACCGAAAATAGCTTATTGAATCAAAATAATTTATAGTGTTAACTTATAAATTTTAATGGTTTGAAAGTATAAATAGATTATATTTTTACAATGTAATCCAATGATGGTCATTGTAAGTAATGTCACATTGAAATTGGACATAAACAAGTATCAAACTTTTGATAGTTATTATTTCTTAAAAATAAGCCTTTTGGTTCTGCCAAACACTACCCAAATATCCTCTCAACATCCCTAAATTTATCCAAGAGGCCTCAGTTTTTTCATTAATACAACCTAAAGAGCCCTTTTGATCAAATCAAAAGGATTAACCCGAAGAAGAGGTACTATTTTCACCACCCTCTTTCTAGATCCTTTCTTCATCCACTTCATTTTCTTTATTGTTTCCATTCTAAAATAATAAATCTAGTATATTCTATATACTTTTATGTTATAATAATTATGGTACAACCAAAATCATTATTCTATCCACCTTTTGAATGACATGTCACCAAACGTGCATACGTACGGATTACCGTCTCCACGTCGTGGTGTAATTGTTATTCAATACACTATTATTTGGATGGGTATAATAATGATGTTTATTTGATGTAAATAATAAATATAAAATGATAATGATTATGTATATATGATGTATCATCCAATTATATATTATTTTAATATCAAAAGAAAGATATTTTCACATGTACGTACGTACGGATAACAGTCTCCACGACACGATGAGATTCATTTCCCAGTTCACCATTCATCGAAAATTATAAAAATATATATTACTAATAAGTATTTAATATATGACATAATAATGCTACTTGTGATATATATATTTATATATATAAGTATTTATATACTTACATATATCTTATTCACTTACTTCCGTTCAATACTATATGAAAACGGAAACATCGTTTACGCGTACGTACGGACTACCGTGTCCATAAACGGTGTTTTCCATTTCATATATATGTCTATTATACATATTTATATTCTAATTATATATGATATATAAATCATGTTTTATATTCTGGAATTATTTAAATCATGATCTATGTGACACAATCAAGAGCAACAAGTTAAAATACGAATGATAAAGAAAGCGATTATTACCTGATATATTAATATAAAATAGAAATTATTATTAAATGGGTAGTATAAAGTCATAAATAAATAATGTATGATATCATAAATATTAATATGGTTCTGGTAAAATTCAACAACATACTATATTCTTTTTACAGGAGGTTAAACATACCCTCGACTAATGTAAAGTGCAAGGTAAGGGGTTTTCATCTCACTCCTTATTCCCGTGAGATTCAGGCCATATTGCCACTATTACCATTTGTGTGGTGTATGTACTGCCCATAATTGTAATCTTTGTGTAATACACTTTAATTTATGTGTATTTACATATTAATTCTATGATACTTCTTTCATAGGGGTATGTTTCATATGTTGCCAAATTTTTAAGGGTTAATTTCACAATCTCTTTATTATCAAAGGTTGTTTTTACGTAAGTATCTACTGGGACATTTTTATTATCCATGTCCATGTTTCTTAAAATGGTACTCAAAGGGATTATTTTAATGTACTTTTTACTAAATCATAATTTTAAATGTTTTAAAGATTTATTCTTCTAAACCATTCTCATTAATGTCCATGTTTTCAAAATGGTTTTAAGGATTTCTTTAAATGGACATGAATGTTTTAAAATTTTAATTACATTCAAAAGTTTCAAATTGTTATGGGAATAATTTATTAAAAAATGTATTTAAATGTCTTCCTTTCTAAATTGTGTGAATTATAAATGATTTCATGAAAAAGGGATATTTCTCTTAAATATTTTTACGAATCATTTTAATCTATGTCAACATCCTTTGATTGATTTTAAACTTGTTTGAAGTTGATTTATTATGATACAAATATTTCATATTGTATCGAAGGTTTTGTGATATGTTTGACTGGGGATGTGTTATCATTATACCATTCATGGTTTATGGTAAAATTATTGACATTTCTTATCCTAGATCTTATAAATATATTTATGTTATGTTTCTACCTTTTCATATGAGGAATGTATTGGACATAGTATGTGATAGGTGGAGCCCATTATAGCTCCACGATGCATCGGTAGATCTCATGAGACAACTAGACGTGGAATTGGCCGAGGCCTCTTCCCAATTATGATTTATGGATTTGGCCGAGGCCTTAATCATTTTTAGACGTCTTGGCTGAGGCCTTAAAAAAATGTTTTAGAATGTCTGACATTATACATTCCCTCATTATGGAAATAATATTGATGGTTCATGTGGTAATTCATCAAGTAGAATACTCATGATTATGTTTTATTATGGAGTTATTTACTCATCTCATATTCATTCCATAAAAGTATTCATGTTTATTATTGGTAAAAGCATGTGGTTTCAATTATTAACCATGCGTAATATTTATGTCATTTTCCGCTATATTACTTACCTTTACTGAGTGTTTGAGCTCACCCTTTTCTTATGTTTCATTTTCCCAGGATTCCAAGAAGTGTATTATGATTGATATGCAGGGTTATGAAAAAGGGAATAATGGCGTCCTCCTAGAACAATTTACGCTGTCTTTTATGTTTGACATTGTAATGTAATGTAAATATATGTAATCTATTTTCAAAGACTACTAAACTGATCAGTCTTTCGGGACTTGATTCCGTGTAATAATTCCTATGTATTAAAATAATGCACCGACTCTGGGTAACTGGGGTCAGGGAGTTACCCTCAATTATTTTATTTACGGCCAAAAACTAACTTCCACAGGTGGCCCGTGCCAGCCAATGTTAGTATTATCCTAAAGAAAGAATACACTCATGAATTTTGTGGTGGTATTATATTTTCAATCCGAGTTACCATTCCTGAGTCATAAGAATTTTAATAATAAAATAATTTTATTTAATTAATTTACTTACAGTTATTCCATTTTCGAGGTTTCTCACAGGTGTCCCGCGCTGACTAAACAAAAGTCTCTCCTAGAGTAAAAACTTTATCTTGAGCGCAACGGTGCCCTCAAATTTCTGATCCCGGCAACCATTTAATAGTTATTCTACTTTATTAGGAATACTACTTATATGTTCAATTTAATGTTAAACAAAACTTCGACAGATCATTTCGTGCACTCCGAACCTCAGAATCACGTGCCCTCAAATTTCGTGGTCTCGAAATAATTTCATAAAATTAAAAACAATTATACTAAAAATCCATTACATTATAGAAATATTAAACATTATCTAAGTAATTATGCTGAATCTTATATTTTTATGACTATTATATCATTTAATAATGTAGTATTTGTTGAAAAACTCATTTATTCGAATTATTATACTATTCATATCATGAATTGTTAAAAATACATAACAACATGATTATTTTAAATAAACTTCATTAATTCCAAAATAACAAGCCACATGCATTCCCAAAATTCATGGATGGAAAAAAAGTGTCAAAAAAATTTATTTTATTATTTAAAATCTCATTTATTTGAATTATTCAATAAAAAGGTATTCACAACATCATCGTTGCGTCATAAATAAATTTATTTATTTGATGTCTAAAAATTATAAATAAAATACCATAATGTAAGAAATATATTCAGACTTATAATTAATATTTATAGTAAAAACGATAACTTATATAACCTTATATAAAAATTGTTTTACTAAAGATACATCTTTATGTTACATTTTTATTTACATTAAATTAATTCATATAAAATGTAATTTTTTACATCCAAGTGGCTTTATGGGGTCTCAAAATCGACCCAAGAATGCCCGTGAATGAAAATATCTCATAAAATATGATTAATACATGTGTTAAGGTAGTTTAATATTATAATGATATTATTTTTTAGCCTTATTTACAAGATTTACCCTTTAACCATGACAAGTAAAATAATTATTCATGTTACTATTCATAAAGTATAAAAATAAAAGGTGCCTATTTATACAATTTTGACCACCTGATTCCAAATATGGAATCAATTTTTCCCAATTCAAAATAGAGAAGTCACAGTAATTAATATAATATTAATTCTTGTTGTTGAACCAAAAATTCAGGTTTTAAGAAGTAATAACTATCAAAAGTTTGACATGTATTTTTTTCAAATTAAAAATAAAATTACTTCAAATGTAAATTATTAGATTAAATGATAAAAAAATAGTCAAATTACACTTTAAAACCTATTAAAATAAAAATCTATCTATATAAATAAATTATATTAAAATGCGGTTTTGAATGAAAATGTAGTATCTTTTACTATTAAAAAAAAGATTTTATCATAAAAATAACAAAATTTCATCCAAATTAAAATTTTCTATTATTCTTATAAAGTGGAAATTTATTTTGTCAAATTAAAAATATAAAAGTGACAAAAAAATATATTTAAAAAGGATTTTCCATTAGTAGGCGGTAAACCGACCTTTTAAAAAATATTAGAGTATTTCTTTCTTAAAATTGGATTCATTCCCATTTTAAGACTCTAAAATTTTTTAGATAAAATTAAAACATATAACAAAAATGTATAATCATATTGTATTTAGTTCTATTAATTCTCACCAATAAAATGACTATGTGTTAACTACTATTTTAAATAATTATATTATTATATTATTATTTTTGTATAACTCAATGTTTTGTGAAATGAAAGATTTCAATGTAACCCATTTTTCAGTGTTGAGTACACTATCAGAACAATTTCCATATTTAACCTAAAATTAATATTTTATTCATAGATAATAATAGATAAGAACAAGTATTATTCTATAAATACCTGGGATTCTGCATTACGCATGATTAGATTATTAACATATATGAATCTGTAGTGACCTGAATGGACCGAAGGACTTGTTTTATTTATTTATTTATTTGGATAATACCGCTATTATTGGTTGAGAGGGAACCCTTACATGACCCATATTCCAAGCTACCCAAGGCCTAGTGCATGAAAAAAAGTCTAAAAGGTTCAGTTCCTAATACATGACCAGAAGCCCCAACCCACTAGAACTTCCCTCCTAAGAATCTATATCATTAGAGTCACCAGGCTCCCCACCTTGCATTGCTGATCGGCTAGAATTACCCCATGAAAAGTTTCATGGTGATTAGTCCTTATGGCGATTTCTATATTTTCGTCTTCTTCTTCCAAATTAGCTGGCTCCACTCTTGTGTCTTCTAATTTTCTCCAGATCCTCTTCTGGACCAACTTTGTCTAGAATCTGGTCAGCTCCAAGGTCATTGTGGCCCGAAGGCCTTTGGGTGGTCCAAAGTCCATATGGACCATAGGCCAAAACCTATGGCTCATTGGCCCAAATAGAGAATATTTCTAGCTGTTATAGTTCTGATACAGTAATTTATACATTACTTAAATAGTAATACTGAAGTATCCCATATATATTAACACACCTAGATTTGATGATGGGCTTCATGTAGGCGGACAGGGTGTGTTAACCACATGGATTCCACCCCAATTTCCTAGATTGTGTAGTGACATGTTTAGGAACTTATTCTTTAACAATTGAATATGATGTAATTCTAATATTTCATTTCTTGTTAGTATTTAATTATTGGAATATTATATTTCTATTATTATCAATTATAGTTGTTTGTTTAAAAAAAAATTCAATCCATTATTGGTACAAATGTTAGTTTTTCATCCTTATTTATTGATTTAATGTTAATGTATTTTTTATTAAAGTCGTTGTTTGTTAGTGGTATGCAGGTTTTTTTTATTATTCTATGTTTATTTAGATATTTCAATAGTGTTAGTTCCATAAAAAGAAAAGAAATTTTTGAAAACATGGTGGTTATTTTAATTTTCATAATTACAATCGATTATTTTTCATATTTTCCATTAATTTCATACATTTTTTACACATGACTATTTTTATTAGATGGTTATTGATTTTTTATAGTATAGTCATTTTTCCTTCTCCCAAATTCTCACCTAGTATTTTTTTTATTTGATTTTATTATAAATGATATAATTGTGCAGTGTGGATGCTTCTGTTTTGTAGATTCAGTGGACATTTTTGGATATTTTTGATGTATTTTTAGATGTGAATTGCATATTTTTTTGTTTTCTAGTTATTGATATTATTATATAATGGTAATTATGACAATATAAATGTAAAATTTTCTATTTTGTTATGTATTTATTGGTTGGTTTTTTATTTATTACATTTATAAAAATATAATGCCTCGTATTTTGTGATTTTACACCCTTGTTGTTAATATCCAATCATATTTCATTTGAATGTGATTTTGGGTGCTAACTCACCACTCCATCATAGACTCGTATGGAATCATGATGGGGCCATGTTATGAATTGTTTTATCAAATTTTTTTTAGAGTTAGATTGGAGTTTAATGTTAGTAACATATAAGGTTTTCATTAGTTTTGTGGGATATTAATAGAATTAAATATTAATATGTGAGATAAGAAATGATGAACAAAAAAGATTTAGAGCTCCCCTACCATCTACTATAAAGACTTTTATAGTCTTATAAACATGTTTTAGTCGATATTTACTAACTATATGTAAGAAATTAGGTTTTGGTAAATACATTTAAATTAATGTTTCTATTTGAGCTTGAATTTTGAAATATTATGAAATTGTTATGGTTGTTGATACTAATGTTTTTTGGTATAGAATTTTTGGTTGTTATATTCAATATATTCAAGTTGGATAGTGTAAAGTTAAAAGGATGTTAACATAAATTTTAAAATGTATTAAAGCACTCATTTTAGAATGAAATATTTTAAACAATATTTAATTAATTTTAGTGGTTTATAATGAGTATTATGATTAAATTAATTTTTTTACAAAATGTGGGAAAGTTTAATCAAGGAATTATTATAGATTAAAATGTATTCAAAGAGTAGATTATGAATATTGTATTTATTTGAATATTTTATATTTAAATTATAATATGTGGTTTTATGTTTTGTATGTATTAAATGATCAAGAATGAGATATACATCAACCTATAGTATAGAAATACACATAGCATGAAAAAGGGGTTGTTCATCCATGTGATCCCATGGGGAGAACCTACCTATGTGGAAAAATGTGATTATTTTTCATGAACAAGAGTATATATAGGTTGGTCCAAGTGTTGTGTAGTCATGTGTATGCTAGAACATGCCCATGCTTTTGTATGAGTTGTTTTTGTGCCACCAATGACCATTTTTCAAAGCATAACCACCAGATATTATGGTTTTTATTATATAGATGTGCATGGATACACTACATTTTAATATGGTAAAATAAAGGATGTGGTTAATATTCATTCTTAATACAAAAAATCCTTCCCAATTTCCCAATATTCCCCCATACATGGACACGAACTACCATCGCTCAATGCCACCTACCACACTCATCATCACTAGACAACCACCTAAATTCACTCAAACTACCATGCGTGACATTGAGAAGAGTAGCATCAAGATAAAATTCCACTCTTGTGTCATGTGGCCACCTGGCATCAGCTCTGATTCCTGAGACTAATACGTTGAAAAATAAACAAAATAACAGGAATCTTCCATGGATAGTGGAATACGATCTCACAGACAATTGTCATATTGAGCACCATTATCCAGCATGCCTCTCCCTTATGGTGTAGTGTCTATGGGAGACCAATCAAAAGAGGAGGAAATTTTATGTAGACATTTATCTGATAAAAGAACTATCCACATCCAAACATTCCATGGATTCGGTTAATGATAATTGAAGATTCCAAATGCATGATATTTTCAAGATTTGATGCACCACATGTGTGCTTTGTGGACTTTTTTTATAGAAGAAGGGAATAAAAGAAATATTTTTATATTAAAATGTAGTAAATATAAAAATATATAATCAAACATTGACATGAGATTAATAAAGATATATATGATTTAAATATGCGAGGAATAATAATGGATTCCACCGTCTATAAATATAAGGGGTTCACCAGTTTATAAAGATGAGAGATTATGCAAAAGAATATTGTAATAATATTTATTATTTTTCATTGTTTTTATTATTACAGTATAGTTAAATGTAATAACCTTTACTCAATGTATTTAATTAATTATTTTTGATATTCATGTTCTCTGTATGTTTAATATTCCTTTATTTCACATTAATGAATTAATGTTGTTCAATATTTATTTTAATTTTTAATTTTTTTAGTTTTATTTTATTTGAATGTAATTAATAATTTCTCTTTGAAATAATGTGTCACGTTATATTTCGCCCTCTAATTATTTATTATTCTTCTTCTTTATCTTATTCTCATTCTTCTTCCACCATGACCTCTTACTTCTAACAATATAATATTTTCTCGAGGACTAGCCTCATGGGAGCATAGTTATTTTATGAATTCTAATTCTAAATTCCTTAATAATTTGAATATGTATTCAGTGGTTGAGGGTGAGGTGTATGGGTGTAAATATTTTTTATCAGGACCCAATTATCAAATTCACCTATATTATTTTTTTAATATCATTTCACTCCCTTCTATTGAATAATAAATATTAAAAAAATGAGTTGAGGTTTTCGATTGATGAAAGGTCATATGAAAAAGTTGGGTCTTGGGAGATTTCACACTATCGATTGAGGTGATACATCAATAATGATTATAAGATGAAGTATAATTTATTTTTTCAGAATAATATTCCCAGTCATTTAAGATTTCATAATAACGAAATATTTATTTTTTAATCCATGATTGAGATTTCACATTTGGGTAATTAGATAGAATTTAAAATAAAAAAACGAATAATCAAGGAACATGAAACCAAACATTAATGACTTTAACGTTATTTTCTAACCCCCATTATTTTTTCATTATAAGTTAGGTAGATTTTTCTTCTCTTTTCCAAATATTTTTCATTATTTTAATTATATAATAAAACAAAAAAACAAAGTATTTTTGATGAAATAGAATACGTATGAAAATAACTTATAGTCTCCCCTTGTGAGATGACCCTAGATAGCCATTTTCATACTGTAAGAAATTATTACCTATAGATTTTGGAACACCACAAAATAGTTTTCTATCAAGTTTATAATATATTTTGTTTTAATTTGTTAATTAAGTCCACGTTTCTCTTGAAATTATCTTACTATGTTTATAATTTTTTTAAAAAAATTATTTTTATATTAGTATGTTTCTTTATAAGATTAATGATGTGATAGTGATTTCACATTTTCAACTCTATAAATAACATTTATTTTATTTTATTTTATACTTAGGATTTATTATATGTCTTAACGACTGGAATTGAATTAAAAAAAGGACAAATACGATATTTTAAATGTGATTTTTTATTATTAATAACATTTTAAAATGTCTAGTCTATTGTTTTTATTCTGTAATGTGTTAGTTGTAAATAAAGTATACTCAATTTCTTGGTGTTAATATATAAATATATTAAATAATTTCAAAATGTTATAGAATGTGGTTTAGTAATTTCTATATGTTTTCATAGTATTGTTGGTTTTTGTTTGGTTTACTTCCTTAGGATTAAGGATATGTTTGTAAAATTAAAACACTTTTAAACATAAGGGAATGACAGGTTTAAAAATAATATTTTAAGTGATATTTAGAATTTATAATTTAAAAATATCATGTAATATTGATTTTATGATAATAATTTGGATTTATTTGTGAACTATAATGTAAATTTAATTAAATTAAGAGAAAAGTTGTTAATTTTAATACAAAATTATAATATTTATAACATCATACTAGTATATTATCTAACATACGAGTCAGAAATAATGAATATTTTATAAAAACAATGTAGTACATAAGATTATAATTTTTTTATAAATATCGTTCTTTGGATGAAAAAATATTTAAACATTTTTATCTAACTCGTTATAAAATCACAAAAAATGTAACATGTTAAGCTTTTACATTTTGATACAACGATATTCCAAATTGTAGGGAGTAAAGTATTTATTTATGATTTGTTATGTTTATTTATAATTTCTGTTTATTTATTTTTAAATCATGGTATATACCACATTAATCATGTTTAGTTGATAATAAGACTTCTAGAATGTGTAACCATGGAATACAGAAGTAAAGTAAGTTTGGTTTTCTTTTGATTATTTAAAGTATTGATGGAATAATATTGAGAAAGTTTTATCTAGAATCATTTTATAATAATGATATATGTTATTTAGCATTTAACTAGAGATGTTGAATATTTCAATATCTTTTATAATTATTGATTGAGGTAACCTAGTGAAATTATGAATTCGATTTAATTATTTTATGTAATATTTTGATTGAAATTAAATTTGTAATATTTTATTTCATTTAAATAATGTATAATTAATATTATTTTGTTCTTTGTTTATTTTTTATTTTATTGATTCAAATTATTTACATTTATTATGAAATATAATTTTTTTAGTGGTATATTTTTTTAGAAAAAAATTATTTTGATTTAGAAAAGTGGTTCATAAATTTTTTTATAAGAATTTCAATAAATATATTAGGAATCATTTTTTACCTCTTGATTTGATGAAATTAAATTTCATGTTTATATTTTAAATAATTATTTTAAAAGTAAAATATTATAAATTTTTTAATTTTATTTTATTTTTATTAATATTATTATTTTCAATGAAATAATGGTCATTGTGAATTAGTGTTTATATAAGAATATATTTTTAACAAATGTGGTAATGTTATAAATTATAACATGTAAATTATTGGAGTGAAATGTTGGAAATAGAGTAATGTATGTTTTCATTTCCTTGGTAATATTATTGAACATATATTTCCATAATTTATTATGTTCTTAATATTATATAATAGATGAAATTGATATGGAGAGGTATGAATTTGATTTAATTTTTTACATTGATGGATTTATTATTAATTTATTATGTGGGGATGAATCATGAATAGTTATACCTCAGTAAATAAAAGAAATTATTTTCTTGGTTTTTTTGGTTTTGAAGAATATTACTATGTTTTTGATGTGAAAATTATTTATCCCTCTAAGGTTGAGAATTTCCATTATAATATGTGCAACATAATTTGTTTTTATTGACCATTTTTCCTTTAGATGTTTAGATTAATGGCATGATTTCAAATTATTTCCATGGCGTCTTTCCTGAGAAATATAATCAAGAAACATGAGATAATATGGTAATATATTTTTAGTTGGAATAATTCTTCAAATTTTCAGTGTAGAACTGATTTTATAGTATAATAAATGTTTAAAATAGATTTAGGTTTCAGTCATGTTGGTGATTAACCAAAACCAATTCTGAGTCACCTTGATAGTGGGTTTGTTTTAAGTTGTGGTATGGATATGGAGGAATATGAATCAAAGTAACTTGAATTAGGTTTCTAAAGAATAATTTAATAGGTTATTAATTATTATTTTTCTCTCACATGCAATAAGATAAATATATAAATGATTCATAAATATTCATCAAGGGGAAGTTAGTGTGTATAGACATGAAATTTGAAAAAATTAAATTAATAGGATATTTTCTATGTTTTCTGGCAATAAATTATTTTATAGAGTGATATTTTATGTCTCTTTGAAAGACTAATATAAAAAATCATGGATTTTATCTATAGATAAAGTATTTGGGGGAGGTGATGAATTATTAGTAAGTTATAAAGGAAGGTTTTTCTATGGAATGTTGTTGTGTTGAATGGTCTTATTATGTTAGTGAGAAGGATGATATGAATGTTATGAGTTTTGGATCTCATATTTTTCGAAATAATAGGGTGGGGTAATATATTTGAGTTTATTCCTATATATGATTTTATGTTTTAAAAGGATCAATATTTATTTTTCCAGGTGATTTGATATTGTCTTATTATAATAGGGGTATATCCATAGTATAAATTTTTTATAGATTAGTATGTTCTCAATCATTAATGGAAGGTTAGTTATACTCATAGTGAGTGTTGTGTTACTTGGGATGATGAGATTATTCATTTAATTGGTAGATTTGTAGTTTTATTTTTTCTGTTTTGAAATTATGTATATAATTTTAATTTTAATTATTTTAGGAGTTAAATTTTTTTAGAAACAAAAAATTTTGTTTTAAATAATGTAAAATAAATTTTCTTATAGGATAAATCATATAAACCATTTTAATTGAAGATAATGGCTCTGTTTATAATGTTTTTCAATAACTATAATTTTTTTTTAAAATCTTTATAACATTCTTGGTTAAGTAGTTCATTGTTTTATACATGATTTTCATGAGTTTTATATTTGTATAATCAAATTAAATGATGGAGGATAGAGTAATATGATGACTTCTAGATTAGAGTGAGTGATGTTATTATTTCTCTTAATGAAGATTTTTGTTCCATATGATAGTGATATTCCTATTTAAGAGGTATATCATGTGGTAGTTGGATTTTATCAGCAAATCCTGTTATATATGCTCAAGTTTAGAGGTTTTGATTTTCTATTTGACGGGGGTTGTTCTTGGGAATGAGATAGTATTGGTATTATGTGTTAGTAATGTTTTAGATGTTTATTCTATATCAATTATTTTTATAAATTTATCTTGTTCTATTATTATATAGTCCTAGAAGGATGAAAATAGTTTAGGAGGTATCAAAAATATAGTCTTAGGTTTTATCGATCCCCAAAATTGGGTGTTTTGTGGTGTTAAAGGGTAGTGGAGTGAGTATAGTGGTGAATTAGAAAAGGAAAAAAATTATGTAGTGATTTTATTTAATCATTCTATGCTGTTGTGAAGAATATTATATGGTTTTTTATATCATTATAGTTTAATAGTATCTTTCTGGTAAGTTGGATGTGGTTCTTGATAGAAGCTCTATAATATTATAAGTCACCATGAGGAGAGAAATGTGAAATGATTTACAAAACCATAGCATATTTTATTAAAAATAATCATTTTTTACATTTTATTTTGGATTTATATTTTAATATATTTTATAGTTCCCTTGGGGATAGGGTAAAATGTTATGTTTCATATCATGGTCGAAAAAGAAACAAATGTGGTGTCATGCTTGTATCTCTTGGATTGAATATATTTCAATAAAAATATGTGGTTCTAATATTAGATATGATATAGATTTACTCCATATATAATAATTATATAAGAAAATTATTGATTATATAATCACATGTTCATGATTACAAACATTAGTTTTTGGATCATCTATGACAGAAAGACACAACACCGACATTATTCGGAATTCATGTCATGGTTTGTCTTGTTTTATCAGATTTTATATTCAACTATTTCTATTGATTATTAGATCATATACTAACCTTATTGGGACCTTTGGTTTTCCTGAGGACTCCATGATCATCCAATAGTTGTGATACCAATAATTTTACAATAACATGTTTTATTTATTCATTTATTTATGTAATTGTGATTTGGAATTTGAGAAATGAAAAGGGGAAATTTTGTTGGAATTTTTGGTTTCTTGGTCTAGTTACATTATCATATAGACCATTCACCATGGCCATAAAGAGTGTAAAATGGGAATTTTGAGGTATGTATTTTCATAACTAGGGTGAATAACCTTCATGACATTGTATTTGGGTCAAGATACTATCTAAAATACATTTCTTATATTTTAATCCAATTTTTTAAATTCTCACTCCATATTATTTATATCGATTTGGGGTGTCATCCTTGGGGTACCAATAGCCAGTATCATACCATCCCCAAATGTTTATTTCAATTCTACCTTTCAACCAAGTGATTATAATAGGGTAAAACTATCTTCTCCCTTCAAATCCTTGTCCAATCATCTTTATTTATTCTTCCATCAACTTTCTTTTTCATTTCCTTAACTGGACATTGTGTTAAAATAAAATTTTCATTATCGAATAATCATTGGGATTTTAGTTTCTAAGGTTCATAAATTATTATCCCAACCTAATCACATAATAGTTTAGGAACACATATCGCAAACCAACCCTGGCTAACCTGAAATTAAGAACATGAGTCATAAAGTTTCCAAGATTGAATGGTGATCTCAATCCTCACAGGCTAGAAACGAAACCTTGGAATCCAAGAACTACCTTTGGGAATTATTTTAACAAAAAAAATTAGTTTCATTTTTCAATAATGTTTAATAAGAACCATCCAATATATAGGATAAATAAAAAAATATCTTGAATTAGTATGAAACATGAAAAGGGGATCTGGATAAAAAATAAGGAAAAACTAAATTATTCCTCTAAAGAAGTAAATGGAATATAAGATCAATACTGAAAAAAATATGATATAAATATGGAAAACCAATGCTAAAAAATCACCATTAGAATGGGAGGTAGTCCCAAACACACCTCCACTATACTAGAACTCATATATATAAGAGAATTTACTCTATTTAAAAATATAAACATGCATGTAATGATATAGGAATGAGATAAATAGACCATTTAGTTAACTCACACTAACCTGATGCACAATATCTTAAAATATAACCTATAAAATTCTAGTTTGAAAACTGGGATACAAAATAGGTTTTATGGTTTTCTAATTTAAAAATAAAATAATGTAGTTTCCTTTAAAAACATTATATTATTTCAAATTTGATATTCATTCCATATAAAAACATAATTTATATTCCTTTAGAAAAAAAATTATTCATTTTAGTTAAATTATATTTAATTAAAATCGTCAATAAAATCATAGTACCATTTCAAAGAAACAGAAAAGTATCCATACCTTGTAAAATATATCATTTCTATGGAATCCTTGGTTCTGAATGGGGGGAAAATATTATTGGGATATAATATTTTTTAATGAAATAATCTCATATGATGGAATACAACTACACCCCAATAGACTATCCCAAACACAATATATTATGACCCATATCTGAAGAACGGTGATACATCCCATAGTCTAACCTCTATCCCACCAAGGTCAACTAGAATGAGCATAATTAATAACAAATTCACATGTGCACCATGACATATGACTTATCCAATCAAGTCTTACCATGACATATTAATGGAGGTGAACATTTAAATGTAATAATCATACCATATAATCATATTAGGGGATAAATTTTTAACTCACCTTCACCTCTGAACACCTTCATCAAATTTCCTCACTATCGAAGAATAATACATCTATAAAACATTCCTCAAGAGCGATACTTATTGAAACCATTCAAAAATTCATAATTTTCATAATATATAATGGTTCATGTACTTTGTGTTTTCATTTGAAAATAAACCATTTAATGTTATAATGTGGACTATGATTCATTATTTTATGGTGAAATAAATAAAATAACATCACAAAATGAATCACATAAATCATAATATAATTATTTTAATAGAATGAATTCTTGTCAAAACATTACACATAATAGTTAAAACACACCCAATAATTAGAAGACATCATCATTACTTTATTTTTAAATCGATATTGTATTTTGGTTAAAGATGCGTGTATCAAAGATTCAATTGGGTATTTCAATTTAAAAATTATGCCTTAAGCCATTAAAATATATTTAAATGTTAATATAGATGAAAAAACCACTTTTTAATGTTAAAGAAACTCAATAAAGAAGGTATCCTTTGACAAAGGTACCATAATATAATGAAAAAATTGAAATATCATAAAAAAATCATAAAATAATAATAAATCAAATATTTAATTCTAAAGAGTGATACATTGGAAACCTACCTAAAATTTCATTGATTTTAATGACCATGGTGTTTATCTAGCATCACATGTCCTAAGAATCCCGATAAATCAATGAGGAATCCCATTAAACCCTATAACCAAGAAATCCTAAATTATTAATTCACTGGAATTAAATCCTGGGTTACTAAGACCATGATTTAAAAAGAAAAATGAGAAAGAATAATAAATGTAAGAGTAGATGAGTTTTGGTTGGATTTACCTTAGGGATTCAACCTTAAGCTTTAATCAGTCCCATGGAAGAGGAAGATGATAAGGGGAGGGTTTTTTGGGGTTGAGATTCTTGAACTAAGGGGAAAATACCCAGAGAGGGTCTAAATTTGAAATACTATGTATTTAATTTTAGAAAAATTATCATTATTATTGGGGTCGTTTAGGCTGTGAAACACTATTTCATGCCCTGAATTGTATACAACCTAAAATTTCATGGGGTTAAATAATTAAGGTTATGACTTTAAGTATATCAGGTCCTCCCGAACTTTGAAACAAATAACCAAGATACATATTAACTAAACAGTAACATGTAAATAAATAAATATAAAGGAGAGTCTAGTTATAATTTTTAAATTCTCCCAACCATAGAGAATTCAACCCCAATAATATTTCCTGGGATAATGGATGATCAAGTGTTATAATATTCTCTAAAATGGAGGTATAATTCAACCATGAACACACATCCAATGCCAAAATGCAAACCAAAATTCAAGAAACTCAAAACATTCAACTATAACAAATCCATCTAATATATATTATAATCTAGTCACTATGAGAAACATAGATGAGCATGTTTAAACTCCACTAAATAATATGAAATGGTTAAATAAATAATGTTAAACCCCAACATTAAGGACCATACAAATTTTTTTGATTAAATTAATAGAGACATAATCTTCGTCTCATCCACTGAGAGTCACCCAAAAACTGAAGTGTTATCACCATTTCATGGGAGCGTAGATTCAAAGAAAAAAAGGGATTAATTTAGACATCAACATTGAAATTTTATTACAAAAAAAAGAAATGGACATGAAAATAAAAACCACAATTCTATTCTGGATCCATTAATACATAATCTCTATTCCTTGATAATGAGAGTGAGATAACTATTTGATGTTAGAGACTCGCTAATGGTGGTCAACCCGACCATATTAAAATTTCACAAAGACAACAATTCTTCTCAAACTAATAGCCTCACCCAAGAAACCATTACAATGAAAAAACATAACGAAGATGGGAATGATCTGAAGGAACTTCACTAACTTATCATCCTTCATGTAGGGATGAAAATTTATTAATCACACCATTATATCATATTCATCATGAACTATATGATTCCTCAAACATTTCACTAAAATATAAGACCTGAAATTATTATCACCTGAAGGAAATAAAATGGGATAAATTAAGTAAGATAAGAACATATAATAATTGGAAATTCCTCATAAGGAATCATTCATCAATAAGGGATATATATTATAGCCTTAGGTAAACCTAGGATATCACAACAGTATTATTTAGAAATTTTAGCTCCTTATGAATTTAATAAATTAATAAATAATTACTAACATGATTTATTAATTTTCACAACACATCCTTAATACTTCTATTGAATGGCAATACATAATAAATATCCCATACACAATTACACCTCACATCGAATGATTAAAATAATAATAATTCCATATAGAACCACTGGCCATATATGATACAAAATATAAACAATTAAAACACAAGTCATCTCATTGTTGTACGTATCCCTTGGACTCCACATCTTATTAAAAACTAATTCATGTAACCACATAGATTCAATATCATCAAAAACATTCCAATATGTTCTTAAAACTCAAAAAATAGAAAAAATAACATGGTAATAAATACAATGTGGATACTTACATCAATATTATTGAATCCATTAATGATATTGATAAATTTCAAAAACAAATCACTACCACTCCAAATCACCATAAACAAAACCTTCAAATACACAAGGTCTACTAGAGGAAGATATATTACACCAAATAAATAAATAATTATTCATATTTTTATCTTTTAAAATAATTTTAATCATAGTATCCTTAGAAGGGTTAAATTTAACTCCGCCTCTCTTGTGCGATACTCCTTTAAAAATCCATTTTAGATTACCCAAATGACAGAAAACATGTCTAATTTTGTAAATTATCTGAAAAGAAAACATCTATTTTTTTATTTTTATATAATAGTAATAAACATATAATGTTATCCTAGAATAATATATTGACGAGAAACATGATGTTATTTTAATACCCCCTAGGATTTTATGATAATGTAGACATCCTTCTCACCATGCTAGTGTTTTCTCCATCCCACCTAATAATTGGAGATACCACTAACACCAATTGTGTTCCTCAAAATCCCACTTAATCATTAATATCTTATTCCACCACTAATATATATGATTTATGGATTATTGAATACACTTTCAATGAAATTTCAGGTCCAATGTTGTCTTTGAATCACAATGCACTTAACGAATCACTCAAAGACATATTAAGAAGGTATGATACAAACATGATAGAAGGATGTCCATACACAATATTAATTTTATATCCTTACATAATCAAACATAATTCATCACACATTTTTATAATTATTAGAACTTTTTTTATGCTTTAGTTAAATTAACAATGTGTTTGATATCTTTCTCTACAGGAAACATTGAACTAAAATAAAACTATTTAATGTTTGGAATGTTAAAACATGACCAATTAATTTAAATTTTTTAATATGTGTAATGATATTATGAAATATATGTATAAGGAATATAAATATCACTTTTAATGTTATTTAAATTAAATTGGTATATGTTAAATAACTTATAAGATCATTTTATTCTTGATGAAATATTTTTCTAAAAATTTTATTTTGTATATTAAGTATTAGAATTTCATGAAAACCATGATTATTTGATTATAAAAAAAATTAATACTAATTTACAATGTAAATTATAAGAAAAAATAATTATAGATATAACTCTACAATTTTATTTATAAAAATTATTTTAATTATATTGTAATATTTTATATAAAAGAATTAATTTTTTTAATTTGATAATTTTTATTTGATAAAAATAACATCATTTGTTCATTCATAATAATTTTTTTTTCTCAAGATAAATATTTAGTATTTTGGTAGAATTATTAACCTTAAAGGGATTAGTAAAATACACTATTTTTACACACACCATCCATTTCATTGAATTATTAGCATACAATTATAATTTGAAAATTTACAAAACAATGTTATTGAAAAAATTTATTTTTATATATATTAATTTATTATTTAAAATATTATGGTTTTATTTTATAAAAATATATTTAACATTATGGAACATAATTTATTTCTAAAAGTAATATTTTATTATATTATTCTTATATTATTCAAAATTAATTTTTATCTAAAATTGAAATTGAATAAAATGTAATGTATTTTAAATTTATAATGAGTTTGTCCATTTTATTTAATAATTACTATATTATTTAATAATTACTATATTATATTTATTGATAAAGTATAAATTATATATGTAGAAAATAGTTACGATGTTAAAAACCAAAATGGTAAAAAAAAGTAACCTAAGTGGTAAAGGGCTTACCATCCTAAAAAAGTATTGATTTCTCTGAGATCATTCAAGAAATTTTCTTATCAAGCCTAAATTATTTTACAATATTGTATCAATATTCTGTGATGTTGATTCCTATTTTTGAAATTTTTTATTTGTATACCAAAATATCATCCCTTTTCTCCTATAAAAGATTATATACTCTATTCAATTACACACCACCCATAACACCATTAGTTCTAAAAAAATAACCAAAAAACATACTCCATATTCCTAGACGCATTTATGAGGTTCTTTAATTCTCAATTAACCATAACTTATGGGTTTAATCCAGTATTCAAAGTAAATACTCCAAGAATTGGGGCATAAATTTCTAACCAAACCTTTCTCTATTGTATTTCATTATGTGCACTTATTATTATTATTTAATTTCAATTAAACCATATAAATATGATATAATTAAAATAATTAGAATAATTTTATGCCAATATAATGATTATACAATCATAAACCACCTTTTCTTCTTCCATTAAGAAAAATGAAACAGTGAATCATTTGTACATGTGGACTGCTGCCCCCATAAATTGACATGTATCTTTGACAAAAATTTGTTACATGGATGGATTAAAAAGATAAATTAATATATAAGTATGGTATTATTAAATTATTTCTTATTCTTAAATGATAAACTCTATTGCTTATCAATATCATTTAATATAAAATGAAAGAACCATCCCTATGTAAGTGTGGATTAACGCCTTCATAGAATGGTGTGTTATGTTTTTCAGTAATTCCATTTATGGACATTTTAATTAATTTGTTTAATGAATCAATATTATTTTTATGGAATAATTGAAATTATATTATTTAAAATAAGAGACCTGATTAAAGATATGTGTATTATATATTCATCATTAATTCAACCATTAAAATCAACTATATTAAGAGTGAATGATCCCTTTGTTCTATGTAATAGTTTTATAGGAATTAAATTATTTTTATAATTACTTCTAATTATGGTATATAACACTAATTCCCACTAAAAAAGATCAATATACTACATTTAATTTGATATTTCGACTAGTCCATCTTATAATTTTTAATTAATCATGATATATTCATGCCTAGTTCGATATAACATCCAACTTGAACAATTCTATGATGTCTTATCATGGATTAATATAGGTATATAATAAATAGTATAATTTTATATAAGTAAATAAATAAATACTTATTTTCTTTTCTATATTAGGTATATTAATATTTAAACAATGCATTAATAAACCACCATTTTTTGGGTAAGAAATAACGAAATCTAATTTTTATTGATTTTATATTCAGTAGTAAAGACTGAAACACTCATGATTGGAAGTTAAAAAATTATATTTCATTATAATTAACACAATAAAATATATTAAATTATATTTAAAGGATGAAATATTTATGAATACATAATTCTGGCACCACTGATAGAAATATTCTTTAAAACAATCTTAATTACATGCAATAGGTATTGATAATAAGAAAAAATAATATATATATATATATATGAATATATATAATGGTCTAAAATATAGATTATAAATGTAAATAGTTATAAATAAGTTTCTCAATGTTTTATTTAATAAACACAATTTAGTTATTTAGGTTGTTTGGTGCATGTTCATAATGATTTGTGATAATGGTCTAGATGTTTCAACTAAAATCCCATACATTGAGACAAGTTTTCTATTATGAACCTACTTTAATTTTTAAGGATTATATAATAACTTTTTATATACTATATAATGAATTAAAATTTAATCATGGTATTTTATGTCTAATTAAAATTCCCCCCTTTCTTGGTGATTCTTATAAAAATGTCACTCAAGTCATTAATGTTCTTCCTACAAAATTAGAATTCCTTGATACATGTTTATACTAAACAAAATTTCTTAATTTTAAGGCTAATTTACTACCAATGGTTTTATATCTATAATATTAGTTTTTATATCTATGATATGTACTAATTAAAATCAATTACATTTCATAAAATGGATTTAACTCAATGTTTTCCCCATTTGTAATGAATTTTGGTAAATAAATTTCATTCTTTGATTTATGATCAACCTATAAAAATTATTTCATAAAAAATGGGAATATTACATCCATTTATTAAATTATTTTATATTCATGGGAAATTTGAATTATTATTTCAGTGTGTCTTCATTGGAAAATTCCCCCCACCTAGAAGTATATCATTTTTATGAATAATCCCTAATCTCTAAAATGGGCCTTTCTCCCAAGTCCATGAGTTGACTTACGACCAATATTATACTATCATATTTTTAAATCCATGTATGTATAAATGTATTTAAACATCATATTTTCCTTTAGTATTTTAAAAGATATGTTTTATTACTCTGTTTTATGATTTGGGTTTTCAATAAAGGTATTTAAAAATATCAAAATCATTTTTTAGTTAAATGTAGTATGTTTTATCATTAGAACCAAATTTCAATGGATAAATTTGTAACTTATTTAAGACCCCATTATTATGAATTTCTTAACCAATCCTTTCAAAATATATCACATCATATTTTATAAAAAATTACATTTGTAAGGGTCCACAACAATATTTTTATAATAAAGTAAAAATTATTTTTAGAAAAAAAAAATCTTTCATAATGTGGATTATATTTTTCTTATTTATCTCAATAGATATATTTTTCTTGGTATTATGTTTTATAGGACAACATATAAATTAATATATGAAGTTCCCCTTTTGTTGATTTAATTGTTTATTGATTGATCTAGATTATATGGTTAATTATGTGATACGTATTTGATTTTATTGTGAAACACAATATTATTCTTGGGTTTGGATGTTATGATTATTAAATAGTTTATAATACAATTATGGGTATGTTTAATCAATATATACTGTTTTCTCTCAATATATCCCTCCAATTAATTGGATAAATCTATAAACCTCATTTGATAATGTTGGAATGATTTATAATTCTCAATTAGAAATGGGATTCTTATTTGGATTTATGATCATATGAGGTAAGTAAGTAATGATTCCTGGTATGTAATGGGAAACACGATGTTATTCATGATCCACTATATAAAATAGGTGGTGATTATAGGCCCACAAATTTATATTTCTATTCTTATGTTGGTGCCCCACTACATTGATATTTTACTATGCTATTCTCCCTGGATCAGGATTTATGTCGTAAGTTTTTACATTATTTACATCACATTATATTATTTTCATATGAAATTACTTCTACCCATGTATTTCTATATGAAAATTTTTAATAAGTACTTTTCTTTTAATTATATATTTCTATCATTCTAATGTTTTCTTATATGCTTATGATTAAACAATGGATTTCATGTTGATATGTTAATTTTTTCATTATTGAGTGTTTCAGCTCACCCATTTTTTATGATTTCACTTCCCCTAGTTCCGAAGATAAGAATTTTAATAATATATTGAACTATTTTTTATTTTGATATTTTATACAAGATTTTGAATCACTATTATGGATTAAATAGTTTCTCTTGTAATGAAAAAACCTATTAGCTAAAAATAAACTTGTTTTTTCTGTTAATAGGTTTTCAAAATTATATAAAATTCAAAACCTAAAGGATCAATGGAATGTATTTTCATTTAATATTTTCTCTATGTCATATAATTTTATGGTCATATATATGGGTATTCATAGCAAGTATAAATGTAGTGTTTTGATAACTTTATAGATTATTTTATATCACTTGAGGATAATTAGGAGCTAGATAATTTATCAATGTGTTATAAGTAATAGTTTCTCATAATTTCAGGGTATAGATATTAATTTTGGATCATTGGTGTAGTGTTGTATATTTAAGGGATTAGGATAAGAGGAATTTAACGAAAACCCTTATGATGAAACTAAGAGACAAGTCTAATAAAGTATGGAATCCCAATGTTTTTGTAATATATATTTTATGTGGTTGTCCTAGAAAATATAACACCTTTTGGATAATGGAAATTGGATGCTCATATATAATAGATACACCTAATGGTAATCGCCTGTAAAATGGAAGGTTGAGTATTGAATTGATATCTAATCTAATGAACGATGAGTGGACCTAAGATTGTAAAACTACTACACACTCTTGGGGTGACATCAATAGGTCAATAACATTCTATTTATAAACCACTATAATGGATTAATTTCTTAATTACTAAATTGGGTTAGATTAAAGAGTAAAATAGGCCTGATATAATGAAATGGATGTTGATATAAATGTATCAAATGATAAAATTAAGGTTTCATTATAGAATACATATTTAAAATTGTTTTTCATATTCATATAGTCATTTAAATTGTTTGTATTGGATATCATTGAAATCATTTTGAATTTTTTATTTGGATGAAACAAGATCAAGAAAATTAATTTGAGAAATTTATGTATCTACAAACCACTATATCTAATAATCTAATTAGTTATAATAACTAAATGTTCAATAATATTTGTATATATCCATATGATTGAAAAGGATAATATCTTAGTCTTCACTATGATAATTATAATGATATCATAATAAAATATAATTGTTGAAACCTTTATCTATTTTTATTCGATATTGATATTTATATATTTTATTCTATTATATTTTTAAAATTATGAGGATTATGTAAGGAAAATTAGTATTTTTCTTCAATATTTCGGCTTTAATTGTTAGGATACATATTTTTAATTTTATCACTAATATAGGTTATATTTAAAGGGAAAACAATTGTAGAAGATATGATTGAGGTATGGATTACTTTTAGGTTTAACATTCAGTTGTTATTAAGACAATTAGTGTTGATTAATCATGAAAAATTATATTATACAGTATTGGGATCCATGGTATTTATAATTGATTCATTATATTTTTTGTAATGTTATTTTATTTTTTTAGATTTTGGTATATATTGGATGGTGTATGATTTTATATCAGAATGGTATACATAATTTTTGAGGTTTGATATCATATAGTTTCAAATATCTTTACAAAAAAATATTCTATGAAGAATATACGATAATGGTATATATGTACACGGGTATGTTATTATATTATTGGATAATAAAGTTTGAATAAATATATTAACCTAATGTAGTGTAATAGTGTAAGGTCGATGTCATATTAGAGGATATATCATGAATGATGAATATGTTCAGAATAATCTAACATGTGATATCCAATGAGTAATAAATACTTTTAAAAAGATGAAATTTATTTAATGGGGAGAATTTAAAGACCTTATATTTAACTATATATTTCCCATTAATAAATAATGTGTTTGATATATTTTTCTACATTTAATACGACACTAAAATTAAACTGTGATATGTGTAGATAATAAAAACATTGTATTTTGAGATAAAAATTGTGAGTACGAGTAATGAAATAATTTATATATATATGGAATATAAATTTATCTTTTAATATTTATAAAATTTAATTAATATTTTTAAAACAACAAATAAGATTATTTAAAGCTTGAAAATGTATTTTTACAAAATAATAATTTTATGCAATAATAATTTTTATTTCAATATAAATATGATGAATTTATGATTAAAGTAATTTTTTTCTATTTTATTATTAAATATTAATAAACAAGAAGGAGTATATATAGTATTGTAAAAAGTTATTTTCCATATAAAACATTTATTTTTCTATATTTTATAACTTTAATATAAAAATTAATATTTATTAATTTTAGAATTTGAATTCAATAAAATGGAAATCATTTTTACATTTATAATAATAATATTTTCATGGAATTTCATTTTTATTTTCCTAGAAAGTTTGATTTTAATGTGAATAGTGAAATATACTAATTTTACAAATATTATATCTTTTATTGAATTTTTATTATATAATTCTGATTTAAGAGTTTATGAAATAATATTATGATAAAAAATATATTATATACATGAATTTATAACATTAAAAAATATATTTTTTATTTAAAAACATATATTTAAGATTATAGAACATAAATTATATTTCCCAAAACATTATTTTATTTAATTATAAAAATATTAATTTAAAAATAAAATTTATAGCCATTATAAATTGAATAATATAAATTTTATTCCAAAATTATAATCAGAATTTCCAAATTATTTAATAAGTGTAATTTTATTTTTATCCATAAATTATAAATTATGTAAGGATAAACTAGTTAATATTTTAAAAAATTGTAAAAAATGAGTAATGTTTGAGGTAATTGTCCTCACATGATAATGAAATAAATTCAATAATGTTTTTGATTATTTTATAGAAACTATCTCTTCTCATATACATTATTTAAACATTTTGGATCCATATTCATAGATATTGAATTCCCATTCTTGAAGTATTTTGGATATTTACAAAAATGTCATCCATTTTCACTTATTAGAGGTGTCCTCCTCCCATCATATCCACACACCCCATAAAATCACTAATTTTTCAAAAAATACACACAAAACCATTCTATATATTTTTATACATGATAAAGTTGTTCTGGTCTTATCAAACAACCATCACTCAGAGGATTTATACCCTTTTCAAAGGTGATAATCCAAGAAGTGAGGGATAAATTTCAGACCACCCTTCTCTCTTTTTTTATTAATGTGTATGTGATTATTCTTACTCAATTTCAATTACATAGTCTAAAAATTATATAATTAATATCATTAGTATACCTTAATGTATTTTTATGATGGTATAATCATTAAAAAAATTTCTCTTTTCCATTATGAAAAAATTAATCGTGCATACGTTCAGACTATCACACCCATTAATTAACATGATCATTTTCCATCACCATATAACATGGATAATTTCAAAATATAATTTAATAATTTACTATTTAATTGATAAAATATTTCGGTTTATAAAATTATAAATCATATGAATCCTCTCTCCCATTCTAAAGAAAATGAAAGAATCATCCATATATATGTGAGTTCTTCCGCCTTCATAGAAGGTTGTGTTATGTCTTCATTACAGCATTACATGGTTGGTTTAAAGAATTGTTTTATAGAATAAATATGGATTTTTATTATATAATTGATATTATATTTTGGAATATAATATATCCTAGTAATTAAGTGATCCAAAAATGATTGACAAAAATTGAACCATTCATAAAATGTTTATTAAAAGGAAAATGAATGACACATTCGTGGAAGGAAGTTGAATCATTAAAAATAAATATAATTCACTCCTTATAATAACATTAATGATATTGTAATAATGAAATTTGGAAGATAAATGGGTATCAATGCAACCCTTATACTAATGGTTCTGCATGATCAAGATTTACTTACACCAATTGTTGAGAATAGATAAAATTGGCAATATATATATATATATATATTATGATTTTAAATTATGATTATAATTTATCATGGTTATGAATAAGGTATTTGGGTATCTATTTAATGAAAATAATTTCATTATTCAGGAAGTTTGGGGCATGTTTATAAGTAATCAAGAACAAGGTTAGGGTTATTCATTTCATGTCCCTTTATTTTAGACTTGTTTGAAATTATGCACATAATTTCACTTATGTGTTATATATAATACATAATTAATATATTATAGAATTAATTATCATTTAATTACTAAATTATAAGTATAATTATAAACATCTAATTTCAAGGGGTTATTGAGTAAAATTCCCCCTAGTTTGTAAACATTCATTGCCTCAAATTTAAATTTCTTGATACGTATTTATGTTAAATTCCATTTATATATATATATATATAATTCATTTAATACCCTTTTATTTATCTATAATATATATTTCTTTTAACATTTGTATATACTAACTCAAATCAATTGAATTTCATAAAAATTATTTTAAATCAATGTTTACCACAGTTGTAATGATTTTTGGAAACTAAATTTTAAATCACTGTGTTATGATAATTATCATTAACATATACATTTATTTATAGTAAATTCATACCATTTATTGAGAAAAGTGTTATTCTCATTTTTTGGGTTAAATCTTATTTTTAGTTCTATTCTAATTCCTTGGTGAACTCCACTCTCACAAAATTAAAATGTTATTAAGAGTAACCCCCAATCTATAAAATGGATCTTCCATTGATGTATATGTTTTAATGTACCTCCAATTATCTCCCTTTATGCTTTGAAATCATATTATACATCTATTTATGTGAAGTTCATACTCTACTTTATCATTCTAACATTTATTTTTTATTTACTTTTATTATTTCTATTTTCAACAAAGGGTTTTATAATATTGAATGTCCTTAACCTCTCAAATTAAATAATTTTATCTTCTACACAACATCTCTTTATAAAGTATTATGTTTTATTTAATGATGTATTATTTATTTTTTAGTAAACAAATTTAAAATACTTCACTTTACATTTTCAAAAACAATTCTTTTGAAATGGAAAAAAACTATATCTTTTATAAAATTTAATAATAATTATAGAAAGGGAAACCGGTTTACCAGATGAAATAAATATTTAGTATTTATATAATGTGATAAATTTTCAATATTATTATGTGTTTTAAATAACACTATAATTTATTTTATAAAGTTAATTTTTTAATTTAGTTTTTATTGAATTTGTTTATGTTGTTATTTATGTAACACATATTAAAATATAATGTGAATCCCATTCTTATTCATGAGATTTATGGATGATTTGATTAGAAGTTTTCTTAAGTCATAAATTTGATTGGTTAATATTTAATTATGGTTTGTGCCCTATATATCAATCCAAATCACTGGGAAAATATTTACATCGCATAAGATAATAGTGGAATGTGTGGTTATTCTCAATAAAAAATAAAAAAATGGTTGTGACTCTTATTGTGTTATAGGAAATAGGTTTTCATGCATGATCCAATATAGGATAAAATTACTGATTTGTAATCCATTATATTAGATGTGTTGGGATTCTTGATCCACAGTTTTTTCTTTATATGTGTGTGTTTCTTCAACACTTTTTTAAATTTTACTATGTTATGAATCCAAGTTCATGATTTAATTAACATATTTTTACAGTCTCTATGAAATGGTATATATTTTTATATACAGGTTTACCTATTCTATTATCATACCATATGAACTATTTTTATTATTCATTGTTATTTTAATTATAGATTTCTCCCCTGATGATGTTTTCTTATATGTTTATGATCGCACCCTAGGTAAACATGTGGATATGTTAATTTTTCCTTCAATAAATATTTTACGTCACACCATTTTTATCTTTCTATTTTCCTGTGTTATAACATAAGAAATGTTTTTAATATCTAAATAGTTTATTATGTGGATAAATTATAGTATATTTGTATAATTAATTACAGATTAAAAAGTTTCTAATATAGTAAAAAAAGTGCATTAGTTAAATATATGCATTTTATTTGTAAATATTAATTCCTAATTATCTACAAATCTAAACCAATTATTTCATATAAATGTATAGTAATTTGATATTTTATCTAATTAATGTAATTATATTATAAATTCTATGGTCTTCACAGTTATTATTATAGAAAGGATTAAATATCATTATAGAGTAGTATTTTCTCAGGTGAGGATAAATTATGAGTTATAAATTTTATCAATGATTGATAAGTTTTCTTGGACATAATTTTAACATTATAGATAACCATTTATGTTCATTAACATAATACTAAATATTCTAAGGTTTTTGATAATATTACTTTATTGAAAAAACCTAGAAACAAGTATAATCAATAAGTCTTAGTATTAGATGATAAGTTAATGTTTTTAGAAAATAATAGATTTTGTTTTCTGGCTAGATATTTCATCCCTACCTATATATTGGAAAGTAGATGTGGTTGTGTAAAATATTTTGTTTTGGGTATTAACCTCATAAAATGTTGGTTGATAATTAAATAAATATTCACTATACTACAAGATAAGTGGGCATAAGATATTAAACCAGTATAGAAATACTTAAGGGATATACTTTAATCAATAAAATTCTTTTTACAATCCATTATGACTTAACTAATTCCTAAAATATTTAAATGAATATCTTAAGAATTATAATAGAGCCTAAATGGTAGAAAATTATATTGAACTAGATGTAAAAAGGATTAAATAAATGTGTCCTTAAAGATTACATATTAGTAATAAGTGTTCATATTCATATGATCATTAACATTGATTCTATAGAATATTATCTTAATTATTTTTTTGATTTTGTAATTGAATAAAACATTATTATAAAAATTATTCTGATAAATGTATGTATCTAGAAACCACTCTGTCATATAATTGAATAAGTAAGTATACATAAATTGTTCATAATTGTAGTGCTTTGCTTTTATGATAGAAAATACGACTATCCTAGTATTAATTTAGGTACTAAAAAAGACATTTTAATAGAAATTAATTTCAAATATTTTTTATTCATTAGTGAGTTATATTTATAAATGATAATATGGTTTATTATAAATTTTATGAAGATTATGTTATAAATATGAGGATTTTTATTGTAAAATATTTTTTTAGTGGTTTGGAATAATATATTTAATGGAACCAATAATAATTAAAAATGATTTTATGACATGGTTATTTTTTTTGGGATAACTATTTAAGAAAACATGATCGAATGATGGATAACTCTTAAGCGTAATGCAAACCTAATATTGACATAATAATAGGGTGATTGAATTTTAAAATGTATTCTTCGAAGTATTTGTAACCATGGTATTGATAAATTATTTATGCTATCTTTGGTTAAGTTAATAAATTATTTTGGAATTTGGTATATATTTTCTAGTGTGTGATTTTATACCATTTGAGGGATAAAGATACTGTGAATTTATAAAATCATATATGGGGTTTTTTTGGTATAATTTCTTTGAGTTTCAAACGGATTTTAGAAAGGAATTATATAGATAATATATGATTATGTTTTATACATACATGTGTATATTATCTTATAAATTGATAAAAGTTCTTTCAAGAAAGATAATTATCTTGATATATCGTAAGATATTAATTTAGATGTCAAATTTGAGTTTGTATCCTCAATTATGTGTATGTTAAGAATACCCTCACCAACATTCATTAATACATAATAATTGAACTTTTGAAGATGAAAATAATTTTAGGGAGAATATAATGACCTTATATTTCACTGGACATTTTACATAATTGAATAATGTGTTCAATAGCTTCCTCTACACACAATTCTGACCGAAAATGAAATAGATATATGTTTTGAATTTCATAACATGGTTGTTTAATTTGAAAGTTTGAATTTGAGTTACTGTATTGAAAAATATATGTAGATGTAATATATCGGTCATTTTTAATCTTAATAAATCTCAATTTATATAGTTTAAAACAATATCATTATATTATTCGAATGTTACTCATCAAAAATTTTCCTTTTAATGTGATATGAAATTATATGTCAATTAACATGTTATTTTTTGATGAAAAAATGAATAATTTGATAATAATAATTTAATTATTAAATTATAATTAATAATAACATGTATATTTAGTATTCTATTTATTTTGTTTCCCTATAAAAATGGGTTTTTAATATATTATATGATTTTATTAAAAATTTGATTATAAATTTTAAATTTTTATTCTAATGAAACAAACCTCATATCTTTATTTATTCTAATAATATTCTCTTAGGATACATTTTTTATATATTTTTTGAAATATTTGTTTTAAGAAGAATACATCAATATTCCATTTTTAAAAATATAATATCATTTATGGAATTATTAGTACATAATTATGATTTTAAAATTTATGAAACACATTTACATACAAAATATTTACTTTATAAGTGACTTATAATTTTAAAATAAATATATTTTATAAATTTATAAACATTATTTGAATTTTTAAAACTGATGTTATATTTAAAAATTGATTCAATAAATTATATAATTATGGTTTTAAAATTAATTTAAAAAAATCTCAATAAATGAATCATTTAAATGAATGTAAAATTTTGAATTTTTAATTGAATTTTATATAATAAGGATCATGTTTTTTGATAATAAATGATAAATTAATTATGTAGAAAAAGTATATGGTGAAATCCCAAAATTCTAAAATTCTGTTTTCTAATAGGTAAAGGGAAAACATGTTAAAACGTGTTTTGAATTTAGAGGTTGTAAATTTTATACACTTTATATAAAATGATATATTATATTTATGAATTATATATCCACTTAAAATTTTACCAACATCCCATTACTAAATGATTTTGTGTATTGAGAAAAATGCCCTCTGTTTTCACTTATAAAAGAGGATATCTTCTCCTTAGGTCTCCACTCTCCTTAACCACATTAGATAAGACTAAATATTTCTCAAACAATATCTTCACATTATTATACAACATCATAGGTACTTTTCTTCTCAAAATAATATCCCATAAGGTCTTTACTGCCATTCCAAAAGTGATATTCTAGGAAGTGAGGTATAAATTTCTAACCACCCCTTTCTTATTTCTATTTCTTTAAATGAACTTATTATGATCAAATTTTCATTAAAATATACTAAAATAATAAAATTATTTCTTTGTTTTATATTTATATATTAATATTTTATATAAGAGTAATATCCTTTTCTTTTTTCATAAAATAAACTTGAATTATTTAATGTGAAATCTACCTCCTCCATGAAGTAATATGTCTGTTTTCTATAAATTCATAACATAGATAGTTTAAAAAGGAATTTAATGCACAATTATTTCTTATATGACATAATTTATATTCTTGAATGAAAAACAATATTAATTCTCTCTCATGTTCAACAAATATAGAAATATAATTCATATATATAAGAGGACTGTCGTCCCCATGGAAAGGGTTGTTTTCGTTTCTCATGACCATATTTTATAGATGGTTCGAATAAAGGGTTAAATGGTAAAATATGATTTTAATGAATCAATGATGTTCACTTATAGAAAATTATATATCATTTTTATTATTTGTGCAATAAATTATTTTCATAAATACAACCATTCAAAAAAAATTTAAGAGGAAAATTATCACTTCATTCTCTGTAATATCATCATAAAAATTGTATTCTTATTATAAATATTTTTAATTAATATATATAACACTAATGATAACTAAATAATATAATTATTCTACTTGTATAATTATATATCCACATGACCACCTCATAATCACCCATTAATCATGGAATATTCATGTTTGGGTAAGATTGACCACCAACTTCAATAGTGATATTAATTTATATCCTAGATGAATATGGGATGTTAATCATTCATATAATAATATATAAATATCTAAATAATTTATTATTATTTTTTATATTTTATTTCAATCTTTAACACATTAATTAAATAAAACCCCTATTATAGTTTATGAATCATGAAAATAAGATTTCTTAAATTTTATCTTCAATGATAATGAATGAAACTATCATAAATGGATGTTAAAAATAAAAAAATAATTATAATTCACCCATTGATGTGACATTAATTATATGATATATTTGCAATTTTGATGAATAATTAATACCAAAACATCTCTTACATAACTAGTTCTAAATGAAACTGAAAAGCACACACCAAATATTAAAAAAATAAAAAACTAACTATATTTATACATGGAATAATACTATATGAGAAGTATAAGTGGTTATAGTAATGAATATTATTATTATGTTGGTATTTAATAAACATAATTTAATTATTCAACATATTATTTAATTCCCCATAACATCTACTTGTAATTATTCAGGATGTTTGGTTCTGATGTATAATGAATCATCACCAATGTAAGAGTATCTCATCTCAATTCCTTTTCTTTGAGAGATTTTTTTATTATGAAAAAAAATTAATTTTAATATATATATAATACCTATTTTTTTATATAATATCAATAATTATATTTTAACCATTGTATTTTATTAATACATACAATAACATTCATTCAAGGGGGTTTGGATTAAAATGTTACAAAATCCATAAAAATTCTTTATCCAAAATATTAATTCCTTGAGACATGTAAATGTTAAACACCATGTTTTTATGTAATGGTGTATTTAAATCTAGTAGATTATCTTTATCCTATAATGTTTTCTATCCATGATATACAGCATTTTAAATCGGATCTATATCACCCAATTGATTTTGAATCAATGTTTACCCCTGTTATAAGGCATTTGAGTAACTAAATTTTCATTCATCTGGTTAGGATCATTAAAATGGAATTATTTCATATATTTTGGGTTAATTATACATATATATTGATTTATGTTTTATTAACATTGTTTTATATGTAAAATGGCCTTGTTGTTCCATCGAATCATCCTTTGTAAATTCCCCTCTAAAAAATGTATGATATTATTATAATTCATCCTCAATATGATAAATGGATATTTATTTAAATTCCATGTTTCTAGTTATTTCAAATGTTTTATCCTCATGTTTTGTAATCTGATTAGATATAAATTTATGAGTAGTTCATAATTTTGATTATCATTATAAAATATATGTTTTTACTACCCTTTAGGTGATTTTTATTTCAGCAAACTAATTTCAAAATTTAGAAAATTCATTTTCATTTCAAATAAAATAATTTATCATCATCAAAATATTTCTTCGATACCATTTTATTTTTTAGTCATACATTATTGTGTTTTTTAAATATTTTTTTTAAAAAAATTTCTTCATGTTTTTCAATAAATTACATTTTAATGGAAAAATAACAACATCTTTTACAAAAAAGTTAAAAATATTTATGCTAAAGGAATATCTTTTAGAAATAAGAATCCATTTTTACTCCTAATCTTGAGTGATACATTTTATATGATAGTATAAAATCTAAATGACACTATAAATGATTTTATGAGTTTTATTTTTTGGGTTATTGACTTTGGTATCAATTGATCTGGTATATGTGGTCTTCTTTGTGATATATTTTGAAATATAAAATGAAACCCATTATTATTCATTTGTTTTAATAGTGTGATGTTAATATGTCTTCTTATGGAACACATGTGTATGATTAATTTTTATGTTATGGGGTCTTATATATCTCTCAAATTGATTTGGTAATGATTTAGGTCTCCTGATATAATGGTATAATGAGTAATGATGCACTACAAAAAATAGGGAACTGGTTGTGATTCCTAATCTACTATGGGAAATAGGTTTTGTTGACATATAAACTATGCAAAATAGGTTGTGAATAATAATCCACTATATGAAACTTGTTGTCATTTCTTGTCCACAATTTTGTTTTTATTCTAATGTTGTTGCCACAATCCTTTGATATTTGGCTATATTGTTCTCCCTAGAACATGATTTGAGTCGCATATTTTTATAGTATTACATTCATGGTATGTTATTTATATAATAGGAATACTTGTACAAATTTCATTCTATATGAGCTACTTGTATGATTCAACGTTCTTTTAATCAGACACTTTTGTTCATTTTATGTTTTCCCATATTCTAATATTCTTAACACAGATAACATGGTGATATGTTAATTTTTCTCATACTGAGCATTTGATGTCACTAGTATCTTATGTTTTTATTTCCACAGGTTATGAAGAAAAAGAAAGTATTTAATATCAATAATATTTTTATATGTGGTGGATTTATGGTAGATTGTAATCACTTTTCATGGATTAATAGGTTTCTAATATAGTGAGAAAATGTCAATAATTTAAAAATAAATGAGTGTTATTATATAATATTTTGACCTAATTATCTAAAACTATAAAACTATAAGATCATGGGAATATATTATAATATAATATTTTCATTATGTCATGTAATTATACGATCATGTTTGTGGGTCATCATATTTGGTACCTTCAGTGTAATAGAGAAGAAATGTTTTCATAAACATTGACATAAATCCATCCAATGAATCATTATTCTGTATCATATACTGAATAATAGAATTACACCAAATCAAACATGGAACCTATAACATGAATGTTGAAAAATAATTTTTGAGAGATTTCGTAGGTCCATGTAGGATAAAAATATATTTATGCTCAGTTATTATAAAAAATCTTATTAAAAAACTTATTTCCCAAAAAAAGAGGAGGATTCAGGTTCTAGATTTCTCAAACACAATCCTTAGGCAAGTGAAAAATAGTTAGAACACCATTCTATAAGACTTTAGTAGATGAAAAAACGGTCCAAATAAAATCATGATCAATGAATGATTTAATTAAATGATAATGGTGGTGTACACTAAAAACATGAAATAAAAACATCATCAAAATAAACCATAGTACTCAAACCCCAAATGAAAAAACAAAAAGAAAAAAAATATCAGATATCCATTTATATAAACATAAAATATGAAACTTTAATATTACATTCATAAACGAAAAACCCAATTTTAAAATAAATTCACCTATTTTACCCAATATGGTATTTTCAGGACTCCTTTTGGAAAAATATTTTCCATTATTTAGGAAATCATTTTAATCTCGTTTGTAGCATCCACTAATTTTTTATTATATAATTGTCTCAAAATAATATATTTTAAAACATTCCCATTGTAAACAAATTAAAATATACCTATTTGTAATTATTAACATCATTTGAAAAATTTTAAAATAATTAATACTTCACCTTATTCAAATGGTACTAGAAAGTTTTTCTAAAACCAATAATTATTATAAAATCAACAACTTTTAAAGACATTCCAAAATAGAATCATAAACTTAAATCAAAAACATTTTGAATATACATCAAAATTTAGAAACTTTTCACATCTTTTATGAATAAAAATAGTTTTCCAACATGACCCTTTTAAATTATCTCTTAAATTAAACCCCAATAAAAATAAATATCTATAAAACACCAAAACCTTTCATAATTCAATCTTAAAGATACAAATATGATAAAAATAAATAAATATTGAAGAATTACATAATCATGGAATCTCCTGAAAAATTAATGATTAAACAAAATTGTGGAAAAACATATTTTAATCACATAAAGCCTAATACAAGTCACAATTCTAATTAAATATTCACCTTGTTTTAAAAACCATATAAAGGTATCAAAAGCCAGAGAGGTCCTCCATCATTCTATATAATATCAAAAGTGACTAGAAATGAAAGACAACAATTGTCATAAAATAAAAAACTAAGACCTATCATTAGAAATAATCATCCTTGAAAACTATGGAAACATAATTATCATTATTCAAGATTGTTTAAAGGAACCAACTCATGATTGATCTTATGAATTCAATGATCTGGACTCCTATCAACAAAAAATTAAAAATAACAAAAAAAATAATCCCTTTGATACTAATTTCTCATGAACATACCCATGTCACCTTAGAAACAGGCACCAACCATGGCCTATATGAAGATCCAAATGCCATTCTAGATATCAAAGGGCTAGATACCTTCATATGGGCATCCAATAACTACCTATGGGAATGACTGAACAAGAAAAATGAATCATTTAGTAATGGGGAATAAGAAACAACGAATATATTTCACAAATAAAAGAATACATCTAACAAGTAAACAACATTATGAGACATATATAGACAAAAAAATTAAGGGAAACTATAGATGTTACAATAATTCACATAAAGGAAGCTAAAAAATGGTTATAACAAGATGAAATAAATAAATCAAACTACTAATACCGAGTCTCTATGAGAAAGTGTGGTAGTTCTACCTTAACCTCTACCATACCAAAAATAATAGATATAAGATCATCTACTATAACTAATATATATTCTATACCTGTCGTGATATAGGTTGGAGATGAACAGTCTTGCAGGTTCCTACCTATCAACTCAATATAGAATCCTTTAAAAGTAATGATTTTATAATATTGTTTTAAAATATATATATAATGGGTTTTCCATTTTTTCTCATTTAAAACAAGTATAAGGTAGTTTCCTCTAAAAACCACTATTCTAAAAATCATGATTCATTTCTATTAAAGAATAAATTTAAATTTCTTTCACCAAATTATTATTAAATTATAACTAAAGCTATTTTAAGGAAAATATTGAATGATTTTAAAATATTGTTCCAAAAAATACAAAATATATATAACTTGGAAAATAGATCATTTTCTTTGAACCGTATTATCACAAAGAGGAATTATATAATATAGATGACATGTATATAAATAAAGTAATTTTATCCCACCAAAAAACATATATACACCAATCGACCAACCCAAACACCCAGTCTTACCCTATCAAGCCTAGATAAAGGCAAACATCTTATATGATTACTTAGGACTCCACCTAGGGACACTAAAAAGTGTGTAATTAAGAACTAGTGTTAAAGTGTACCAAGACATACCACATAGTATATCGTGACTTTCAGATCCATATAAATATAGTTTAGCATTTCGAATTAATTGTTATGGAATATAATCATACTATAAAACAATTTTTAAGTCACCATATCCCCTATACACCAACATAATATCATACCCTTTATCCAAGAAAAAATATAATTAATTTACCTCGATAAGGATAATTTTTAAAAGGATTAAAACATCCATAATTTATTTATAATATAAAAAGGAATGTCCCATGGATTTTTATTTCTAAATAAGCAATTAAAAGTTTCAACCACGACCCGGAGTCAATCCTAAAGTTTAAAATTAATGAATATTCACTCAGAAACAAACCTTATTGTTAATTTAATAATTTTAATAGAATAAAACCAATCAAATCATTTCTAAAAATTGAAAAAACAATCCCATGATTCAGAAGACAACAATTTTCCATAATTTTTGTAAATCAACATTGTTTTCAATTTATAGATCAAAATACCAAGTCTAATCAGGATTTTGAATTGAAAAAATATAGGTGGAACTATTAAAATAGATTTACAAATAAATTCATATAAGACATCCCAATTTTCTCATTTTTTAAAAACAGATGAAATCAAGTATCCTTTTATATATCTACTTAAATAGAAGAAGTGGAATAAAAAGAAATTTAATAACCATCATGGATTAATATCAAATAAATGATTTAATTTTGAGGAAATATTTAGGGTATAAAAACCTCAAATTTTGGAAATTTTAATGGTTTTGGTGAAAATTCAAAAAAACATTGAAAAATAAACCATAATAATAAAACATGAATCCCTAATAAAACAAAAAATTAGAAATTCCAAATTAAAAATGTGTGGGTTGAAGGCATATGTCTCTAAGACTATGGGTGGAAACAAATGATGAAAATTAATAATAAAAATATGATATGACAATGTTTGGATATATTTACCTTTTTTAGTAAACATTAATCCTGAAGTAATAGAATTGAAATATTGATAAAGGAGTAATAATATGTGAGGATATGTTCCTTGATTTTCATGTGAAAATACAGGAAAACAATACTCTTAATTATTTTTTATTCCAAAGGGTATTTTTAAAATTTTATAAAATTCAAGAGTGTGTTTGGGGAAATTCAGTCCATTAAACACTGAATCATGTCTTTATTGTTTATCCAAATATTATTTTCTAGGTTTAACTACTTGTTTATGGGGTGAAATACTATTTCCCATGGTGAACTACCCATTCACGGGGTGAACTACCTGTTCACGGGGTGAACTACCAGTTCCCGAGGTGAACTACCAGTTCACTGGGTGAGCTGTAAAAGACTCATACTTATATATTCTTGGGACCATCAAAACCACCTAGGAAATGAATGAGGCACTGAGGAATATAAATTTATAATAAATATACATAAATAAAAAATAAATCGATGTTGATATTTGACATGGAGTTTTTTTCACATTATAATATGTTGGTTCTTTAATGATGATTCAATTATACGATATACAAGAACTACATGTTCTTTCTAAATAATTTCACCAATAAATTAATACCTATATGAATCGTTCTTGGTGAAATGTTTCTCTTTATCCAATATTTTAATTATTTTTTTTATTTTATGTAAATTTTATCCTCAATTTCTAATTATAATATTCAAAGGACTAGTTTCCTTTCCAAAATAGTTTTTGTTAAAAAATTTATTTTGTTTTCTTTTCAAATGGAATTACAAATTTTTTTTTGAATAATTTATTAATTTTTTAAGTAAGTCTCATGGATTATTATTATGTTTTAGATCAAAATTAAATATGGGATTTTCATTATTTTTTTTATTAAATATCTCTTTAGGTAGGGACAGTTATTTTTTGTATTTCATCCATTTTTTGTATAATTACCAAACATGGATTATAAATAAATTTTGTTTCTAAAATTTTCATAACATATATGAGTCTATATTTAGTTGGAATCATTTATCCTAATTCATTATTTATATTATGCTATTAATTCTCCCTTTTTTCAGAGAATATATAATCATTTTTTCAATTATCATCATCCAACATTGTCCTCACTACATTCATTTGATTTTATCACCACTATTACTCATATTTTCATTCATTACCCCTGGGTCTGCAATTTTACATCTCCATACCAAATTAAAGGAAGATCAAACACCCATATTCATGATTATTTTGTGAAATACATAGTTATTGGTGTTTTAATAATAGATTGAGATTGACTAATAGGATAGTGGGGATGTATTAATGAATCAGAACCCCAAATTCTGGCATGAGGTAATACGACTACTGCACAGATGATTTGAGTTTTTATTTTCATCCATTAGAGGCCTAAAATGAATTATCAAGGTGGAAATGCTTCATTTCCAGAAGATTCATGTGGTATAATAAAACATATGATAGTTTAAATTCTTGATCTAGATTCCATGTAAATATTATAATTCATATTATGTATAAAACCAGACAACACGCCATGTATTTTAGGGGAACACATGTCATGTATCATAATGATATTTTAATCTAGGGTTTTGACCTATGTTAAATATCACACACCATGTGTCCAATCCCACACACCAATTGTCTATAACATCCCACCCATCCTCATTTTATTGAGAAGTGACAGTATGTTACTAGCCATAGGTGACATACCCGAGATACCAATGGTTGGAAATAAAATCAAGGGATTAAGAAAAGAAGAGGGCTGATTTTACCATTTTTATTAAATAAAACTATAATCATGAACAATAAAAAACCAATAAATTCTTTACATTTCATGTAAAAACCCTTGAAATTTAAAATAAAAACCATAAAACTCATAATATCAAAGTTACAACAGAAATAAAATAAACAACTATCAATAAAGGTATTACAGGTCAAAAACCAAAAAAAATCCAATCCTTCCAACTGCAATCTCCAACTCTACCTGTCAAGGCCAAAGTATCCAGATGCATCTCTAGCGAAATATAATTCCTTCCATTTATTTATTTACTCATATAAGGAATCTAAAAATGCACTAAAGTGACCAATCAATGGGAATGTGTAAGCCTATTAGGATTACCAGAGACATTCCATGTCATACCAAAAGGATAATAATTCGTTATAACATTTTATATAAACCATTTTGTAACATGAATAATTAGTTTATATAAAACCAATAAACAATTTCCGAGGAAAACAATAAAACATTTCATTAAACATTCCTCTTTAATTGGTATATTAGTATCTATGTTTCCACTAACACACACACATCCATTCATGGAAAATGAAAAGTCCATAGTCATGACTGGTCTCTCATCTATCCACCAATTCATCATAAGGTGAAAAATATCCAGTTCTCCCATTATTATACAACCCATCCTCAGGGACGCATCTGTAAATGAACTCATGCTAAATATTTATTCCAAATTTCATGTGGAAAAATTTTCAATACAACCATAAATTTTTGTGAGGACCAGTTTGGGATATACCTAACACTGAGAGGGGGGTTAATCAATGTTGGGTAATTTTTAAACCAATTCGAACTTTTATCCATGTACCTCGTGACCTGTTAGGATCTTGATTCTATTATTCTCTTTTCTCTGTCGCATGAAATAATAGAAAGCAGTAAAAATATGCACACGTTATTTTTACAAGGTTCACCACTCAATAAGAGTAGCTACGTCCTTTCCACGCATGAGAATGACCACTGCATGGATTCTCCATTATAATGTTATATTATTTTACAATGGAGTGGCTAGAAAACCAATCCTCTATCCCGTGTGAGTCCCTACACTTTAGAGGGGGGTGGGAAACAATCCTCTTCCCTGGACTGGTGATGACCTAGCCCAACATGCAACGTCTAGCTAGTTCTTTATACTGCCTATAAAGACAGTATTCTTCCTTCTTCAAAAGGCAGGTTCTACTCTTGATCTTCTTTAGTGATCTTCACTTGATTACTTACAAAGCAGTAGGTATGAAATTCTTCGTGTCTTCTTATTTTATTCTTCACTAGTGCAAAACCAGCTGCACTAGGACTTCTTCTTCTTCTTTAGTGCAATAGAAAAATGCACTAGGACTCATTCTTCTTTCTTAGCAAGAATAACATATACCAACGTGAAAAATTAGTCAATGAAGACCAGCTTAATTTGCATCATCAGAGTGAGTTCTCCTCTTGTTCATAAATGCACGTGATCATGCATATGGAATGTAGTTGAACTCTTTTCCTTGTTCTTCATTCCTCTACAGAAGATGTCAGGAACTCCTGGAACAAAACAGCTTGCGGTCCCACTTCCACTTGCACGCACTATACTTGTGCGCCTATAACTTGCACGCCTCTTCTTGCATGCTGCTACTTGCGCGCCACTACTTGTGCGGAAAGACATGCCAAAAATACTTGCGTGGAAACAATTGAGCGGAAGACTTGCACGATAACACTTGCACGAAAGACTTGCGGGGAAATACTTGCGTGGCGGGCTTGCACTGAATCACTTTCCCGGCAGACTTGGGTGGCAACACTTGTGCGGCAGACTTGCGTGGCAATACTTGTGCGCCATATAAATATCACTCAGCTTGCGTGCCACTTCAGCTTGCTTGCTGCTTTCTACACTTGCGCGTTCAGAGCTCAAATTTTTCTCTTAAGTGTTGAGCCTTAACAAATGAGGAGGCGAGTCGTCTATTTATAGGCAATTTGGTGTCTTGCGCACCCATACACTTGCACGCCAAGACTTGCGCGTCAAGACTTGTGTGCCAATACTTGCGCGACACTCTTGACTTGCGCGACACTTTCAAACTTGCGCACCGCTTTATTTTTTTTCATATTTTGATTGGTTGATCTTTGAATTAGGACTTGGGCGCCACTTACACTTGCGCGTCAACACTTGCACGCCACGACATACGTGCCACGACTTGCATGCCACTTTTTTTCCTTTTCCATATTTCTGAAATAATGTAATTTGAAATATGACTTGCGCACCTATACAACACTTGCGCGTCACCACTTGCGCAACACACATGTGCGCCAAATACTTGCATGCCATTATTGACTTGAACGCCATTCTTGACTTGCATGCCACATTATTTCCTTTTCCATATTTCAGAAATAATGCTCTTTTGAATTATGACTTGCGCGCCTGTACATACTTGCGTGCCTACTGCATACTTGCGCGCCTACTTCTTTCATTTGCCATATTTTTGATCTGATGATATTTGTGATATGACTTTGCCAAAAACACTTCTTTTTCTCCCCATTTCCTTCATAAGTCTTGCATCACAAGTTCTCTAAAAATATGATATTTGTGAAATACAAATCAGGAAAGCGTCGTCTGGTTTCTCTAATTTCTTTGGAATATGAATTCCAAAGTACTTTCATCTTCACTTCAAAACCTCAATTCTTCTTTAACCATCCTTAGATAGATGATACTTCACCATTATGCTATAATAATCCTCAAATGTATGATACTTATACATTCTTCATTGATTTAAACAATGTTTTACATTTGACACAAGTTCTTTGAACATAGGATCAGTTCAACTGTCATCTGAATTTATCTTCTTAGATAATTAATAAAGTATGACATCCAATGCTAGGATTTCATAATAATTCTCCAAGAATACTCACTTGATCTGATCTCCATTAACTTTGGAATCCTTCTTTATTTCCTTCTTTATTTTGACCAGTATTGACAACTATTGACAACAAATACAATCTTCACACACAAAGTGGTCCCAACAATCTCCCCCCTTTGTATTTTGTTAACAATATTACAAAGTCTTCTCAAATGAATGTGTCAATGTCAAAATGAGAATCTTATCTCTCCCTTTTACATATGTATCTCCCCTAGATATTCATTTCATTTCTCTCCCCCTTATTGAAAAGAAATACAAAGTTCATGGTAGAGAGGGTATCATTCTATACATAAGCAATGCGCCATAAATAATTTCACTCTAAGTCTACTTGAGCAATGATCGGTGTAGAAAACAAGAGGATTTGATTTATACAACAAATATGTCCATTATCCACATAATATGACACCTCATGTAACACCCCAAGCTTCCACGGTACGTTTCACTTCGAATAATGCAATAGCGTGTGTTGTACGCAACCCCGAGCTCTAACACACACCACAAAGAATTAAAGTAGCTGTTATGAATAGTAATAACCACTTTTTAAAATTATAGAAATTTTATATTTCAAAATGGACTTCATTTTTGAATTCGGAATATCGAAATTAGCCTATGTTGAATTTTTGGTATTTTTCTGAGAACTTCTAATTTTTATGAATAGTGAAAAATACTTAAAACAACTTTTTTAATAAAAATAATTTATTGTGATAAATTATACTATTTAGTGGTTTTAAAGTATAATTAGAATATATTTTTACCATTTTATCCTATGGTGGTCATTAGAATTAATTTAACATTGAAATTGGACATAAACAATTGCCAATCTTTTGATATAAATTGTTTCTTAAAACACGCTATTTGTTGTGACAGCGGGAATTAATTATAAAAATAATTAATTCAACTTATATGTTTGTAATTTTGTAAAATAGACATCATTTTTGGATTCGGAATATCAATTATAGCTTAGGGTGAAATTTTGGCATTGTTCTGAAAAACTTCAATTTTTGATGAATAGTGAAACCACTAAGTGGTAGTTAAATAACTGATTTTTCGTTTAAATGAAATATTACCACTTCTATGATTTGATTTTCAAAAATCCGACATACATGGTTGTCATTAATAAGTAAAATGTGGTTCAATGAGATTAAAATAATTTTTTGTTGAATAGTAACTTTTAAGTTCTTAATCGCGATTAGAGGTAGTTAGTGTAGTTTAAGGTAAAAATAATGTTTTAATAATATGAGATGAGCTTGACACTTGTCCTACTCCTATTGAATGAGTCATGGCCGACCAATACAACCCATGAGTCAACTTGGGGACCCCATGGAGCCACTTTAGTTGGAAAATGAAATTAATATATATTTATTTAATGTTAAAATTAAATTGACACAAACATGAGTTGTTTTACTAAAAAAGTTTTTAAGTGGGGTTACACAAGTCCCAATTTTGACTATAAATATTCATTAGAAAGATAAAAAGATTTCCTACATCATAGTAGTTTTTTTATAATTTTTAGACATTAAATAAATTAAATTATTTATGACATCATTATGATGCAGCGATGACCTCATTATTTAACGATTTAAATAAAATGAGAAGATAATGCAAAATCCAAGGCTTACACTTGTCCAAAGACTATTAGATGGGTAGATTTATAACCCTTATCACCTTAGCCACGAATTATATAAGTGTGGGACCTTTAGAATCCGAAAAGCATTGTGTAATAATGTAACATTTCAATCTTTCCAAAAGAGCCCCTCCTCTCCACTTATAAAAGGCCCCCACCTCTCCCACCTTATTCACACCTTCAAGCCATTTGGCTCGGCCAATCTCTGCCCAAATACTCTCCCAACATCCCTCCCTTACTTCTAGAAGCCTCAATTTGGGCAGAATTAATCCCAAGGAAGCCTTTGGCTTAAATCAAAAAGAGTTACCCGATTTTGAGGTAATGTCTTCTCTAATGTTGTTTTGTTTTATTTTTCTTCTCCAACCCCCATAAACTCTTTTTATTCATTTATTTTGTAACAACACCAGTATCCTAAATATACTAGTATGTTGTTATAATATGTATTCGAGCTACACTTACATACACCTACATCTAATGGTTAAAGAACATACGGTTTCTGTGGATGGCGAATTTCTGCCTCACGAAACGAGGATTGTTCAACACTCATATAACACCTTCAAAGGTGGCCATTAAGATGTCACTATATTTATATATGATATATAATGTGTTTATGTTTTACTTATGCTTCTGTATTTCTCATTTATGGCATACTTTATGATTTCCATTATGGGTAAAACGCGATAATTTCATTTTAGGAAGTGCGGACTACCGCCCCCTCAAAGTGATTTGAATCGTTAATGCCATATGTGGGATGTATAAAGGATGGATTAAATGGGATTATACACTATATTATACTATAATTATATTATAAATTTATATCATTATGATTCTGTTCCATTAAATATGAAATTGAAATGAAAGTAGCGTTCATGCGTACGTACGGCTTACCGTCTCCATGAACGGTGCATTTCATTTCTTACCTCTAAATCTTACGTGACATTATGAATAAATGTATATACTATATATATATGATATATATGATATCAACATCATGAATATAATTCTTGATATAATGGATATTTCACCACCTGAAAAACTTGAAATTATAAGAAGTTTATTTTTGACTCAAGTACCAAAGATCGACAAAACGGCCATTATTAACTTAAATAATTAAATAATGTTCATAACATGGTAATAAGGGATATAAAAGGAATAATGAAAATGAAAAAGGTTCTTAAGTAAATATAAATTAACTCTAGTTTATTATTCATGAGGTTAAAGAACGGTCGAGTCAGGACATGACCCAAGGTAAGGGAACTTCTTAACCCAACTTCCATTCTTTGGGTTAATCTCCTACTTTCAAATTATGTCATGATGTTATTATGTCATATTTTGTATTTTTACTTTATTTATGTGTACCTATAGTGAATACACATAATAGATCTATTTTATTTTAAAAACGATCTTTTTAAGGACTTCGCCTCAATCTCCTTTTATTGAGGAATATTTGGTTTTATACACAACTTTCATTTATACAGTGTATAAACCCCTTTGAATTTTACGTTTATTCAAAAGGAATCTTTTTTATACGAAGAGTTTTACTAAATGACAAAAAGGGAATGTTTTTCTTTCCGTACATATGCGGCGACAACTACTTCTCCGCCACCGTGACCATTATTTGAGTTTCAGCTTCCTCTACAAGCCATCATTTTTTAATGAAAAATAAATACAAAGTTTTATCTTTCTTTTATTTTGATATTGAAAATGGTTTTGAAAGTGTTTTTATTATATCAATGTTCTGTATTGATATCTTGTGATTGAAATGTGGAAATGTTATGTTTCTTTTATGCATGTTTTATGTGATACGATTATGTTATGGTTTATGATATGTTTAAACCTATTCATATGAGGAATGTATTGGACTTAATAAGTGACGGGTGGAGCCCGCTATAGCTCCTCGATGCATCGGTAGGTCTCATGAGACAACTAGACGTGGAATTGGCCGAGGCCCTTTCCCAATTTGATTTATGGTTTTGGCCGAGGCCTTAATCATTTTAGACGTCTTGGCCGAGGCCTTGACAAAATGTTTCAGAATGTCCGGCATTATACATTCCCTCATTATGAAAGTGGTTATTGATATTGCATGTGATTATTCGACCATTAGATTATCCATGTGAAGAAGTGAATGGAATTATCTCATTTTACTTTTGCCATATTATGTTGAAGTTCAAGTTTAAAAGGCTTTTGTTTTAGTTATACATTGCCTTAAATGTTAATGTTTATTTATGAAAGCTTTCGCATTATTGTTATCCTTACTGAGCATCTGAGCTCACCCCTTTCAATGTTGTAATATTTTCCAGGATGTGAAGAAGTATTTTATGAATGACCTGCAGGGATAGTCAGAAGAGGATATGAGTGTGGACTATGAAGAATTTGTTATTAGTTTTTCACTTTATGTTGTAATGTAAGACTTATGAATGTATCTAGTGTTTCCAAGGCTACTAAAATAATTTGTCTTTCGAGACTTGATCTTTTGTGATCATTCCAATGTTACGAAGTAATGCACCGACTCTGGGTAGCTGGGGTCGGGGCGTTACAGTTGGTATCAGAGGCAGTTTAGTACTAACCTTGGAAGCTAGATTTAGACAAACTCTGATTAGAGCACGTAGACCTAAGATGAACTTTGAGGATTAGTATAGAAGAACTTCCTAAAAATTTTGGTATTGTAGAGATTTTGTGATTTTTCAGAGCAATACATCCCTGTCTGGATACGAGCAGGTAGAGGTGGCTCTGGCACAGATGTACCTAGGGGTAAAACCCGAAAACACCGCTTTGAGCTAGACTCGAACGGGAACTGGTGCACGACAACGGGCCTTGCTGCCCTCTTGGATACGACACTCCCGGGGGATATGCTTAGGATAATTCTCATTTTCTTTACAAACCACTTTGACGGGTTATGAGTATATACTTCCTCAAAGGATACATTTCTTTTTATGATTATGGATTATATCCATAAATAGTTCAATTTATGTTAAGTATTTTACAAGTATGGAATTATGTATTTTGATTCATAAACTAATCTAGTTTATGCCATTGTTTAGAAATGGCGCCTAGTGGAAGGAGTGGAAACTGTATCAATGCTTGCACTCCGTGTAGGGATTGCCCTCCTGCTCAAGATAATTATTGTGGATATGAAGATACAACTGGTGCTGATCAACTTATTACCATACTGGGACAACTCACTCAAGTTATGAATGATAACCTCACTCGTATGGATCACCCTGATCCACAACGTGGAGGATCAATGTTAGACCGCTTCATGAGGCAACAACCACCAACATTTAATGGGGGTACAAATCCGTTAGTAGTTGAGCAATGGATAAACTCCTTAGAGAAAATATTCCATGCCTTGGGGAGTAGCGAAAGGGAGAAGGTTGTCCTGGCAGTTTACGGCCTCACTGGTGATGCTGATCAATGGTGGTCATTGATTCAAAACACAAAGGAAGATGATGACATATCGAATATGGAATGGAGGGAGTTCAAAGATAATTTCTTAGAAAAATACTTTCCTCATGAACATAGAGCAGATATGGAAAGGCAATTTCTGAGTCTGAAACAAAAGGAGGATGGGAATGTCGCAAAGTATGAGGCTAACTTTACAAGGTTAGCAAGGTATGCTGCAGATTATATACGTAACCCAAGAGGTAAGATTGATCGTTTCTTTGATGGGTTAAAACCATTTCTCTTTCGAGATTTAGTATCACAATCCTTCTCATCATACGAAGATATTGTCTCGTGTGCTATCAAGATAGAAAAGGAATTCTCTAAGTCTTATGACAACAAAGTAAAGCAAGAGAAGAAGAGAATGGGGGAACAAGAGACGAATAAAGGGAAAAAGGGAAAGAAGGATTTTCCATTATGAGATAATTGTGGGAAGAATCACCCTGGTACGTGCCTAAAAGGAATGGGAGTTTGTTATAAATGTGGAGAAAAGGGTCACCAGGCTCGTGATTGCATGGGAAAGAAAGAGGCTATCAAAGTTGAATGCTACAATTGTATGGAAATGGGGCATTATGCAAATTAATGTCTTAAGCGTCAAGGAAACATACCTCAGAAAAGGCCAAGGGATCAAGACCAATCCTATGCTGTGACTACAGTTGAAGCGGAATAATTAATGTATTGGTGCTTTTGGACTCCAGGATTATATTCTGGTTATAAGAAGAATGTGATATATATAAGGATTGTACTGTAGTACTTGTTGATTTCAGTAAGGTTTTAATATGTTGAAGGTAATTATATTTTTATTATTTGACAATAAGAGAAACTTTACTTTGTTTGGGGAATCTGATAAATTGATTTTGGAATTAAGAGACCTTTTAGAGAGTGTCTGGACAGAGGTATTTTGGATAACTATAATGGTTGGAGTGGATTAAGTTGATCTTTGGATAGTATTTTTTAAGGTTAAAAAATTTATGAATATTATTTTTGGAATGTTATGATACTATAGTTTTAGGAAAAGGACAACCTGCAGGGTGGGGCATAACCCGTCGCATCGGACAAAGCTGCAGGAATCGAACCCACAATCATAGTGCGACAAGCCTTTATTTCCTACCACTAGCCTACAGGAAGTCCTTGGTTATTACAAAATAGTTTTACTAATCTAAATGGTATGTGTTATCATTTGGAACCTTATACAATTAGGATAAATAGAATATTTTTGAGCTCCGTTACCATTTGGAGTAAAAGTTGGGTTTGTGGTAAAAATTTATTAACGAATGAAATTATACATAACAAGTATGTATATTCCCATACGTTCTTAGTAAATCTCCTAAATAAATTCCTCAACATTATAAAAGGTAACTTAAAACAAAAATGTTGTCGGTTAACTTTTCCAACTGGGGATTCAATGATCGTTTAACCAATCACATGTTTGTGATTTTCTTATGGTTAAACATTATCCTAATCCTGTTTTCTATAACTCTCCATCAGAACTTGATGGTTTGTTTCTCCTCCATATCCATATTTTCATAGAATCCTAGAGTGGGCTATATCGGGTGACCTTTGTACTTATCTTGCTTTCTTTTAATGATATATATTTATTAACCTTATTTCCGATGTGGGTTTTCGTCAAATGTATTTTCTCTTTTCAACCTTTTATTTTCAAAGAAAAATTTCAAATTGCGAGGGCGCAATTTATTGAAGGAGGGGAGAATGTAACACCCCAAGCTTTCACGGTACGTTTCACTTCGAATAATGCAATAGCGTGTGTTGTACGCAACCTCGAGCTCTAACACACACCACAACGAATTGAAGTAGCCGTTATGAATATTAATAACCACTTTTTAAAATTATAGAAATTTTATATTTCAAAATGGACTTCATTTTTGAATTATGAATATCAAAATTAGCCTATTTTGAATTTTTGGTATTTTTCTGAGAACTTCTAATTTTTATGAATAGTGAAAAATACTTAAAACAACTTTTTTAATCAAAATAATATATTGTGATAAATTATACTATTTAGTGGTTTTAAATTATAATTAGATTATATTTTTACCATTTTATCCAATGGTGGTCATTAGAATTAATTTAGCATTGAAATTGGACATAAACAATTGCCAATCTTTTGATATAAATTGTTTCTTAAAACACGCTATTTGTTGTGAAAGCGGGAATTAATAATAAAATTAATTAATGAAACTTATATGTTTGGAATTTTGTAAAATAGACAACATTTTTGGATTCGGAATATCAATTATAGCTTAGGGTGAAATTTTGGCATTGTTCTGAAAAACTTCTATTTTTGATGAATAGTGAAACCACTAAGTGGTAGTTAAATAACTGATTTTTCGTTTAAATGAAATATTACCACTTTTGTGATTTGATTTTCGAAAATCCTACATACACGGTTGTCATTAATAAGTAAAATGTGGTTCAATGAGATTAAAATAATTTTTTGGTGAATAGTAACTTTTAAGTTCTTAATCGCGATTAGAGGTAATTAGTGTAGTTTAAGGTAAAAATAATGTTTTAATAATATGAGATGAGCTTTAAACTTGTCCTACTCCTATTTTATGAGTCATGGACGACCAAGACAACCCATGGGTCAACTTGGGGACCCCATGGATCCACTTTAGTTGGAAAATGACATTAATATATATTTATTTAATGTTAAAATTAAATTGAAACAAACATGAGTTGTTTTACTAAAACTGTTTTTAAATGGGGTTACACAAGTCACAATTTTGACTATAAATATTCATTAGAAAGATAAAAAGATTTCCTACATCATAGTATTTTTTTTATAATTTTTAGACATTAAATAAATTAAATTATTTATGACATCATTATGATGCAGCGATGACCTCATTATTTAACGATTTAAATAAAATGAGAAGATAATGCAAAATCCAAGTCATACACTTGTCCAAAGACTATTGGATGGGTAGATTTAGAACCCTTATCACCTTAGCCACGAATTATATAAGTTTGGGACCTTTAGAATCCGAAAAGCATTGTGTAATAATGTAATATTTCAATCTTTCCAAAAGAGCCCCTCCTCTCCACTTATAAAAGGCCCCCACCTCTCCCACCTTATTCACACCTTCAAGCCATTTGGATCGGCCAACCTCTGCCCAAATACTCTCCTAACATCCCTCCCTTACTCCTAGAAGCCTCACTTTGGGCATAATTCATCCCAAGGAAGCCTTTGGCTCAAATCAAAAAGAGTTACCCGATTTTGAGGTAATGTCTTCTCTAATGTTGTTTTGTATTATTTTTCTTCTCCCACCCCCCTAAACTCTTTTTATTCATTTCTTTTGTAACAACACCAGTATCCTAAATATACTAGTATGTTGTTATAATAAGTATTCAAGCTACACTTACAGACACCTACATCTAATGGTTAGAGAACATACGGTTTCTGTGGATGGCGAATTTCTACCTCACGAAACGATGATTGTTCAACACTCATATAACACCTTCAAAGGTGGCCATTAAGATGTAACTATATTTATATATGATATATAACGTGTTTATGTTTTACTTATGCTTCTGTATTTCTCATTTATGGCATACTTTATGATTTCCATTATGGGTAAAATGTGATAATTTCATTTTAGGAAGTGCGGACTACCGCCCCCTCAAAGTGATTTGAATCGTTAATGCCATATGTGGGATGTATAAAGGATGGATTAAATGGTATTAAACACTATATTATACTATAATTATATTATAAATTTATATCATTATGATTCTGTTCCATTAAATATGAAATTGAAATGAAAGTAGCGTTCATGCGTACGTACGGCTTACCGTCTCCATGAACGGTGCATTTCATTTCTTACCTCTAAATCTTACGTGACATTATGAATAAATGTATATACTGTATATATATGATATATATGATATCTACATCATGAATATAATTCTTGATATAATGGATATTTCACCACCTGAAAAACTTGAAATTATAAGAAGTTTATTTTTGACTCAAGTACCAAAGATCGACAAAACGGCCATTATTAACTTAAATAATTAAATAATGTTCATAACATGGTAATAAGGGATATAAAAGGAATAATGAAAATGAAAAAGGTTCTTAAGTAAATATAAATTAACTCTAGTTTATTATTCATGAGGTTAAAGAACGGTCGAGTCAGGACAGGACGCAAGGTAAGGGAACTTCTTAACCCAACTTCCATTCTTTGGGTTAATCTCCTACATTCAAATTATGTCATGATGTTATTATGTCATATTTTGTATTTTTACTTTATTTATGTGTACCTATGGTGAATACACATAATAGATCTATTTTATTTTAAAAACGATCTTTTTAAGGACTTCGCCTCAATCTCCTTTTATTGAGGAATATTTGGTTTTATACACAACTTTCATTTATACAGTGTATAAACCCCTTTGACTTTTACGTTTATTCAAAAGGAATCTTTTTTATACGAAGAGTTTTACTAAATGACAAAAAGGGAATGTTTTTCTTTCCGTACATATGCGGCGACAACTACTTCTCCGCCACCGTGACCATTATTTGAGTTTCGGCTTCCTCTACAAGCCATCATTTTTTAATGAAAAATAAATACAAAGTTTTATCTTTCTTTTATTTTGATATTGAAAATGGTTTTGAAAGAGTTTTTATTATATCAATGTTCTGTATTGATATCTTGTGATTGAAATGTGGAAATGTTATGTTTCTTTTATGCATGTTTTATGTGATACGATTATGTTATGGTTTATGATATGTTTAAACCTATTCATATGAGGAATGTATTGGACTTAATAAGTGACGGGTGGAGCCCGCTATAGCTCCTCGATGCATCGGTAGGTCTCATGAGACAACTAGACGTGGAATTGGCCGAGGCCCTTTCCCAATTTGATTTATGGTTTTGGCCGAGGCCTTAATCATTTTAGACGTCTTGGCCGAGGCCTTGACAAAATGTTTCAGAATGTCCGGAATTATACATTCCCTCATTATGAAAGTGGTTATTGATATTGCATGTGATTATTCGACCAGTAGATTATCCATGTGAAGAAGTGAATGGCATTATCTCATTTTACTTTTGCCATATTATGTTGAAGTTCAAGTTTAAAAGTCTTTTGTTTTAGTTATACATTGCCTTAAATGTTCATGTTTATTTATGAAAGCTTCCGCATTATTGTTATCCTTACTGAGCATCTGAGCTCACCCCTTTCAATGTTGTAATATTTTCCAGGATGTGAAGAAGTATTTTATGAATGACCTGCAGGGATAGTCAGAAGAGGATATGAGTGTGGACTATGAAGAATTTGTTATTAGTTTTTCACTTTATGATGTAATGTAATACTTATGAATGTATCTAGTGTTTCCAAGGCTACTAAACTAATCGGTCTTTCGAGACTTGATCTTTTGTGATCATGCCAATGTTACGAAGTAATGCACCGACTCTGGGTAGCTGGGGTCGGGGCGTTACACCTCATGAGAGGAGAACTCATACACTTTTCTTCAAGGGTTTTTCACTTTCATTCCAGGCCGAAGGGATTGGGTGTGAAAGAAATAATCAACCTGAAATTCCTGCACTCACTTCAACAAATGGATCAAAAAACACTCATGTGCAATTGGCAGGATAAGTGGCCTTGGATCACATTTACTCTTCTGATGTCATGGATTATCTTTGTTACTCTCTATTTGTAGAATGATCTCTATTTTGCGTAACCAAGGATGAATGATTTAGAAATAACATACCATTTCCAATGAAATGATCTTCAGACAATCTTCAGAGTAGTTGAATTTAGTACCAACTGAAATTGATACTTATTGAGATAATGACTCTAGAATCTTCTTCATGTGTATCCCACTATAGAGAAAACTTCTCATCACTGAATCTCAGGTTCTCCCCCTGAGATCTTGCATCACCTTCAATTCCTTGTATTTAAAGAAAAAAATACAATACACAAAGATTCAAGGGAATAGGGTGGATCCTCCATGATTCTTCAATGTGAGCAGGAGGGCTGAGATGATTTTCTCAACCATGATGCTCCATTTTCTCAACTCCTCACAAATTCACATTTGATCATTAATTTTGAATGTAGCTGTGTGGATCTCAATACTTCTTCTATCTCATTGTGTGAGAATCTTCTTTCTTCAAGAGAATTCCAAGCACTAGAATCTCTCGGTGCAACATTCATCCTCTTCATGAATTCATGTTGGGCTGGAATAAATTCAATGCACTTTAAAACAGTGTGACCAGCCTTGTTTCACCTCACACACAGAACTTCTTTGTCTTCATGTAGAATCTTCTTTTTGTTTTTAGCACTAGCCTTAGCTTCTGCATCTTCCATCTTTCTCAGTCTTTCCAAATCTTCTGGCCAAATCACCAAAATATCATTAGGGACTAAGGCATCAAGATTGGATCTTATACATGGATTCTTCTGAGTGGATTCCTTCATAGTAGTTATTTTAGATGCACCTCCCTTCACCTTCTTGGACATGGAATCCAAAGACTTCTCAGTTTTCCTCATTGTAATCTTCTTGGGATTATTTTCTTTTGAATCATACTTATGATTACATCCCAAGATAGATTCTTCATTCTTCTCCAGCTTTTGTGTTCTTTTGTTCTTATTAGCTTTGAATAAATTCTGAGATAGGCATCCACCATTCTTGTGACCACTCCCATTGCATACATCACAGATGTTGTCCAGCATTCCAAATCTATTTGTAGTATACATATGTTTCTGGATCTGTGGATATTTCTTTTTCTTCTACATATTTCACCCCCTTGAGATGGGCTTTCTCTGTGATTTTACATTTAAGGGAGTGTACCATCAATCCAGTGCACAATGCCCAAACCTGTTGTAGCACCAGCATTGTCCAACAAACCTTAACTTCTTGTCATCTTCTTGATAAGTTTGGTGAGTCTTCTTCTTCTTGGTATGTTGTGATTTATGTGGTTATTTATCATCCACACTCATTCCCCTATACACTAAATCCATGGTGATAGGTTTCATCTCACTTTTCTTTATCCAACTTGTTTAGAATTTTTCTTCCTACCTGCACTTTTTGTAGGAGCAATTTTAGAAACATTAATACATGTTGGTATGGATGATACCTTTACTTTCTCAGCTGCTTGTGATAGATCAATGATTGAAGCCATTATCTTCATATCACATTTTGGAGTTCTTTTGACAGTAGAATCCTCCAGTGAGCATTGAGTACTGGCAACAACTATTTCCTTATTTTGTGGAGACTCAATATGTGTCTTCTCAAGATTGGTTAGTTCAGCTTCCAATTCTAGACATCTCATATTGAGGATGACTTCCTGGTCTTCTATCATAGTCATCTTCTCTTCACAAGCCTTCTTTAATCTTTCAACTTCATCTTAATTCATCTTTACTTTTTTTTGCAACAAAGAGTCAAGTTCATTTATCTTCTTGGAGTTATCTTCCAAATATAACTTCTTGACTTCATTGCCCCTTTTCTGCTCATCTTCTAGTGCATGGATCATCTCTTCTAGAGTCTTGTTGACTCCCTCCTTTTCTTCAACATCTTTGAGCCACATTGAAGAAATTTCATCAAATCCCCTCTTTGTTGCTTCAAAATCTCCAACCTGTCGAGAGAGCTTTAAACATTCGACAATTTTTCTTTGTAAGCCTTTCCGAAAAATATCAGTTTCTTCTTCCAGCTGAGTGATATTTTCTTGCATGCATTGAAATACCCCATAAACCAGGGATGCACTCTCTTCAAGAATACAATGCAGAATAATTCTTAATCTATCAACTGATATTTCTGGAGATGTTGTAGATTGTTCATCACCACTTGTGCTAGAATTTTCATCATGAGGGTAATTTCCAAATGTACGAACACGTTCCTCTTGATCAGTTGAGGTAGGAAGGTTTTCCATCTTCTTGGGGGTTACTTGAGCCACCTTCTCATTACATTCCAAATCTGGTGTGTATTCAATGTCAGCCAGATATGGAGAACTAGATGCTTCCGCTTGTTTAGATAAGAGGGAATTTTTCTTCAACTTTCTCTTCTCTTTCTTTTCCATGTTCATCATGGTCTTGGTAGATATAACTAAATCTTCACCAACACAGCTCTTTATTGTTGACTCAAGAACGGAACTCATGTTTTCAAAAGAGAATAACATCACTTTAGAGAATCCAACATAGGTTAACCTGGCACTCTGATACCAATTGTGAGGACCAGTTTGGGATATACCTAACACTAAGAGGGGGGGGGAATCAGTGTTGGGGAATTTTTAAACCAATTAGATCTTTTATCCCTATACCTCGTGACCTGTTAGGATCTTGATTCTCTTATTCTCTTTTCCCTGTCGCATGAAATAATAGAAAGCAGTAAAAATATGCACACGATATTTTTACATGGTTCACCACTCAATAAGAGTAGTTACGTCCTTTCCATGCATGGGTATGACCACTGCATGGATTCTCCATTATAATGTGATATTCTTTTACAACGGAGTGGCTAGGAAAGCAATCCTCTAGCCCGTGTGAGTCCATACACTTTAGATGGGGGTGGGAAACAATCCTCTTCCCTAGACTGGTGATGACCTAGCCCAACTTGCAGCATCTAGCTGGTTCTTTATACTGCCTATGGAGACAGTCTTCTTCCTTCTTCAAAAGGTAGGTTCTTCTCTTGATCTTCTTCAATGCTCTTCACTTGATTACTTGCAAAGCAGTGGGCAATAGATTCTTTGTTTCTTCTTCTTTTCTTCTTCACTAGTGCAAAACCAGCTGCACTAGGACTTCTAATTCTTCTTTAGTGAAATAACAAAATGCACTAGGACTCCTTGTTCTTTCTTAGAAAGAATCACATATACCAATGTTATTAATTAGGCAACGAAGACCAGCTTAATTGGAATCATCAGAGTGAGTTCTCCTCTTGTTCATAAATGCATGTGATCATGCATATGGAATGTAGTTGAATTCTTTTCCTTGTTCTTCTTTCCTCTACAGAAGATGTCAGGAACTCCTGGAACAAAACAGCTTGTGTGCCCACTTCCTCTTGTGCGCCCTATACTTGTGCACCTATAACTTGCGCGCCTCTTCTTGCACACTGCTACTTGCGCGCCACTACTTGCGCGGCAAGACTTGCCAAAATGACTTGCGCGGAAACACTTGTGCGGAAGACTTGCGCGGAAACACTTGCACGGCAGACATGCGGGGAAACACTTGCGCATCAGACTAGCGCGGAAACACTTTCCCAGAAGACTTGCATGGAAACACTTGCACGGCAGACTTGCGTGGAAATTCTTGTGCGCCGTATAAATAACACTCAGCTTGCGTACCACTTCAGCTTGCGTGCCGCTTTCTACACTTGCGCGTTCAGAGCACAAATTTTTCTCTTATGTGTTGAGCCTTAACAAATGAAGAGGTGAGTCATCTATTTATAGGCAATTTGGTGGCTTGTGCGCCCATACACTTGAGCGCCAAGACTTGCGAGTCAAGACTTGCGGGCCAATACTTGTGTGGCACTCTTGACTTGCGCGACACATTCATACTTGGGCACCATTTTATTTCCATTGTCATATTTTTATTGGATGATATTTGAAATAGGACTTGGGCGCCACTTACACTTGTGCGTAAACACTTGCGTGCCACCACTTGCGCGCCACGACTTACGCGCCACGACTTGCACGCCACTTTCTTTCCTTTTCCATATTTATGAAATAATGCAATTTGAAATATGACTTGCGCACCTATACAACACTTGCACGTCACCACTTGAACGACTCACATGTGCGCCAAATACTTGCGCGCCATTCTTGACTTGCACGCCATTCTTGACTTGCGTGCCACTTTATTTCCTTTGCCATATTTCTGAAATAATGCTCTTTGGAAATATGACTTGCGCTCCTCTACATACATGTGCGCCTACTGCATACTTGCACGCCTACTTCTTTACTTTGCCGTATTTATGATCTGATGATATTTGTGATATGACTTTTCCAAAAACACTTCTTTTTCTATCCCTTTCCTTTATAATTCTTGCATCACAAGTTCTCCAGACTTATGATATTTGTGAAATACAAAAGAGCAAAGCATCGTATGGTTTCTCCAAGTTCTTTGGAATATGAATTCCAAAGTACTTCTTTCATCCTCACTTCAAATCCTCAATTATTCTTCAACCATCCTTAGATAGTTGATACTTCACCATTATGCTCCAATAATCCTCAAATGGATGATACTTCTCCATTATTCATTGATGTAAACAATGTGTCACCTTTGACACAAGTTTTTTGAACTTAGGATCAGTTCAACAATCGTCTGAATTTATCTTCTTAGAGAATTACTCAAGTATGACATCCAATGCTATGATTTCATAATAATTCTCCAATCATCCTCACTTTAGACGATCTCCATTAACATTGGAATCCTTCTTTATCTCCTTCATTTTGTCCAGTATTGACAACTGTTGACAGAAAATACAATCTTCACACACAAAGTGGTCCCAACAATTTTTTTAAAAAAATATCAAAAATATTTCATGCATAAAAATCTTCACATATTTGAAAAAATCATTTTAAAATTATAAACCAAGGGATTTTCCTAAAATCCATCCAATTTCCTACAATTTTAAAATCCATAACCAAAATGTGATTTCAATCAATAATAACACATTGTTTTCATAACAATTTCAATAAATATAATTAATCAAAACTAAGAAATCATTTTATAGAATGGTGGATATGAGATATAATCCACCTACCTCTCAAAAATTGGAAAAAATGAGAATCATAAAAAAATAACCTTTAGATCTAATGATGGATATTCTTTCTTATAATATATCTAGAAAGTTATCATCAAGATCTTCAACATGTAATAAATATTTTTCCATTGTGGACTAGATCTCGTAATCTGGGTGATACAAAACAAAATCATCTGAAGAGAGAAAGAGATAGAGAGATAGAGAGACCCATGACTTACCGGTGAATACAGATCTATAATACACTTTCATTTTCAGAAAGATTACTTTTGATCAAATTGAATCACTAAATAATCCTTAGTAAGGAGTTGCTTTTTTGATCATATGCGATTAGGGATAGAAAATAGGATTTTAGGTCATACTTCAGATTAATAGGACAATTTTCAGGGAATTTACTTCACATAACATTGTTAGGCCACAAAGTTTTTCAAAATATGTTCCCACTATTTAGTGATACTATCTTAAGCCCACAACTAGGACGATTGGACCATAATGTTGGACAAACTATACGCTAACCTTTATTTTTCCTCTTTTTCACTTATCATTGTTTCTCATAGGCACTTTCTCGATTTTTCCAAACCAAGAACCAACCATGTGCCTATACACTGAATCCCTAAACATTGTACACATTTTCTTAGAGTTGGTTCATTTTTTGACAAACCATTCAAAAATAATGAGCCTCTAGAAACACCCCCAACATATGCCAACCCCCCCACCCAATATCAAAAAATTAATGCAATCATTATATAAGCTTAAATTACATAAAACATGGGTAATGTACCTCAAAATTTTGGTGTCACGATGACCATACCGGTGTATACATTGAATGGGACAATAGTACACACCCATGACATTGGGTGAGTAAAAACATCATGTCCTAGTAAAGACACACCATGTTGTGGCACATGTCTATTCATATTGTGTATCGTGATCACATGGCTAGGTGCCATTGTGACTATAAATTTTGTGTTCCTATGTGTGCACACCACTATTTAAGATATGGATTCATAATCCATGTCTTGGGAATGACCTTCCTAGACACTTGGATGAGGTCACATGTAGTGATAATCTATGTACACATGTTGTACATTTCTAAGGAATATTCACCGAGTGTATTTTCTTATTATAAACATAGACTTGGGCATGGGATTAGCCTATCCTATGTAGTTTTCAATGTATTATTCAATGGTACCATTCATTATAGAATACAAGATAATATATGAGGGTTTAAAGGTGAAAGGATTTTTCTATAAACATTATTTCTGATGAATGTGATTGAGATTCATCGTAAGATAGATGTCAAGGTTGATACTCCCCTGACTCACCAACACATGATTCCCCCTTAATATTCATAGTGGTAGATTTGGTAATTAACCATATAATTGAGCGTGCTGTTCATCTACCTATGGGGTTGTACTATACCATTTTCAAGATTCAAAAGGGTATGGGTACTCCACTAGATTTATCATTCCCAAATCTATAGTGAACAATAGCAAGGTGCAGACCCTCCATTATGATTCTAGTTAGGTTCAATGTGGTGTATGGAATCAGATATAGGACCTTTGGAGCTGCATTTAGATTCATAATTTATCTTAGCTGGAACTGAATATGGAGATCCTAAATATCACTCTTCTTGGGATTCTTTAGAGTATATATGAAATTATATTTCTCTTACCTCTATCATTATGGGTTCAAATTACTATTTTATTCTATTTATTCCCTCTTGGGTTTCCAGATATCATACTAGGTATTTACATACTCACACCAAGATGGTCTATTCATACAAGTGTTTTTCTGATGCTCATGTTTCGTGGATTGGTAGTTATTTTGGTGGACCTAGTATCAAAGGAGGATAGTGGAACATTGAGGTGTTGACCATGTTTAATTGTATACATTAGAGAATAAGAGTGAGTCTCTGTTCTATTTCCCAAATATTACATATATCTTCTAGTTAGATCCTATTTTTATATTGGTAATGTTTTTTTCCCTTTTGATCTTTCACATCACATTACTGCTCTTTAATTATTTTTCTATATGTTTTTGGAATCAATGATTATACTCTATATGTTTCCAAAATTCATTATAATTTTTCACTATTTCATGATGCTTGTTCTGTGTGTGCATATAGTTAATTAAATCTAAGACCCTGTACCTCAGTTTTTTCCTACATGACGCTTCACTAAATCCCCTAGAACATTAGAGGTGGGCATGGGGTGTCCCTTGTAATAATTCCAAAATTTAATGTGTCTAGAAGATGTTTATTTGTCCTCCAACAATATCAAATTATAAATTTATATGAATCTCAAACTGTTCTAACTACAAAGTCATCGTAATGTGGAAGTACTAGGTTAATCCAACATAGAGAGAGGAACACATAGATGATATTCATCCAAATTTCAAGATGACCAAATTTTAGTTTGATAATACTATACTTATTAAGGAAAATTAAATAATTAAAATTATGGTACAATGATATAAAATACATATGATATAAGGACAAGGTTCAATTTCAAGGATTATGAAAAACGTTAATCCTCAATCTAGTTAAGAATAAACGTATTACTTGGGCTTTAAAGTGGTACAAGGGTCACTAATTAGTTATGTCAAAACCAATTGGATATACCTACACTAAAAATATCCCCTAGATTGATTATATATAAAACCATAGATTCATTACACATAGCATATATGGTTGAATGAAACACAAGATAATGATCATTAACTAGTAAACCCCAATTAATCCATGTTCATTATATTGCACCTAACATGGTTATGTATGTACAGAAGAATGTGCTAAAAAATATTTTTTAACCTAATTATTAGCCACAAGGTTAATCAATTTTATTAATAGATATTAATTACATTCCACCCATCAATACTATAGACCCATGTGGATTTTTTCCAATAATTTCTAGGTGACCACCAATGATGAATAAAAAATAACATATATCAAAGAGATTATATGAAAGAGAATAAAAATAATAGAATGGAATTAAACAATTAAGAATATAAAAATTACAATAGAATAATAAAACAAAAAATCATAAAGATGGTCCTATCTATGAATAACACTACTTCAGAACCCCAGTGTCCGCCTTCTTGTGTTCAAACCTCTACATCTGAATAGAATCCATTTCTCTTGTATAATACCATATTTATAATCCTCACAATCATCTATATGTTTTTATTGGGTCATAAAGTGCATTAAATTGATGTTAGAACTGTACATATGGTATCCCTTAGAACGATACATGTCACCATACATATCTAGGTCTTTTCCAAATGTTTCATGTTATGTGACATTATTACATGACATGTAATGTGTGGGGATAAACTTTGGACTACTTCTAACACTTTAAATTGATTACTTCTTAGATCCCTTGTAGTTTTTTCACATTGTGTGATCTTGAAAAGATGTGTAATGTAATATTCTTGAAATTAATACATCATTTATCTTTGATTTCCTCAGTTATGAGCCTCCAAAACCTCCCATTATCATCTGACATCATGATAAAACACTTTCAATTGATGCATAGGTCTATTTTGATACAATAATCAATCATAGATTATTAATATTTCTGTTGTTTCCCAAAATCTCATGTTTTCCTTAGTATTTCTCCAAATTACATTCATATATAAGAATACATAAAAAAATTCATAACAGGACAACATCTCATATGAAATTAATTAATATTCAATTAATTTAAATATAAAAGGACATTAATATATTGATATATCATAGATATATCAAATACCACCAAAATCTAATATATTATCCTCCTTGATAAAATCCACAAAATCAAAACACTAAGGATCCATACATCAACAAGTGAATTTTCAAATTATGATATCATAAAAACATGTTAAAACTAGAGATTCTAAAAAACACAAAACTTACCCAATAAGGAATCCAAAAATCATGCAACATTTTAATTTCAAATTCAATACATTTCTATATTTTCACATAAAATTTTCAACCATTATTCAACATTCATTCCATATATGATTTACCTCACAGTGAATTTTTTTCTTATAACTCAAAGTAATAGTTTAATTAGAGTTATGCTCATATCTCAAGTACATGTTACTAGGTATCAGATTTCATTGAATCTAATTTATCCACCACATATGTCAAGTATATCAATTAATCCTAAGGGTGTCACAGTTAGGGTTTATTAACTATGAGGCTGATGGTACGTAGTTTACAATGATGAAAATCAAGCAAGAATCAAAGAGAAAGATATAATATTAGGTATAATAAATGATATTCAAAATAAAAGATCTATGAGATTCTCCTCAGAAAAATTTAATTCGATGCCATACACCACCCTAGAGTGAAATGTTAAGGCTCAAAGTTGATGTCATCATAATGAAAAATAATACTTTCTTCTTTTTATTTTTATAGTTTGTTTGATAAACATGATTAGGGTAAATCTCACCTTAACCACATAAAACATATTTTAAAATTAATCGGTCTAGTAGCGGTGATTTTATGCTCCCAACTCATAACTTATTTTGTAATTGTTATTTTTTTTATGACCTACCTTGGATAATTCTCACATCCACTACCTGACCACATGTGATAGTGAGATCATCAGTAGGATAATAGTGATTTTTTACCTACCTAGGAAAAAAAATTAATATATATATATATATAATGTGGGAAAAATATTGGAATGTATTGAATAAAAGCATGAAAATTCCCACAAATACCTTGGAAACCTCTAGTAGTCTCCTCTCAATAAAAATATCCCACATTCTCTAGAAATAACCCCTCCCCCACACTCTATCAATTAAATATCATGAAAAATAAAAATAGAGAGGTAGGAAAGGAAATAATGGATTTTATTGAGACTCAATATAAACAAGGTAATCCATAGAATAAATGGTCCAATAACGATAAATGAAAATGTGGGTCTTAAGGATAATTGATCTCGTCAATAAAAAGCCTCAATCATTTCAAAAGTGATTTTGAGCATTCATAACTGTGAAAATATATAAATGAAAGTTATATTTGGTTTACATGACCCAAGTCTAAAACAAGAAATATGATCATAAAATTGGAAATATTTAGTATGTAATACACTTGGTAAAGGGAAAATAATTTAAGGCAATCTGGTCATGGAATGAAAATAAATAATCAGTTAACTCAATGCATGCTTCTAGGAATCATCATCAAAAAAATCTAATAATATTAGAAATAGTATTCATGAAGTTCCAAATTTAATTAAGAAAGTGACTCTTAAATTTTTTTTTTATATTTTTAATTTATCTCTATTTTATATCAAAGTGTAAAATATATTAATATACTTCCGTGATGTGATGATGTCTCTTATATCAGTGAGTAGAAGACATGATATTCAATTTTTTTATTCATGAATATAATTCAATTCAGTATATTAAATAATTAAATTCACTTTTTTGATTTTTTAAAAATCTTCTGAAAAAAAAGTTCCAAAACTATAACATATTAAAAATTACTCCCCTTTTATTGATTCTTTTGAATGAGTTTCTCATGTTATTTAACATCAAGGTTAATCGTGTGATTTGTGATATCAACAATTTAATTGAAATCATTATTGGAATTTAAATCATGGAATGAATTGAACCTATATGAATCAAATCATTTTATTCCATATTCTTTCATCCATGGGCCTAAAAAATAATATTAAATATTGAATTTATAGGTAGTAACACCCCAGAAATCTAATGTAAAAACATTGTATTATGACATGTATGACTCAAAACACCGATCATGTAAGGAGATATAATATCCGTATAATTTAAATTATATTACTATTTAAAACCTATTAAATATATTTCAATTCATTCAAATACTAATGAATATTTCCTTACTTACAAGAACAATGTTGTTTGATAACTTATATTACACGCAAGACTAAGTTTTACCATGCAATATTTATTTATAAGAAATTTAATTATTAAATATAATATGATATAAGATATCCCTTAAATTATAATTTATGAATAGTATTAACCGACTTATTAAAATATATGTTCTATAAAAATATAATAGAAATTATTTTTATACCAATTGATTAGTAATGAAAATATAAATCGATTGTATATGAAGGAAATATTTTATTTCTCACAAAGGTGTGTGGTTTGAATAAATTAAATTAATTATAATTATAGAATTATATTAATGAAATATATATGTTATATATTCAATAAAATATTTTTGACATTCATCCAATTTATTTTATAGGAAAAAGATAAGAAAAACGCAATTTTACGCATAAAAACAAATATTTTTTTAAGATAGTTTTTCCAACATTTAATGGAGAACTAATTTTAAATCCTTTTTTTTGAAATTTTATAAATTATATTTGTCAATATAAACTTCATTTTTATAATACGAACATAAAAATTATTTTAGGATGTGTTTTTTGAATTTTTCAATGAGGATTCAATTTTTTGATGAATACTGAGAGGTACAGAATTTTTATTCAAAAATGTTGTTTTTTTAATTAATTTATAATCTTAAATGATATTTTATTTTTATTTAATGTAACGTTATATAAATAGTACAATAATTAATCCAATTTAGGTAATTGTAATTAATTTCACATTTGAAATTGAATATAAAATCATATAAATATTTTGTACATTTTACTTTAAAAACCTGCTTTATCGTCCCAACTGTGGGATTAAATTTAATATAATTTCTAACAATTATGTTATTGGATGTTGGAAAAATATATTATATATTTATAATAATAATAATAACTAATTTATAATAATTTGTAATTATTTTTTTAAAGAACATTTTAGTCGAAGTGATTAATATTTATTATAGCGATTATGGTGAAAGTAATCTTAACAAGAGGCAAAACCTTCATATAAGGGCCAAAATGGCCTCAGAACATGTCCAAAATCAATTTTTAGTTCTTATTTTAACCATATACACCATTTCCTCACATTATTTACCATTAATGGACCCACATGACATTGAAAAAACATTTGTGGAATTCCCTTTTTGTAAATATACAAGAATGTCACTCCTCTACTATGAAAATGAACTCACCCCTCCTATGTCATTACACCTCTCAAAACAAATTGTATCAACTAGGATAAGATAAAATATCACCTTAAAATATACACCATAATTCTTTAATCATAACTTTTTTCAGAAACCCATCCATGGAAACCCTTTTGTGAAAACCAAAATGAGTTAAGCAAAGAAGAGGTAATATCCTTCCTCTTGCTATTTTGAATTATTTCCAATCTCAACACCCAAAAATTTTTGTATTTCATACCAATATAATAACACCAATATCCTAAATATATTGAGATTTTTTTACTCTATTTTTTCAACCTACAATTTTACACACATTCATCAAATGCGTAACAAACATACTTTTTATGTGTACAGTGAACTACCGCCTCACAAAATGATGACATTTGTTTTTTACATTACCATGTATAATGGTTGGGAATTATAATTTACAAAGATTTTATTTATGATATATATGATCTATAAAATTACATTACGATTTTAAAATATTTATATGACACATATAGTTATGGTTTCTATTTTTTGTAAATATAGTAGCACGATTTAAGGAAGTGTGGATTATCGCCTCCTCCAAGTGATGTGATTCGTTCACGCTGTACATGAAATGTATAAAAGATGATTTAAAAAAACTATTTCATGTATATGAATTAAATATGATACTATAATTATAATATAAATATATATATATTTTTTTTTATTTCATTACAAAAAAATGAAAGTGTTGTTCATGCATACGTACGACCTACCGTCTCCATAAACAATGCATTCCATTTCTTATCTCAAAATATTATAGATTATTATAAATATATATATATATATAATTTATATATATGATATTTAAATTGTGGTTCAAATAATATTGATCATGAAACCATGATAGTAACAACATGTAACATGTCTAAACATACTTGAGAAACTATGTAATTAAAACCTGAAATAGTAAAAATAATGAAATATTACTAATCAACAAATAATAAGATAATATAATAAGATTGTATATGATATCAAAAATATTAATATAGTTATAGAATAAGTTATTAACAAATAAGATCATTATAAATTAATTTAATGGAATTTCACAGGAAAGAAAATTCAAGGTGGTGGATTTTCATATCTCATTTTAAATCTGTGAGATAAAATGTCATATTCACCACTTAATTTTTTTTGTTATTCTATATACTAGAAATTATGATATATAATATAATGAATTTTTTTATATTCATAATATTTTGAGTTCTAATTTAAATTATTTATTCTATGGGGATATGATTTAAATGTTACCAAGTGGATGAGAATTTCATACCACAATTTCTTCTCATTGGGTTATATTACTTCCTCATTTTCGTTAATATTATATGATTATCTGTGTGATAAAATTTTACAATATATGTTTTATTTATACTTGATTTATGTGGATTTAAATTTTATAAAAAAATTTTATTCATTAATTTATTATCACATCAACGTTATAGTCTTTTCAGGGGTTTACTTTAGAGTCTCATTTTGTTCGGGATATTTTACACTTGAATTCTCATAAGAGGAAATTATGTGATCATTATTTAATAAAAAAAATTAATTTTATTATATTATGGTTATTAATTATATTTTTCAATTAATATTACTACATCCACACTCTTTTGTACCCAAATTGATTTATGAAATGTCTTTAATAAAACCCAACTTCATTTCTCATTTAGTCGAAGAACCTATTTTCTTCTAAAACCCTATTTTCATAAAAAATGAAAAATGTTTTTGAAATTTACAAAATTTTGTATTAATGAAATTTTTACCCATTTTTTTATTTTCAATATTTTTTCAATGTAACCTTATTGTTATTTTTCAAACAAGTCACATTTCTAACCTTTGTACCTTGTAAGATTAATGTTTTTTTACCTTGTACGGAATGTATAGATTTAGCCACCATCATTTCATTAAAGATTCCACTATATGTTTAAAAAGTCAAATTTTAATGAAAGTTTTCTTAAAAGTGATTTTCAAATATTTTTATTTTTAAAATGTTTTTCAATATTAAAAGGATATTTTCTTAATGAATATTTTAAAAAAACATTTTTGTCATATTTAATTTCACCAAAGTTATCCACCAATTATTTTTACTCTAATTTGGATATGTTGTAATGATTCCATTATTATATTTCCTATGGAGGGTTTATGATTTCTTTGAATAAGAATAGTATTGAAATTAATTACCTTGACAACATTTCTAGTCCCCTTGAACTATTCAATTTCTTATTAACAATGAAAATTAAATTTCCCCTAATTATCCATATCATTTATAAGGGTTACGTTTATAGCCTAAATTGTATAACATTTTCACATATGGTGTGTACATGAATGTTATTTGATTAACTGGGGAAATACAGATAAATTTTTATCTTCTACTCTATATTGATATTAGATAAGTCACATTGTTAGAAGCATTATTTGTTATATGTGGAATGATTTTGGTTGGTATGAAACTTGTGGGTCCCGGTTATAGATATCCCATAGATTCATCAATAGACACATGGGATGATTAAATTCGCTAGCCTTTGATGGGTTTTGTACTTAATATGAAAAACTATTTTGTGAAAGGTTTTGATGGTAAATGTATATTGTTCCTAGGAATCTAGGTGTCCAAAAATTAATCATTTGGATAATTCTAACTTGGTTACTATTTATCTATGATATATTCTTTAACATGTCAAGGGATGTATTTGATTTTCAGCATATTTATTAAATGTTAGGGTTTTCAGCTTCGTACCATTCCATATTCATTATTCTTTATATAGTTATTTTTAATCGCATTTGTTTTTAGTCACTTATGTATCAATATTGTTTATCAATATCTTAATCTTTTTATTAATTAGATGGACTATTTATTTAGTGATTACCTTTTCATATATACTATTCTCATTGATTAATTATAACTCCCATTATACTTACCCTTAGCATTTGAGATCACCCTTATTTTTTTCCTTTCCAATGGATTCATAATGGGTACTGATAAAGACATTTAAGGATACTCTATATATAATTAAGTAATTATATTATCCTCAAATGAAAAAAAATATTTTTTACTAATTTTATTCAATTTTATTTGTAATATTCATGAATTTATGTTTCTTACAATGATATTAAACTCTTTGGTCCGTTGGGAATTTATTTATTTTAATCAAGACAATGTAATGGTAGTAAACAACGGATATAAGACTTTGGGGGTTATTTCACTATAATTTGTATCATAGAATGTTTAGTCGTATCCTTGGGAACTAAATTTTGGAAAACAAATATTAGAGAACATAACCCTAAGATAGGATATTAGGATTATTATATAAGAACACCATATAATTTGGTAAGGAATTTACTAAGTTGGTCTTCCTAAAAAAATGTCATTTTCTAGATATATCAAGTGGATGTGATCCTGGAATAAATTTACCTTTGTATAGTAACTCCAAAAATGTGTGTTGGTATTGAATTGAGCCTAACCTCGTACATGTCAATGGGTATTACTATGATTCTAGTTCAAATTTTTTGAGGTATATTCTTAGCAGAATTCACATTTTATTTACAAACCATTATAATGTATTAGATTATATGATGAAGATGAATTGAATAGGTTAAAACTAAGGTGTTTTTTATATAAAATAAGGTGTCATGAATTAGATATCCTATAAATGATCATACACTTTTATCACTAAGAGTAATTTTACTCACAATATGATTTCTGGTTTTAGTCAATAGTTGGTACCCAATGGAGTTATGTTAACATTTAATATAAATAAAATTAGGGTGACAAAGATAATTTAAATGAGATGTTTATAAGAGTGAAATACATCATGATTAGTCCTAATCAGTTATCCTTAAATTTGATTAAAACCAAATAAATAACCAACTATTGAAATCACCGTATAAGATAAAGATTGAGTCTTATAAGAGCTCAACTGGTAGATACCATGGAATGAAGAAGCATTTATTTCCAACATGTAATAAATTTGGAAGGAGGAAACCAAGAAATTTTCTCAATAGTATAGAAAAATATTTTATGTGTGGGAATAGGGACATAATGTAAATAATTGTTGAGGTAAAATGAAGTGTATGGTGGAAGGAAATATATCTCATCCAATATATCCATTTATGGCTCATTACCATAAATGTAGGGAGCATGGACATTAAACTCATTGATTCCCTCTTCATAAAGATAAAACCCTGACCATGTAAGGACAAATGAGGACATTAACGGATTAATTATTTATGTATTGATATTGTATTGAAAATGGAAGTTAAAAGGTTATTTATTGACTAAATATCAAGGATTTCCATCATATTTATTAATATAGTTTTATAAAAGGACAACCTATATGTCGGGTGAAAATGAATCATGTTTGGAAAGGATGTGGAAATTCAACCCTCGATCGAAGGAAGATAAGTTTTTAATTCCAACCACTAACCTGGACAATGTCCTGGTTAATATGTCACTGTTTTTAGTTAAACAATTTAATGAATAAATATTAACGGTGAACCATTTTTGTGACTTTTGGGCTTACATATTAATGTATTAACCATATTGGTTTTTCAAACTATATAGATAAAAATAAGTTAACCTATTTTATGTGTATTAAAATCTATTAAAAAATGATTTTAGTGCATCAAAAAACATTAATTCTAGGATATCTATTTAATGGAGTTTGGGATTAATTAGAATTTGATCAAATCACACCAAAAAGATGAAATTGTTTGTATGAAATATAAATTTATCAAGTATATATATTTACTAATATTATTTTTCTAAAAAATATTTCCACAACATAATGAAAATGATTTTAAAGAAAAAATTATCATAAAAGCATTATTTATATTGAATCGATGATATATTAAATCAATAGGGATTTATAGATTTCAGTCTCTCAAAATTCCCTTGATAAGTCACTTTTATTATCGATGAACTCAAAGAATACTTATAAATATTTATTCTTTTTCTCCTTTTATATATACATATTCTCTCCATTGATGTTATCCTATTTAAAAACATAGTTATATATTATTTCATCAGACATTTTTACTTCCAATTCTATATTTTATGGAATTTTTTTTACAACCCTACTTAGGATGGTGATTTTAAACAAATTAAATATAAGTATTTTTTACTGTGTTTTAGTTTAAATTGTAGTGGAAAAATATAATTAAGGTGGGTAGAATGAAACACCACGAAAATATAATTTTAGAAAATTGTATTCGATAGTGTGTATGATACACAACAACAAGCACATACGGGGATATAATATAATGAGACATTATATTATATATACATTTTTCAACCTATTATATATATTTCAATTTACATTATCACTAATATAGATTTCCTTTCATGAAAGAATTACCTCGTTCGATCGATTTTGTTACACGCAAGTCCTAATTTTCTCGAACAACAATACATTATTATAAATATTATTATTTATTATAATAAAATGTAACCTAGAAATTAAATTATAATTTATTAATAGTATTGACTAATTTATGTATATATATTATATAATAATATAAGATCAATACATTTGTAACCAATTATTTAGAAATTATAATATAAATCGAATGAATATTAAAAAATTCTTTATGCTCTTAAAGGCGTGTTACCTTAATAACATTGATTATATACAATTATAGTTTTATATTAATGAAATTTAATTTTTATATATTCAATAAAATATTTTAAAAATTCATCCAATATATTTCATAGGCATAATATTAGAACAACAACAATTTTATGCATAAAACTCTATAGTTTTCTAATGATAGTTTTAGTACATTTTAAAGGAGATCCAATTCGAAATCCCATTTTTAAAATATTTATAATTTTTATCCGTAAAAATAGACATATTTTTATAAATAGATACATTAAATTTAGGTGGTGATGATTTTTTTGATTTTTTTCTATAATAAGGATTCATTTTTTGATGAATAGTGAGAAATACGGAATTTTAAATCAAACAATTCTGTGATTTCCATGGGTCCAATAGATTGTGGAAATAGCTTGTCCTTCTTGTAAATAAGTTTATTCCATACCCAAGGAGTCACTATCCAGACAACCAAGTCACCTATAAAATACTCCTAATGTCTCCCCTTCCATCAACATATGGTTTTAGTCTTCTCTGAGTGGTTATCATCTTCATTTGAATCAGATTCACTCTCTTAGAGGTCATTTGAACCAATCCATTCCCCATAACTGCCTCATCACCCACATCATGCCAAAAATTTGGTGAATGGAATGGCCTCCTATTAAAAACCTTATAGGTTTCATCTGAATTGAATTCTAATTACTGTTCTTTTATGATAACTCATTTAAGGCTATGTGATCATCCAATGCTTTATAAAAGACACAAAATCAATCTAAAAACATTTCCTCCAATAATTGTATAAGCCACTCGGGTTATCCATCTATCATTGTATACTATGTTATGATAAATCCCAAGTGATTACCTAGGTATTTATTCAAAAAATACTAAAACAATGATGTAAAACATGTGTATCTATCTAATACAATGTTATAAGGAACTCCATTCAAGCGTACAATCTCACAGACATGGTAGTTTTTCATCTCCACCATCGATTCAGTCTCTCTGATAAATAGCAGGTGTTCTTCTTCATAAGATAGTCAAAAATCACTATGTCGACATCATGACTCCTCAGGATCTTTGGTATCCCCAAAAAATTCCATTGTGATTTTATTCCACACCCACATGGTCAAAATAGGTGGGTTGAAACAAAACTCCAATTCACTGATCCTTAAGATTCTATGTATAATAGATATGGTAACATAAGATGAAACCATAATTGTCTCTCTTCAACCATGGTCACAATATCTTGTATCCAAAGGAATCATACATCTTGTTCACACTAAAATAATATATATATATATATATATATAAGAATTATTAAATATATTTATCTCCTCTCATATAGATGAATCAACTTCTACCCACCTATGTACTATGATCTCATAATCATCATCCATCCACCCTATGGGCACTAGATCAGTGTTGGCCACTTGTTACATTATCACAAGACACTCTAGGATTGACTCCTAACCAAACTTAACTAGATCCAGAACTGGTTATATGGTTACTAAATAATAACACGTCATAGTTCCTTGATCTTTTGAAGTATTTATCCTCAAACCAGCTCATCAAGTTCAGCTACTACTCTAAATACCTCTCACCAAGCTCTTACATAACCGTTGAATTGCGTCTTTGAGAATCAACAATGTCATTTCCCTTCACATGTGCATAAATCAACTCAATCCTAATTCCTTTCTTTAGATTCATATCAATATGTTTGATGATTTAGTAGAATATTTTTTGGTCCATGTAAAATAAATCTATCATCGAAGAGACAATATAATAATTAAATTAGAGTGTAGACCACAATTTCCGGCTCTAGGTCATGAGTAAGGAAGTTCTTCTCATAGGGTGATAGTTGATGAGACTAATAGAACTCTACCTTCTCACTCTTAATTATTATTTCTCTAAGACATGTTCCTGATGCATCATAATACACTATATAACCAATCCAGGGAATAGGAAGTATCAGTACCAGAGATTTCATCAACCTTCTCTTCATCTTTATGAATACCTCTTCACACTAGTCTACTAATTGGAATTTCAATCCTTTTATTTTCAGTACTATCATGGTTAATTATAGTTATGATAAATCCTTGTTGAACTGAAAGTAATATCATGTTATTCATATAATTCTCCTGATCTAAAATTGTTTTTGGTGATGCATCCAGAACATGATGATATCAACCTTCTCTATGTCCATGGATATAGAAATACCATACAAAAAATACCCTTGGAACATCACCTCCAATATACAAGAATCACACTTTGAATTCTTAGTGTAATACCAATATGATCACAGTGTACATAAGACTATCTCGAGGATCTCATCATGCTTCTCTACTGTCGGAATGTATATTAGGATAATGTTAATTAACACCACAATGAACAATTCTAGTTATGAATGGAATAATTTTTTATAAGGGGCATGAACATTGTTGTTGTGTATGTAATGTCTCATCCTTTAACATTACATAATCTAGTTTATTTAGAATATAATTCAGTTTTTCACTCCTAATGATCTTTATGATTTATATTTAATAAAATTATGTCATAACGCTTACATAATAGTCCGATTTTTTAAAAGGTGGATATTTATTCTAAATATCCATTTTTTCAATAATATAACACTTTTAAAATAAAAAAATATTTATTTACATGAAAATATTTTCTACATTCAACATGTCTTATTATTGTTACTTATATATAATTATGAAATGTAAAAAAATATAAAAAAATTCTGTAAAGAAAAAAATTATCAGTATTGAACATAAAATTAAGAAAAAATTTAGTCCAATAAAAAACATGAAAACACATAAAACACATATTTGGTTCACATTATCCTTTTATATTGTTAAATAAATCATTTCCACTTAAAAAAACAAACCTTTTCTCAATGAATTTTTTTAAAAAGAATATTAATAAATTCAAAACCCCTTTTTATGAAACATATAAAATTTATATTCATAACACATGTGAAAAATAAATAGAGACCATTTAAATATATAGGATAAACCCTATGATATCACCCACAAAAAGGAATATTGTGAAAAATAATATTACCCAATACATTGGATCACTGTCTAGGAACACTCATAATATAATCAATATTAGTCTCACCCATCATATAAGTTGTATCATCCTCACCCAGTCATCATAAGATATAATGGGTTCAACCCATCTAATAAGATATATTATGAAAACCTTTTTTTCATATATAATTCACATGTCTTATATAATGAATAAAACATTTTATTCTTTTATTTTTTCATCATAAATCCTTTTAAAAAATATTCTAAACCTTTTTGAAAAACACTTTCCTATATAAAAATACTATTTTTTTAATATAACAGTTATCAATAATAAAATACGCAAAAAATTTGAAAATATTTTTCAAATTTAATAGAAAAGTAAATATTATTAAGGAATACAAAAATCAAATAACAGTTACTTTGAAGAGAAATTTAATTTTTGTCAAATTTAATAAAATAGATCATTTTTTTGTATTTTTTTGTGAAATAAAAAAAATTATGTAAAAATATTAATTATGAAAACTTTTTAAATAATGTAAAAAGAGACATAAAATCATCTTTATAAATAATTTATTTCTATATAAATTCATCCATAAAATAATATGAAGAATATGTACATGGAAGATAAAGAGTGTGATTGAAGACTTTAAAATTTTATTTTTGAAAGAAAGTTCGCTACCTCAAGTATGATTCGTCATGTGAGTTCATTATCATCTAGAATAATAATGCTATGTTAATTATATAATGTCTCAAGAACAATTTTCCTTATTATTTAATCTTTTTATGTTGTTATATTGAATTAATTAATCAATTAAGTTCACATTGGTTGTTTTTATGATATTCACCCAATATGTCCAAAATTACTTTGTTAGGATAACTATGGTCAATGATGACATTATTTCATAATATCTCGAATAAAAATTATAAAATATTATTTTTTTTATTTTTTTACATCAATAATACTTTCAAAATGAACCGTGAGAAATTTTTTAAAAATGTTAACTATGTTATAATCATGTTGAGGGTATGTGGTACATACACATAAGTAACATTTCAATTTTTCAATTATTAATATGAAAATAATAAAAGGATTATTTATCATAAGAAGTAATAAATCTTTCATAAATAAAATATTCCTTGATTAAATGTACTTATATATATAATCCATGTGATATGGTGTTGGAAAAAAATCATATTGATTCATAGAGGTGGTTGTCAATATTTACACATAATCAACATTATCATTTTTTAAGGAAATTAAATATAAGAAGGTAAAAAATTTATTATAAATTTAAAATGAAAAAATTTCATAAATATCTTATATATTAATTAAATATATCATTATAACCAAACCTGATAGATGGTGACGGTAAATGAATTTCATCGATTTTTTAGGCAGTACTCTATAATACGCACAAAATACACATTAATTTTTAATTTGATGGAAGAGGATATAAATCTAGGTGATTAAATTAACATAATAACATTTAAATATATGTATTATATAGATTATATTATTTCAAAATGGTTTAATAATGTTATATTTCAGTGTATGATGAATTAAACCCAAACACATTGAAAGGAGTGATACCAATTCCTTGAACAACCTCTCTTTACAAACACCAAAACCTTAACTATGTTGGTTTTATAATCGAACGAAGGTATATATAATTTTGATAGGGATATAAGAAAATTATTTTTAGGGATATTATGAATTAAATTGCCTCTTAAGTTTTAATATTTGATAAGAATAGGTTCTCTATTATAAGAGAGGTGATGGGATCTCTAAGAATTCTATAAAATATTTAAAATAAATTAATTATTTTTTATGTCAAAATGGATCCAATTATAATACCCCACCCTATACATTACATAATCTTGAGTTAATTCAATAATTCTCAATTAGGATATTTTCATGACTGTAGTTTTAGAGAATTAGTCCATAACTATTACATTACATCTCAAATATTACAATGTAGAAACCTCTACTCAATCCAATTTTTTTACAATAATAAAACTCCATAAATGAAACAATAATTATTCTCTTGATATAACTCTTCTTTAATTATTCATTTCTCTTACCCTTCTTTATACCCAAAGAAAAAAATTCAAAAACATTGTATTATCATAAAAACCTTAGTAATGGATATAAAATAATGAAATAAAGCATTATTCCATGAATACAAAAGAAGAAAATAAATCATACTTTTCAATCATAAAACATCACATCATTAACAAACCTCATGAAATCATAAGATTTATGAATAACACATAGAAATAAAAAATCATAAATGCATCTTGTGGCATCCATAACATACATACATTGTAGATTTCACACCTACATAGGTAGTTAAGTTTGGAATACCCATAATAATATGTTCTCTAAATATCTTACGAGAAACATTAATGTTTACATCTGTCATGCCACCTAATACATTAGAGAGCTATCTCGGGATCTCCCGCCCTTGATTTATCCTAGAACCACCTATATTCAGTTTATCACATAATCACATGTCCAATGTCCATGTACCATTACATAATCATAACACATAAAATATTGAAATTATCGACATTTCACTCCCCAAAAAGAACTAATCATTTCAATATATTGAAATAATCAATCCATTTCCAAAACCATTTAAAAAATTAAATAAAGATATTTTTGAGTCAAAGTATCCAATACCGCTTTGAAACATTTAAAAGAAATTACTATTTAAGAACATTAATTTCAATATAAATAAATCCATTAAACCATTTCAAAAACATGGACATTAATGATAATTATTTCGAAGAATAAATCTTTAAAAAATTTAAAATCATGTTTTAGTTAAAGAGTCCCTAACCACTTGAGAAAATACATGAATAAAAAAATTAAAGAATAACATTAAAAAAACTTATAATATCATGAAAATAAATAGATTCATGATATAATATGTTGAAGATAATTATATTAACCATAAAAGTAAATTGGCTCATAAAAACAAATATGTCTCAATGGATTGTAAATTGACATGAAATCAATTACAAAGATTGTATAAATGATGTAAGAAATTTTCGATGGGGTGATTATGTGTACAAATAGTATATACACACAAACAGAAGTGTAAATTAAACTATAAATAAATAAACATTGATTACACACATAATCATAGAATAATATAATCAACTGAGTATTCATAAAACCTAGTGAGTGGAAATTAAGTTTAGAAATCCTCTTATAAAAATTTGGTATCCAAACGACGTCACTTAAAAAATAATAAAATGAGTTGATGAGAGAGAAAATTGTCTCTCATTCACTACTAGAAAATAGGTCTATACCAATGGTTTTGCGAAAAACCTTAGGTATAGGGTACCCCTATATCGACGGTTTTCCAAAACCATGGGTATGGGGATAGTATGTGGACATATACCCACGGTTATCCAAACCCATGGGTACAGGACACCAATACCCACGGTTGTGCCAAAAACCCTAGGTATAGTTTTCTTTAAAGACCTATACCCACGTTTTTGGAGAAAACCATGGGTATATGGTATTTTCCGAAGGCCTATACCGACGGTTCTTGAAAACCATAGGTATAACGGGTTTTTTTGAAGTCCTATACCCACAGTTTGCCCGAACCGTGGGTATAACATTCCCATGTTATGGTGGGGGGATAAGATTAGGACTGACAAGGAAAAAATTTGGTGGGAACACATTGTTTCATGGATTATATTAATATATTTATATACATGTGAATATAAACTATCAAAAGTTCTTTAGCTCGGTTGGTGAACGCTTCTGCGCAGGGGTTGTAAGTCACTGGTTCAAATCCCTCAGGTAGCGTTTTTTGAATTTAAATACCCCACATGGAATATATTAATATATATAGGCATATATATATGTATATATAACAAATATAACTCACATCCTAATTGGTCTGTTGTTGGGACACGGTCGCGAGGCTCAGCGCGTTGTGCGGGTTCGAAACCCACCGATCATTTTTTTGAATTTAAATAGTCTATATTAATATATATACCTAGATATATGTATATGTAAAAAATAAAAATCAGAACTCATATGGTCATGGCGTGGCCCTGAGGTTCAGTGGGAGATGCGGGTTCGAAACCCCCCAAGCGGTTTTTCTGAATTTAAATACCCCACAGTTTTCAACAGTGGGGTCTGTTGTGTGCCACGCTGTAACAGCCATGTGCCACATTTGACTCCCCCATACCCAGGGTTCTCAAAAATGTGGGTATTGGATAATACCCCTATACCAACTACATTCCAGCCCATGGTTCCCAAAACCATGGGTATAGGCTATTCCCACAGTTTTGGGGGTTATACCCACGATTATGAACTGTGGGTATAGGTGGTTTTTCTAGTAGTGATGACTTGGAAATAAAATGTACATGAATAATGATATATATTAATAATTCCCAACATAATAAAATTAAAATTAAATGAAATAATTTAAAATAAATCTTTGACTAAATGAAGAGGGTGAAAGGTTCCCTTATATTGAGTTTGACTCGTCATGTATGTTTCCTTGTTGTTCCTCTAAAACGTGTCACTCCTTTGAATTTGATCCAAAAGGAATTCTTGAATTTCCTTCTACCCATGGTAAAGCATATAGAAGTAATTTATGGATGTTGTGATCTTATTTGTGTATAATTTGTAAGATCCAAGGGGATTTAGAGGTGTGATTAAATGGGTAGAGGTTGTGGCTTTTTATAAGAGGGGGGATGGGCACTTTAGGAATGTCTAGAAATATTAATTTATTATAAAATAAATATAGATTAAAAATGATTCCAAATTAATTTAGTTTGAATATAATTTGATTATAAGTCCCAATAAAATAATCCAATAATAATTAGAAAGGTTTTTTATATTTTTTAATCATTATCTTTTTAATTTAACCCTTTTTACTCTTACTGTTTTATCAATCATTTAACAATTTGAGAATCAAAATAGTTACCAAAACATGAATAATGTCCAATAAAAGATTCACTTATAAAATATTTGACATATCATAATAATATTTCTAAATATTAGATTTTTAGGATTTTAATAAAATTTAATAAACCTTTTTATATTTTATGTTATGAAATATATCAATTTTGTACACTATTTATAATTGACATTTTTTTAAAATTCATAACAACCTGATTCCTTAGAAAAAGATAAAATAAATAAAACATTTCAATATCTTCCAATACATTTTTGGATAGTCTAAAAATAATCAAATTATATTTATTTTAACATTTATAATATCATTTATTTGAATCCTTTATTCATGAAACAGTCACTACATCATCATTGTGTCATAATTAAATTTATTTATATAATGTCTAAAAATTATAGATAAAATATCATTATATTGGAAATTTTATTATATTTAAATTTATATTTATATCTGAAGATATCACTTATATAAACTGATATAAAAATTATTTTAATAAAAGGTACATGTTTATGTAATATTTTTATTTACTTTAAATTAATTCTTATAAAAGGTCATTTTCACATCTATGTGGATCCATGGGGTCCAACAATCAACCCATGGATGCCCATGGTCGGAAATATCTCACAAAAGCGGATTGGTACATGTTTCAGGGTAGTTTTATATTATTATAATATTAATTTTTACCCTTATTTACCAGATTTACCCTTTAACCATGATAAATAAAACAATTACTCAAGTTACTGTTAATTTTTTTCCAAATATAAAAGGAATATATTTGCATAATTTGGAGCTTATGATTCTAAATAGGGAATCAATTTTTCCAAATTCTTAAAATAGATGTTTTATTAATTAATTTAAAATTAATTACCATTGTCAAAACCAAAAATTGCTTTTTTAAGAAGTAATAACTATCCAAAGATTGACATGTGTTTATGTCTAATTTAAAAGAAAAATTACTTCCATTGAAAAAAATTGGATTAAATCATAAAAATATAATCATATTACACATTAAACCCAATTAAAAGTACAATAAAACTTTATAAATAAATTATATGAAAAGTTAGTTTTAACCTAAAAAGCTTTATTTTTTATAATTCATTAAAAATGAACTTTATCAGAAAATTACCAAAACATTATCCAAAGTAAATTTTGATGTCCTAATTCAATAGAAGAAGTTTAGTTATTATATAGAACATGTAAAAGTGGAACATCTTATATTTAAAAAGGGTTCTCCATTAAATGGTGGTAAACAAACCTTTAAAAATATTAGAATATTTCATTAATAAAATAAGACTCACCCTTATTTAAATCCTCTAATTTTTTTTGGATAAATGTATTGAAATTTGACAAAAAAGTATAATCAAATTGTAGTTATTTCTATTCATTATTTCTAATACAATAGCTAAGTGTTAACTACCATTTAAAATAATAATAATATTATATTATTTTTCTCTATAAGTCAAAATGGTGTGCAACGTAAGATTTCAAAGAAACCTGTTGTTGCATGTTGAGTACGCTATCAAAAAAAGCATCCCCTTTAACATAAAATTAATATCTTCTTCATAAATATTAATAAAAAATAAATTGTATTATCTTATAAATACCTCAGTTATTACATCTTTCCATATTTTGGAAATTTCATCCTTGAAATTTTAAAATTGGGCTTGTAAACATCATTAAAAATAACACATCAAAGAAAGAGTTAACAAAACTATCACTTTAAAAGAAATAAAGATAAGTACAAAGTTCACTCAAGATAACCCATACTAGAATTTTTTGTAAGAAACCATGTAAATATAAGATAAAACTAACCATTATTTTTGGATTGGGAGTGATATGAAACACGATAAAGAGAATGTTTACCACTCGAAAACCACAAACTTCTGATAGGAAAAATGGTCTTGATTTCACAATAGGTAAAGTAAATGGAAAACGTTTTTGGTTTAAAATCCTTTTAATAATGTTAAGGAATTTATTTATGATCTTTATTATGAAAATAAGGAAACAAAATGACATTTCATGTACAGTTTCATCCCGTTATAAATATCTTCCAAAAAACATCCTTTCTCCGAACGATGAGTAGTCAAGATGACTTAGACACATCTGAAGCAATAGAATCAAATTCTAGAGAATAAAATAATCCAAAAAATATGTAATATATGTTTCCCTTGTATTTATACATTAACCAAAACCAAAAATATTATAGTTAGTACAAGAGAAGAGAATCCCCAAACAAGATAATCCTTTATAAAATAAAATACTACTCTTAATCTCCAAAATTCAACAAACAATACTGAATGTTCAATAAAGACCATTCAATAAAAAATTGTCCTTAAAATTATTCAAAATAATCCTATCTAATATTGAAACCCAAAATTCAGAAGGATTCAATCACATTTTCTTCCATTATACATCTTCACATTTATCTCCAAATAACATCAACTACTCATAAAGTATCATACTGTAAAGTAATTAATCAAATCACATATTCTCTATGATATGTTGACCATTTCCATAAATAACCCAAATATCCATATGTGCATAGTAAAACCTATATTCTTCCAAAATAAAATTTCTACCATTAATACTCAAATGAAATCTCATAGAATTGTATTTTTTTTGGAATATAGTGCTCTAAAAAGAGAGAACGTCTTCCAAAAAAACATTAATCACTTAATCACCAAACAATTTTCCCTATAAAAATGCTATCCATTTTATTAATTATAAGATCCCAAAATCATCTTATTCTTGATCCATAAAATCAGTTTTACTAAATTGAATATGTCATACTAACCAGGGGCTCATGTAGGCCAGTGGTAGGCAATAAATCCTAGTTGCACATTTTTTGTGGGTTCAATTACTGCAGGTTTGTCTGATGTGACTGGTTGTCACATGGTCTATGTGTTGTACCTTTTAGAAACTATATAGTATTACAAAATTACAAAAAAAAAAGATAAATTACTTAGAAATAACCGTAACATATTTTACCTCTAATGTTATCTCATAACTCACATTAATCATCAAACAATCTTCATGATACATTATCCATGTTTTTATATCTTATTCTTTTAAACATATTTCCTTCAAAAAAAAATCATGTATAATTTCCTAACATTTCAATAATTTCAAAACATTAGATAATAAATAATAAAAATCATTCATAGGATATTGTTAGTTTCCTCATCTTCAATTGGAATTGAATTGGGTATTAGTAAACATATATGTGTATGGTTCTACTAATCCAATGCTCGAACATTCTTATTAGGACATCTATTTGCTTAATTACCATGCACACCACATTTAAAACATTAAATTGAGCCCTTAGAAAGAACTTATTTATCTTTCATAGAGTCAACTGGATGATTCTTTTTTCCATGGTAGGTTTTTTCTTTATGACCATAATTACCACATCTATAACATCTTCTCGTCCCTTTGAATAATTTTTCATGGTGTTTCTTTCGAAATCCTTTACACATAGGTTTTTAAATATACTAATTTTGTGATTATTACATAAACATGTATAGGGATTCATTTCTCACATAAATGATTCCTTAGAAAAATCATCAAGGTTCAAGTGTTCAGTCATGAATCCAAATAGTTGGTTAAGAATAACCAAAAGAATTCTCATTAAAACTATTATTTCATTGAGTTGATTATTCAAAAAACCACCACAGTCTCCTTCACATCCATTATTACTTTGGTTTCTAGTAGATCCCGCGATTTACTAAAACCTAAAACGTCAGTGTGAGGATATCAATAAAATCATCATATACTACCTTATGAGGAGGGTAAATACTAAGATATACTTATTCATGTTATCTTAAACTTGTTCAATTTATCTAATATAACTATGAATCTTTCTAATATGATAAAAATTATGGTTATGTAAATTATGCTTAAATAACACCCTAACCTATAAAGTTATCTAAATCACCCTTTGATACCGACTACATGGCCCCAGACTTAAAAATTACATAATCATGAGTTAAGTCAGTAATTCACATTAAGGATATTTTCAAGTATATTGTTTTAGAGAATTATGCCATAACATTCACATAAAATCTCAAATATTAGAATGTAGACACTTCTACTCAATAATTTTTTTTCAAAATAATAATACTCCATAAATAAAACAGGAATTATTTTCTTGATATAAATCTTCTGGAATTATTCATTTCTCATAGCGTTTCTTATACCCTGTGAAAAATATATCAAAATCAGGGGATGATCATAAAAAGCTCAGTAAGGGGTATAAAATAATTAATGAAATCATTAGTCCATGAATACATATAAAACAATAAAATCATACTTTTCAATCAAAAAACATAATATCTTTAACATACCTTATGAAATCATAATATTTATGAACAACACATAGAAATCATAAATCATAAATTTAACTTGTGGAATCCATATCATACATACATGTTTGATTTCATAGCTACATAAGGTGTTAATTTTCAAAGAACCATCATAGTATATTCCCTAAATATGTAAGGAAAAACATTAATGTTTAACTCTGCCACATTACCCAATTCATTAGAGAGTATTCGTCGGCTCACCCGCCCTTAGTATGTAATGAAACCACTTGTCAAATTTAAAAGTTCCATTACCTCATCATAACACAAAATAGATTGAAATTATCAACATTTCACTCATCAATCAGAATAAATCATTTCAATATATTGAAATATTCAATCCATCTCCAAATACATTTAAAACATTTAATAATGACACTTTTGAATGAATGTTCCCCCTACCACATTGAAACATTTAAAAGAAATAAACATTTTGAAACATAAATGTATATATAAATAAATACATAAAAATATTTAAAGAACATGGAAATTTTGGAAAAACATTGAAAAGAATAAATATTTAAAATATTTAAAACAATGTTTTAGTTAAAGGTCCATTACCACTTGTTAAAAGACTTGTATTAAAATAATTAAAGAATAACATTAATCAAAACATATAATATCATGAGGACAAAGAGAATCATGATATAATATATCAATGAAATGTATGTACACCATAAAAGTTAATTGGTGCATGACAACAAATAAGTATCAATGGATTGTCAATTGAGAGGAAATCCATTTCAAAGATCATATAATTGACACGAGAATTTATCAATGGGGAGATTATGTGTAGCAATTGTATATCCATAGAGAGGGAAGTAGAAATTAAAACATTAATAAAAAAATAGGGATTACACAAATAATCTTGGAGTAATATAATATAAAAAGTATGCCTAAAACCCAATTAGATTTAATTTGTGTTTATAAACCCTATTATGAATATTCGGTAGCTTAACAACATCACTTAAAAATTCAGAAAATAAGTTGATGAGAGTGAAAATGGTCTCTCATTACTTCAAAAAAAATGTACAGATATAAAGATATAGAAGACCAAATCAAAACATAGAATAATTACAATTAAAATAAATAACATAAAAGTGGTACTAGACTAAAAGATGAGGGTGAAAGGTTCCCTTACCTTGAGTCCACCTCATCACATATGTTTCCTTAATCCATCTCTAAAATGTGTAACTCCTTTTGATTTTAGCTGAAAGAATTTTATGAATTGACATATTCCCAACGTATGGCTTCTAGGAGGAAGGAATGGATGTTGGAAGATTATTTGGGTAGAATTTGGACGAGCCAAGGGGCTTTATCGGTGTTACTAAATGTGTAGAGGTGCTGGCTTTTTATAAGAGGGAGTAGGGGAACATTATGAAAGTATAGAAATATTAATTTATTATAAATTCTATATCGATTAAAAATGAGTCAGAATTATGTTATTTAAAATATAAGATGATAATAAGTTAAAATAAAATCATCCAATAATAATTATATAGGTTTAATATATTTTTTAATCCTTATATTTTAGATTTAACCCTTTTTTACTAATACCGTTTTAACAATTATTTAACACTTTCAGAATCAATATAGTTAACAAAACATGACAAATGTCCAATAAAATAGTCACTAGTAATGCTTTAGACTTACCATAACCATTTTTAGTAATCTTAAATATGTAAGAATTTAATATAATTTAATAAACCGTTTTATATTTTAAATTATGAATTATGTCAATTTTAGACACTATTGATAATTTTCTATTTTACAAATCCATAACAACCTGATTCCTTCAAAGAAAAGGCATTAACTCGAATATAATATGTTAACATCATCTATTTTTTTAAGGTTGGGGCCAAAGCCTCATTTTTTATTAATAAAGCAAAGAAAAGACCTCTTTTAACAGGGTAGAGGGAGAGCCATTACATAGCCCGAAGGCCCAGTGGGCTTGTAGCCCATTACATAGGCCGTAGTCCCAATTTTTTGGCCAAATTCCTATTCTGTGAATAGTAACCCTGCCGCTACAGTACTCGCACAGTACCGTCGCCGCTACAGTACCATGCCGCCGCTACAGTACCCGCCGATCAACAGTACCACCGCTGATACAGTGCCCGCCACAGTACTGCTACAGTAACCTGCGCCCAATGGGTTTTAAACCCCCATTTTTCATGTAGTATTATGGGGTGCTTACCACTAAGCCAAACCCCAACTACAATGTCAATATCATCTATAAAATTCATGTATAGGATCAAAATATTCATATTAAATTTATTTTAAAATTAATAATATCATTTATTTGAATCCTTTATTAATGAAGAAATTTCTACATCATCATTGTGTCATAATATAATTTACTTATATAATGTATAAGAATTATAAATAAAATATAATCACATAATAAATACTTTTATATTTATAATTAATATTTATATTCAAAGAGATCACTTATATAACCCCATATAAATTCTTTTAATAAAAGGTACATGTTTATGATATATTTTTCATTACATTAACTTAATTCTCATAAAATGTCATTTTCATATCCAAGTGGCTTAATGAGGTCTCAAAATCAACCCAAGGATTCCCATGGTCAGATATATCTCATAAAATAAAATTAGAACATTTTTTAGGGTAGTTTAATATTATTTTTTTACCCTCATTTACAAGATTTATCCGTTAACCATTGTAAATAAAATAATTACTAAAGTTACTATTCATAATGTCCTAAAATAATACGTAAATATTTACACAATTTGGACCTTCTGATCCCAAATATGGAATTCATTTTTTCAAATTCAAACATCTGATGTTGCAGTAATTAATTAAATATTATTTCATGTTGTCAAAACTAAAACGCGTGTTTTTAAGAAGTGATAACTATCAAAAAATTGACATGTCTTTATCTCCAATTTTAAAGTGAAATTTTATATAATGACCAAACCTGAATTAAATGATAAAAATATATACCAATTACTTTTTAAATCCAATTAAACATAAAATCTATCTGTATAAATAAATTTAATGAAAATGCAGTTTTGACTTAAAATGCAGTATTTTTTACTATTCATTAAAAAATTAACTATATCAGAATATTACAAAAAATGTATCCAAAGTAATTTCTGATGTCCTTCATCCGTAGAAGAAGATTATTTTGTCAAATATAACATATAAAATTTAAAAAAACTATATTTAAAAGGGTTCTCCATCAAATGTGGTAAACAAACCTTTAAAAAATATTAGACTATGTCATGCTTAAAATCAGAATCATTCTTAATTTATGCCTCTAAAATTTATTGGATAAATTTAAAGACATTAAAAAAACATGTATAATCATATATTAGTTAGTTCTATTCATTCCCTCTAATACAACATCAGGTCATTAAATACTATTTAGAATAATAATAATATTATATATATATTTCTATATAACTCAATGTTGTCTGAAACATAAGAATTCAAAGAAACCCAGTGTTTCATGTTCAGTACTCTATCAATAAAAATCGTCACCTTTAATGTAAAATTAATATCTTATTCATATATATTAATTTAAAAGAAAAACTATTATTCTATAAATACCTAGGTCATTACACCAACAGTTAAGATTAAAATATTAGCTAAGTATGAGTCTAAATAATCTCATCCAATACATCATGGAAATATTTAGATCACATTTTACACATATCATTTTTTAACTCTCTGTTATGTCTTTTACAATTATAGTGATATTATGTATTTTTACAGTTAAGGGGTTAATATAGTAACTATAAAAAAAGGAAAAATAAAAAAACCTTTATTGATGTAATTGACTATATCCAATTATCTTGAATAATGATGGTATTTGTATATATTTTAAATCATTTAATGAAATATGATTTTTTTTAAATTAACATTTTGGTCAATGTTTGGAACAATTCCTTAAACTTAATGTTTTAATCAACAAGACAACACGGGAATTTGAGTCTAATGCATACACTACTCTATAGTATGTTATTTGAATCTAAAAAATCATTCAACTGAATAAATAAATCTTATAATATTATTTTTATATATTTCAAAATAATTTGATTGAATTATTTACTTCTTGTAAAACACAATGTCAGTGTTGTATAAGAATTTAAGGTGATTATTTCATCACTAAAAGTTAAAAATAAATTACAATGATGAAAAAATTATTTAAATTTAAAATACATATTTTTAAATAAACATATACTATTTATTCCTATATGTTAAAAATTTTAATAAAATAAAATTATGAGAATGATATTTTTTACATATCTTTATATAAAATAATATAAATAGTAACAATCACGGTAAAATGGTAAAATGCTATATTGTTTTACTTTTTTATGATTAAATATTATATATACTCATCCAATATTATTAACATAAGAGTTAGGGTCATTTTATAACACTAATCATTATATGTTTTACCATAACTACTTGATTTATCATTTACTATGATAACAAAAATTACAAAAATTACTTTTTATAATGTCCAAAAATAAAAGGGAAATTCCAATCAAATTTGGACCCAATCATTATGATTCTAATTTTATATAATCAAAATATATATTTTAGGAACTTAATTTAAAATTAAACAAATTTTTTTTATAAAATATAGTTTTTCTCCAATATGCCTTTTTTAAGTATAAAATGTTCTTATACAAAATTAATGTATATAATTTATTTAAAAAAATTAATTGAAAAAATTTAACTAAAAATAAAATAATTAAATTTTATAATAATAATAAAAAATATAAATTTAATTTTTAAATAATTAATAAAAAATATATGTTTTTCATTAAATAATCAATAATTTTCACTATTCACTGATAATTCAAAATTTTCAAAAAGTTTTCGAAATTTTACCTCAAAATAATTCTAATATGTTGATATAAAAAATGAAGTTAGTTTTATTAGTTAAATTTTCAAAAAATTTAAGATTTTAATTATAATATGTTCTCATAAAATGATATAAAAATCATTTTTCAATAAAACATAATTTTGATGTCTCAAATGATGTTTGAAAATATTGATGGGTTACTTCCAAAAGATTAATCAATAAATTATTATTGATTATGACCATTTTATATATTTCATAATACAGTTCACCTATTCTTACCCACTAATTCTACATCTATGTTATAGTAGTCATATTGAAAAAAACATGGGTTGTTTGTCATTGGTGTTTCATGTCGAACACACTATTAAATATAATGTCCCATTAAAAAAATATCTTGGTACAAGATCATTATCCGATTTACAAAAAATCTTCACAGTTTGATATTAACCACCTTAATCCAATTTATTTAATTTTCAATATCTTTTTTGAAATAATATGTCATAAAATGGTAAATATAACTACCTATTGAAAAGTGGGAATCAAAAATATTTTTTTCATCATAATTATCATATAACAAGGTGTACTAATAGGGAAAAATTATTTTTGAGTAAATATATAGACATAGAATAAAACTAAAATTTCCAAATAATGATATATGGTGGTAAAATTATTGATAACAATAATTAGAATGATCATGAGAATGTTAGGGACCACAAAACCATATACCAAAGGGGTGTGAAAATGACTATCAATTCATCATAAATGAATACAGTTGGAAAAATATTATATTTAATGTATTTTTATTATTTTAAAAACTTTCACCACTATCTTGACTAATAATAAAAGGAATATAATTTCTTGACATGTATAATATCATCCATTGATCTATTTCCAAACAATCTCATCTATCTCTCCAAAAAACGAGTAATCAATATGATTTTTTTAAGAACTAAAATAAACATCCATAAAATCATAAACATCCACAAAAAGATAACATTCCATTTCTATTATCATTATATATTATCCTTGAATAAAATAAATTAGACAATGTAAGATAATTCACAAAATTAATAAACCATTAAATTGGAAATTAATATATTAATCCCTAAAAATCAAGTGTAATAGAAAAACATCAAGATAAATCCCCCTATAAATAATTATACTTTAAATTATCTAATATATCCATGACTAATATTAAAACAAAAATCCTTAAATGATTTTATCAATTATTATTCCATTATTTATCTCCAAATAACGTCAAACAGTCTTAAAGTCTCATAAAGAAATATCATATTCCCTAATCATATAATCTGTAAAATATCCTACTCATTCTCATATATAAAATGGTTCACCCTAAACAAACATTAGAAAAATATATAATTCCAAAATATTATTAAAAAAAATTAATCTTTAAATAAAATCGCATAAGATTCAGTTTTCCTTTATAAAATAATGTTCTAAAAAATAGATTGTTCTTCTTCCAAAAATCACTTAATCTGAAAATCACTTCTCAGTCCCATGGATATCTATATGATAAAAAATATATCCCCAAAAATTAACAAAATATTTATTTTTTATATTAGTCCAACTGTGACATCAAATATGATAATGGTAGGTTGTTCACCCTTCGGTGGTGGATTCAAGCCTCAAATGCCTACCCGATGTAATAGGTTGTCTTCAACATACTAGTTCCCATCCTAAAAAATTTGATTTTGATATATATCTTATAATATTAAAATAAATTTGATGCACATCCTCAAAAATACCATTATTAATCAAATCAATTTTTAACCTCATGGTATTTCTAAAAAACTCAATTTTGAACAAAATAAAATAATTATAATTAAATTTCATCATGCATATAATAAATCAAATATTTATTCAACACATTATCACAAATATATACAAGACTGTCTCAAATTATTATCACTATTTATCAAAAAAATCTTTTAAAATGAATCAATTTTAGCTAACATGTGTTTCTAAATTTTTAAAAATAAATCTATTATAGAATGTTTCATGATTACCATATTTTTCAGAATATACCATAATATTATTGATAGACACATACTTCATTCAATATAATTTTATAAACCTTTTATCCATTGTTTTTTATCTTATTCAATTATAAGAAATATTTCATTATGACTCAGATTCATAATTACAACATTATAAAGCAGATTATAATTTAATCATGAACCCATGGACTTCCTTTATGGTGTTGATACCCCCTTTATATTTTATCAAGAAGTTCATATATCCATAAAATAAATTTTAATGTCCCACCCCTTCTCATGGTCTTAATAACGTGATGAAATGTAACTTGGTCTTATGAGACATCTCTAAGGCGCCAACGATTGACAATAAATGATCAAGGTCATCAAATGAAATTGGGGGATGATTTACCCTTTGAAAATAAAACAACCATCCAAAAAATACATAACCAAAAAACCACCAAATTATTTGTTAAATCAAAGAAATAAAACTCAACATTTCATTTATGAAAATCAATCAAAAACCAAGTACCATTGTAGAATACTATAATATCAATGTTGTAGCACCACAAACATTTTATGGTATTTTTCTCTTAAATACATTGTATTCAAAATATAGACAATATTTCATGAATCACTAACCTGATATGGAACAAAACACGGTTATTTTTAAGAGATAGTTATAACCAAACCATTAAACATAAATTTTCCAGCTTTGTGATTTGAAATTTGAAAATATGACATACACGGTTGTGTTCAGGATGATATTTACAATCTGACAGACTTAACTTAATATTCGGTGAATAGTAACCTACCCTTATGAATAGTAACTAAAGTGAGGATTATTTGTCGTGAAATCCTCAATCAATAATTACTTCCCCAAAAACAATGTAATATAGCAGTCTCTAGATTGTCTCTCGAGGAGGTTGCAATTTGAGTTACGAAACTGTCACTTTTTATTGTTTTTTTTCACACGAAATTGAAAAATTGGTGATTTGATTAAAGAATAAAGAATAGAATATAAATAAAAAATAAAGAGAATGAAAATTTTCCAATGACCTAGAAAATTTATAGGATGTATTATAAGTTTGAAAATAGAATCAAAACAATGGTTACAGACTAGCTTTAACCTCCCAAACACTTTTCTCTTCCTTGTTTAAAAATTATCTCCCTAATGAATCACTCAATTCCTACATAAATACCTCTGGATAAATAATATATTTTTCAAGGATATCATATTAAAAACTCAATATGATTGTTTCCACTCCTATAGAAGTGATCCAATTACTAGAATACGTTCAAATAATCAAACCTAATCAAAATCACTATGCTAATCGGCAAGACCTCACCCAAAAAATTTAAATAGTTAAATAAACTATTCTACTTCATATATTTGGAAACCATCCATAACAAACAAGTTTAAAATATATTATTGTAATAAAACATTCATTTTCATCCATGAAAAATACGTTCAAGAGAGAAGCAATAGAGATTACACATGAAGATCAAAACTCGGAAGGGGGTGTCTATCAGTAGTCCTCTTCTGCAACCACTTGGGGATTAGCCTCTCATCACTTGAGAATCCCACATAATCTCCATTATAGTAAGAGTGTACATAATCTTCATCAAGGTCTCCACAAATCCAACCTCCACTTGAAAAGAAAGAAGAGATAGAGAGGTAAGGGGAGGATGGCTGGAAATTCTTTTGACCAGATTTTGTTCGCCCGAAGTAGTATCCTTTTTGGAAGCCTCCCAGGATGAATCAACCATTGGAAACTTCTAAAGAGTTTTTCCAATATATATAATAAATCTATCCACCAATTTTAAGCCACTTTGGAGATGTTATATAAATGTAAGAAATTAATTACTAAACAAATCTTGCTCTGCCCGAGGAGACACTTTGTCTGCCACATTACTGTTTCGCTCACATAGTTCCATAATGATTGACTTTGACCTTGAAACTTATCATTCACATGCACCGTGGATTCTTACTTCACGCCCAATTATAATTAATGAGTTTGGACACATGTAGCCGATGTTATGCCTCATTTAATGATGTGGGCTCTACACATCTGGACATAAAAATGTTTCCCAAATAATGATTTATTTGGGCCCTTAGATGGACGATTTAGAACTTAGTCTTGTTGACATATTTGAATAATATATTCCAGGGGTTCGTTAAAAAAATTAATCATTCAAATTGGATTAATATTTAAAAAGATATTCCTGATTAATCAAACTTTTAAAAATATTTGAAAAAGCTAGAATTATGGCATTTTCACGATTTAGCTAAAAATACAACAAACTTCCAAAAAATATGGAATTTAACATGTAAAGTCACATTGGTAAGGATTAAATCATTGAAATGTAGATAAAATATGTTGAAAATATCAGCTCTATAAATTCCCCCACACATATAACTTGGTCTCCTGGACAAGTGATCAGCAAAACCAAATCAATGCATATTAAAAACACAAACAAATGAGGTTCACCAATCTACCACCACGAATTGGATTATATCACACCTCATAAAAAATAATTGAAGTTGTAAATTCAATTCATTCAATCAATTTACACTCTTATTCTCCTCATTCACAAAACACAGTTACCTCACAAAAATTTTCTCTCAACACAAATATTGATTTTCATCGATGCTTCTCTCATCCAAACACCTGCAAGAATCATCATAGGCTTGACAAATTTCTACATCTACACCCAATATGAGCCAAGAAAAATGTGATCACCATCAGGGATTTTAAAGGTAGTTCTATAGCTAAAGTTTGGTTGGTTTGAAATGTCCAAAATTCTGAGGCAGAATAGGGAGAGTTTGGCTCATTTTTGAAGAAAAAAATTCATGAATCTAGTATTCACTCATGTGGGGAATCCTCTTTACTCTCCTCCAATGAATGTCATATTCGAGCATCGTTGAGAATATCTTTTCCACCTCATTCCATCATTATTTTACCAGAAAAAGTGACATTTCTCTTCTTCTTATTTTTTTCAAAAGCTCCAGATTGGGAAAATCTTTCTTCCATTGAGAGCTCTAGATCAGCACAACTCTATTCTATTTGGAGATCCAGATAGGCAAATCTCCCAGAAGAACATTTTTCAGCACCAAAAACATCTTTTCATAGTTTTGATAACCACCCAAAGAAATACCAGATGAAGTTTTACACCACAAGTCATATCCCCCAGACTTAATTTCAACTAGATAATTAATTTATACTTCCATAGCAGGTTAGAAGGGGAAATGGTTTGTAATGGGTCTATCTAGAAGGCAGTACATAGATATTAAGGGATCAATAAAGATAATATATACCAGGTGGGACAGAGTAAAAAAGGGAAATCATGAAATAGGGGTATTACAATCACAGAAAAAATTTCTCAATCATTTCAACCACACTCACCATAACCCTCATGTTTTTATAGAAATAGATCATGTTCTGGTTCAATCAAACATGCATTGATTGGTTTACACAAGAATTATGATGAATGTAAAGAAGATGAAAAATGCATTCAAAATAATCACAGGCAAGTGATTTTAAATATTAGACATCGTTCATGGCATGGAATTTAAAATTCAATGGTTATTTCAAACTTTTTGAACATGAATATGTGTCTTTTTCAGCATTCATTTATAACAAGATTGAAGGGATCAATTGGATCACTCATTGATGTGGTTTTCAAAAATTACAAAGATCATCATGTATGCTCACAAGTTTTTTTCCAAATTCTAAATAAAACACACAAAGACTGAAAAATAAAAGAACACACCAAAATTAAAAAGAGAGATAATATGAAATAAAAAAGAAAAAAAATTTAAATGAAATCACAAAAAACCCTATTATACCCATCATTTTTCTCCCCCCACACTTATTTTATGATGTTTCATAATTGTGTAAAACAATAACAATATGAAATTAAATAAATCAAAGACATTACAAAAAAGGTGAGAAGGAAAAACACAACCTGGCATCAATTGTATTTTGCTTCATGAAAATGGACCAACTCCCCAATAGGATATTTAACATTCTCTCTAAACTGCTTCAACATATGCCCATTGACTGTGAATAATGTACCATTACTTGGGTCTTTAATCTAGATTGCACCAAAATGAAAAACATGAGTGACAATGAAAGGTCCAGATCATTTGGAACAAACATTACCTAGGAACAACTTCAATATGGAATCAAATAGCAACACTTTGTCTCCTTCCTTAATGTTTTTGTTGAGAATTATTTCATCATGAAATGATTTGGTTTGTTCCTTGTAAAACCTAGAACATTCATATGCATTCTTTCTGATCTCCTCTAGCTCCTACAAAAAAAATTTCTTTCTTCTACAGTAGAAAATAGATTCATGTTACATGTTTTAACAACCCAAAAATATTTCTGTTCCAACTCAACTAGAAGTTGAAAAGACTTTCCATAGACTAATCTAAATGGTGGAATTCCAATTGGTGATTTAAATGCAGTACTATAATCCTAGAGTGCATCATCAAGTATCAAACACTAATCCTTTCTATTCGGGTTCAATGTTTTATCCAGAATTTTATTGATTTCTCTGTTGGACAACTCATTAATTCCATTTTTTTGGGGGTGATAGGGTGTAGAGGCCCTATGATAAACTGCATACTTCTTCAATAGTGATTCCAATGTCTTTTTACAAAAATTAGTTACTTGATCCATAATCATGAACTTTAGAAATCGAACATTGAAAATATATTTCCTTTCACAAACAAGGACACAGTTTTGGCATAATCAGATCTTGTGGGAATAGCTTCAATCCCCATGGATAACTAATCAACAGTAAGAAAAATATAAAGATATACAAATGAATTTGGAAACATATCCATGAAATCCATACCCTAAACATTAAATACATCACAAAACAATAAATATTATTGTCGCATCTCATTCTTTATGGAAATACTCCCTTGAAATTGACAATTTCTATATATCCTGCAGAAATCAAAAGAATCTCTAAAAATAGTTGTCCAATACAAACTAGAATCAAGAATCATTCTTGCAGTTTGTTGGGGCCCAAGGTGTCCTCCATAGCTCAATGTGTGACAAAAGTTTAGGAAAGATTTAAATTCAGAATTTTGAATTCATCGCCTAATCATTTGATCACTACCATCATGCCACAAGTAAAGATCATCCCAAATGTAATGATTTGAATCATTCAAAAGATTAGAAATTTGATTCATGAAAAACCAGTGGGGAACATCATCAGAAGCTAAATAATTCACCATATCAGCAAACCATGGCCTTTCAGTTTGACAACCATACAAATACTCATCTAGAAAAGTTTCTTTAATTGGTCGATTGATCTGAGGATCCTCATTCAAAATAGGTGGTATCCTACTAAAATGATCATCTACAAGGTTATCACTTCCTTTCTTGTCCTTTATTTCAACATCAAACTCTTGTAACAACAAAATCCATCTCAAAAGTCTTGGTTTTGCATCATGTTTCATCATAAAAAATTTGATTGCAAAATGATCAATGAAAATAATCACCTTAGAGTAAGAAGTTAACATCCAAATTTGTCTAACGCAAACATAATAGAAAAAAGTTCCTTCTCAGTTTTTTTAGTTTGATTGAGACTGATCTAAGGTTCTAGAGGCATAGGTAATCACATGAGATTTCTTTTCCAACCTTTGACATAAAACATCCCCAAGAGAAAAGTCAGATGCATTAGTCATGATTTCAAAGGGCATGTACCATTTGGGAGGTTGAAAAATTGGAGGAGTTAACAATTTTTGTTTCAGCTCCCCAAAGGCCTGTTTACAATTTTCATCAAAGACAAATGGGGTGTCTTTCTAGAGAAATCTAGACAATGGAAGTGAAACCTTTCTAAAATCCTTAATGAATCTCCTTTAATAACCAACATGACCAAGAAAAGATCTCACATCTCTGACTATTTTTGGATATGGAAATGAATAAATGACCTCTAATTTGGACTTATCAACTTGAATTCCAACCAGAGACATGACTTGTCCATGAAAATTTCCCTTACCCACCATGAAATGACATTTTTCATTATTAGGAACAGGGTTCTTATCAATGTATGTTTAAAGAACATGAGCCAGAACATCCAAAAAACATTCAAATTATGATATATAAACAGTGAAATCATCCATAAAAACATCCATACTTGTTTCAAGAAAATCATGGAAAATGCTCATTATACACCTTTGAAAAGTTCCAGGAGCATTTCCCAAACCAAAGGGCATCCTCCTATAAGCAAATGTTCCAAATGGGCATGTGAATGTGTTTTTTTCTTGATTCTCCGGTGCAATATGAATTTTGAAATAACAAGAGAATCCATTCACAAAACAATAATGGGTTTTCCTGCTATTCATTCAAGGACCTGATCAAGAAATGGCAGTGGGAAGTGGTATTTCCTTCAATAAAAATTGAGCATCCTATAATCAATACAAATTCTCCATTTATTTGGAAGCATAATATGAACAATCTAACCAAATTCATTCATTGAGATTGTGAAGCAACCTTTTTTTGAACTACATGGATTATACTCACCCATTGACTATAAGAGATGGAAAAATACTTCTAGTAGCTAAAAGAGTGGAAACATCCTTCTTAACAACCTGTAAAAGTGTAGGATTCAACCACCTTTGAAATTGTCTCGCAGGTTTAACATTTTCCTCTATTAAAGTTCTATACACGCACACTAAGGGGATGACTCTAGTTAAATAAGATAGAGTCCATCCAATAGCTTTCTTGTGGGTTTTGTGGACTCCTAACAATTGATTCTCTTGGTCCTTCGACAAATTTTTTGAAATTATAACAGGGAATGATTCATTTTCACATAAGAAAGAATATTTTAGATTATTAGGAAGTGGTTTAAACTCTAACGCCACTGGGGTATTTTCATTGATCAAGGAACATTTCTCACATGTGTGGTTGTTTAGTGGGGCTCCAGATTTTAAAGGACATTCACCATGATGATCAAATTCAATGTTCTCAGAATTTGTTTCTAGTAGAGAATATTCAATTTATCCTGGGAGACCACTTGCAACACTATGGATTTCCAGAGAGACATCTTCATCAATGTTGAGATCAATAGAATCTTGCAAAGCAGTCTCAATATTCCAAGACTCGACATAAGCTTCCTTTTCACTCTCTTGTTGATCATATTCAGGAAAAAAAATTTCTATCATTGAAAATAACAGCTTGTTTTTCATCATAGGAAAAATTAGGGAACATATCAGTGGAAAACCAATCAATTATTTTCACTTGGGGGGATGAATGATCCTCGACTGAGTGTTTCATGGACTGAAAAATATTGAAATGAACAACCTCCCCTCCAAACTCCAGTGAAAGTGTTATTTTGTGAGCATTGATGATTGCTTTTGCTGTTTTTATAAATTTTCTCTGTATAATGATAGGTGCATTGGTACTAAGCCTTTCACTTCCATTTCCAAGACATAGAAATCTAGAGGAAAAATCATGTCTCTCACCTGAATGAGAATATCCTCAATAACTCTAGTAAGCTTGGTGGTAATTCGGTTGGCAATTTGAATGATGATCCCAGAGGGTTTCAATTCTCCCACATGAAGATATGAGTAAACAGAATGTGGAATAACATTGATGGAGGCCACTAAATCAGACATAACATCCTTGAATTGACATTTCCCAATGGTCAAAGGAATGGAATAGTTTCCTGAGACTTTATATATAACAGGCAAGGTAAACAGGATCATGGATGAAATATTCCACCCTATGTTGTCCGTTACACCTCATTTGAATTTCCTCTTGTGGGTACACAATTCATTCAAAAACATTGCGTACCTTGGAATTTGTTCAAAAAATCATGAAATGGAATATTTACTTGAACATTTTTAAAAGTCTCCAAAACCTCCTTATCCTACTCTTTTTCAGCACTTGACTTCACTGGTGGTTCACTACTAGGGTAAGGAAATGGTGGTTTGGTTTTTTCTAGGCTATTCTGAGCACTTCTTTGAGAAATAAAAGGACCAAACATCCTCTTCCAATCCCTCTTTTCTATTTCATCCAACATTTCTTCTCTTGACATTGTGTTTCCCTTCAAATAACATTCAGAATTTCCAGCATTTCCATCCGTGGTGGGATTCTCAATTATATTTTAAATAACAGGTTTTTGTGTCTCCATTTGTGGTGTATTCAATTGTTTTCCACTCCAAAGATCAATTTCACTCACATTTTTCTTACCTTTATCTCTTGGATTCACTTGAGTCTATAACGGAAAACCTCCACTCATTTGATTTTTTAGGGAACTAAGATCAGAGGCATGTTGACCCATTTGAGTCATCTGGGTATTCCACATGTTTTGTTGTTGATATTGTGTTTTTTTCATTTCCTCATGATGTTTCCTCATTGCTTATTCGATATTACTCTCTGAATTTTGGGTGGGAGGGGCAAGTTGAATGTTTCTTCCATAATGATCATTGGCTTTCTCATTGAAATATCTTGGTTGTGAATTGATTTATTTTCCATGGAAGAATTATCTAGGTTGTTCAGGCTCTCGAAGTCTTTCATAATAGTTGTTTTTTCATCCTTGATGATAGGGTTTTCTAGGAAAAACAACATTTCAGTTCTCATAAGGTTCTTGCATTTGTGGGAATTGGTTACTAAAATGGTCAATTGAAGAATAAATTCCATAGTAGAGTTGAATTTGAAATGTTTCTTCAGGTTTGGGTGGTATTGGTGGGTTACAGGATAACACCATTGACCTCACAATGGTGGTAATATTAGAATGTTGACTCGCAATCATATTGTTTTCAGGACTGGCAATGGTGAACTCTTGTGTAGATTACACATGAAGAAGGCCTCTTGTTCCAAACTGTTGTGCATTTTGGGCCACTTTTGCAATTAATGTCCTAGAAGTAGTTGGTGTTTTATCAAATAGATCCCCTCCTACAATAGCATCAATCATTCTTCTATTAGTAAGACACAATCCCTCATAAAAATATTGAATCAAATGTTGGTCACTAATTTTATGGTGGGGGAAACTGAAACGATGTCTTTTGAAGTGTTTCCTGTACTCATGAAATGTTTCACCTTGAGATTTACAAATTCAACAAATTTCCTTTCTAATGGAATCAGTTCTAGAAGTAGGGAATGATTTGAAGGAAAAGTTTCTTCAATTCATTCCAATCGATAATCAATGTATAATGTGAATAGAAAACCCATTCTTTGGAAACTCCTTCTAACGAAAAAGGAAATGACCTCAATTTAATTTTATTTACATCAACTCCCTGGGGTGTCATGTTGACAAAAAGATAACTAAATGCTTTATGTTTTTTATGTGGATCTTCACCAGGAAAGCCATTAAATATTTGATGTTAGTGAATGAAACCAGATTTAATTTCTAACCCAGCAGGTGCATCACGATATTCACCAGGATTTTCTTGATTTGCATCATAAGATGAAGCCAATCCTTTAAAGGTTATATTTTCACCCATTGGAATTTAATTTTAAACCAGATTAATTCAAAGTGTGTTATTAGAAGAATCACAACATGGGACAAGGGGATTTACCAAAACTCTATCCCTTGAGTAAAAATTTCTATCAATTTCAGAATCCAATGGGAAAAAATTGGGTTAGAATTTCGGGTCATGAATAAACAATTTCCACAAAAATAAACTCACGTAACCTTCCTGGAAACAACGCTAGTTTAAATGAAGATTGTTTTTCCTGAAATCCTCAATAAATAAATTTTCCCCAAAAAACAATGAAATATATAATTCAATGGAGGTCTCTCTAGGAGGTTTCAATTTGAGTTGCAAAACTGTCACTTTTTTTGTTTGTTTTCCCCTAAAATGGAAAAATTGGGGATTGGATTAAAGACTCAATAATAGAAAATATATAAAAACTAAAGAGAAATAAAATATTCCAATGAAATAGAAAATTGATAGAAAGTAAAATAAGTTTGAAACCATAATCAAAATAGTGGTTACAGACTAACTATAACCTCCCAGACACTCCCCTCTTCGTTGTTTAAAAATTATATCCCTAATGAATCTCTCAATGCTTACCCAAATACCTCTTGATAAACACTTTATTTTGCAAGGATGTCATATTAAAACGTCAATATGATTGTTTCCCCTCCTATAGAAGTGATCCAATTACTTTAAGACCTTCAAATAATGAAAAATAATTGAAATTACTGTGCTCATCAGAAAGACCTCACTGAAGAAATTTAAATAGTGAAATTGACTATTTTACTTCATAGATTGGGAAACCATATAGAAAAAACAAGTTGAAAATATATTTTTGAAATAAAAAAACCATTTCATCCATCAAATATACGTTCAAGAGAGATGCAATAGAGATTACACGTGAAGATCAAAAATCGAAAGGGAGTGTTCGTCCCTTTGTCATCGTCCGCAAACACTTGGGGCTGAGCCAACCATCTCTGGAGAATCCCACATCATATTCATTATAGAAAGAGCGTACACTATATTCCTCAAGGTCTCCACAAAGCCAACATTCCCTTGAAAAGAAAGAAGATATATGGAGATAAGTGTAGGAGGTATAGAAATTCATGTGACCAGATTATGTCTTCCTGAAGTAGTATTCGATTTTGAAGCCTCCCCCGATGAATCATCCACTAGACCCTTCTAAAGAGTTGTTCCAAAATATACCCACAACCTCTCCTACAAATATCAGCTTCTTTGGAGATGTGATGTAAAATTGATAAATTAACTACTGAAAGACTCCTTCTCTGCCTGAGGAGACTCTTCGTCTTCCACATAAGTGTTTCTCTCACATAGTTCCATAATGATCGAATTTAACCTTTAAACTCATCATTCACGCGCATATTGGAGCCTTCCTTTACTTCCAGTTGGAATTAATGATGTTGGAAACATGTAGCCGATGTTATGCCATGTTGAATGAGGTGGTCTCCACACATTCGAACATAAAAACTTTTCCCAAAGAATGATTTATTTGGGCCCTTATATGGACGATTTAGAACATGGACTAGTTGAAAAATGTGAAGACCGTATTCCTGGAGTGCATAAAAAATTGAATCGTTCTAATTTGATGAATATTTAAAAACATATTCCTGAATCATCACACTAGTGAAAAAATGATGAAAATCTAGAATAAGGGCATTTTCGCAATTTAGCTCAAAATACAACAAAATACCGAAAATTGTGAAATTTAACATGTAATGACACGTTTTTGAGGATTAAATCATAGAAATTTCAATAAAATATATTGAAAATATCAGCTCTGTTAGTAATACACCCTTATAAATAGTAATATGTCTCTTATGAAATGTATCAATACCCCATAATGTATAAATAAATTTAGGCAACTTAAAAAAGAAGATGAATAATTTAAGTGTTTATATTTTTCCATTAATTAATGATTTAAAATAAATAATTAATTAATCATATTTAGAAAATTATATTTGAATAGTGGACTTAATTTTTGGATTCTACACATAGAAAAATTGTTAGGGTGAATTTTTGGTATTTTTATGAAATACTAGAATATTTGATGAACAGTGAAATACCATAATTTAAAAAATAGACTAAATACACTAATTATGGAGTCATGTATGATGTTATGCTGATATAATCCCCATGTATTAGTATTCACATGATAAAATTTCTATTCATTGTTTTTTATGACTCAAAATTACTTATCTTGTGAAAAAATAGAAAATTAATGAATATAAAATAGAAAATCCCCCTCTTCCCTCCACTATAAAAACAACCTCTAAACCTCTCCTCCTCCCACACGACTCAAGCTTCAAGTATTTCCTAAATTCTACCAAATACTCTTTCCAAGACCTCTCCCCACATCCAAGAACACTTGTTCTCACAAAAAGTACCAAACAAGGTCTTAAGGAGTTTCTCATGGAGGAGTACGCAATAGGTAAACCTCTCTTCTCATTTCATCCAAATTCTATTAAAAGTTATATTATTTTGCTGCTCTCTTATCACCTCACCTCATCCAAATGGCAGGATAATTCTAGTACCATACATGTAATATATTTTAATTATTATAATGTAATATTTCATCATAATCTCTCTTTTTCCCTTGCATTTATAATATAAATGAAAACACCGTCCGAGATGTGTTAATTTATCACATTCAAGAAAGATGAGTTTTCAATTTTCATTACTATCTTCGAGACTGGTCATTAAACCATTCCAATTGTTGAACTATTTCATAATATATTTATTTTATCGTGTTTAATGTTTTTTAATACTTAAACACTCATAATATAGAATAATAATACAAAACAAGTTCATTGTACACAAAACCTTCAAGAAAAATCCAATCATTTATCATTAACTCATCGAATGAGTCATCCTAATGGTATATAACCAGAATCATTATAAGATATTTAATATATATTTAATGTAACTAATATTATATATTAATAAATATGAATGTTTAACCACATTTAAAATGTGCTTCCATTCATGAATACAAGTAAAGAGATCGTGAAATCCAATGAAGAAAATGCTACCAAAAAAATAAAATTTAATATCTTAAACCCATCAAAAAGGCCATTAATGAACCGAATAATGTTATAAAATCTTAATTAAATGTTTATAAGGTTTTTACTAATTAATTAATGAATCTAAATTTGATTATTCAGGTCATTAAGAGCAATCCATAACACCATCGATCATAAGGTATGGGATCCCCTCTCTTACTTTTGATCAAGAATCTTCCATATGTTGTGCCCTTTTATTTTTAATACCTAATGATGGGGTAAGTTTCTGAAACTCTACCATACAAGCCATGTGATATATAAATAATGGGACACCCCTTTACCTCTCACTAATCTTGCACAAGAACACTTTTTACCATGTTGAGATTATTGTAAGTTGCTTTCTCATCTCACCCTCAAATTCTGTGAGATTTCCATTGTTCGCCTATTATTTATTATATGTGGTATAGTTGTACTGCCATTTGATATATATTATTATGTTTATTTTTATATTTATGGTATTATTCGATTCATTTGGTTGTTATTAACTTTAGTTCATACGACTCAATTGATTACAATGTGGTAACGAGCTTTGTCTCGATTTTCGTTTCGTTGTGACGTGCTTAATATTATAAACCTACTCTTTCTTATGTAGTGTACCAACTACAAATTTGATATCACTTTCCATTTGAAATTATATTCCATTTAAATTTCCATATTATCATATCATGGATATGATTATTGTCTATGTTGTATACTATTTTACAAATGGTATTTATTTTGAATGTTGTTTTCACTGAGGAAATATTGATGAATCTGTATCCTATATTCTATACGAATAAAATAAAGGCATATTGATCATGTGTTTAATATATATATAAAGAATTATTTTGACATTCAGTGATTATTTGGGCCCGCTACATCCCCTCGATGCATCAAAATGTCTCATGAGACAAATTAGTTGGTGACAAACCCTTCGTGATTGTTTCCAAAAAATCATACGGGTTTCTACCCACAAACATAAACTATTTTAACGGTATTACTGTATCATGTCCCAGATACATGACATCCAAAAAATAATAATTCTTTTTATTCATTATTAATTATTAATATACATGAGACTTTCTCTATAGGTAAATCTACAGATGCAGTTTTATTCTCAGTTTATTAATGGTGTGAGTTTTTCACTTATTCACCATGCCATATTGACTATGCTAAGTTGTTCATAATTCAGTTATTATTGATTTATTATTCATCTATTTTTATCCCATTCTAATCATTTGAGATCACCCCTTTAATTTTATTACCTTCAACATGTGATAAAGAGGATACTATTTATTGAGTTCTGTGGATGCAGTTTTTAGTTTATGGTATGTATTGTATTTTGTAACATTTTCCATTGTATTTTGAGTAACATATATATATATATATCTAGTTTTTCAATACTACTATATTGGTATTTCCTTCAGGATTTCAATCCTTATAACTAAGCCAATTTAATTAGTAATGCACCATCACCAGTATAGAGGGGTCGACGTGTTACAGTTAGTATCAAATGAAGTTTAGTATACAACATGGAAACTATTGTAGGAATTGTATAGTAGGCAAAAAATACCTAAGGTAGTACTAGGGAATAAATGTACAAGAAAGTCCTGGTATTTTGGTAAAGAATATATTATGTGAATTTTTTCTAGTAAATACATCACTGTCTGGATATGAACAAGTAGGGGTGGATCAAACACAGATGTACCTAGGAGTGAAAGCTTTGATAAGGAGTTTTAGGCTTTACTCGGGGTATCCTAGTACATGACAATGGTCATTGCCGCACTCTTGGTTATGACACTCATGGGGGATATGCTTAGAATAATTCACTTTATCATTACAAGCCATTATGATGTTTTTTAATGTAAATTTTTCCTCAGAGAAGCCATGTTTATGAGATTAGTTATGCATAGAATTTCAATCTATGTTAAGTGATTTTCTATTTGATATTCATAACCTAATCTAGTGTATTCCATTATTTAGAAATGGTGTCTTATGGAATAAGGGAAATCAATACTCATGGGAAATTTAGGGATCTCCCTAGTGAAAAAGTCAACCCAGTCAATATTGGAGAAGATTAGATCCTGACCATTTTGGGACAACATACTCATGTTGTATCAAATAACCATTCTACACCTATTTTGGATTGTTTCATATAGCTGAAGCCCCCATCTTTCAGTGGGACTACTTATATAGTGGTTGGTGAGTAATGTATCAAGTCCCTTTAAGAGATATTCATGGAATTAAGATGCAATTTAAATGAAAAGGTAGTACTGGCAGTATATTATCTCAAGTGATATGTTGATCAATGTTTTTCCTTGACTCAGAATATCACGAAGGAAGAAGAAATAGAAGATATCAAATGGAGGACTATTAAGGATATATACTTCAAAAAATATTACCCTCATGAGAAACAAACCGAAATGAAGAGGAATTTTCTTGGATTAATGAAAAGGGAAGAAGATACGGTTACATAGTATAAGGCTACCTTCACAAGGATAGTCAGGTATGTTGTAGATTACAAAAGTAACTTAGCAGAAAATATGTATCATTTCTTTTAAGGTCTTATGCCATGTCTCTGAAGGGCATTGGCTTCTCAAACATTTTCATCATGTGATGAATTTGTATCAAGTACCATCGAAATAGAGAAGTAATTTTCTAGATCAAATTGGTTAAAGTGAAACCAAGATAAAAATTGATACCCTAATAACCAAGGGAAAGGTGAAGTGCCAAAGAATAACAAGGGAATGAAGAAATTCCATTATGCGATAACTGTGGAAAGAATCATCTAGGGAAATGCTTGAATGGCATGTGAGTCTGCTATAAGTGTGCAGAAAAGGGGCATCTATCTAATAAATTAAAGGGGAATAAACAATATGATGACGTTAAATGCTAAAATTATAGAGATATGGGACACTATTAAAATGGGTTTTCCAAGAACCATAGAAACATGCCTCGGCAAAGTCCATGAACAAAATGGAGAGCTTATGCGATTACAACCGCAGAGGTTGAAGTTCATAATAATTTGGCGAAAGGTACTTTAATTGTTTCCTCAAACTTATCCAACACTTTATTTAATTCTTGATCATCACATACATTTATATCTTCCCAAATTTCCCTTAAAATTACACATGTACAATTTTATTTAATAAAGGAGTTATCAGTCAAAACACTTAAGGGATGCATCATTGCAACAATGCCATGTAAACTAGTCCCACTTGTGACACATAAATGTGCTTCAGTTTTTAACCTTATCATCATACCAATTACTGAATTAGTTATAATTCTCAGTTTGAATTGGAAATCAAACTATGATGTGATGATTTATTTTAGGAAAAATGAAGTTACAATTTTTAAAAATGGTGTAAAATCTCATATCATTACGAGAGAGGCATATCCATCTGATTATTATCTAGACCCACCCCCAGTATCTCTATTGAATTCAATTATTAGAGAGGAAGAAAGCCTAATATCTATGGGTGAGAAAACAAATCTTAAATTTCAATATGTCATATATTGAAAGAACTCATTGATGTATTTATAGAGGATTTACCTAGACATCCTCTAGAGTGAGAAATTGAGTTTTCCATTCACTTAATTTATAGTTCAAGATCTATATCATAAACTCCCTATAGAATAGACACAGTGGAATTAGTGTAGCTAATGAAATAATGAGTGAAATTGAGTGAAAAATTATTTATTCAACCTATTGTTTCTCCAGGGGGAGCCCTTGTCCTCTTTGTCAAGAAGAAAGATGTATCCATGAGGCTATGCATTGATTACATAGAAATCGATGCTATTACAATAATTAATAAGTATCCTGTACCATGTATTGATGATATATTTTATCAACTTCATGGAGATCAACAGTATTTGAATATTGACCTTCAATTCAGATATCATCAATTGCATGTGAGGATGAATGATATTCCTAAGACAACATTTCAAACCAGGTATGGGCATTAAGATTTTATAGTGATGCCTTTTAGACTGACTAATGCACCCTCTATTTTCATGGATTTAATGAATAGAGTTCTCAAGGAATATCATGATAATTTTTTGATGTATTCATCGATGATATCCTGGTATACTCAAAAATATTTGAAAAACATGGTAATCACATCCAAATTATTTTGGAAACAAATAGATGAAATGAATTATATGGGAAGTTTATCAAGTGGGAATTCTAGATTCAATCGGTTTCTTTTCATGGACATATTTTCTCTAAGTATGGAATATTAGTCGATCCTATGAAGAAAAAGAAAATCCAGGAATAGATCATGCCAAAAAAAAATAACAGAGTTACGTATTTTTATTGGCTCAGTAGTTTACTATCAGTGTTTCATTTAGAATTTCACCCGACTGGAAATCCCAATAAATAATATCACATGTAAAGGGATTAAGTTTGTATGTACGAAAGAATGTAATGAATGCTTTGAAGATTTGAAAATAAGACTGTTCAATGCTCCAATATTGACTCTTCCATTTGGAAATGAGGGGTTTGTGATATATAGTTATGCATCAAAGAATGGACTTGGTTGAATAGTTATACAAAACTATAAAGTTATTTCTTATGAATCAAGACATTTTAAGACTCATGAGAAAAATTATCCAATTCATGATCATGAGTTAGTATCCATAATCTTTTCCTTGAAAATATATGGACATTATCTCTATATAGAACGATGTGAGATTTATATGGACCAAAATAATTTGAAATACATTTTCACACAAAAAGAACTCAACATGAGGCAAAGGAGATGGACCAAGTTACTAAATGATTACGATTTTTCAATACACTACCACCCAAGATTGGAAAATATGGTAGAAAATGAATTAAAGAGAAAATATCATGGACTTCTGACTCAAATGAGGATTGAGAGAGATCCTATTTTTTGGATCTATAATGATGAATATGGGAATTTTTAAGGAAAGGGAAAAAATATTTCCTCTTTAAAATTATTGTTAAACCATTTTTATTATAGAAGATAAAAATCTCTCAATTTGATGATGAGAGTCTGCACAAGAAAATTAATGATGTCAAGGATGGTAGACAGGAAGACATCATGTATATAGAAGGAGTTATAAATTTTGGGAAAAGGTTATGAATTCCATCAATACCTGAGCTAAAAAGGGAACTATTACATGATTCTAACAGCTCGAATTTCCTTATACACTCGGGTAACACAAATATGTATAGAGATCTAAAGTAATATTTTGGTGCGATAATATGAAGTGGGAAATTTCTGAGTACGTGTCAAGGTGTTTAGTTTGTCAACAAGTGAAGGCAGAGATACAAAATCCCAAAGGAGTGACACAACCTCTACCTATTCCTATGTGGAAGTGGGATAACATTACAATGGATTTTGTCACCGAACTACTGAGGACACCTAGAAGGAATGATGCAATATGTGTAATTGTTGATCGTCTTACAAAATTATCACATTTCATTCCAATAAGAGAGGATTCACCACTTGAGATCCTAGAAATACATTATATTAATGAAGTTGAAATACATCATGGTGCACCTCTATCGAATGTTTCCGATTGAGATCCCTCGTTTACATCAAAATTCTGGAAAAGTCTCTAGAATACATTGAATTCTGATCTTCGTATGAGTAATGCTTATCACCCCCAAATCGATGGACAGTCTAAAAGAACTATTAAAACTCTAAAATACATGATGATATCATGATATCTTGAATTACAAGGTAAGTGGGATCAATACTTTCCATTGGTGGAATTTTCATACAACAATATATTCGATTCTAGTATTCATATGGATCCATATGGAGAATTACATAGAAGATGATGTCGAACTCCAACATGTAGGGATGAAGTCGGTGAAAGGAAACTTATAGGCCCATAACTTATTAAAGAGACCATGGAAAAGGTAAAGACAATTCAAGACCTTATTAATGTAGCCCAAAGTAGGATGAAGAGTTATGCTTACCACTGTAGAAAGGATTTGGAATTCTTAGTGGAAGATCATGTATTTCTGAAACAATGTCTATGGAAGGGTGTCTTAAGGTTCGAAAAGGAAGGAAACTCATCCCTAGGTACATTAGGCCATTTGAAATTGTGGAATGAATCAAAGATGTAGCTTACTGTTTAGTGATGCTGCCATGTCTCTCCAAAGTTCCTGATGTGTTCCATGTTTCATTGTTAAATAAATAAATGCCAAACCAAACGCATGTACTCACCTATGAAGAAATAGAACAAGAACATGACTTGTCATACTATGGAAATCCTATTAGGATTCTGGACACAAGGGAACAAGTATTGATAAATCATTCTACTCGTATAGTAAAGGTTCTTTGGAGAAACCAGAATATGGGGGGAAAACATGGGAACCTGAGGATGTTATGAAGACGAACCACCAACATCTTTTTGGGGGTCTTTATACATAAAATTTCGAGGTTGAAATTACTGAAGGAGGGAACTATGTAGCACCGCAAACATTTTATGGTATGATTATCTTAAATACACTTTATTCATTTGATATCCCATATTTCATGAATCATTGAGCCTCTATGGAACAAAACATGGTTATTTATAAGATATATTCATAAACTAACCATTGAACTTAAATTTTCTAGGTCTATGATTTGAATTTTGAAAACATGACAAACATGGTTTTGTTCAGGCTGATATTTAGAGATTGATAGAATTAACTTAATTTTCGGTGAATAGTAACCTACCCATATGAATAGTAACATGCCCTTATGAATAGTAACTTACCCTTATGAATAGTGATATAACTGTTATTAATGGTATCTATACCCATGAATGTATAAATAAATTTAGGCACCTTAAAAATGAATATGAATAATTTAAGTATTTATATTTTTCTATGATATGATGATATTAATTAAATATTTATTTAATCATATATATATATATATAATTATTTTTGAAAAATGAACTTAATTTTTGGACTCTACTTGTCGAAAAATTATTAGGGTGAATTTTTGGTATTTTTATGAAATACTTGAATTTTTGATGAACAGTGAAATTCTATAATTTACAAAATAGGCTAAATACAGAAATTATGGAATCATGTATGATGTTCTGCTGATGTAAGTCCAATTGATTCGGATTAACATGATAACATTACTATTCTTGGACGTATAAGACTCTATATTCCTTGTTTTGAGGATAAATAATAAATTAATGAATATAATATAGAGAATCCCCTCTCCTCTCTACTATATAAACAAGCCCTCACCCCCTCTTCCTTCAAAAGCATTCACGCTTCAATCCATGCCTACATTCTGCGAAATAATCTTCCCAATCCCTTTCCCTACATCCAAGACCCTTTTGTCTCACCAAAAGGCAAAAAAAATCATAAGAAGTTTCTCAAGGAGGAGTACTCAAGAGGTGAACCTCTCTTCTCTTTTCTTTCAAATTATTTTACAAGTTTTATTATTTTGTTTCACTTTTCTCACAGCACCTCATCCAAATTGTTGAGTCAATAAGGTTTTCCTTATGAATTTTCCATTCTTTCTTGTTTTGAAAATCCCAAACACCTTATACATAAGAAAATCTATATTTCACTTCTATAAGGTAAATTTCATTTCCAAAGGGATTTACCCCTACCATATTTTCATTGCTCATATAAATATTTTTCTTAAATATAAAAATCAGATTCATACATAAAACCTCAGAATCATATAATACATAGATATGACGCATTCTGTTTTAGGATCTGAGTTCTGGATATGAACTCTAATGATGTTCCATTCCGAATTCGCGATACAGACTCTATTGAAGTTCCATTCCGAATTCCGGATACGAACTCTAATGAAGTTCCACTCTGAATTCTGGATATGAACTCTCATAAAGTTCCACTCTGAATTCTAGATACAAACTCTAATAAAGTTCCACTCCGAATTCTGGATACGAACTCTCACAATGTTCAACTCTGAATTATGGATACGAACTTTAATGAGTTCCTCTCCGAACTTTTACGAGTACGACTCCAAACTCTATAAGTTCAGATTCTGAATTTTAGTGAAACTAGACTCCGAATTTCCTTAGAAATTCAGAATCTGGATTTCTACAGAATTTATGTTCTGAATTCCTACAAAACAGAATCCGAATATCTTTTTATTATAAACTCCGAATTCCATTTTTGTTAGACTCCGAACTTTTCTTTCCTTACATTCTGAAATTTATTTTTACTTATGCTTACACTAGTTTCATTACAATACATTTTCTTGCTTCCAGTTATTGACAAACCATTGGTTGAGTGACACGTGTACAGGTCCCTCCAAAATTCAAGGAGAAATATGACCATTGGAGGAGGGAGCCGATCGTTGGTGCTTCACCTATAAATAGGATTGCATTTGAACGTGCTCAAATCTTTTGAAATTTTGGTGATCAGAACTTCCTGAAGTGATTTGTAGAGAGAGAGGCTCTTATTAACTCTCAAGCTTCATGCAGAAAGTTTGAACAGCTTGATCAAACTTTTCATTATGCAGTCTTTCTTCGTGTGACTCCGATTGTTTCTGATTACAATTGAGGGCTTCCGGGGATTGGAAGACAGAGGTTCCAACACCTTGAAGTTGAGGACTTATTTGTTAAGGAATCCAGAGGTGCCGACTACCTGATAGTTGAGGTCTTGTGGGGATAGCATGAAAGACTCTGATATTTTTATCGAGGGCTTACCCTGGTGTCGATAAGATAGAATTTATTGAATGTATAAATCAAGGGACCTTTATCCAAGGTTGTTGGGTACCCTTCTATTTGGCATAGAAGAGTTCTTGTTTGTTACTTGTAGTTTTACTACTTTGTTTTCCACTGCATTTTTTATTCTATAGGAATGTAAAACATTCTTATACTTCCTTACTTGTACTCTGATTTAGTTAGATTATATATGCTTTAAGGTAGAATCATATCATGTGTAAACTTTTGTTATCTTTATTTTCTGGAATCACTTTTCCGGAATCTAGCAAGTCTTTAGTACTCATGGAGGTCTTGTAAATTATCCTGTTTAATCTTGTTATACACAACCATCCAAAAATTTTCTGAAGGTAATTTTTAAAAGGTACAACTCACCCCCCCCCCATCTGGTATCTGAGAATCTCATTCTTATTTCGATCCTATGTTTGGTATCACATCCTATATCATACTCAGAGTCATACCATCCAAACAATTGGTATCATAGGACTTGGTTTAATCTGAATTAATCTCACGATTAGATTCAAAAGGGAATTCTCGGAATTTCTTATTCGGATTCATATTTCCGGATTCATACTTTTTGAAATCTATTTTTCAGAATCATAGTTCGGATTCACTTTTTTCATTAAAGATAAGATTTTTCTTTCTTAGAATATTTTATCCTTTTTACAGACTTATACTTTTAATAAGTTTGTGTGACAAAGACTTTCTTAAGGATGACAGGTTTAAATGTTGGTTCTATTGACAACATAAATCCTACCAGACCACCTATTTTTTATGGTAATGATTATGAATATTGGAGAGATTGTATGATGATTTTCATCATCAATACTAGGGTAGATAACATTGTCATGCTTACTGGAGGATACAAAATTCCTAACAAGGATGTTAGTGCTTTTACTAATAAATAAATTCATGACTACCATCTCAACTATAAGGTACGTAATACATTACACTGTTCAATGACTAGGAACATATATAGCTGAATTTCTACTTGTGAAACAACTAACTTTATATGGAAGAAACACGAAGTGACTCATTTTGGTACATCCAATGTAATTGAGACTAGAAGATCCATGCTTAGAGCTGAGTACCATGGTTTTAATTTTTCTTATGGAGTATCAATTTGCAAGGTGAAATAGAGATTCATGATTATCGTGAATAGCTTACAATCTATGGGAGAGAAAGGTCTAGATGATAAATCTCTTGTTGACAAGATCATAGATATCATGTCGAATGAGTGGGAATCAAAGAGAACTTCTATCGATGAAAACAGAAAGGTTACTCAAACTTCTCTTGATGAACTATTTGGGACTCTTCTTCTACATCAAACTAGAATGGAGAGAGATGCTGACAACATAAAGAAGAACAATGGAAATGATAGTGTTGCTTTTACTACAACTTCAAATCATATGAAATCTAATACTCCTGAAATAGTTACTAGATCCAAATCTAAGAAGGTTATTATTCAATCCAAATCTAGTGAAAGTGATGTCTTAGAAAATGAGTTAGCTAATCTTGCTCGAAGGATGAACAAGATAGCTGGATAGTTAAATTTCCAATCCAAGTATTAGAAGAAGGAAACGAAATATAAGAAGGATTCATAGGTCACATTCTATGAATGCAAGAGATCTGGACACATAATACCTGATTTCCCTATGCTCAAAGGAAAAGAGAGAAAAGAAAGACATTATGAAAGGAATAGAAAGATGTATTACAAGTCCAAAGCTAGGAATGTTATGAAAGCCAATGAAAACTGGAGTGCTAGTGGTGGTGACTCTTTAGATGAATCTATATATTATGAATCTTCTGGATAGAAGAATCTTGGTCTTATTTCCAGGAAACCTATTGATAAAAATTACTTGATGTCTATGGTACAAAATGATGAATCATTGACCAATGTTTCATTAAATTCTAATGATAGAAAATATTATAACTCTTCTGATGAAGAATCTTCTTCTAAAGAAGAAACTACTTTACCTACCTATGAATAAGTTTCTAGGTTTTCTGAACTTCTTGAGATTGAGAAATCAAAACTCATGAGAGAGCATGATAAGGAAAACTCTAGGAATACTATTCTCACTAAGGAAATATCAGATCTTTATAAAGATCTTGATAAGAAAAATACTGATTTTGAAAGTATTTCAAAAAATCATGAGGAAGTAACTTCTGAGTGGAATATACTTTAAAAAAACCTAAAAATGTAATTTCTAAGAAAGGTGTTTTCGACCCTAGCTGAAGTTCCAATGTTTTTGAAGACAAGAACATTGTTATAAAACTCAAATCAGAAATATTTTCCTTGAGGAAGTGTTTTTCAAATTTTACCCTAGGTAAATAAAATTTTGATAAAATGTATTCACAAATTCTACCTCGAAGGAATACTTCTGGTTTTGGTTACACAAGTTCTGAACTAATTTTTAGTAATAACTACTTTATTCTAAAAAGTTCACAATTCTGTAATAAATGTCAGTGTGGTGGTCATTGGGTAAATTTTTTTTCATTAAACAGAACCCAATTTTTAGGATTTCATAAAGATTATTTTTATAAGAAGATGTGGTACCCAAATGTTTGATTTCTGACATTTCTAGATCCAAGCAAGTCTGGATTCTGAAAACCTAACTTTTTCTTATTTTCAGTAAAATAGGGAAAGTACCAACAACAGTACTTGGTACATGGATAGTGGATGTCCCCGACATATGACTGGTAACAAAATCTATTTCGAAAAGAATATCAATACGAAATGATGAAAAGTAAATTTCGAAGATAATGCTCAGGGTGAAATTATGGGTATAGGTAACATCATTATTCTTCGAAAAACATTGATTTCAAATGTTTTTTTTGTTAAATCTCTTATGCTCAACCTCATCAGCATAAGTCAATTATGTGATGAAGGATACACTGTGATTTTTAGGAATTATAAGTGCTTAGTACACAATTCCAAGGAAGAATTTATTCTTTCTGCCCATAGGCAAGAGATTGTTTACACACTAAACTTAGAATACCTAAAGAGCCAAGACTTACCTTGCCTTAGTGAAATGGAAGATCATTCTCGGTTATGGAATAGAAGCTTAGGAAACGGTAACCTTAGGAACTTATACAAACTCTCTAAGAAAGGTATAGTTAAGGATCTATCGAAGCTTATATTTGATTCTTCAAAAGTTTGTGAACCTTGTCAATATGGAAAGCATCATAAATCAAGTTTTAGATCTATCGTTTAAGTCTCCACATCTGATGCACTATAGTTGGTACACATGGATATTTTTGGTTCTACACAAACTGGAAGCATTGGAGGCATGTATTATGTATTTCTCTTGGTTGATGATAACACTAGATTTACAAGGGTCTATTTTCTAGCAAAAAATTCTGAATCATTTTCTTATTTAAAAGTTTTAGAGCCCAAGTTAAAAATGAGAAAAACCTTTCATCGAAAACTATTCATAGTGTTCATGGAGGAGAATTTCAAAATTCTGATTTTGAAACATTTTATAGTAGAAAATGTATTACTCACAACTTTTCAGCACCCAGAACACCTCAATAAAATGGTGTTGTTGAAAGAAGAAATATAATTATTCAAGAGATAACAAGAACCATGTTGAGTGAGTATTCTATTGCCAAACATTTTTGGGCTGAAGTTGTAATTACTACTTATTATACTACAAATCGAGTTTTTATTAGACATTTTCTTAATAAAAATCATTATGAGTTATGGAATGGTAGAAAACCTAGATTTTCCTACATTAAGGTTTTTGGTTGCAAGGTACTCATTCTGAATACTAAAGATAAATTACACAAATTCAAACCAAATTCTGATGAAGGAATTCTCTTAGGCTACTCCGCAACCTCTAAGGCTTATAGAGTTTTCAACAAAAATGCTTGCACTGTTGAAGAGACAATACATGTCAAATTTGATGAAACTGATCCTTTTGTTTTCAAACAACCCCAACCTATATCTTCGAATGTGTTTTCAAAAACTGATTATCAACCATTGATAGAAAACCCTTCTAATAAAGAAAATGTTCAAGAAGATACTTTTGAAACATTTACACCAGAAGATTTCCTACTCTTGTTGATGAACAGGTTTTATAAAACCCAAACTAGTCATTTCTAAAAAATCATCCCAATGATAGTATCCTTGGGGATTTGAATCAACCTGTAAGGACTAGAAGTTCCTTAAGAAATGAAGTAGAACATCTAGCATTCATTTCAAAATAAGAACCAAAAAAGCATTGATGAAGCTTTATGTGATGAAGATTGGATTAAATCAATGCAAGATGAACTAAATGAATTCGAAAGGAATACAGTCTGTACCATGGTTGAAAGGCCTAAGGAAACTTCTGTAATTTGACTTAAATGGGTCTTCATAAATAAATGTGATGAAAATCGAATCATCATCAAAAATAAAGCTATATTAGTTGCTAAAGGCTATAATCAACAAGAAGGAATAGACTATAAAGAAACCAATTATCTAGTATCAAGACATGAATCTATTCGTATACTATTTTCCTTTGCAGCATTCTTCAATTTTAAACTTCTTAAAATGGATGTGAAATGTTCTTTCCTTAATGGTTATGTTCAAGAGGAAGTTTTTGTTGAACATCATCCTGGCATTGAAGATACAAAACATCCTGATCATGTTTATAGACTTACCAAATCTTTGCATGGATTAAACAAGCCCCAAGAGCTTGGTATGATAGACATACATGATTTTTGCTTCAGAATAACTATGTTAAGGGAAATGAAAATCCAACCCTTTTTATAAAGATAGATAAGAAAAATTTTCTGACTGTTCAAATCTATGATGATGACACTATATTTGGTTCAACTCAGCAATCTTTAACTAATTCCTTTGCAGACCTAATGAAACCTGAGTTTGAAATGAGTATGATGGGTGAGTTAACATTTTCATTGGTTTAAAATTTCTAAAAAACTAGAAGGAATCTACATATCCCAACATAATTATATTAAATATATTCTTAAAAATTATGGGTATGAAGACACTGAGCGTATAAGTACTCCTATTGGTACATCAATTACACTTGATATTGATGAAGCTAGAAACTAGTAGATTATACATCTTTTAGAGGTATGATAGGAAGTCTACTTTACTTGACAGCTATTTGACTAGACGTAATGTTTTCAGTATGCTTATGTGCAAGATATCGATTCAACACTAAGGAATCTCATTTAAAGGCAGTGAAAAAAACTCTCTAATTAAAGAGAACCATGGACCTAGGACTATTTTATACTTCTGAAAATGATTCTGTTTTAAAGATCTTTCCAGATGATGACTTTGGTGGATGTATAATGGATAGAAAAAGTACATCTAGAACATGACATTTATTAGGAGATTCATTACTCTCTTGGTCTTGCAAGTACCAACATTCTGTAGCAATCTCCACTACTGAAGATAAATATGTATCAGCTTGAAGTTGTTGTGCTCAAGTGTTGTGGATGCAACATAAACTCACATATTAGGGCTTGAGCTTCACTAAGACTCAAATTTTGTGTGATAACACAAGTTCTATTACCCTTCGTAAAAACCCTACACATCAATCTTGTGCAAAGCACATAGATATTAAGCATCACTTTCTTAGGGATCACACAACAAAAGGACATATCATTCTTCAGTTTATCAGAATGCAAGATCAACTTGCTGGAATTTTTACAAAATCCATACCCTCTGATAGATTTGAATTCATTAAAAAAAAGTTAGGAGTGATAACCAGGAGGTAATATTCCATCATTAACTTCCTATTGCACCATTCTCCTTACAGTAATAAACTCTTTTTCATATGGGGAGTACATTTTTTTGTTATCTTTTCAAATTTTTTTGTAATGAGTCTTTCAAAATAAATTTAATGTGTCTTTCAAAAATTTTCACAATGAGCCTTTCGAAATTTTCGTAATGAAGTTTTCGTACTGAGAATTTTCATAATGAGAATTTTTGTAATGAGAATTTTCATAATGACAATTTTCGTAATGAAAATCTTCGTAATGAGAATTTTCATAAGGAGAATTTTCGTAATGAGAATTTTCATAATGAGAATCTTTGTAAGGATAATTTTAGTAATGGGAATCTTCGTACTCATATTTTTTTGTAGTAAGTTTTTCGTAGTGAGTTTTTTTGTATTTATATATTCTTCATGAAGAATATTACCTATTACGAATAAAATTCCTAGCCAATCCAAAAGGTATGACCTCTTTACATATGTTATCGTAATCATTTTTTAGTTGCAGGTAATTTCTTTTCTTAAAAAATTTCTTAGATTTGCTTCTTCTTAAATCCGAATGTTTTTAAAACCTCAAAAGATCAGATTCATGATTTCATTGCGGGTATGTTTTCAACCGTCAGATCAGATCAAGGAGTTTTTCAACCGTTAGATTGTTTTTGGAAGGTGAAAGGTGACCACCTTTGCCTATAAAAAGGGGACCCCCATAGTTGTCCCACAACATTTTCAAAGCCCCCCGCGTGACGAAACTCAGCCTCAGTTCTTAAAGCACATTCTGAATCATTCAGTGCTCCTCTATTCCGAATGTCTGTAGAAGCTAAATCCCAAGATATGTATTCTATGAAGCCAATCTCAAAATGGTTAGTCTACAGGGAATGGTTGGTCCATCTACACATTCTCAGTGAGTATTATTCTCTAATTTCTAAGAATACCAAACTCAATAAATGGGAATATTTTTCCATATCGAAACCAGGACATTAGGATGTTGTTTATACAAATTTTCATGTAGAATTTTATTAGTATGTTTCCTTCTATGAAGAATATGGTAGAGAAAAATTCTCTTTTAAGAGCTATAGTATGACCTACAAGTTTTCTTACACCAAAGATGCAAGCTTGGTGGGGCTATAATATGACGGTGAAGTATAATTTTGTTAACATAAGTTACCAGATATGCATGGAGGTTTCATCAAAGTGAAAGCAATGGAATTCCTTAGACTTAAAGATGACAAAACAGCAAATATTACACATCTTTCTACCAACAACCAGATTCTGATGTTGTGGGTTCGAGGGTATTTCGTTCATGAGAAGAGGTGATAAGGATAACCTAAAGAAAAGTGATATTTACATCTTGGATGTCTTGGTAAATCTATAAAAGCTAATTCTAATGAGGCATGTTCTTATTATAGTTCAGAACATCAAGAATGGGTCTTTGAAATCTCAAATTATTATGTATCCTGCTCTTATATCCAAGCTTATTATTCGGTGTGTTGATTATTTCAAGGTTTCTTGCACTTCTAAGACGAGAATTTGTAAGATGATACTGATAAGTGATGACACCTTAAAGAGGATGAAATCTGGTTTTTCAAAAGAGTCGGGTGAGTTTTACGATCTGCCAGAGGAGGAGGCAGAAGCCATTCTAGAAAATTTAGAGAAAGTAGAACCATATAAGAAGACAGGAAAGAAGAGGAAGCTGAAGCAAGTGTTAGATGAAGGAAAGACCCCTAAATCTAAGGAAACCCAATCCGCACCTCCCAAGACGAAGAAACAGAAATCATATCCAGATGAGGTGGCTGCTAAATGGAGGGAAGATAAGGAGAAAACGAAAGAAGGGGAACCTCAGTTCGGATTGGACCCTACTGAAGCTAAATCCTTAAGGGAGAAGACCTCTGAATACCTAGAGAAGGTAGAAAAAGATAAGTAGATGACGAAGAAGATGTCTAAAGCTGATGCTGTACTATCCCTTCTGAGAGACATAGAGGCAGATACTGAGATGATTCCCATACCGGAAACATTTTTTGTTCGACCATTACCAAAGACTCCTAGAAATAACTACTTCACTCCAGAAAACCTAGAGATAAAGATGTTGTTGAAAGAGTAAAAGAAGGGGAGGTAGTATAAGAAGAAGAATAAGTTGAATAAGATAGTGGTTATCAAGATGATTTGATTAAAAAATTTGAGGATTATCATGAGAAGGCAAACCTATCTGAAAAACTACCACTCTGAACATCTGAGGACGAATCCTCAAAGATTTTCACTCCGGGAAAAGGATGTGAGGAAGAAGGTAAGGAGGATGAAGACATAGAGGAAGAGAAAGAAAATGAGTTATATGAGGAAGAAAGCTATGAGAAGCACTATCTTGAAGAAGGATTAGAGAAGGAGAAACCTGATGGAGACAAGATAGTCCAACTATATGAAAGCGAGGAATAAACTCATGATGAAGAACCCATTCTGAATTTTTTTAAAGGTAAGCAAGTGCTTATAGACACCCCAACAAAATATTTCATAAGAAAGAAAGATGTTATCTTCAAGAATAAAGTTGGTTGAAATTGAAGAAGAACAATCCCCAAGGAAGGTGTCTGATTCAGAATCATCAGCACTGGGTCAGGATTTTGTTGTTGAGTCATTGAAGAAGTTGGGGGATGCAATTCCGATTTTGCCACCATAGACTCTAGATGCTAGAAGCTTTAACACTGCTTAAATCAGAAATCAGAATCTATATCGATGGTGATGAATAAGTGTGTAAAGATTGAGGATGAGCATAGAAATTTTCTCATCAATTTTGATGTTCCCAGAATGTCATGCATCAAAATGTCCTTATGGTCAAAGAAAATCGATGAGGATTTTTCAGAGCTTGATCAATTTCAGAATGATGTTACTGAAGCGTTTGACACCGATAATGCCAAGATGAATAATCTTCAGGATAAACCATCCCTTGAGAAAAACACTCAGAATAAACATGTGAGGGATCTAAATGGGAAGCTTAACTCGGTTGCTCAAAACTGGAAAGGGGAAAGAGATATCCGGATTGAGATCGAAGAGAATCTTGTGAAGTAGGATGAAATTATTAAGGCACAGTCTGAGGCTCTGAAGGATCAAGAATAAAGGATTAAAACCTTATAAAAACAAGCTAAGGAGGACTAGAAAGACTTGACGAATCTAAAAACCCTATTAAGGAAGTTATTCCCCAAGGAAAAGGAAGACAAATAGACAAATCCGGTTTTTTTTGTAATGTATTTACTTGTAAAAATTATTTCAATTATAATGAAATATCTGGTTGTTTCTATCTTGTGTTATTATGTATTATGTATCAGGTACTTTATTTCTTTTCCATTCCCTTAAATTATTTTTGAAAATCACAAAGGGGGAGAAGGAAAAAAGACTACTCAACGGGGGGGGAGGAAAAATCTAAAAGGGAGAAGAAAAATTTCAAATTTTAGAACTATCCTTAAGAAAGGGGGAGTTTCTCATTACGAAGTTTTTCATTCCCATAATAATGAATACTCCATTTCAGAAATCCAGAATACAATCCTTAGAGTTCCTAAGCCTAAGGGCGGGTTAGTTGTATTCACCATCATCTATGAACAAAGGGAGCTATGTTTTAATTTCAATGTCTAATGAAAATTTTCTAAGTCCATGTATTTATTTCTCGAAAGGTTGTTTCTACTTTCCAAAAAGGGGGATATTTTTGAGTAAATATGGTTTTTCTTATAACTTTCCCATTATTTATTGTTTTGAAAATCACAAACACCTTATACTTAAGGAAATCTATATTTCACTTCTAAAAGGAAATTTTCTTTTATAAAGGGATTTACCCCTACCATATTTTCATTGCTCATATGAATATTTTTCTTAAGTATAAAAATTGGATTCATAACTAAAAAATCGGAATCAAATAATACTTAGATATGAAGCATTATATTATAGGAACCGAATTCTGGATACGAACACTAATGGAGTTCCATTCCGAATTCTGGATAAGAACTCTAATGAAGTTCCATTAGGAATTCTGTATACGAACTCTAATGAAGTTCCACTCCAAATTCTAGAAATGAACTCTCATAAAGTTCCACTCCGAATTCTAGATACGAACTCTCATAATTTTCCACTCCGAATTATGGATACGAACTCTCAAAAATTTCAACTCCAAATTATGGATATGAACTTTAATGAGTTTAACTCCGATCATTTACGAGTTTGACTCCGAACTCTGTAAGTTTAGATTCTAAATTCTAGTGAAACCAGACTCCAAATTTCCTTAGAAATTAAGACTCCAAATTTCTATAGAATTCAGGTTCCGAATTCCTACAAAACAGAATCCGAATATCTCTTTATTTTAAACTCAGAATTCCATTTTGGTTAGACTCTGGACTTTTGTTTTCTTACATTCTGAACATTAGTTTTACTTATGATTAAGCTTGTTTTATTACAAAATGATGTCGTGCTTTCATTTATTGACTAACCGTTGGTTGAGTGACATGTGTATACATCCCTCTGAAATTCAAGGAGAAATATGACCGTTGGAGGAGGGAGTCGACCATTGGAGCTTTGCCTATAAATAAAAGCTCATTTGAACGTCCTCAAAACATTTGGAATTTTTGTGATCATAACATCCTGAAGTGATTTATAGAGAGAGAGGGTCTAATTAACTCTTAATCTTCGTGTATAAAGTTTGAATAGCTTGTTCAAACATTTACTTGTGTAGACTTTCTTTGTAGGACTCCGATTGATGCTGATTACAATCGAGTGTTTCTGGGGATAGGAAGACAGAGGTTAAAACACCTTGAAGTTGAGGGATTCCTTGCTAAGGAAGATAGAGGTTCTGACTGCATGATAGTTGAGGGCTTGCAAGGATAGAAAGACAGACTTTGATCTTCATATCGAGGGCTTACCATGGTGTGGGTAAGACAGACTTTCATTATTGTATAAATCAAGGGACCTTTATCCAAGGTTGTTAGATACTCTTCTCTTTTGGTAAAAAGTGTTATTATTTGTTACTTGTAGTTTTACTACATTTTTTCCGCTGAATTTCTCTATTGTAAAGGAAAGTATAACTTTCTTATACTTTCTTACTTGTACTCTGATTTAGTTAGATTCTATACGCTTTAACATAGAATCTTATCTGGTGTAAATTTTGTTAAGTTTGATTTTCGGACTCACTTTTCCAGAATCTATAAAGTCTTTAGTACTCATAGAGGTCTTGTGAATTATCCTGGTTATCATTATTAAACATAACCATCCTAAAAAATTCCTAAGGGAATTTTAAAAAGGTACAATGCACCCCCCCTCTTGTATCTAAGAATCTCATTCTTATTTTGATCCTATGTTTGGTATCATAGAGTATATCATACTCAGAGTCATACCATCCAAACACAAATGCCATTATAATTCCATTACCTTACATGTATTTTATTATCATAATTATAATTGAATATTTCATCACACTCTCTTTTTTTCAATCCATTTATACTAAAAATGAAAACACTGTCTGAGATGTGTAAATTTATCACACTCAAAGAAGATGGGTTTTCAATTTTCATTACAATCTTCATGACTGGTCATGAAAAAATTTCAATAGTTGAACCAAATTATAATATATTTATTTTATATTTTATAATGTTCTTGAATCCTTACACACTCATAATATGGAATAATAATACAAAATAAGTTCATTGTACAAAAAACCGCCAAGCCAAATCCAAGTGTTTATCATTAACTCATCGAATGAGTCATCCTCATTGTATATAAATAGAATCCTTATAAGATAATTTATATATCCTTAATTTCACTAATATTATATATTAATAAATATGAATGAATTAACACATATCAAATTGACATCCATTCATGAATACAAGTAAACAGATCATGAAAACCAAAGAAGAAAATGCAACCAAAACTATGAAATTGAATCTCTTAAACCCATCAAAAAGGAAATTAATGAACCTAATAATGTTATAAAATATCAATTAAATGTTAATGACGTTCTGGAATCATTAATTAATGAATCTAAATTTTATTATTCAGATCATTAATAATAATCAAGAAAACCTTTGAGCATAAGTTAAGTGATCCTCTCTCTCACTTTTCTTCAAAATTTCCCCTATGTTGTGCCCTTTTATTTTAAATACCTAATGATGAGGTATGTTTCCTCACCTCCCCCATACCTCCAATTTAATATATAAAAAATTGGATACCCCTTTACTTCTCATTAATCCCGAACAAGAACACTTGTTACCATGCTGAAATGTTTGAAGGGGATTTCTCATCTCACTTTCAATTCTATGGGATTTCCATTATTCACCTCTTATTTCCTATATGTGGTACAAATGTACTTACATTTGATATATATTATCATTATTCTATTTAAATTCTTGTTATTATGTAATTAATTTAGTGGTTATTAACTTTTGGTCATATGACTCGATTGATTACAACGTGGTAACGAGCTTTGTCTCAATTTTCAATTCATTGTGAGTTACTTAGTATTTTTTACCTATTATTTCTTATGTACTGTACCTACTTCCCATTTGAGATCACTTTCCAATTGAAATTATATATCATTTAAATGTCCATATTCTCATATCATGGATATGATTATTGTCTAAGCCGTATACCGTTTTACAAATGATATTAATTTTGAATATTGTTTTGACAGAATAAATATTGATGAATCTGTTTCCTCTATTTTATACGGTTAATGTAAAAGAATATTGATATTGGGTTGAATTGATGTATAAAGAATAATTTTTCCATTCATCGGTGGTTGGGGCTCGCTACAGCCCCTCGATTCATGGAAAGGTCTCATGAGACATATTAGTTGGGGACAAAATCATCGAGTTTGTTTCCAAAAAATCAGATAGGTTCCTTCCCACATACTAAACAATTTCAACGTTATTATGTTATCATTATCCAGATACACAGTTTCCAACTAATAATAATTCACTTTATTCATTATAAATTATTACTATCTATGATTTTTTCACTATGAAAAAATATATGGATGCAGTTTCATTCTTAGTTTGTTAATGACTTGAGTTTTTCATTTTTTCACCATTCCATATTGACTATGCTATGTTATTTATAATTTAGTTATTATTGATTTATGCTTCTTTTTTTGTAACCCTTACTGTGATTTTGATAGCACACCTTTCATTTATTTACCTACAATAGGTTATAAAGATGATACTATTTATTGACTTCTGTGGATGCAGTTTTTAGTTTTTATAATGTATTGTATTTTGTAACCTTTTCTGTTGTATTTTGAGTTATCTCTAGGTTTCTAGTTTCTTCGATACGAATAAATGGATCTTTTCTTTTGGATTTCATTCCTTTTAACCATGTCAATGTACATATTAATTCACCAACTTTGATCTAAAGGGCTCTGGGTGTTACAAACGTACACGACAAATGACTACAAAACTCAAATAGCCCATCAAAAACTCAATGCTCCAAACATGCTCCATGCTCCACGTCCAAAACATCCCAAGTATCATTAAGTACTACTACAGATGTGTGATACTTTATCTTTTCTCAGGTCCTGATAAAAAACATCATCTAAATCACCAATGATCCAATGCAGGGGTGAGTACTAAAAATTAGTAGGTTTTCCACAAATTAATTACATACTCATTCCACTATGATGGAAAAATTTAGCACATTTATATAAAAAAAGTATACAAAAATATTTCGTAAATATTTTATATCAAAATTTAAAAAAGTTCAAATAAATTTTCTTTCTTAATATAACCATAATTTCCATGGATAGAAACCAAAAAATGATCTAAAACCACATCGTAATTACTATTTTGGAATAAAAAATTCAATTCCACACAACCACACAATCAACCATGTATACAACCTAGACCTCTCTATACTCTTGAGTGGTGATTTGTCCTTTCACTAAGCTCTAACATAGTAACCCACTTTGATGGGAAACATCAATCATATATTCTTCCCATCCTTTTTATGGGGTCACTTAATGCCCTCAATCATACCAATGCATATGAACACAGAAAAAAATCAAGACAAACCCAGGGAAAAACCATGTGTGTTCACATCCATTTCAATAAGAAGTTTTTTTATTGAAACCCATTTATGGACCATGTTGTAAAAGAAACAAAACATTTTAAAATCATCATTTTAAAGTCATGTTACCAAATAAACATTCCATAAAAAACAACCCATTTCCCAATTTCCCAAACTGTCACTCATGAGGGTTTTCAAAAAAAATGTTTAAAAATCAACTTCAAGAAAATCAACCAATTTAAAATTTGTACTTGATGTTCTAAATAAAGTACTTGAGAGTTAATCCACCTACCATAATAAATTGGTGGAAATGATAAAAGGAATAAATAATAATCCACCTACTGTTTTGGGGGGTTTAGAATAAGAAAATGAGGAGGTATGTTTGAATATGATGAATTTTATATTCCATTTAATTAGCATACCAGAAGATCTGAAGTAAAATAGGGATACTTAAATGTTGGAAGATCATTCACACTAGTGGTGGAATTTCATTTTTCAAGATAAATTAAACCACAACATGAAATGGGAGTATATTGAGGAATAGTTTAACAAAAAAGTATATTATTACACATTCCTAAATCCAAAAAGGATGGAATTATTCATTATAATGTAGGGAAAAAAATTTCCATGGATTTTACAATGAAATTCAAGAATTATGTTTTCTTTTAACCCAATTTTGTATGAGTGTGTCATTATAGTCATGCATCTTTGAATCTGGGAATAGATAAGTGGTTTTATTTAAGATTGATGTGCTCTATATTACAGATTATAGAGAGATAGTTAACAGAGAGATGGTAGATGAGAGGTAAATATCAAGAGATATGGGTGGGGTCTATATTGATACCCATGAGAAATAGTGGGAAGTATAATGTTGAGATCAAGTGTAATATGGATACCTATTAGAGGGTGGGAGCATGAATCAAAATCATACAACTAGATCAATAAACATTCCTCCATGAACCAAGAGTATTGTAGAATGTTTCCAATGTGGATCTCTTGACCATATAATGTGATATTTTACATAAAAAACTAGATCATGCCAAAAATACAATCATATGGGAAATATTCAGATCTTTTTTTAGTTCTATGAGTTTTAATGCTCGAGAAACATTTTAGGTGTTTCATACATTGTATGCTTGAAAAGGGAGAGGGAATAAAAGTAACTTTTTTCAGTAGAATAGATCTAGTCATGGTAATTCCAGGAATACCATGACTACTCTAGTATTGAAATATCAATAGGTCAATTTGGATAAAAGTGTTGCGATGAAGTGATTATATGGTGTTGTGTAGGTAATTGTGGGTAATTATCCAGAAATATCTATAGTGAGATGTATACTTATTTTTAATTATACAAATATGAATGTGTTGTTTGTTAGGAGTGTGTCCCATTCTTTTATTGTTTCTCATTTTGATAGTTTTTGGATTTTAAAATTTTAGATGTTTCCTTCTATGATAATACTTTAAACTCCTCTTGGTCAAATAGAATGTCATGCTTTTTTTGTGCAAAGCATGTTGTATAAAGGTTTATGGATATGAGTTAAAATATGATTTACCTATGATTTAAATAGGTTTATTTGATATAATCATGTTTGTTGATTGGTTTACAATATTCATGTACCACATTGACCGTTATACTAGACATGTATGTTTTACAACTGAAGATGGAATATCGCATCTCTTTTGAGGATACTAGAAAGTAAAGGTGGTTGCAACCAGATTGTGGGAACAAGTAGTTGGAAAAATCTTATATCAGTTGGTAGGATTTTCTTTTTCATTGATAAATGAGATCAAGAATAATTTTTTCATTAGTGGTGGATTAGTTTCTAGATGTATTTATTGGTAATTACGTAGAGTTTTCACCAATGAGAGAAGTGGAGTTTACGATTGATCTTTATTTGGGGACCATTCTTATTTCCCTTAAATATTATCTATTGTCAACAATAGATTTAAGGGAACTGAAATTTTAGTTGGAATGTATGGAACAGAAAATTCTTATTTGTCCTAGAATGTCCTTATGGGCATCACTAAGGTTGTTTTTGAAAACTAAGTGTTGAACACTAATGCAATGTGTGTATTATCATATGTTCAACCAAGCTATGATAAAGAATCATAATCCACTACCACACATTTATGTTCTGTTTGATAAATTGAGAGGAGATCAATGGTTCAGTAAGATTAAATTAAAATCAGGATATCACCAATTGCATGTTATGATGGAGGAAATTCCAAATACTTCTTTCAGAAGCAGATATGGAAATTAGGAGTATATGGTATTGCCTTTTGGTCTACTGAATTAACTAGTGTTCTATAACGAATTAATGAATAAGATATTTTAGAGATATCCAAATTATTTTATAGTGGTGTTTGTGGATGACATATTGGTTTATTCATGGACAAGGGCCAAGAGTGAGAAACACATTGAAATAATGTTGGGAATCTTGAGGTATAATCATCTACATTACAAATTATCAATGTGTGGATTTTGGATATAATAGGTATGTTTTCATGGCCATGTAATTTATAAAAGTTTTGTTTCTATGGATCCAAAAAATATCGAGGCTTTGTTCTCTTGGGAACAACCAAAGATCATATTTGAGTTACACAAATTTTTTGTATTGTTTTGTTATTATCAATGCTTTTTCCATGTCTTGTCACCACTATATTTAACTTTTAGATACTTGAAAAAGAATAATTTTACAATTAAGTGGTATGTGGAATGGTAGAAGTATTTTCAATAACATAAAAGGAACCTTGCAACAGTACCAATCATGATTTTTCTAGAATTAGGAGAAGGGTACATGGTGTATTGTCATTCGTCAGAATTAGGGTTGGGATGTGTTCTCATTCAAGGATATTATAAGGTTTCTTATGGTCCATGTCAATTATGATGACATGAAATGTACTACCCAACACATGATTTGGAGTTTCCTCTGGTAGTCCATTCTTTGAAGACTTTGTGTTATTATCTCTTCGGTGAGAAATTTATTCTGTTTGTCGATGATAAAATCTTAAGGAATGTTTTATCACAATAAGATTTGAACCTAAAAAAAATATGTAGGATGGATTATCTCTAAATGTTTAACATTAAATTGATCTTTTCATTGGGTAATGGAAATACTATGGAAGATGAATCAAGAATAAATTCTTATAATTAGGTGGAAAAGCAGCTTCAAATTAGTGGCAGTTCAACTCAGGGATAACGTACATGAACAAGGAATGATAAGACCTAGGTGATGTTAGGGATTTCATTCTAGATTCATAGATTTATGATCTTGTGAGTATGGTTAAATAGGAAGAGAAATAAGATATAAAATGTGTGGAGATGAGGTCAAACCTCAATGTGGGGAAACTATTGAGGGTTTGATGTTGGATGAGATTTTTGTTTTCTGGTTCAAAAATCGGATGGTCATACCTATGGATTATCATGAACAACTTCATCATTCATACCATCATCCAATATAGGATGTTTATTCTGGAGCACAAAAGATTTATAAGGATCTAAAATCATAGTTCATGTGAAGTGGCATGAAAGGGAAGGTTTCTAATCAACTTTTGATATACTTAACATGTCATCAAGTTAAGGCAATGCATTAGAAACCAATAGGTACATTGCAGTATTTACCAATTTCTATTTGGATGTTGGAGAAGATAACTATTGATTTTGTAATAGGCCTCCCAAAAATAGTTCTAAAATATGATACCATGTGGGTGATAGTGGAACGACTCAGTAAGTTGGCTCATTTCATCCCTATTATTGAAATTCATATGGTAGAGTAAATGTAAAAAATTGATATTCGAGAAGTGGTAAAGAGACATGGCATAGTAGTTTCGATGGTTTAAAATAGAGATTCAATGTTTGCTTCTTGTTTCTAGAAATATTTATATAAATACAATAGGACTCTATTGAAAATGAGTATGGTGTATCATCCTCATACAGATAAGAAATATGAAAGGATGATATAGACATTAGAATACATGTTTCGAGCTTCTCTAATGGATTTTTTTGGCTTGTGGGAAGTGTATGTACCATTAATGGAGTTCTCGTAAAATAATAGTTATCAGGCCTCGATAATATTGCTATATTTCAAGAATTTTTGGGGCATGCTTTTTGTTCTCCACATTTTTTGGTGGAAACATTAGATATATTACTAGTTGGACTGATCCTTTTCCATGAAATAATAGAGAAAATTCAATTGATCGAGAAACAGATGGAGATGGCTTAGATTCATCAAAAATCATATTAAGATCATCGTACATGGTTTTTTTCAATAAAAGTGTGTAGTCACGTGTTCTTTAGGATCTCTACAAGGATTGTACATCATAGTTTTGGGAAGGAGGGAATGTCATCTCTGCGATACATAGCCCCTTTTGAGATACTGTAATAGTTTGGTGAGGTGGAATATCAGTTATAATTACCACCATAGTTAAGTGTGGTTCATAATTTGTTCCATGTATCTCAATTGAAAAGGTATCAGACTAGTCTTCACAATGTGGTTTGATGCGATCATTCTGTGAAATAGAAATATGGTTCATTGGTATATATCCAGGTGCATATTATGGACAGAAAGGGGAATGTCTTTCATGGAAATAACATCAATCTAGTGTGAGTTTTTTGAATGTTGAGTGAGATTCATCAAGAGACGTGGGAACTGGAGAATGAAATGAAATATTAATTATTGGAACTCATTCAATTCAATTATGGTTTTCAACGTTCTAGATCAAAATTCCAAGGGTGTGGTGAATGTAGCAGCCATGGTTTCAAGTAAGTAAGCCTATCATTATTATTTATAAGTATGTAAATAATATTGGTGATGTTTGGGAGATGTTGAAGAAATTTTGGATGATTTTGATGTATTTTATTTAGGTGTATGGTTGTTTTATGTTTTGGGAAATCCAGGTAACACCTATAAGAAACAATGAACAAAGAATCAGTGGATAAATGGAAGGTGCACGAGTGGTGTATGGTTTATCCAAACCATACTGAAGCATAGTAGATACTATTCTTTTTAGTAATATGGGAATTGTAATGGTTAGTGAATATTTTGAAAACCATGTGATCCAACCGTTTGTGGTTCATCCTTAAGGCAATGACTGGTGCACATTTAGAGAACGGTTTTCCTAAATGTGCAACTAAAAAATGCGTAGTTAATAACTAGATACTAGAAAATTGGATCTCGGTCATCTTTGTGTGTTAGTGCCTATTTTTCCCCCTAAACGTTCCTAACTAAGTATTTTACCCTCTTAGAGTTTGGAGAACCTCACCCTATCATTTTGGAAGCAGTATGGTGCCTTCCCTTTGTGATTTCAAGCCAACGTATTGTGATAAACCTTTGTTCATGGTTTTTCTTCATGTCTATCATAGATCTACTCCTCTATCTCTCTCAGCTTCATAGATATGCACATGCTGTTGTTATATCTAAGATAGTTGATGCCGAATATGCTTTTTATTTGGCCTTGTTTATGATAGGAGAATATATCTAAGTTGGGTTCATGGATATTTAGCATGGTTTCATTTTTTTTATGTAATTTAAAATTTTAGCCATTTTTTTGAGATAAGTGGCTCCAATAATTACTCCAATATTTAAAACATTGAGGCTTATCATTTCAAATTCTACCACATTATGTATCACAACAGTTCTTCTAAAAATCATTATTTTCAATTTTCAAGTATTTTTGAAACATTTTCCATGATTTTGAAAATCAAACAATTTATAAAATACCATAACATTTCTATTTTTTCAAAACATCTCATTTGAAAAATAAATTCTACATTTTTAAAAAATCCATATATTTGATTACATATTTACATAAAATGAGATATGTAGTCCTAGTGGGACGTAATTTCACGTATTCATGTCACGATCACTTCATTGGCTAATCCCATGACAATGAGATTACAAATAATATAAGTGTCTCCAAACCAATTATGTACCAAAATAACTAGTAACATGAAATTCGACATAAAAAGTCCAGCTACGTCTTTTTTTCCGACATTTCTTTTTTTGACAATCCTACTCTTTTCTATGATCCCAACTCATGGAATATTCCATAATGAATTCAACTCCAAAATTTACAACCAATACGAAGTCAAAGACCACTTGTTCCGGAATAATGGAAGGACCAAGATGATACTAGTTGTAATGTCTAACCCCTTCTCACTGTCTTGAGAAGGTGGTGAAATGTTACTTGGCCTTAAGTGACAACCCAAAGGCACCCAAGGCTGTCAATAAATGTTAAAGGGATTCAAATACAATTAGGCGGGGGGGGGGGGTTATTTTTCTCTTCGAAAATAAAACAACCAACATAACAATTCCTAACCTAATAACCACTATATGATGCATGATATCATTGAAAAAGAACTCAACATTTAAAATATCCAAATTATACTAAAACCAAGTACCATAGTAAAAGAATATGATATCAAAGAAGATGGATAAAGACTATAAAATATAATGAATCCAATTAAAACTACATGATACAATAAAAAAATTGGCCAAGTAACATAAATTACTACTAAAGATGTGTGATAATTTACCTTTTCCACATCTCAATAGACAACATCGATAAAATCACCAGTCTTCCAAAGTATGGATGAGTACTATAATTCAGTCAGTTTTTCTTGAATTTCCTACCCAAAACACTAGGATAGAACACGTTATCACATTTATAATAGAATTAATAAAATAAAATTTCTAAAATATTTTATATCCAAATATAAATAAGTACCAATAAAAATGTTTTTCTCCAGATAACCTCTATTTCCAAGGAATTCAACTAAAAATTATCTAAAACTATATCACAAGTTCAATTTTGGAATAACCCATTCATACGCACAACAACACAATAAACCATGTATTAAAAATGGACCTCCCTATAAAATCCCGCCTTTTTATCACATTAATTTTCATTACATTATACAAAATTGAGGATATTTAAGTTTTAGTATCTTGGGAACCGGGATCTTAATACATGACAACATAAAACATTCTTCTTAAACACTTGGAAGGCTTCTTTCATTGATCATCCTATGTTCATTATAGCATCCCATAACTGGGGAGCATACATAAAAGGAAAACGTGAGCAGAAGGCCCAGTAAGGGAAACAAGGGAAACATTTTACATGTGAACATGATATACATCGAAAAGTCATGAAAAATAACTTTAAGGCCTGTGAAAGAGATCATGAGGCATATTATAATAAAAATAACATGTTTCATAAATTTAATATGTGGCTACAACATTTAACATATAAAATCATGAACATATCACCAATGTCCATCCCCAAGGTGACATTTTAAATTACCAAGGTTATTCACCAAGGTATCGTTAAAATTGTAATATCTAGTTGTTACATCATTACCCAATGCATTGGAGAGATATCTGGGAGCACCCTTAATTTTTCTTTATTATCATGTTATCCACATATATCATCATCAATATTTTCATAAATAACCCATATAGCATAAAATAAATGGGTTTCATTTCATAATCATAACGTTTTAAAAACTACATTAAAGACATGATTTTTTTTGTCATTTTAAACCCACGGAAAAGGAACGTGGGTTTCATGTTAGTAAATACCAGAACTAAAATAGAAAATTTTAATATATATGTGAATACCTGTATTGAAGAAAGATATTTGAGTATTCACTTAATAAAATAAATTAATTTGAGAAAAATGAGAGAGTCATTTTGAGACGAAAATTATGTAGCATAACAACTATGTGACAGGGTTTTAGAAAACATTAAAAAGAGAGGGGACATGGGTTAACCACTCATAGATGATCCATAAAATAGTAGTGGGACCGAATATAAAGGATATAATAACATGGTAATGATATTTTGAGGACATACCATATGAAATAAAAAACTTAAAAGAAAGACAAAAATAAGATTTATCTTCTGAAAAATTCGGTAGTCTAATGACGTCACTTAAAACATAAAAAAATGAATTAATGAGATTAAATAGGGTATCTCATCGTCTGAAAATAAAAGGAAAGTATGATGAATATAGATATCATACCCCAACATGGAATGAAAAGGAACTTGAAAGACATGACATGAAAGTATAACTTTGAAAATGGAAAGAGTGAATGAATCCCTTACAAAAATTCGGCAGCCTAACGGCGCCACTTTAACATTCTTAAAATGATTTGATGAGAGAAAGAGGGGGTCTCTCATCATATGAAGATGAAAAGGAAATTAGGTTGAATATAAAAGAACATCCTACAACCTAAGAACATGGAGCATAAGAAATGACATAACAGTGAGTACTTGAAAAGAATGTGAGAGGTAGGATCCCTTACATTGAAGAGTAACTTCAAAATCATGATGTTTGGGACCTTGGGAGGCTTGAGGGAACCTTGGGAGGACTCCTTGAGAGGTAAGGATACCAAAACATCATTGGGGATGATTTTTTAATGGAAACGATGAGATAATGGCATGGTATTTATCGGGAAAATGAGGGGATAAGGCATTAATTGCCAAAGGACACCTCATTTGTGGTATTGGAAAAACACGTGGTATTTTCTCATGGTTTTGACACTTGGGGCACCTCATAACTTATCTTACTATTCACAAGTCGACCATCCCTTATAATATATCATGAAATTATCCTGATGTAATTATGATGTCATTAAGCATACCGAAACCCTAAAACTGTATTTTTACTATTCACTCAAAATCCATCTTTTTCAGAAAACTCTCAAAAACATAACATAACATAAAATCAATGCTATGAATTCAAAAATAAGCTCCATTTTATAAAAAAAAATTCTAAATAATTTTAATTTAATTATTAAATAAAAACACTTTTCACCGAAAATTCATTTTTTCATAAAAATCCCCAAAAATTACCTTAACCTAATATAGATTTTTTCAATTAAAAAAGTTCATTTTATAAAAATAATTTTATAAATAATTTTAATTTAATTTTTAATTAAAAAACACTATTCACCCAAAAAAACTAATACTTGACTAATAATTTTTGAAATAGTTATTTACCTATTTTATTGAATCACATTACTTAATCAAGGTTCCTATATTATATTAATACATTCTTAAAGTGAGATTACTAATCCATTTGGTCACATTACTAATCCTAAGCATAAAATCACTATTCATAAATTACTATTCACCAAAAATTAAGTTGATTTTATTAGACTTTAAATTTATTACTGAACACATTTGCAAAATAACATTTTTTGAAAATAATTACACATCATCAATTATTTAAGGTTTACATAAATATTTTAAAATATATTTTTTCCAAAATTCATCAATAATATACATCCTAAAATTATCCTGACATTTGAAATTTCCCAAACATCACCATAAGATGAAATCACAATTTTATTTATCTCAAAGGATTACACAAAGAAGTTACGGTCTCCATACATATCCCCATATAATCCCACCATAGGACCCATGTGTAAGGTTTGATGAGGTGAGAGAATTTGAGGGCGGCTCGACCAACATTGCATGAGTGGTAATTTCTATCAGTTTGAACTTATCACGAAGGAGATTCCGTTCTAGCTTCACACGATGATGTTCGGCTTGGGTTTGGTCCAGAGCAAAGCCCAGTGGTGCTAACTCCTTCCCAAGTTCTGTTAGATGGGATTCGATTGGCCCAAGACTACTGGATGAGGTCATCAAATCTTTTTTCTAAATTAATTAACCAAGGTCATTTGTATTTAGAGACAATAATTGCAACATTTAGTTTCCAACGGTAATATTGACTAATGGTCATATAACAGTCGAAACCAAACAGTCTCATTTCAATTATACTCATGTTATCAAATGAAATAGTTTTTTTGAAGAAAATAACACACAAAATTGGGAAATAAGATTTATTCAAAATGTCGGGTCGTTACATTTTCCCCCCGTAAGGAATTGCATCCATGCGATTTTTAAAATTGGGCTTGGAAATTTCATTGAATGTTCCACATCGGAAAAAGAGTCAGTAAAACTGTTACTTTTAAAGAAAGAAAGGGAAGTTCAAAGGTCACCATAGTTAACCCATTCTAGGATTCCGTGTATGGAATCATGGATATTGAAGGTAAAACAAAGGGTCATGTTCTGATGGAGAGTGATAGAAAACATGATTAGGAGAACGTTATCCACAGGAAAATCACAAACCTATGATGTGTGTAAATGATCTATGATTACCTAGTAGGAAACTTAAACCAACAACATTTTGGTGTTAAATTTCTTTTCATAATTTTGAAGAATTCATTTACTACATAGAATAAAAACATAAGGAAATATACCTACCTTCAAGTAGATTTTCATCCTTTAATAAGTTTCTTCAAAAACTAATCTTTTCTCCAAACAATGATCATTCAAAAATAATTGGTCTCATCAAAGCACAAGAATCATCTTCTAAAGAATCATGTAATCTAAAAAAGAATAATTATTTATCTTTAAACATTTATCCCAAAAATATAAAGGGTAAGATAAAACAACTCTTCAAAAAGAAAGAACCCCAGAAAAAGTGAAACTACTTTAAATCTTCAAAGTTCCACTGTACTACCTAATGTTCATCATAGAAGATTCCATAAATAACTATCCCTAAAATTCCTCAAAATAAACCAAACTAAGATTGTGACCCATATATAAGAAGGATTTGGTAACATATTCTTCCAAGATAAACTATATAGTTCATCTCCAAACAATATCAACTACTCCTAACATCTTATAACAAAAGTAACTAACCTAAACATATTTTCCCAAAGATAGGTTAATCATTTCCATATGTAACCTAAATTAATATATGTTCCCCTTAAATTCATCAATTCTTCAAAATATAAATCAGCCTTTAATCTTCAATGAAAATATCATAGTAATCTATTTACCTCGATCATATAGGGTTCCCAAAATAGTGAAAGTCTTCCAAAATCATAATCATCTTGTTTTTTAAGAATAATAGTTTCACAACATCAACATGTGGTACATGACAATAGATGTTTTCATTAATGATACAAAAGCATCTTAGGTAGTGACTCAATTTTCATTGAAAACATCAAAGATATGCTCATAGGGAACAAACAAAAATACAACATGACCTAGACAATTATTGTGAAGAAGTTGCATGTACTTTAGTCATCATGATCCATCTCAGCATAAGACTTGCATTGTTCCCTTGTCCTTGAATATTTTTTATTCTCATCATGCTTCTAATCCCTTCTAAGAGAGCATTTCCTTGGATAATGTCCAACTTCTCCACATACACGACATTGAAAAGTATAAGGTACATTATATCGAACCTTATCGATATTCATCACATTATCCATTTTTTAAAGCAATTTGCTACTTTATGCCCTATCACCCCACACTTAAAACATTTTCTTGTTCCTTTGTGACATTCTACTTGGTGCCCCTTTCCACATCTTTTTCACAATGAAAATTGGGTCTTCTTTCCCTTATCAACTTTATCAGATGAACATCTTTGAGACTTTATCTTCTTCTTCCTTGATGAATTTGTGCATTCAACTAGGTACCAATTATTAATTGTGATTTTTGATAGTTGGTTTTGCATAATCACAATATGTTAAACTTGATATCTCATCACCTCTGTCATATTAATAGAGAAATCGTCACATTTCCTATCAAATTGGTTGTTGGGACATGTTCTTCCATTTCCTGCCATTAACTAACAAAATAAAGTATAATTAGGTGGCTTAAATACATAACAAATAATAATGAAAAGGAAAATTAAGGCATATAAGGATAAACTTGTAGAAGAAAAGTACACCCTAACTTTCGATCCCATATGTTCCAATCTAGGTTATCTATGATCTTATATTCTTATGTGAATCTTTATTTGACTTTATCTTTGTCCCTCTAATAATGGTTCATACGAAGCATAATAATTTACCCAAACATATCCCCTGGGAGTGTCAAACCAAGAGTGCAGTAAGGCCCATTGTCATGCACCAGGTTACAAACAAAACACATTGTCAGAGTTTTCACTCTTAGGAACATCTGTGCCAGAGCCACCCCTACTTGTTCATATCCAGACATGGATTTATTTGTTTGGAACCCACTTACTCAATACTCACCAAAATACCAGGAAAGTTTCCTATATTTAAACTTTTCTATAGGGTTATTCATAATGTTTTCATAAACTAATTTCCACAAAAAACTACACCATCCTTTGATACCAACAATAACATCCTTCCTTTTTATCACATTAACTTTCATTACATTATACAAAACCGAGGATCTTTAAGGATTAGTGTCTTGGAAACCAGGAACTTAATACATGAAAACATAAAACATTCTTATTTAACACTTGAAAGGCTTCTTCATTATTCATCCTACGCTCATTACAACATCTCATAACCTGGGAGCATACATAAAAGGAAAGGGTGAGAAAAAGGCCCAGTAATGGAAATAAGGGAAACATTTAACATGTGAACATGAGATACATCAAAAAGTCATGAAAAATAACATTAAGGCATGAGAAAGAGATCATGAGGCATATCATAAAAAAATGACTTGTTTCATAACTTGAAGATGTGGCTACAACATTTAACATAGATAATCATGAACATATCACCAAGGTCTATCCACAAAGTGTGATTTGAAATTACCAAGGTTATTCACCAAGTTATCGTTAAAATTGTAATCTTTAGTGGTTACATCATTAAACAATGCATTGGAGCGCTATTGGGGAGCACCATTAATTTGTCTATATTATCATTTGGGCCACATATATCATCATCAAACATTTCATAAATAACCCATATAGCATAAAATAAATGGGTTTCATTTCATAATCATAACGTTTTAAAAACAACTTTAATGACATGAGCTTTATGTCATTTTAAACCCACAAAAAAGTAAAGTGGGTTTCATGTATGTAAATCCTGGAATTAAAATAGAACATTTTGATATATATGTGAATAAATTTGTTGAAGAAATTTATTTTAGTTTTCACTTAATAAAATAAAAAAAATTGAGCTAAAGGAGAGAGACATTTTGAGACGAAAATTATGCAGCATAACGGCTATGTTATAGGGTTTTAGAAAACATTAAAATGAGAGTGGACATGGGTCACCCACTTATAAATGATCCATAAAACAGTAGAGGGACATAATATAAAGGATATAAGAATAGTGTAATGAAATTTGATGGAAATACCATATGAATAGAAAAACATAAAAGGAAGACAAAAATAAGATTTCTCTTATGAAAAATTCGGCAGCCTAATGGAGTCACTTAAAACATTAAAAAAATCAATTAATGAGAGTAAATATGTTCCCTCATCATGTGAACATAAAAGGAAAATATTATGAATATAGAGATCATAACCCAAAATGGAAATGAGTAACATGAAAGAATTGACATGAAAGTAGAACTTTTAAAATGGGAAGAGTGAAAGAATCCCTTACAAAAATTCGGTAGCCTAACGACATCACTTTAACATTCTTAAAATGAATTGATGAGAAAAATATGGTGTCTATCATCATTTTAACATGAAATGGACAGTAGGATGAATATAAAAAACATAGTCCAACATAAGAACATGGAGCATAAAAGAAATGACATAAAAGATAGTACTTGAAAAGAAAGAGAGAGGTAGGATCCCTTACCATGATGAGTAACTTCGAAATCACGAGTTTGGGACCTTCAGAGGCTTGAGGGAACCTTGGGAAGACTCCTTTGAAGGTAAAGAGACCATAAATTCATTGAAGATGATTTTGGAATGGAAAGGATGAGATAATTGCTTAGTATTTATTGGGAAAGTGAAGGGACAAGGCATTAATGGCCAAGGGACACCTCATTGGTGGTATTTAAAAAATAAGTGGTATTTACTCATGGTTTTGGGAACATGGGACACCTCATACCTTATCTTACTATTAAAAAGTCAATCATCCCTTAAAATATATCATGACATCATCATGATGCCGTTATGATGTCATTAAACATACCGAAACCCTAAAACTATATTTTTACTATTCACTGAAAATCAAACATTTTCAGCAAAATCCAAAACATTTACCTTAACATAATATCAATGCTCTAAATGAAAAAATAAACTCTAATTTAGAAAAATAAAATTCTAAATATTTCTAATTTAATTTTTAATAAAAACACTATTCACCAATAATTCATTTTTTTCAGAAAAATCCTCAAAAATTACCTTAACATAATATCAATGTTATGAATTCAAAAAAATTGTCCATTTTATAAAAATAATTTTCTAAATAATTTTAATTAAAAAACAATATTCACCCTAAATAAATAATACTTGACTAATAATTTTTGAAACAATTGTTTACCTATTTTATTGAATCACATTACTTAATCAAGTTTCCCATGTTATATTAAAACATTCTTTAAGAGAGATTACTAATCCATTTAGTCACATTACTAATCATAAGCATAAAATCACTGTTCATAAATTACTATTCACCAAAAATTAAGTTGATCTTATTAGACTCTAAATTTCTTACAGAACACATTTACAGTAGACCTTTTTTTGAAAATCATTACACATAATTAATTATTTATGGTTTACATAAATATTTTAAAATATCCTTTTTTCCAAAATTCATTAATAATATACATCCTAAAATTATCTGGACATTTGAAATTTCACAAACTTCACCATGATAAGAAATCACAATTTTATTTATCTCAAAGGATTACAAAAAGCAGTTATGGTCTCCTTACATAGCCCCATATAATCCCACCATAGGACCCATGTGTAAGTTGTGATGAGGTGATAGAATTTGAGGGCGGCTCGACCAACATTGCATGAGTGGTAATTTCTATCAGTTTTAACTTCTTGCAAAGGATATTTCATTCTAGATTCACATGATGAAGTTCGTCTTGGGTTTGGTCCAGAGCAAAGCCCAGTGGTGCTAACTCCTTCCCAAGTTCTTGTAGATGAGCTTTGATTGGCCCGAGACTACTGGACGAGGTCATCAAATCTATTTTCTATATTAATTAACCAATATCACCTTATTTAGAAATAATAATCACAACAACTCGTTTCCAATAGTCATATTGACCAATGGTCATATAACATTCAAAACCTAATGGTCTCATTTTATTTATACTCATGTTATCAAATGAAATAGTTTTGCTGAATAAAATAACACACAAAATTATGAAACAAGATTTATTCAAAATTTCGAGTCGTTACACTCCCAATACAAACAAGTTTTTATTTATCCTTTCACAATGAAATAACTTAGTAAACCACTTTGATGAGGGTGCCTCACACCCATATCTATCCCATCCTTTTGATGGGTGTACTTAACACCATTATCCACCCAAATGCATGTGAACAGACACCAAAAAACAAGGCCAAACCCATGCCAAACCCAAGTTTGTTCAAACTCATTTAAATAAACAACATCTTTTTTAAAACAATTATTGTCACATGGATAAAATAAAACCAAAAATTTTCAAATCATCATTTTAAAATCCAGTTACCAAATACACATTCCAACCAAAACACCACATTTTCCAATTTCCCAAACCGTCACTCAAGAGGTTTTTAAATAGGAATTAATATCATTTTCAAATAAAAAATAAAGAAAAAAAATTCAATTTTAAATCAATCATTCATGTTTCAAATAGATGAGCCGAAAGTGAATCCACCTACCTAATAAAATTGTAAAAAATTGTAAACATGAAAAATGCCAATGAAACATTGCTATTTCTCCAAGAACCAACCTTATAAATATTAACATATAAAAAATGAATCCAAATATAGTCATATATGGCATAACATATCATATATCTAACCAATAAAATTATATATAATAAATTGAGAGAGATGGAGAATTAGATCTAGGAAAACACACAAAGAAAAAGAAAGAACAAAGGCTTTCTGCAAGAATATATATTCAAATCGTCAAGAAAAGCTTAAGTATTAATTAAAAATCAGTGTAGAGACATTATCCAACATTACAGAGGGAAATATCATGATTTTGGTTAGTTTTGGGGAAAAATTAGGCATTAAAACACAAATTTTACATAGATCAATTTATTTGGATTTAGTATTTTAACTATGCACCGTTTAGTCACACGGTTGGGAAAACCATGCGCTAACCATGTGCTAGAAACTACCTCAAGGATGAAGCATTCATGGTTGGGTTTTATGGTTTACAAACCTTATGACAAGAAATAAAAATCCCATTATCCACCATATTATGGTTTCTCCTAGGCTTTTGAATAGTTTTCACAAATTGTGCACCACCTGTGTACCTTCCCTTTAGCACTTCATCCATTGTTCATCATTTCTAGTAGGTTTTTCACAGTTTTGTCATGTTTTTTATCTTCCGTGAACCTAAAGAAAATCTCTAAAATCCCACCAAATTTTCTCCAAAATATCCCACCTCACCCATATACATTACATACTGAAAATGTATAATGAAATTTTTACATATATGAAACCAGGTGTTCTAGAGAAATAGTCATGTCCTTGTTGGTATTTAAATTTACAAATGATAAGGATGAGTCAAGATTCGAAATATAAATTATATAATTGTCATGATATAGATAAATTTTGAATAAATAATGAGGTATTGGATAGATCAAATAGTTTTTTCATGTGATTTGGATGTTGAAAAAAATTCAGACTCTATTATTAAATAGTTTTCCATAATATTGATGATTAGCTAATTTAGAAGGGATAATAATATTTTGTGAGATCCGTTTACATAAATACTGAAAAATTATATTTAATATATATAGACTAAAATAATTAAAACATGAAATGAATGTGGTCCTTTTATGAAAGAAAATCATTGAAATTCCCTAATACATAAACATTAAAATCCACAGAAATAACGTTATTAACATAAATATAAATAATATTTTTACTCCAAAATTATTTCTCATAACATTATAATTAATTCCAAAAAATATTTAACAACAGTTTTCTCTAATAATCCATCTTATTAAACCAAATGGTTACATATATATTAACATAATAAAACATCTCCCATGTTATTATTAGTATCCTTAAAATCCAATCATATAATACCCAAAAAGTGGGTTTTAATATTTTAAACATATGATTAAACATAAAATCATAAACCCATGATGGTATCCATAACTCTAAAAATAATCTCTCATGAAAATATCATAATATCCAAAGTTTTCTACATCCATATCTGAAGCCAACTGTAATTACCCAACCATAAACATTTCACAGTCTAGTTTCTTTATACTAGAATAAATTTTTATTTATTCCCAATGATATTTTATGTTAATAGTTTTTGATAATTAGGTAATAACACTGATATAACATGCTTGAATATTAAAAAGTTTACAATTTTACTCATTCTTCATTTTTCTTAGAATATAATACATTTAAATTTATGCCCAATTTATTTTCATTAAAATCATTACAAATTTAAACATTATTTCTTCTTTTCCATTACCTATCCTTTATCCCTTTGAAAAACATTACAAAAAATTGTATTTTTCCAAAAAATATTAGTAAGGGACATTAGAAGGAAGAAATTTTCTAGTCTACTTATAAACTGAAATCCAAAAAATATTTTTTTGTCATACTATTCATTGAGATCATGAAATTAATAATATTAACATGAAAAACAGAAATCCTTTTCTCATAAAAAACCATTAAATCCCATATAAAAAAATTGAATACCCTTTTTAAGAATCATATAGAAGTTGTATTCATATCCCATGTTATAAATAACTTGTTTCCATTAAAATACATTGGATAAACCATCAAATAATCCCTCCATCCTTCATATTAATACAAGTATCATTACAAAATACGTTGAAGTGCTTCTAGGAAGACCCTTCGTATATGATATGTTGGGAACACCCAACATATAATTTGTGTCTATATCACCTAACCATAATGAAATATAATTGTGATCAACCTATCAAGTATGTTTGATTGAGGATCACATGTTTCTTATATATAATTATAATGTTACATATCATGAATAAAACATTTTATTGTTTCAAATTTTCATCCCGAATCCTTTTTAGAAGACCATTAAAACCCATGTGAGAAACACATATAGAAATTGGAAAACCATTTTATTTTTTAAAAAAATACCAAAACACACAGAAATATTATTACAGGTTTTTTCATTGAAGATAATATGAAATCATATAAAGGAATAAAAAAATAAATCAATAGTTATAGAGGCCAAAAAATCCACTCCTTCAATATATATAAATATTGAATATTCCTTTTTCATTTATAATAACTGTAAAAACATTTGATAAAAATTATTCCTATTGAGAACCATATAAATTAAAATGATTCATAAAAATTATTTTATAATTCTTGTATTTTCATATAAATATATATATAATAAAATTTAAAAAATATGGATGTGGAAGAGATTGAGATGGAAAGAGCAGTTTAAATGAGTATTTTGAAAAGTAATCCCCTTACATATTGTCTAACTCATCATGTATGTTATTTATCTTCCTAAATAATTAAAATATGTTATTTTTTTAAGACATTAATATATTTTATCATTTTTATTATTTTTTACATATATTAATCAATCAAAAAATCAATTAATATCATTTAGGATGTTTTGACAATATTCAGCCCATATGTCAAAAATGCCATTGGTATGTTGACTATAGTCAAAGTGATCATTATTTCATCATCAATAGAATAATAATCATGAAATAATTATAATTTTTGTACAAAAATTATATATTTATATTAAATTATGAAATTTTGGATTTGAAAATTGAACTATGTTACAGTTATGGTGATGATATGTTGTGCTTATGCATTAGTAACATTTCTTTCTTTCGATGTTCTATATAGAATGTAAGTAAGTATTAGTTTATATTTAAAAATATATCATTATATATATATATAAATTATTAATTTAGATATATTTATATATATAATCAATGTGATGTGGTGATGAAAAAATTAATCACATCGCTTCATGGATGTGGTGGTCCTCTTATATGCACTAACGATGAAATATTTTTTCAAAGGGTGGAATGATTATAAATTTAATGATGTAATATGTTTTTTAGAATGGTAATTATTTCCTTAATATCATATATATATATATATATTAAATAAATAATTATAACCGTCAACGAGAGATAATGATGGAAAATTATTTTTGTTGGTTCATGAGGCTGTAGTGCAGTATACAAAAAAATGATTATTTATAACATTTGTTTGAGGTGAATATATATATATATATGATAAAATTAACAAAAATAGAATATAAATATATTTAATATTATTTGTTTAGTATTTTATAGTTTTCTAATATTATTTTACGGAGGTGAAAAAACAAATAAAACAACAACGGTTAGTTAAGAAGGATATGTCGTCATCAAACATCATTGAAGGTTTTACACCAAAATCATTCCTATGTTTGTTTTATGATTAAAAAAATATGCTAGGATTATTTGAGGGATTTATGTAATTTATTCAATCTGTTATTATCTAAACCAAATGGTTATTTAATTTGAGTAAATTAGAAGAATAATTTCACATTAACAAGAGAGGGGATGGACACTCTTGGATTTTCTTATAGTATTAAATTAACATAAGTTAATATTTATGTAAAATTATATCCAAATTTTTAGTATTATAAGAAAATATTATGAATATCTGAAATCATCTCATCTAATAATTTTGGACAATTTTAGTCACATTTGAACACTTTTCTATTTGTTTTAACCCTCCATTAACGCTTTCGATAAATCTGATGGTATCAATGATTTTTAATATTAAGGGGTTAATATAGTTACTATAAAAGAATAATATTCCTATAAATAGACTATGTTTGATTAAATAGAACTTCATACCATCAATTTCATAAGGATAATTTATCAAAATGAACTGTAATGAATAAATTTCCCCTTTTTATTTTAATTAAATGTCATGTGGTTAAAGAAAAAATCAGAACTTATTTTTTTAGTATATCCAATTGAATTAAAATTAACCATATGTTTAATTACCATTGATAATATATCCATTGAATGTTGACCAAATGATTAGTATAAATATAGAGTTTTAACAAACACAATTGACATAGAAAAAGGAAGTGAAGGCCTCAATAAGTAAAATCATACCATTTGAAGCCCATTTATTAGAGCATCTGAGGAAGATAATATTTACGGGCATTTCCCTAGACCATGTCCTAGATGAAATCCAACAAGTTATGTGTAGAATAAGTTCAATCTCATTGAGATCACATCCTAAACCATATTCGTCGAATGGGCCCATGAAATCCCCACCATCGAGCACCATACTCTATTGGTGTATGCCTCTCTATTAACAGTATATATATCAAGAACCTATAAATAGTAAAATGTAAATTATTATTTATATAATGATGAATATATTTTCATCCAATTATTGTTACTTTGTAAATGATTTTTAAAGCCAAAATTTTATTTTTTATTAATAATAAAATATAATTAATTAATTTAGTAAATAATTGATTGTTGAAATCAAAAACATTTTAATGGAATATTATTATTAAATAATATTTATTAAATATAAATTATCATATAATTTTTATGATATTGAATGTAATTTTTATTAGTTTTAAAAAACTATTATTGTCAAAACCCTATCATTTTTAATAAATATTTTCCATTATATTAATACTAAATATTAAAATATTTAGATAATTTTTTAGATAAAATGAATATTATTTTTGGAATTAGAACATCAAAATTATCCAATTGTTAATGTTTCATAATTCTCTCAGACAGACAAATTTTTGGTTAATAATTAAATATCGCATAAATATACTTTTTATTTAATGACATCATAATGGCCCAAATGTGACTTAATTTGTAATATAAATGGAATATAATACCATATAAATTTCTTCCTTCAGAATAATTTGATTTTTAGTATATTTTATTTATATTTTATATCCATTTTGAATCCTCCAAGGATTATAATATATTTTAAAAAAGTAAAGTAACTTCTTTAAGAGTGTGACTCATCCCTACATCAGCAAGGGTAATATTTTATTAATTTGAGACCATGGACTTCTAAAATAATAAAAAACTATCCAATTTTATATAATACATTGGAAAAACCATGGAATGTTTTCTGGTTTTGGATATTTATTTTTTGTATAATCGAAAACCAAAATAAGAAAAGAAATCTCCCTCTTTTCCTATACAAACCCTCCCAATATCTCATTTCACTTCACTAAAACTCCTTGTTGCATTTACACACTCTTCCCTCCACTCCCTAGAGTCCTCCCAAGGTTCCCTTATGATTCATGTAGCCCCTCCCTAGCTTTTGGAGTCACACACTAAAGTAAGGGATCACCACCATCTTCTCCTATTTCAAATTCAATAATCTTCTTTGAAATAATTATTGTAATTTAAAATGGATATATTGAAATTCATTTAATATCATTCCCTCACTGTCCATTTGATTTTATTTTTAGGACTAATAATATATCTCCCTCATTTAGACCCTTATATGAGCTATTACTATGCTAAAATTCCATAATGGATCACCACCTTTCACTTATTTATTCAAATTTCTTAATGAACTTATGCATTATATTTCCATTTACTAATGTTCGGAAATTTATTTATGTGTCCCAATTACTAAAAATATTATTCCCAACGTATGAGACAACTTTCTAACTCTCATCAACCATTTTTATTAACTTTTAAATAATGTCGACAGGCTGTCGAAATTTCATCATTATTTTCCATGAATAAATAATTTTGTAGTAAATACCAAACCCATTTTTCTATAAATGGTATTCACCTTTATGAACATATGATTATTTATTTGGGACTTAAATTTATGCATTCCACATTCCATGTTCAGCTAATAAATTATTATGTTGAAGGAATCCATGTCGTATGGTTTATTTGGCATACTTTAGTATGAGAATGAAATGATTACTATCGGTGTGCCTAGATAGCATTCCATTGCATCGTGTAATGTTTAGTATCATGATACATCATGATGGTCATGGTTGTACATAATTACATTATGGAAATTTTTCAACTATGAGATGTTGGTGCATTTATCCTTGAACTATGTTTATGATTCAGTGTTTTAAGTTCCTTCCACATTTCCCATGTTTTGATTATCATACTATATGATACTGTATTATTCATGTTCCGTTTATGATCCACTGATATTTCTAATGTCTTACATGTATTATATTTTACATGTTATCCATTTTTCCCTTGCTAGTATTTATAGATACCCCGTAATTAGGTTTTTTCCTAGGATACCCTTATAGTTTTAAGTTCATTAGAATATGATGATCATGTCAAGGAATTGTTAAATAATGGTTTATATCCTATGATATAAGTTGTTATTATATTAAACTAATTACAAAATAAAGTAAACTTATTGATCATTTGAGCTGTATTAAGTGTAAAGTTTTGTAATAAAATATTTATTAATGTATAATTAAGAGCATAGTTGTTATAGATGGCATTAGAGGAAGAGTTTAGTTATTTTTTTTAATTTGGATTTGGATACTCTAGAAAAGTACTTAGGGATACCACAAAGTATAAGAAAACATCCCTAAATTTTTATTACTATAGAGTAAGTGGTTTATTAATAAAATAAATCCCCATATGGATACAAAAATATAATATGAATTCATAGGATAGAAATTAATTATAAATGATTATGAAAACTGATTGAATATGAAATTAAATTTTATTAAGGTCACGAAGATGTTTTACCTTAAAAAATTAAACATTCATTTGTGTATTACAATGAATTAAGTTAAAAATTACCTCTATATGGATCCATATTGTCATATGATAAATGAAACACTAACTTGGAATCTATTACATGCAACACTGACATGGCCTATGATACACACAAAACTGGCTTAGCGTACATCACACAAAACATAGTGTTTTTAAGAAACATCATTTTATGATATCATTATTTATATGAGATAATTATAAACTATCCATGAAAAATTTAAAGATTAATATTAATTACTATAGTTGTAATATGGTTTATAATTGTTTTATATAAATAATATAAATTTAAAATGAAAGATATGATTTTTTTATAAATTCTTTTTATGTTTAGAATACAATTTTCTCGATTGAACCACCTTTAATAACAAAATAAATTTAATAAAAGTTTTGAAATTTAATTTTATAAAATAAAATTAATTTTTGAATTCATAAAGACGAAATTTTATTAGGGTATTTTTTTGTATTCTCTTATAAACATCATTTTTTTTTGATGAATAATGAAAAATACTAATTTTTAGTTAAAAACATCCTATTTGTTTAATTATTTATTATTTTAAAATGGTATTATAATTTTTTAAGGTAGAATTAGATAAATATTTAATATATTAAAAAAATAAACTCACTATAATCTATTTCACTTTAAAATTGAATAAAAAATAAAAACATACTTCTGAACATTTTTCGACATTAAAACCCTGTTATTCCGTCCCGTCTGCGGGATAATCATTAATCTTAATGTTTCTACTTCCAAGTTTTTATTCTCAAAAAACAAACAAAGAAAATTATAATATTAAGAATATTTACATTATAATCTGAATATTCTAATTTTTGACAAAAATGATTAGTAAAAGTGATTAAAATTAATCACATCTATTGAGGCCAAATTAAGCTTAATTATGGGTTGACTCTTAAAATTAACACCCTAAATGACCTATAAAATTTTTCAAAGCCCATTTTATATCCATAGTTCGTCCATAATCATTAATGTATCCATTTTTTTGGTTTTATTTCATTTTTTAGGAAATATCATGTGTATAAAAAACTTGTTTCTAAAAATTCCAAGTGAGCCATTTTCCTTCCCTATTAAAAGCCACCACCTCTAACACTTCTTCACAAATCTAAAACCAATTAGTTTTGTCCAATAAATTACCAGTAAACTTCCTAAAAATCATACCTTCCTTTTATAATCCATAACATTCATAGAAGGTAATCCAAGAAAGCGTTTTGGCACAAACCAAAAAAAGTTACCGGATTAAGAGGTAACATCTTTTCTCAAGTTATTTTTTTTATTTTCTTTCTCTGTCACCTCCAAATATGGTTACTGTATTTTTATATTACAAAACTAGTATAATAAATATATATGAACTTTTGTTATTTAACTTATTTTTTCTATAATTTAACAGATATCTATCCAATGGTTAACGAACATATTGTTTCTGTGTATGACGAAATACTGCATCACAAAATGGTGATTGTTTATTTTTACAATATCACATATCATGGTGGCCAATATGATAGAATATATATTTATATATAATATATTTTATATTTATAATTTATTTATTCTGTTATAATTTTTTTTTGAACATACCTTTATGTTTTTCATCTTATGTAAAAAAATAATTTAGTTTGTGGAAGTGTGGACTACCACCCCTCAAAGTGATATGATTTGTTCATAAACTATATCAATTGTATTAAGGATTTTGTTAGTCAATATATATGATATATATGATATCATAAATATACTGTAATAATTATATATATATATACACACATATATTTATTTGACAATCATTCTTTCAACATAATAATTTACCGGAAATAGCGTTCATGAGTAAGTATGACATACCGTCTCCATGAATGGTGTATTCTGTTTCATAATTATTTATTATATAGATTATTATAAAACCTATATTATATATATATTTTATATTTATATTATGGGTTACCATCTATATATCAAGATATAATGTATAAATAAAAAGGGTATAACCAATTAGGAATCATGCGAATAATAAAGGGAATATTACCTAAAGTGAAACCTTATCAGAGGATTGTTAAAAGGAGGGTAATATAATCTCATAATCAAAACTCATATGGTATTAGATAAAATAATATGTTTCTTTAAAATAATTATAATAAATTAGATTTATTATACATGAGGTTTTAATTCATATGACAAGGTAATTGGATTTCATATCACTTTTTATTCTCATGAGATACATGCTATGTTCCCCCACTATTTTATTTTGTGTGGTGTTAGTACTACCAATGATTTTATTTTTCATATATTATACCTAAATTTATTTATATTTATATATACTTTTAATTATCTTTCATTCATGTGGTTTATGTTTCAAAAGCTACCAAATCCGTAAAAACATTTTCTCTCAATTTGGATTCTTTGAGACTCATGTTTTATTATACACCTGAACACTTTTTCAAGGTGTATATACATCAATTTTATATGTTTGACCCTTAATATACTTATTTTCCTGATATTTTTATCTTAATTTAATTCCCTTTTCTTACATGGAGAGTGTTATCTGAAGTTTCCATGTTATAAGAGTTTATTGAGACAGTCTCATCACATTTGGATATTGTTTACATTTTTGATAACATTGATGAATTAATATGTTCCATATCTCAAGATATTCATGAAATTCATTATCCTCTAATTATTAATTCTATATTCATATAGTAGTATTATATTTACCATTTGGTAAATAATATAGTTAAGAAAGTGTTTTTAAGAATGCCCAACATTACCCTATCTTTAGTTAGAAATATATGTTCATTGAAACCCATTTTTTCAAAAAAAAGTTTTCAAATAATAGTACACTAATATCCTATGATAATCAAAATATATTTTTATCCTTTTTTAATTTTACCATTTTTTATAAGGAAACTTATTGTCACATTCCAAATTGTGTAATTTTCTATCCTTTTTACCATTGAAATATGAATTTTCTTTTTTACATTTTACCACATGTATGGAATTATCTGTAGCTTGTGTATTAAATATTTCTTTTCAAGTTTAGAAAATATTTTTTTAAGAATATTTTTTTAAATTTTATTTTAAATAGAAGTTGTTTCCAAAATGTTTTCAAGGTTATTATATATGTTTTCAAGGAAAATATTCTTGAAAACATTTTGAAGTTATTTTATAAATTTTAAAGAAAAATGGGTTTCCAATATTTTTATGATTTATTTTTAAGCATTAAATGTGTTTTCAAGGATAATTGTTTTCAAAACATTTTCAAGAATATTTTATATGTTTTCAAGAAAAATGGTTTTCATAACATTTTAAAGAATTATTTATAAGCCATAAATGTATTTGGAATTAAATTTGTTTGCAGGACATTTTCAAGAACAGTTTTTATGTTTTCAAATTATTTTCAAAGAAAATGATCATCAAAATATTTTCAATATTTCTTTATATGCTCTCAAAGTGTTTTCAAAGAAATTTTTTTAAAATTTTTTGAAGCTTATTTTATAAATTTTCAAGGAAAAATGATTTAAAATTATTTCATGTATTATTTATATGTTTTTGAGTTCCTTTCTATAAATATTATTATGAAATGGTTTTGTGTATTAAAAAGCCTTATCAAATTATAATGGTTATTTTACTAAAGAAATTATTTCAAAGATATTTCAAAATTCATTTCTATCTAAGATTACATCCATTGATGTTACTCATTCCCTTATTTGAAATGATTTAAAGGTTCCATTCATATTCTTTATATGAATGGGTAATGCTTAATTTCAAGGTCTTTATGAATCCCATTTCTCTTTCATGGGTTTTATATTTATGAAATTCATTTCATTTTCAATAGTTATATGTTTATAAAATCTGTATATCTTTCATGATTAATGATTTTGATGAAATTATTTTGAAACATATATCTTTTCCACATGTTATGATATTCTTAAATGTTTATCATACCTATTTAATTTCATGGGTTAAGATATGGTTGTTTATTATTTTTCAGAACATGTATGTCTAATTTCACTATGAGTCTGGTGGGACCAATATCTCCCTCCAATGTACTAGGTAAATATTTATAACTCATTACATAGAATAATATATTATTTGTAATGATGCTTCACTACATTGATGGTGATGGGAGTGAACCATGACTACCAAGATAGTATGAAGAGTGAACTCATTCTACTCAGATGGACATGGGAGTGAACCATGATTACCAAGATGATATGAGGAGTGAATTCTTGCTATAAATATGACCCTGGGAGTGAACCATGACTACCAAGATGGTATGGGGAGTGAACCCATACTACCAATATGGTCTTGGAAGGGAAGTATTGGATACCATGGAAATCATATTATATGATTATGTTTCTGCAACAATTCCATGTTTTATTCCTATGTTATGACCTCATAGATTATGTTCTTTATTTCCATATGATTCATGTCTAATGGAAATACAATCTTTTTTTGATCTCTAATATTAAGGGTATGATATTTTAATGTTATGAGAAGGTTTCGTACCCTTTTATTCATGTTATTCGTACTCTTTTCCTTTATTTACCCATACTGAGAATCTGAGCTCACCCCTTTCTTATGTTTCATTTCCCTATGTTTAGAAGAATTGTTTTAGGTATAATTACTAAAGGGGGAGATCAATATGGGAGATGTTGAAGATATTCCACCAGGATAGAATATTTTTTTCAATGATTCTAAAGATGTTCAACTATTAAAGTCCTCAGGAATGTATTTTTTTAATGTACTAAATATTCATCTAAAATGATGTAATATACATGGTTTTCAAGCCTAGGATTATATATTTTGTATAAAAGTAATGGTTTAGTTGACCGTTGGAAAATAGTATTAGAAATATTTAGTGATATACTTAGGTATATTTATAAGGATATGTCTAGGGATGTCTCTAAGGATAAGTATAAGGATGGGTCAACATTTATGAAAATTTATTTGAATTTCAATAGATGGTAGAGTGAGTGGTTTACTCACAATATATCCCTATAAAGATTCTACTAGTGGATGTGGTTCTGTCATAGAAGTACATTTGGGTAAGAACTTAGAAAAATAGTCTAGGCCAGACTTGGGGTATTCTGAAACACAATAATGGGCCTTTCTGCACACTTGGATTGAAACTCCCGGGGGTATTATTTGGAAATTCACAAACTCTTCATGGAACATCATGAATAATTTATATATAATATGGATATAAATAACCTGGGATGAAACTATGGTGTTATATATTATGGTTGGTGTCATGATTTAAATATCCCGCAAGTAAATATTTTCATGACTATGTGGGTTTCTACTATGATATGTAAGGTTGACAATCTGCTTCTAATTTTATTAAATGGAGGGAACCAATATTAACTGGATTAATGATGAATGTGATGGACGTTTTTTTGATGAGAAGTCAAGTGGGATGATCACTAGACTAAAAGGTGTTTTGATCATTCCTAATCAGTTTTCAAGGAAATTGAATAACAACATGTACCTTAACCAAATCTCAAACTCACTAGGGAAGTGAAAAAATAGTTCACTATGATTTTTACTAATATCAGTCATAATGGAAACAATATTTTGTTCCTTTTTGTCAAGAGTTTTGAAATAATAACCTAAGTTAATGACTTGGAGGTACATGAAGTTATTTTGACTATTGAAAATAATGACACATATCATGTTACTATAAAGGTAAAATTAAGTATTCAGTTAATTTAATCGATGAGAATAATGGATTTCTCATGAAATCATTGACGTTTATATGCTTTAAATGTGGAATAAATTATCATTATGAAAATCAATGTCCCAAGAGGAAATCTCTTGAAGATGACCACCAAGGTGGTGTGAATAATGGTTACATTGTTGAAGATGATGAGAATAAAGATAAAATGTAAAAAGTAATAGGTATTAAGTAATATAATATGGTATCATTGTTAATGGATTAAGGATTAAGTAATTGGTGTTTTACATATTTGGTTTCAAAAAAATTATGAATGATGAAGTATACAAGGATTATTCTATATATGTTTTTTCACTAAATATTTACAAATGTATGTTCAATGTTACTGATGGACTATGAAAGTTATTTTAAAAAGATGATATTTTTATCAATGGAAGGTAACCCTTAATATTTTCTTTATGATAATATAATATTCTTTGGATAAATACATGTGTGTTCTGACTAAGTAAATTTGATGGTAGGAATTACAAAAGAACTGATTATTGAAAAATTGTTCTATGTCAACAAGGATGAGGTTTAAAGTTTTTTTGTATTTGATAAATAGATCAAATATACATTGTAAAAAGGAATAAACCATGATTTCTTAAAGGATTTTTGATAATATATTTTGTTACCATGTTTCAAGGGAATATATTATAAGGGTATTCATATGTTTGGAATGTGACGACAAAGACGTACATAGTGATATATGAGGGATCAATGTTATGTTGATTTCATAAATATTATAAATCATTGTGTTTCAATATTTATTAAGGGTTACATGGTTAACCATTTAAGAAACATTTAAGATAAACTTCAGATCACATATTTATGAATTTAGGTTACACTAAAAACCACGGATAAAAGGATATTTAGTGATTAACCTTTTTTCAAGGATTTCCATCATATTTATTTTATAAATTACATTAGTGTGGTTTTATAAAAGGACATAATTTAGTTTTAGTGACAACTAATCATGTCCGACAAGGCCAAAAGTCTTGAACCCCTGGCCGGAGGACAATACGGGTTTCATTCCTACCACTGGCCTACAAGATGTCCTGGTGTATGAAATGTTGTTTTATATTAGTAATTATTTATGATGAAATGGTAGTGTTATATTTTATGTTTAGAGATTAATTTATTAACCATATTTATTTTTAATGATATTCATTGATAAATAGTAACACTTTTAATTCTTTTATGGACCATAATATATGCTAAAAGTGTATATTAGTGTATCAAGCCTCAAAGTTAATTTCTAGAAATAAATTTCTAAAAGTAATTTATGAAATATAAATAGATAAAAACAGAACAATAGAATGAAATTTTTTCTATTCTTGGTTAATAATAGATTTACCCATTGATAGGATAATGATCAAAATGAAAAATGTGTTTTCTCAATACATTAATTTTTTTTAACTCATGGCCTTTTAATTCATCACTAATATATGACATTGAGGACCTCAAATATTCTTTGATCATTCACATGTTTGTGATTTATGACCTAAATAACACCCTATACCTATTTATGATTTTCATCAATGTCCAATATTCACTACTAACCAATGTTTTTCTATGTGTAAACCAAGTCATATGTTACTTTAGGTAACCATTATGGTAAAAACATATATTTTCTTAAATTAAGTGTAAATATTTATTTGTACGGTGTGGGTTTTATGAATGAAACTTTCTAGTATTAAACCATTTATAACCAATACAAATATTGAGGTTGAAATTCATTCTAAGGGGGGAATAATGTAATACCCTATTATTTTGTGAATTTTTTTTTTCAAATTAATTTAAATTTTTTTATACATTTCATTTTATGCAACATTTATGAAAGTTTATTTTATTAAATTAATATGTTTGTATTACATGGAATTAAGTAAAATTTTAATTTCAAATAGAAAAAAATCAGTGTAAATTACATGAAACATTTACTTTTTGTATGTTAAATGCAACACCAACTTCACGTACGATACGCACAAAACAGACTTAGCAAACATCACACGCAACACAAGGATTCTATGAAAAATATTTTTACTGATATGATTATTTAAATGATATAATTATATCCTAGATATAAATCATAGTAATATTAAGAGTAATAACTAAATTTCAAATATTTTTTATGTCTAATTTATAGAAATAAAATATATTTATAATGAAAGATATGGGTTTTCGTAAGATCATTTACGTTTTGAAATACAATTTTCCTGAATAAAACATTTCTAATAATAAATTTAATTTTAAACACATTTTAAAATATAATTTTATAAAATAAAATATATTTTTGAATTTAGAACATCTAATTTATCTTCGGGATAATCTTTGGATTTTTCTGAGGAACATCATTTTTTTATGAATAGTAAAAAAATTAGGCTTTTCGGTTGAACACTTCATGTTTGTTTAATTAACTAATAATGTTAAATGATATTGTAAAATTTTTTAATTTCACATTACATAAATATTACATCTATTAATACAATTTAATTCATTACACTCCATTTCACTTTGAAATTGAATATAAAACCTTGGAAAACATCTAAACATTTTTCTATTTAAAAAACATGTTATTTCGTCTTTTCTTCAGGATTGGCATTAATCATAACTTTTCCTCTTAGATGATTTGAATATCTAAACCTGAAACAATCCATTTTATTCAGTATAATATTTATATTGTAAATATACCAAGTTAATGTTTGACCAAAATGAGTAGAAAAAGTGATTAAAATTAATCATAACGATTAAGACTAAATTAATCTTAATTAAGGACTAAGCCTTGAAATTATGGGCAGAAATGACTCAGATACATTTCTTGAACCCATTGGATGTCCATATATCATCCATAAATCTTCCAATATTGAATTATTTGGTTTTTTATTAATTTTTTTAGGTAATAAGATGTGTACACCTAACTAGTTTCTAAAAATTCCATGTGAGTAATTTTCCTTCCCTATAAAAGGCCAGCACCTCTAACACTTTCTCACACCTCTAAATACTCTAAACCACATCCAAGACCTACCAAATAAAATTCTTATAAATCCTCCATTCGTTCTATAATCCTTCTAATTGGTATAAGTCAATCCGAGGAAGCCTTTGGCACAAATCAAAAATTGTTACCCGATTAAGAGGCAATGTATACTCTCAAGTCCTTTCATTTTTTTCTTTATATTGACCCTCCATGTCTCTTTATTATATTATTATATAAAAACACAGTATCCTAAATATATTATTTTTTATGTAAAATTTTCTACCTACACTTACACACACCTCTATGTAATGGGTAACGAACATATTGTTTCCATGTATGAAGAACTACTGCCTTGCGAACTGACGATTACTAACTTTTCCATTACCACATATCATAGTGGAAATTATGATGGAAACTATATTTATGTTTGATATATATTATATTTATAACATCTATTTTCTTCTATAAATTTTATTTGTAAGAGAACATTATACTTTCTATCTTGTGTAAATAAAATAATTTCGTTTGAGGAATTGTTTACTACCGCCCCTCAAAGCGATATGATTCGTTCATATAATACATGGATTATATTAAGGTTGAAATAGTGAATTTATATGATATAAATTATATCATTAAAATAATTTAACATTTATAGATATATATATATATATCTTTTACTTTTATTCAATTAACACGAAAATTAAGCAGAAATAACATTCATGCATACGTACTATCTACCGTTTCCTTGAATAGTGTATTCTATTTTGTACTTATATATTCTAAATATTATTATAATACTCATATAATATATATAAATTATTTTTATGTCATGTTTTAAATTATGGAAACGATGATGTAAATTATAAATATCAATGATATAACAAATTAAGACTCATGCGAATAATAAAATAAATATTACCTGAAGTAAAACCTTAACATAGAATTGATAACAAGAGGGTAATATAAGGTCCTAATAAAACCATATATGGTATTAGATAAAATAATATGGTTTCTAAAAATATTTATATTAAATTTATATTTATTATATAGGTGGTATGAATGTCTACAACGAGATTCAAAAAACAAGGTAAGAGGAATTCATCTCACTTTTTATTCCCATGAGATACATGCTATATTCGCCACTCTTTCCTTTTGTGTGGTGTAAATACAAAACATGAATGAATTATATATATACAATACCTAAATTTATGGGTATTAAAATACCATTTTTATGATATTTCACTCATGGTGTTTAAGTTTCAAAATTTTCCAAATTGGTAAAAATGTTTTGTCACAATTTTCTTTCTTTGAGACAATTATTTTGTTATCCACAAAAAGTATTTTTGAGGTGTATATAATTAAATTTAAACATTTTTATCATGAATTAACATATTTTATAGATATTTTAATATTTAATTAATTTATGTATCTTACATTCAGAGTATGATCCTAAGTTATCAAGTTAAAATAGTTTATTTAGACAATCTCATTTCTTTTCGAGATTGTCTACATTTATGTATTCTTTGATGAATTCATTTGTTTCATATATATATATACACTCATGAAATTAATTATAAAATAGTTATTAATGATATTTTTATGTATTATTACAATTTTGTACTCATTGGTAAATATCATAGTTAATAAATTATTTTTATTAAAGCTTGACTTTACCCTATCTCCGGTCAAAAATCAGTGTTCCTTCAAAACCATGTTTTCTAAAAATGGTTTCCAAAAATATTATAATAATATCCTATGATCATTAAAATTAATTTTTACACTTTTTTTATTTTACAAATTTTTTCAAGGGAATCTTATTATTGCTTTCTAAATGAGGCATTTTTCAATCCTTTTTACCGTACAAATAAAATATTGTTTTTATCTCGTAAGACATATACAGATTTATCAGTCATCAATCCATTGAATATTTATATCATGTTTTGAGGTTATTTTTTTCAGAATATTTTTTAAAAGATATTTTAAAAATAAATGGTTTTAAAATGCGTTTGGTTTGTCATATGTGTTTTTATAGAAAATGGTTTCCCAACTATTTTCAATATTCTTTTATATGTTTTCAAAAAAATTGATTTTTAAATATTTTTCAAGATTTACTTATAATCTTTCAAATTATTTTAAAGTAAACTAGTTTAAAAAATAATACTTTTTTATTTTTATTAAAGTATGATTATTTTGAAAATTATTTAATGACATATTTATAATATATCGAAGTATTTTTAATGAAAATTGTTCTCAAAACATTTTCAAGCACTAGTTATATGTTTTAAATGTATTTTAAATGAATTTATTTTAAAAAATCAATATTTCATTATATGTTTTAAAAAAATGTTTTTCAAATGTTTTGAAGATTATTTTATATGTTTTCAAGCAAAAAGGATTTCGAATGATTTCAATTATTATTTATAAGGTTTAAAGGAATATTCTATGAAAAGGATTATAATGTTGTTTTAGGTTTCAAAAAGGTATTTTCAAAGAAGAAAGGGTATTTTCCTGTAGAAATGTTTTTTGAAGATATTTTAAAACAATTTTCCATCTATGATGACAACGATTGATGTTAGTCATGCTAATCTAGGAAATGATCTAAACGATCCATTCATATCCCTTCTATGAATGGGTTATGATTACTACCATGGTTTCTATAAAACATGTTTCTCATTAATGGGTTTTATATTTATAAAAAAATTCTAATTCATGGGTAATATGTTTATGAAATTTGTTTCTATATCACATGTTATTATTTTGTTGAAATGATTATGATACCTGTATCTTTTCCACAGGTTATGATATGTTTACATGTTTATGGTACCCATTTAATTTTATGGGTTAAGATAAAATTATTTATGATTTTGTGGAACATGTATGTATGATTTAACTATGCGATGAGAGGTACCTATATCTGTATCCATTGAATTGGGTAAGGATTTATATCACATGAGATAGAGTAGAATAGTATTGGTAATGAACCTTGACTACTAAGATGGACATGAGAGTGAACCCTGACAACCAAGATGGAATGAGGAGTGAACTGATGTTACTAATATGGACATGGGAGTAAACCATGAGTCACAATATGGCATGGGGAGTGACCCTATACTGCCAGTATAGTCTTGTTAGCGATTACTTGGATTCTATGAAAATATTATAATATTCTTATGTGTCTACAACAATTCCATGTTTTATTCCTATGTTATGCTTTAATGGCTTTTGTTATTTATTTATTTATTATTCATGTATTATGAACCTCCAATATTTATTATTATGTATAATATGATGGGTATGATATTTAAATGTTATGCTCAAGTTCTATACCCAAATGTTCATGTTATACATACATATTTCCTTTATTTACCCTTACTGAGCATATGAGATCACCAATTTCTTTTGTTTCTTTTTCCCTAAAATATGAAGAATGTTTTTTTGGTAGAAGTAATAAAGGTGGAGATACTTATGGGATATGTTTAATATCTTCCTCTAGGATGGAATATTTTGTTTCCATGTTTCTAAAGTCACTAAACTATTATGGTCCTCTAGAATGTATTATTATAATATAATGAATATTCATCTAAAATATTTTAATATACAAGTATTTTATAACTAGATCGCTATTAATATAAACATTATTAAGGAAACAAAAAAATACATAAGAATATATGATTGTAAATAGATCTGGTATAACATATATTGAATCCTATAAACTCTTATGTTAAAGAGATAAATACAATTTATATGGTATCACATTAACAACATTGGATTCCCCTTTATTTTTTAAACTATTTAAGATAATCATACCTAATTTTCCTTTTATTCTATAAAATATCCTGAAATAAGAGGAATCAGGAAAAGAAATGATGCAAAGTGTAGTGTGATGTATTCCCCAATGTGATGCCCAATCTGATGGGAGTGGGAGTCACAAATTGTTTCACCATAATATCCCAGCGAACTCAAGTTCTTCAAAGAAACCTTGATCAATATGGTCACCCAATCCCCCTTAAGATAGAACATTCCTCAATTGAGAGCTTTATGTGACAAAGTCTAACTACATTCAATTGATCATCTGATGCCTTAATCAATTAATAATGGATCAACTCCATTGATATTATCATCTCCATCTTTCGATGTTTCGAACAAGGTAAGGTTATTCTAGTTGTTTATTATATGGTGTGAGAATATGATCAGTGGAGGGAATTGGTCAAGAATATGAAGCCTGTGGAAAAGATCAAAGAAATTAGTGGATTGAATTATAGGTAAAAAATTCGTAAATATTTTCCACACACTATCTATCTTAAAATGGAGAGGAATTTCCTTGCACTACATAAAAATAATTGGGGAATTTACTGGAAAAAACAAGTAATACATCACAACACATTCATGATATGGCTCTGGTTCGTTCATTACCCCCACATATAAGGTTGACCACTCATTTGGTGGATTAAAACCTTGTCAAAGAAAATACCTGGTGATCTGTTACACTGATATCTATGAGGAAATTTTCTGATGATCCTTCAAAGAAAAAATAGAGATCATAGAATCCCAAGTGTATTATGTGGATAAGAATAAATAATTTTTTTTTTAAATTCTAGAGGTCTGATGAAAAAATATTATGGTTACATGATATTTTAGTATCCCTCTTATCAAAGGACTAGAAAGAAGCACCCAAGAAATTTCCTAAGGGGATGAATAAATTATTTAGGTGTTGGAAGGAAGGGAACCTAGCTAATAATTATTGAAAGGATAAACCCATAATTTTTATGGAGGAAAGGAATTCTCTAATAAACCCTTAGTGCATTATCCATTACTTCAACTTTAAATAAACAGGTTAGTTATCAAACTAATTCCATATTTCATGTGTTTTCAGATGCCAAAAACTACCTATAAAGAAGTATGGGTGGGATTTTTTCCTCACTAACACTAATTTGAATCCTAGAAATGATGTGGAAGATGGTACACCAGTTATTCATTCAATAATAGAGAGTTTAATTTCTGATTATGGATCTACATATACCTTCATATACCAAATGTTTAGTAAAAATATTCAAACACCGCCACAAAGCATGGAAGTAGAGATGTTAGTGAAAATGACAGATAAGAAAATTATTTAATACCATGTCTGTAACTCCTCCCAAATCACAAGTTGGGGGATGATATTCCCATAAAACCTTATCATACATTTTTCGGTATAATTTGATGAAATTTTGGACATGGATCGGATTTCCCTATATAGATCTATCATAAATTTTTTTGCGTAGGAAATAAATCCTTGTATGGATAATTGTCCCAGGATTCTATAAAATTTCAGGGAGGAGGATAAATTTTATTTAGCATCATCATCTCAATAATGGACATTACTGCCCTATGAGAAAATTTAGCTTTCTCAAATTACTATGTCTAAGGAAAGAACCATCCTTGAAGATATGTCTATTGTGGGGGAATATGCTGATGTGTTTCTTGAGAAATTTCATGGTCTTCCTCCTAGCTAAGAGGTCAAATTTTCAATAGTGATTATACCTGGGGAATTACCAATATCCACAAATACATATATGATGTTTTTTATGGATCTTGATGAGCCAATTAAACAAATCTAAGTGAATTTGAAAAGATAGTTTATATGACCAATTTCTTCACCATGGGGTGTACTAGTCCTATACATTAAGAATAATGATTAGTCAACATACCTTTGAATTGATTATAATGATATCAATATGAACATGAAAATGAACAGGTATCCTTTTCCATGTAATGATGACTTTTCATATCAGCTATGTGGAGTATAGAACTTCTCCGAGGTGGATCTGTGGCCAGGATATTACAATGTTAGAGTGAAGAAGGAGGATATCCCCAACATTTTTTTTCATAAATGTCATGCGAACTATGAATTCATAGTAATGCCATTCAGACTCACTAATTCTTTAGAAAACATCATGGACTTGATAGATATATTCTTTATAGGTTACCCAACAAATTCATAATCTTTAGAGATGATACTCTAATATTCTCTGAATTAAAGGAGGAGCCTGAGGATAATCTGATCACTATGCTAAAGAAATTAGGAATGGAAAATCTCAATTAAAAGTTTAAAAAGTGAGAGTTATGGTTGAAGGATTTATCATTATTGGGGAATATCATAACAAGAAATGTGATATCTGTGGATTTTTCAAAGACAAAATAAATTTGAGAATGGTCATGGAAAAAATTTGTGGTATATATCCATATCTTCCTTGTTTATCTTGATATTATCACCGATTTTTGGGAAATGTATCATGATTTTTGAACAATCATACTAAGCATACATTAAAGGGATTCATGTTTGAATAGAACGATGAATGTGAATAAATCTCAGTGGAGTTGCAAATGAGTCTTATCACTTCCCTTGTACTCAAACTACAGAAAATTATAGAAATGTATGTAATTTTTGAGTGATTATTCAAAGAAATGATTGGTTTGTGTGCGATGAAAAATGAAAAATTCATTGACTATTCCTCAAATCATTTGAAAATTAATGAGAAAAATTATACAATGCATGATCTAGAGTTGGCTGATGTGATCTTTGAATTGAAATTATGAATGAATTATCCTTATCTGGAGAAGTGTGAGATATATACTGATCTCAAGATCCCAAAATATATATTCACACATAAATTTCTTATTATTTTCAAGTGAATATGGTTTGATATCTTTGAGAATTATGACTGATGAATCCACAACCATCCTGGTAAAGAAAATATGGTGGAGGATGATCTATATATAATGGAATCGTCAATTATATAATTAATTAGAAATGAGAAGGATTAAATCTTCTTGGATATAAAGAAGATGTACACGGGAATAATAAATAAAAGATTATAATCAATCCTATCACAAATTATTTTTGAACCATCTCTTTTGAAATTGTTAAATGATGATAAAAAAATCTGATGATGGAATTCAGATGAATGTGGAAACTATAAGAAAATGGAAATCCTTAGAGATGATTGATAATAAAGAAGGAATTGTGATATTTTAGTCAAGAATATGTTTTCCATGAAACCATAAGGTAAATAATGAACTATTGGATGATGCATATAGTTCGACTTTCTCCATTCACCCAGAAAATACAAAGATGTATTGGGATATCTGAGAGCACTATTGGTGGGAAAATACAAGGATAGAGATATCTGATTATACCTCAAATTTCCTAGTATATCATCAAAAAATGATGAAAAGAAGAAGTGTAAAGGGATGATGCAACCATTACCCATACCAACCTGGAAATGGGAAAACAAAACCACGGAGTTTTTCATGAGAAATTCAAATACATCCAAAGGAATAAAATCTATTTGGGTTGTTGTGGATAATCTTACAAAGACTTCAAACTTCACTATTAGTCAAGATGATTTATCACTAAATAATATAGCATAAATATACATTAGATAAGTGATAAGGATTAATAGTATAAAACTATTTATTTTATCCGATCAAGATCCAATATTCACCTCCATGTTCTAGAAAAGTCTCCCTCATGCTCTAAACACTGAGCTGAGTTTTATTTTGGCATATCATCCTCAAGATGATGAACACATTGATCAGGCTATTTAGAAACATTAATACATGTTATGGAATGTTCAATTGACTAAAAAGGTGAATGAGACCAATGTATTCCTCTCATTGAGTTCTCATAAAATAATAGTTTCCACTTGAGCATCCAAATGGATCCCTACGAATCCCTTGTAAGAGGTGAAGAACACCAGCATGTTGGGATGAAGTTTAAAAGAGAAAACATCTTGGACCGAAAATTGTTGAGGAAATGGGGGATAAATTTATGTCCATTCCACATCACATAAAGGATACTTAGATTCAACCTACAAGTTATAATGACAATCATCGATGATACCTGGGATTTTATATCGGAGACATGGTATTCTTATGAATATCTCCATGGAATAATGGGATGATATTTGTGAATAAGGTAAAGCACAGTTAAAGGTACATTTTTCCTTTTGATATCCTTGATCATATTAGAGGATTAACCTATCATCTAGCACTCTCATCAAATATATCTCAAGTACGTGATGTATTCCATGTATCCCTCTTGAGAAGTACATAATAGACCTCTCACATGTTTTAAATCCATAGGTGTTACCATTGGAGAATGATCTTTCCTATAAAGAGAAGTCATTGAAGATCATTCATCATAGAGAAAAAGTTCTATATTATAAGACAATGCCCCTAGTCAATGTTTTTTTTGGAGAAACTAAATGTTTGAAGAAGAAATGTGGGAATATGAGGAGTTGATGAAGCATACTTTCCATCATCTATTTTAGTGTAGGAAAATAAAATTTTAAGGGTGAAATTTTTAAATGGGAGAATATTGTAATGACATGAACTATTAGAATAGTGTTTCCCTTTTATTTAATTAAATGTATTGTGGTTATGGAAAACACATAAAATTCCTTTGATTTTATCTATCCAATTGGATTTGAATGATGCTTATATATCATTACCATTGAAAATATAGACATTGAATAATGATCACATGATTAGTATAAATATAGGCTTTTAACACATCCAATTCACAAGGACAAATGAAGTGATGCCCTCAAATAGTAGGATCGTACCCTTTGAAGCCCATTTATCAGAGCTTCTATGAGAGATAGGGTTTCTAGGATTTTCCCCATACCAAGACTATGATGAGATCCAAAAACGTAAGGATGAGTGAAACCGTTTATGGGAGAAGTTAAAACTCATAGATATCATGGTCCAAACCATGTTCATCGAACAGCCCCATGAAATACCCACCATCACACACCTTATACATAGAGATTTTATTGGTTTATTAAAATTAAATATATCAATACCGCAACATAAGGAATATGATCGTTATTTTTTATAGAATAATGAATATATTTTCATCCTATTATTTTTACTTTTTAAATTATTTTTAAAGTATAAATTTAATTTTGGGTTAATATTCAAATAAAATTACTGAATTTATGAATTATTGGTTTTTTGAAATAAATATTTTTAATGAAATATTAATATTTAATAATATTTATCAAATTTAAATGATCATATAATTTTTATGATGTAAAACGTAAATTTTATTAGGGTCTGAAAACTGTTATTGTAAAAACCCATCCATTCAAATAAATGTTGGTCATTATTTTAAAAGTGAAAATCAAAATATTTAGAAAATTATTAAGGTAAAATTAATATTATTTTTTTATTCATAAAATCGAAAGTATACAATAGTTTATTTTTCATAATTTTTTTAGACAGTCAACATTTCATTATAAATTAAATACCTTATAAAAATAGTTTTCTGTTTTATGACATCATACTGCACAAATGTGATGTAATCATTAATATAAATGGGATAAATGACAAAATATTTATTTTACTTACTTTAAAATAATTTTATTTTGACTTTATTTTATTTATATTATTAATCCATTATTAATACTCAATGGATGATAATATATTTTACGATTATTAAATCATTTCTTTAAGATTGTGACTGACCTCCACATCAGCAAGGGTAATATTTTAATATCCTCAACCCCTATCCTAAAACAATAAAACCCACTCCCAATTTCAAGAAATCTCAGTAAAACAATTGGATGTTTTTTTTCAATATTTTATTATGTATAATCCAAAACACAAATAATATAGTAATCTCCCTATTTTCCAATATAAACTCAACCATCCTTAGATTTATCTTAACCAAAACTCCATGGATCACTTAGGCACTATTCCCTACACTTCCTTGAGTCCTTCCAAGGTACCCAAAGGCTTCTAATAATCCCCTCTCAATCTTCTGGAGTCACACACTCAATTAAGGGTTCCATAGCTTCTTCTCCTCCTTTCAAATTCAAGAAACTTATTTGAAATTAGTTCTTGTAATTTAAAACCTTTATAATTTCATTAATTTATAATCATAAAATTATTATTCATTCATTTTTATTTGTATGAGGGATCATTTTTCCTCCCTCATTTGGACCCTTACCTATGTCATTACTATATCGAAATTGGATAAGGGATCCTCACACTTATCTTATTTATTAAAATTTCTTTATGAACTAATTGATTACATTTCAATTTCCTATTGTAGGGACATGTCATTGCATGTAACTATTGTAGAAAATTTGTTGTCCAAATAATGAGATACCCATTTCTCTTTCATCAACCATTTTTTAACTATTATGTAACATTTTTAGGATTCCGAAATTTAACCGTTATTTTTTCATGAAAAAATAATTGTACAGTGAATACCATATCCATTTTCTATCTATAGTATTCCGTATTATGAACATATACATATTTATTGGGGTCTTAAATGTATAAATTTGAAATTCCTTGTTCATAGAATAAATTATGATGATGAATTAATCTATTTCATGTGATCTGTGTGGCACACTTATGCATGATAATTAAATTATTATGATGGGTGTTCCGAGATAGTTCTCTAATGAGTTGGGTAATAGTAAGTATCATGATATGTCATGGTGGGATAGGGGTGTACCTCATTCCATTATTGTACTTTTTCCACCATGTGGTTTTGATTTATTTACACTTAAAATAAGCTTATGATTTAATGTTTTAATTTGATTCCACATTTCCCATTTTATGATTATCATGTTATATCAGGCCATATTATTCATCTTCCTTTTATTCTCCATTGATATTCGAATTCTATATGATGTACAATCTTCTTTCATGTTATTCCTTTTTTATTCCATTATTGGGATTTATAGCTCACCAATATCTTATGTTTTTCCCCTAGATATCCCATGTAGTTTTATGTTCATTCGAATATTATTATCATGTTCATGAAGTGTTAAATAATGTTTTGTATCTAATGTTATATGTATCTATACTATATACATAATTCTCAAAGATATTTCATTATTGTATATTTTGGGTTGTGTGAATTTTACTTTGATGTAATAAGACATGTCTTAATGTGTAATTAAGAGGTGGGTTGTTATAGATAATGTAATTCCCCCATCCCAGAAGCCACTGAACTGATGTCGTGATATGGATCCCCACATGACCTCATGCTCACCTCTCCATATATTAGAGGCTTCTGACTATTAGTGAGGGATTGTTAGATTATGTCGTGAGACAATACTCTTTATATTGGAGTAATACATAGTAGATAATATATGAAATAAAGGAAATAATATAAATTACACATTAAAAATTCATTACAATCCATTTCCCAAAAATAAATACAATCCACAACAGAATAGTCAATATCCTGGACCATGTCATACAATTACAAGTGATAGAAAATGAAAAATAAAAATAACTATCATAATCCCCAAAATGGGTACTAAATCCATGTCAAGATCCATCATACATTCACACCACATTCACAAATCAAGCCTTAAGCCTATGGCCCCCCACCCTTGTCTTGAACTACAACCATGAAATCTCTTTAGATACCCACAATGTCCTGAGAAAGGTGTGAGTATAACTCAGTAAGACACAACCAATTGAGTCTATAAAATATCCATTCCAAATAGATTTTGTATGAATGTACGAAAATAATAATAAGTTAGATAATAAATAAACCAGGTTCAATTAGTAAACAATAATAACCTAAACCATTACCATTTCTGGTTCTATAATTTTTGAATTTTTATCAATTAAACAATGATATATGCAGGCAAAAAAATTTGAATAAGAGGATAATTTAGGTTCCCTATCTCACAAGTGAAATTTTTTTATAAAAAATTACATCACACATACCTTGGAGCCTAAATCTAGGTAGTGTCACGCAGTGCAACTATTAATGGAATAGAGAAAAAGTCTGACTCCCTAACCCATACATTCTAGTGTTAGGGTTTATAAACTTATTCCAACCTGAAACATGGGTGTAGAATATAATTTAATACCCACCATACCACTCTTCCATTTTTACATGATTCTTTAATGATAACACCTTTCCAACATAATACATAATTGTTTAACACAATCATCATTTAAAACAAGATTTTATTCAATACATAAGATTCCATTATACCCTATCATGTTACACATTTTCATTTACATGTCTTATCCCAAATAACCTATTTATCACTCACATGCCATATCTATTAAAAAAATAACACTTTTTAATCCATTGTTTATTTAACACATTAACATTATACCAAATAACCCCATATGCCAAGTTAAAAACCAAAAACATCTACCATTAGTTCTATTTCATAACCCATTCTAATATTTCAACACTTTTATTATTTAATCTATGTCATAAAAATCCATTTCTATAAATAATATTTCAATTTCTATGTCTAAGGGGTGGTACACCCCATGGGTGGCACTTCAACTGGCTCAATCAACCTCAATGCATCCCACATGGATCACGATGGGTCCAAATAAAAAATGTCCCTAAACAATTTATCATTTATACTATGGAAAAATAAATAAATAAACACCATGAAAGAACAACCACATACACATAAATAACCAAAAAGACTAGGGTATACAACTTTTTGACCACTGACCTCTACTCTGAAGAGGAATGATTTCTTAACCCTTGTCTTTGATTTGGAATCGCACCCTTCGAATCCACAACCTAATATCTAATGGAAAAATAGGGTTTAAGGGACTTGGAATAATAATAATGGATAAGAAATCCATAATAAGAAAAATATAATAAATATGAGCATTAAAATAATAGAGAGTTTAATTTTCCAATCAATGGATCTCTAAAAAGAAAAAAAATAGGGGAGATTGATCCTAGGAAATCTTGGGGTGTTTTGGCTCATCGGTAGTGTTGTTAGTGGAATAATGGAGGTGAATCCAGAGTTATAACACTTAAATCCCATAGAAGGGAAAATTTTAAAATCTATAATTCTAAGGGGAACATGTTTTGTCCGCACGATTGGACAAAATGAGCACCAACCATGTACCACCCTCTGTCTAAGAGGGGGAAAAGCCATAAGGATTCTTGGGGATCTTGCACAGTTTGAAAATAGATGTAATGACTGTAACAGAGGGATATTTCCAAGCCCACACATTTTTTTCTTCTCACATGCATGGATTCTTTAAACCATTCACCTCACCTCCACGAAATCAGAATTAGGGCACATGGTTACTACTAACCATGGTCCAATAATGAAACATGAACTTGATGGTTATTTATACCGTCTTCAATGTTTGGAACCCCGAAAACACATCCAAGACTCCTTATACACCTAGAAATAAATTATTAACCAATATTAAGGGATTCAAACAAAAATATAAATAGGTACATACTTTATGGATGTTTGTTGTCTTACAACCTCCTTGACTTATAATGGAATGTCCATGATCTTCTATTGCCAATCATCACTAAGCATCTAATGTAAAAATATCTGACCACTAGTCCCATATATATGTCTCCCTCTCTAAAATATAATCCAAAAAGAAACTATTATTCTGCAAAAGTAAAAAAATGCACTATCATTCCACATGAGACATTCTAACTGTGATCCAAAATATGAACTAGATATTATTCAATAGATGCATCAGCCTCATGATCAAAATTTCCAACAACAATATCTTGAGATGGTTCAAGGTGATACTGTTAACCATATGATACATAAAATGCATAATGCATACAACTATACTATTACGGATGAGTTAATTCATACGCTACCATTCTGGTCCTCTCCACATTTTAAAATGACCCCCTGTACCTAGGCACTAACATACCCTATTTCGAAATATGGTGGTGATCCAACCATTACGACACCCAACAAAACACATGATTAACCACTATAAACTCAACAGTTATAAAACGCTGATATGAATTCATATTTTTTCACTCTTATCCATATCTAATTGTTTCTGAATAAATAGAACCTACCCTGACATCTCAGGTATGAGGCTCGACCAAAACAACTTTAATTCTACCACCTTTATCGATCATAATATAGATCTAAACAGTGTACCATATAGTTCCTCCAACGGTTCCATCTAAATATTTTCCTAGTAACTTTTATTATATGTGAACTCTACAAATTCTATGTTCTTCTCCCAAGACCCACAAAAATCTTGGACACCTGCCCTCATCATTCCCTCTAGTACCTAAATAGTACTCTTGGATTTACAATCTATCTACCAGTGTAAACCCATAAATAAAAAAATGGGTACCAAACACCTTTTGTAACCACTACCATAAGTGAAAAGTAAAACATGGATCATGATCAGAAACTATAGTCTATGGGACCATGTGAACCTGCACAATCTATTGAATCTAAAAATCACCCAACTAGTCAATGATGAATGACTCTCAAATTAGAATTAAATATTACTCCTTCATCAATGAATACATAAATAACAAAATTGCAACATTCTTTCGAGGCATACTTGGAAAACCCACCATAATATCCATCATTATGTCCTCCCATTTCCACTCTGTAATGGGAAAATGATATAAAAAACCACCTAGTTTATAGTGCTCAGCCATCACCCATTGACATGTATAACACGACATCATGAAACCTGAAAAATATATATTTATACTTGGCCACCAAAACTATCTCTGAAAATCATAATACAGTTTTGTAAAACCACGATGTACCAGCCATCTCGATGCATGAAACTCTCATATCAACTCAATAAACATATATATAGGATTGATAACACAACCACAAAAGAAAATGATCTCATCAACATAGACAATCAAATTATATGGTGACTCCCCGCCTTCAAGACATTCTCTAAAATTTAAAAATGTCCAATCACCATACATCCATCCCTTGATTCGGCTCCGAAGCATGGACTCAACTACCATATATGCTATGGCCATCTTCACATGCCCATCCTTCACCTTCAGATGCATATAAACAAAAAACGACATCCTTGTTCTCTTAAAACTAGATTCTTGAACTTATTACTTTTGATTCTTCCAAATCAAAGAATCTAAAACACTATTCCACATTTTGGGAATTTATACCAACTCAAATTTGAAGGAATTCATGTACTCAACCGTCCATCTCTACCAAAGATTCAAATCACAATATTAGAATATGTTCGTTAGGATTTTATGATTGGTATACATAGTAAACCTCTTTTTTAATAAGTATCTACACCAACACCTTAAGGCATAAACCTCCATATCCAATTAAAGATAGTGATTAGGTTGATTTATTTTATGAGGCCTCAACATTCATGACCCATACACCTCAACCATATCATCATGCATCAATAAAACCACAATACCAACATCTAATACATCATAAAACAAGTTTTACTATTTACACATCTCGGGTTGGATCAAAATTGGTGCAGTTTTCAAACACTTCATTAACTTATGAAAATCATTCACACGTGATTCAGACCATTCAAACGTGATTCCTTTTATGGTTTAACCTGAAAGAAGAGCTTACAAGTGCGATAAACCCTTGATAAACACTTTATAATCTCCCACTAAACCCATAAACCATCCAAAGTTAAAAACATTCATAGGATTCTCCCAAGATACCCAAGATTTCACTTTCTCTAGGTCCAAAGAGACACTATCATCATACATGATGTGACCCAAGAAATGTACCTTGTGAATCCATAAATAAAATTTAGATATATTGGTTTATATTCTATAAAATCTTAATTTACTCAAGATTAAGTCAATATATTTTTCTTGATCATCAAGAGTCGTGGAGTACACCATGATGTCGTCTATAAAGACAACTACAAACTGATATAGGTATGAGTGAATGATTCAGTTCATTAGGGACATAAACAGTAATAGTGGGTTGCGAAGCCAAATTTATTCAAAACAAACTCATTTAAAAAAAGTACTCTTTTAGGCTATACATTTCATATTATAAGGTCTCACCCATAGTTGATGATACCCCAATCTCAAATAAATTATGGAGAACATGTAGCAACCCTTAGTTGGTCAAAAGATCATCTATTCGAGGAAGAGGGTATCACTTATTTACCTTAATCACTTTCAACCTCTAGTAATTGACATACAAACTCGAGGATCTATCATCATTATTGGAAACCAACACCTGAGATCCCCAAGGTGATTCATTAATTTTGATAAACCCTTTGTCCTCCAGTTCTTCCAACTAAGATTTATGTTCATGGAGTTCTTATGGTTTAATTTTATAGGCCGAAATAGTTACTGGTTCATCTCTCAGTAGAAACTCTACAGTGAAATAAAATTTTTAGGGGTGGTATCTCGAATAAATCCGTAGAAAAATAATTCTAGAATAGATCCACCACTAGAGGAAAAGCAAGCTTCTCTACTTCACTGCCATCAAGAATAGTATAAGACACATGGGTTGTGAGTTCACCCAACTACTAATAGACACTCCCTTCCTAGCCTGCACGAATATCCCATTCCCCACAGTGGACATATTTATTTCACTCTAGGGACATGAACATTATCCAACAGTGGTAATATTTCATATGGTCTTGGTAAAACACAAACAAATATGTTTTGAGCACAAAAAAATCCCATAGGAAATGATACTCACTAATCTAAAGGGGATACTCCTTACATCTCCAACTATTTTCTCCTCACACTCTTAATGGTGTATCATTAGAAATAACCTCACACTTATATTCCACTAATAATCCTATCACACTCAAAAATATGGGAAGATATGAATGAATTTGAAGAACTTATGTCAAATAAAGCACTAGAATGTGTAAAATATACTTGAATAATACCTCAAACTATTGATAGTCAGACCTCGCCACCTCTAGGTGCTAGATGAGTTGCATGATACTGGAATAACCCTCTACTCTTGGATCTGAACCAAGTCCCTGATGCTGCACTACCCTATGGACGAGCGTGCCCGTGTCTTGGAGAACCACATCCACTACCCCGACCGATACAGCTAGTTAAGATCCAACAATATGCCAGGTAAGGGTTAACTTATCCTTATTATACTTTCTACACTTTACATGGCCCCCCATCATCGCTTAGATATCGATGATTACTACAGAACCTCTGAAAAAGCATTATCTTATTGCACGGTCGGTAGCCAACTCATGGTTAGTGATACTAACCTCACATTGGTCCCAACCTACCACACCGATAGATGAAATATTGAGCACTAACATAAGGGGATGGTCCTCTTATATTAATTTATTATCCAACACTCCCCTATTGAAAAATCTCAAATAATCACTTTATGTAATAAGATGTTTCCCCACTTGTTTTCCCAAATAGACCAGCATGTCCAACATCATAAGCCTCCTTAATGTTTACTTCTAGAATAAGGTGTTTATCCACAACTTTAAAAAACCTATTTAGTGTAAGATAATCCAATGGTACATTATCTTTTGTCTAATTCCATCATAGAAACCTCTTGTCATAGCTTCCCCATCCCCTACTAATGCTAGAATAAAGCATTACAGGTCAGTGAAGTGCCAATATAATCAATCATTATTAGAGTCACATGGGTCATAATCATAAACTCTATAGCCTTAAGACACCTCAACGTGTTTGTATAAAAATGGTATGTAAAATTTTTATGGAAACACTTCAACTGCATACCCTTTTTCTTACTTAGTATGAACCAAAATATCACACCATCTTGTTTCCTTCCAACACAAAATGCAAGCCCACAACTTGACTCTATTGTCTAGAGGAGACTCTAAGTGACCAATAATTATATGTATAGACGCTATTAATAACTATGGTACTTAAATTACATCATATCCATCAAAATTTAGAGGTTGTTGTAGCTGAAACTACCTAATCAGCTCAAACATACTCAGAACTACCCACCCTAGGTCTTATTTCATCATTAGCATAAAATGAGAAAATTTATCATGGAACTTCTTTTCTCTTCTATTACCCAGGATCACTGAGGTTTCATTCCCCTATTATTGAAGATTATTCTATATGATATCCTTTGGTATCTCAATCAACACATGTCCCCATGGTGTCATTTCCTTGTAATGCCAAACACACATCTCAGAACATATAACATAAAACATCCACAATTTTTAACAAAATAAGGATCTCTATTATCCATAAACAACCCATTTTTCATACACTACGCCCAATAGACATGGTCACATCTCTATCAACACCCTATTCCATCGCTACCACAGGTTAGGGTAATTATGGGGTAAGCTAACACACACAAATGTAAGCCTCTCCATTAAACATCCTTATTAATTGTTTTAACTTCCATGACATAATCATTTCTATTTTATAAACCTTTCCATCTTTTCAAATTATCACAATTTTTTAACAAATTTCTAACCTTTAATTTAACAAAAATAGTTTAACATTCATTCACATTCTTTCTATTTATCTATCTACACCATCTTTATTATACACCACTCCCAAAAAAATTATGAAAAAGAAATTCATTTGATCCCTCACATCCGACACAGCTTCTACGTGTGTGCCTATCATGATTTATGCCACCTATATACCAAGGTTCCTAAAATGATTCATTAATACACAACCTCATTCAATTAGAATAATGAGTAAAATATCATAAAAAATTCACATTACACTATAAGTTCATCGCCTAATGGTGAAATATCATTCAAATGTATCAACACACATCAAGAAAATCAATCCCACCCTTGGTATTTTGGATTTGTCCCATATATGGGTTAGCTACTCCCATGAACATGCTCCTTTCAAATTCCAAACACATCATAGTGTCTCATATATATTTCCCAAATATTAAAACAAGAACCCCATATATGCCACTTTGTACCATCCCCATCCTAGAAAAAAACTGAACCTGTTCCCGGAGTCGTGTTTCCACATGACGTCACACATTCATCCATGTATGCTAGGGGCCATTGACTAGCTGTGAGGGTCTATTAGATCACACGAAGAAACAATACCCTCTGTATCATAGTAATATATGAAATAATAGGAAATAATATAAAGAATGGAAAATAAACATTAAACATGCATTAACAACTATTTCTTGAAACTCGGTACAAGACACAACCAAATAGTAACTATGTTATGTCATGACATATAGTGCCAAGTAAACAAAAAAATAAAGATAAATACAAGAATCCCCAAAATAGGTCTTGAACCCATGTATGGATCCCTTATCCTTGCACATCCATTTCCCAAATATACCCTTTTGGCATAGGGCCCTTTCCCTTGTCATGACCTACATCTATGAAGACCACGTGGGTACCAAAGGTGGCCCGAGAAGTGTTTGAGTTTAAATTATAAGACACCACCAATGGTGCCAATAAAATATCTAGCCTAAATAGATAATAAAATCTAACTTCTTATTCCAATTTATCAAAAGGCTACAAGAGTATCTAGGTGGAAAAAATGGTGTAGACTGAGGGCATCTCCCATAATAAAAATATTACAGTCATGTAGAAGTGAACTAGTGCACTTATAAATGACTAATCTATTACAAGAACTCCTTTTGGTGGATAAACTCTCAACTGTGAAATTCCCATCCCTCCAAGTGTGTCTCCCTACCATGAAATGATTCAACATAAACAATCACTTACCGATAAAATAAGTTAGATCCCACAACGTGCTAGTATCAGCTCAGATGACATCAACCAGGTTTTTTGAATCTAATTCCACAATATAAAAGGAACTGCAAAAATGATTACAAATGGTATGTCAACTGTCCATATCCGAAGCCTCTGCTCCAATTTAATTCCTCACACTGTAAAATGACCTAAAGCCTATGACCACTAATCCCCTTTCAACCATAAAAATCCTACCTCCCTGCATCTCACCAGAAACACTGGGTCCATGAACTTTTATCTTTAAACCAATGGTCAGAGGTGTCCAGAGAGCCCATATACCTTTCATATTAATACTCATATCTTTACTCCCCAAGCCATTCTCAACAAATTCCCCCTGATATACAATGAGGAAATCTCATCAGGATTGAGATGCATAAGCTCCACAGCCAAAATCTTCATGTGAAGATGGATTATGAAATCAGAACAACTACAAAAATTCCTAACTCTATTCCTAGACTCTCAGATCATGTAGCATAGAGTGGAAAATAACATATTGTGAATCTTTATTTCCTTGTCAATCTGGTATCCTGATGAAACAACGCCTCAAATAAATCCGTTAATGAAGCCCTATTCACTAAAACACCCATGAACTGACTGATGAAACCCCATAAGTTTCTCACCCATTATCCTATGAAAAAACAGATTCCATACAGATTCAGTGAAGGTAGACTTGTTGCACAAGCATTGTGAGGCCACCATATTACCATCCATTTAATATTATCGTTAGTGGGTTACACCTTTTTTCTAACACGCAAGAACATAAAATTAAGTTTCCTTAGATTTTTTTTACACAATATATTTCCTTCCAAAACATCCTATGTGTTGTTTACATGAATCCACTTATGTATATCTCAACTACTAAGCCCTCCAATAAACATTTCCAATAAAATACATCTGTCAGGTTTGATTGTCAAAGAGATAGGCTCAAAAAGAACTTATCATCCACACAGAACATAAATATTATAGTATCAGGACACCTATAGGCTTTAGGGAAAGATGAATCTGGCACTGGAAATCTTTGGAAGAACAAACTCTATCCCACCTTTCTATCATTCAAAAATCTGATATCACTATGGAAACATCCCACTGAACATGATCCTTACGCATCTCTATATGTGCCATCATGCAGCGCACAAGCCGATACATTCTCCCTGAGTAGTCATGCCACCCTCTCTAGTCAGTACCATTCCTTACTCTCATAAATGTAGCCAAAAAAGTGTTCTAGTCAATAATATCCTAGGATATTCTTCATTGCATGCACAACATGGACTCCAACAAACTCCGTAGTCTGATACCTCGTTTATCAATGTTACGAACAATTTTTTTCCACACTTCCCAATTAGACATACCTCCTTCATTTTAATTCCATGTGAAGGTTGTTATTATTTTTTCAATATAATTAATTATTATTTTTATGGGTGCTGAAAACTGAAAGATTATTCATCCGAATGGATGTGAGAATGCTAATCACGATGGTGATTCTTCCACCAAAAGATTATAACTCGTTCATCCAATTATGAATCTTTCCAGTAATTCAAGTAATAATTCTCTTAAATAAAACATCCCTAATTATTCCATCTTCAATAGGTAATCCAAAGTATTTAATCTGGTGGTTTTTTTCATTTTTAGTTTCCCATGGATTGACTTGACATGCATGAGTGGACATTTTTTTGGTATATAAACACTGATTATCCCATAGCTAATATAATGTCCACTCTGAATTCCATTTTCCCCCATTAGGTTAAAAAATCTGCTTGTTGATTATTTTTCTTCCATTGAAAAAAATGAACATATTATCTGTGAACATAAGATGAAAGATAATTCCCACTCCCACTCTATCCGTATCAGGCATGATCCACCCATGAGCAAGGATATATTTTAGGTTCGTGGAAAATTCATCTTGTGCCATGATGAAATATCTAGGTGACACAAAATCTCATTTTCAATGACCCCTCATTGTTTTGAAAAATCCAATCCCTTTACCCATAATTGAGATGGTGAGCAAAAGAGAAGTGTAATACTAAAAAATAGGTCCCACACTCATTCAAAAAAACTAAACCGTCGCATGAACTTCACAATAATCCCCAACTTCAAACGATCAGAAGCCTTGTTCTATGGGTTGGGAGTTTTCATAAATTACAGTACAACATATGCCATCCAACTACTATGCATAATGGGATAATTCAAATTCCCCATCTCACAAGGTAAAAAGTTTCTAAAACAATTACATCACATGTACCTTGGATCCTTAGTCTAGATAGCCTCATATAATGAGAATGTTCTCTGAATAGAGCTTCAATATGACTCCCTAACTCATGAATTCAATTATTTGGATTTAGATCCGCGGTCCAACCTTGCCTGAAGGCATATAACCTAAAGTCAATACCCCACATACCACCAATCCATTTGAACATGCTTCTTTAACCATAACACACACCCATTATAAACCATAACCATTTGACATAATGAGCATTTAAAATAAATGTTCATTCAACACATAAGCCATAATAACTCCCTACCCTATTACATATTCTCATTTACATGACTTATCCCAATTAACCAATTTATAACTACCATGACATCATCAATCAAAAAATTACTCCTTTCAATATATTACACATTTGACGAATTAACATTATACCAAGAAACCCCTTATTCCATGTTACCAACCAAACAAATTTACCACTTGTTTCATTTCATAACCCATGATAACATGTCAACAAAATTAATATGGTATCTATGTCATAAAAATTCAGTTTTACACATAACTTTCTACTTTTCATGTTTAAGAAGAGGCAAAACCCATGGGTGTCCCTTAACATGATCAAATCAACCTCAATCCATCCCACGAGAATCATGAGTGGTCAATTAAACATTGAAACTAAATATTTTATCCATTATGCAAAGGGAAACCAATTTTGTAACAAAAAAACACTAAAGCACAACAAAATACACAAAAATAGCCAACAAGACTATGGGATATAACTTGTAGACCACCTACCTCGATTATGTAGTTAAACGCCCGCTTAAACAACACCTGTGATTTTTATTCGAAAACCCGTTGAAGTACCAACCAATGATCTACTAAAAGAAAAATGTTTTGAGGTCTTTATAAGAATAAGAATATCTACATAAGACCTAATGTAAAAAAAAGAATAAATAAGAGTGTTAGACTTACCTGTAGCTTCTATTTGAAACAAAAAATGCTCTAAGTTTTGTAGAAATGAGGGAGATTGATCTTTGGGATGCTTGGGGAAATTTGGCTCCTGACAAGGGGTTCTGGTGGAATAATGGATGAGAATCCCATGTTGGAAAACTAAATGTCTGAGAAGGAAAATGTTATAATCGGATGTTTTAAGAGGAACATGTTTCGCCTGCATGGTTGTCTAAAAACTTACAAGAACCATGTTTCATTCTCTATCTAATAGGGGGCAAGGAAAAAAGATACATGAGGATCTCGTACATTTTGAAAAATAGTTTTATGACCAAGAGGGATGGATCTATCCAAAAATTCATAGTTTTTTCTTCCCCCTTGCATGGTTTCTTTTAATAGATCACCCCAACTCTAGGAAAGCATGGTTTGGGAGCACAAATACTACAAACCATGGCCCAACCATACAATGTAAACTGGATAACCACTTTTTCTATGGTTCGATGCCCCAAACAGCCAGAACACCTCCATAACTCCCCATACAACCATCAAAAAAATCATTTACCAACATTAAGATATTGAAAACAAATATTAAATAAGTATGTACCTGATGGAATTATGGTATGATATAGATAATATTTTTTTTCATTTTAAATCATTTAATAAAATATATTTTATTATAAATGAATTATTGTCTATTTTGAAACTATTTAATTAATATGACCTTTAAAACTATACGTCAAAAATATAATTAAAATAATATTAATTTAAACATCTCAAATATTTTATATTTTTCTTAAAAAATTCATGTTAAACAAATAGGCAGTCAAATAATATTATTTATATAGATTTCAATATTTTTTAATAATTTTTCTAAATACTTGCACAAGAATAGTGGTCATGTTTCATAATCATTTAAAGATAAAATTTCACCACTAAAAATTTAAAATAAATTACCGTGATAAAAAATGTATTTCTCCTCAAATTAATATTTCTAATAAAACATATCATCTATTTATCGAAATTTCAAACATTCAAATAAAATAAAACTAAAAAATGACATTTTATAATTTTCATTATAAAAATAATATAATGATTCAAAATTAGGGTAAAAATGAACTAAAGATTAATTTATTAGACATTTAGATTATTTTGGATGATATATACTCACCCAGTAAAATAAAGGAAACTATTATGGTCATTCTTTACTTCTTATCATTTAATTTCTAAATGTAATTACCATATTTACCCTTTATTATGATAACTGAAATTACTAAGGTTATTTTTCATGTTGTACAAAAATAAAAGGGGATATTTGACCTAATTAATACCCTCTAATTATAAATAAATAAATCACTTTTCAAGAGTCAAATAATTAAATTGGGAAAATAAAATTTTAACTTAAAAAAATTGAGAGGAAATTTTTTTCTAGAAAATCGCCTTTCATGTATAAATTTGTTTTACTAAATTCAAGAATAAAATTAATTTCAAAAACCATAGTGGGAATATTTTAAATAAAATGTAACTAATAAAATTTTTAAACTGATCCAAAATATATTTTTACTATGTAAATACATAAAATATAGTTTTCAGTAAAAATAGGTATTTTCACTATTCAATAAAAATTCAAACATTTTAGAAAATTTTAAAATTTTCACTTTATGAAAATTATGATATTCGGATTTAAAAAGGAAGACAATTTTATAAATCACATTTTCAGAATGTTATAGAAATTAATTATAAAATTTTTTCACAAAAAAATATAATTTTATTTTGAAGAAAATATATTTTTGAAGCATCGAACGGTTTTTCTAAAAATTGAGTTCTTATTTCAAAAGCATTAATCATTAAATTTTAATTGATTAATACCTCTATATATATTTCATATTTGTTCAATAATACTCATAAAATACAATCCAATGTCTATGTTTTAATTCTATTGTTTAAATAATAATATTATATGGTTCATTTAAGCCCAATGTTCCTTGTCTTACATGTTATCGAACATAGTGTCGTTTTTTAATTATCTGGTTGTTATACCTTCATTAATCAAAAAATAAATCACAAAAGTATCTTAAAACTCATACCTTTCTCCAAAATTGCATCTTATATATGTCGCCCTCACTAATTTGCAACTAATGATAGCCTAATCAATGATCAATTTAGAGAACCAACATGATCCCTATAACTAATCAAAAATGTATTCGATCATGGGAAAAAGGGATATATCTTCTTCTCTATCACTTGGATTATCTTCTAATAGTCCATTTAAATTCTAATAATAATATCCACCTTATAATTTATTAACATAGGTTTAACTTTTGTTGAATTACTTTTCCTCAAGAATCCATTTCGATTCATGTCATCCAACATCACCACGAGCACCTTCACCTCATTTGGAACTATACAGAATGGGTGTATTGAAATTGGTTTCACACCTAGTGAGATATATAACTCAAATTCATTCCTATATATTGAGGTAATTCTATAATTTTGTGTGGGACGATATCATAAAATAGATCCATGATTGGATGAAAAAGATGATGGAGTTTCCACTGATCATACCAAAAGAGTTATGCCTTCCATATTTGTTATAATCATCTCAAGCTAACTAAAGTGTAGTCCAAATCTTCTATCTCAAAATTATCATTCTCCAATAATCTTGAACTTGACACAATTTTCTTCTATGAATAATGGATATCACAAATAACAATCAATGTGATTCTAAAATATGGTTAACCAATCTATATTGAGAATCACATCGAGAGTTATCATCTCCAAAATCATGAACTCGCATATATCTTCATAACCAGTAAAAATTATAGGAAACCCTGTCTATCTCTATATATGGTCCACTTTTCTTCCCAACTATGTATAAAGGGATACTAACTTAGGGTACAAAATTAAAATTAGGTCATCCTATTATCTTATTTGGGTGATACAATAGAATATGAAGGATTTGTATTAAACATTAATAAAGATAAAGTATTGGTGGTAAAAAAATATGCCTCAAATAGTATATAGACCCTATCCACTATCTTTTATAGTATAATCCATAGAATACACATGGAATTTCTCAACACTATTTCATTTTAATGAGGTAAAAGACTAGTTTGTGTCTACTACTGAGAACCCTGGCTGGATCATTGTCACCCTCACCATGTATAGCACCTCTTTCTGGGTGAAGAGTTATTCCAAAACTATTGGAGATTTCATTTCCTTCCAAACTATCATTAATGGATCTGGGGTACTGAGCATACCATAATATACTTTCCAATCATTCCATAGTTTAAGAAATTTTGGTCACCACCACATAGGTAATAAGATTCTAGAATCTACTCCACTTATATAATTTATCTATGTCTCACATCCCTAGTCTGCCTATTCTTTCCATTGGAAGAGGTACCCATGGTGGAAGTGGAATGTCCAACCTGCTAAGGGATAAAGGGTAGGTGATGGCCAACTACCTATCCCCTTCCATGAACATTTAGATCATCATTTCCTAACACAACACCACTGGGTAATAAGACAGATCAAAACATTATACCTTTAGTATAATATCCGAAAAAAGTCTGATTTAATGTTTTCTACCCTTATGAGACTTATTATTGGAATGAATTGGAGATAAGAATAGAATCTTAGTAAAAAAAGTGGTGTTGGAACATAATATAATGGATCTCAATTGTTGTACTATGAACATTTATCACAATTGAGCTCCAACATTTGAGGGAAGTGATATTTAAAAAAATAAAATTTTAATATCCTCCCAAGTGAGTCCAACATGACACCTTTATTTATCCATAACTTCCCACCAATGCATTGAAAGTACTTACTAAATAAACACAACAATATAATACTCTTTATTCATTGTTATATTGGTTATATCAATGATATATTCTATAATTTCCACCCAATCTATGGAAAATTATGGTTTAAAAACTCTCTAAAATGATAGAGGATATTGTTTCTTGAAATCCCATGCGAAGTCAACCATGGATCCCAGTGGTAGATGGAAATCAACCACTTATAGAATCACTAGTGATAGTGTGAGGACATTCTCTTGAGAATCCTATTTATCTAGCAGAACTAGTAAATATTTTTGTGGTTGATTCTTTTAAAATATGATGAATATTTGAAACATTAAAAATCATAACAATTATTTCAAATCACATATGGTTCACCTAGGAGTTTATCCATATCCAAATGTATACCCTCATGCCACTACTCATATTCTCAATACTTTCACATTCATCATATTCATCACATATATAAGGTGAAAGTATATTGAATATATAATAGAAATCAAGGTATTTTATTAAAGAGATCTTATAAAGTATGACATTAAGTATATACATGTCATGTGAAACTATATTACTAGACATTAAATGTGATGGAAACTAAAATCATAGAAATTTCAATTGAACATCATGTTATTCACCCATGGTGAGTTAAATAAATTTTAACATAAAGACATAATTCCTACCACTTTATAGAAACTCGAAGGCCTACTATAATGTGTGGCCCATGCACTATAATCGTTTCCCTAAAAAAACCAACTATCTTATCTCATGTCAACCTAGTCACATATCAATGGAAGGAGAAATATAAGTGGGTAAATATTTGTTCTATGATAACATATTAAAATATCCTGAGTATAAAAACATGGTATTATCTGGAGTGACACATGACCTCAAGCGCACCTCCCAATATAAAAGTGGATACAGACTAGTAGTGAGAGTCTGAATCCTTCACATGGGAGACTATACCCTCACTATAATTTCATAACAAAAATTATAAACCATATAAAATACATTAAAATAACCATACTAAACACGTGGTTACAAAATGAAAAATACATTTCATTAAACCAAATAGATCCCAAAGTGAAAATCTATACTAGAGTAGAAGGTGCTCAAAAAATAAGTATATAAATAGTAGGGCCTCCCAGACTCCAATATAGTCCACTATAAGATCCAATATCTATTTTTTAATAGTTCACCATAGGACCATTCACTTCACATAATCTCTTCCATGAAATAAATATTATTAAGTATAGTTTGAGTTTAAGACTCTGTACGAATCATAGATTTTTCCCTCAATCTAATGTTATCAAGTATGAAAATTATATGTAATACTAATAATAAATGTGTAACAAGAATAAATAAAAACTAAAACCTAATGGTCATATGGTAACCAATATCCTACAAACCCCCATTTATATCTGCATTGTCTCTTTGTTTGAAGGATAAATAAAGGTTTAAATATAAACCAGGCTAGCCATGAACCTAGTAAAAAGTATCAAATTGACATCATGGTGTCATGTGTATATTATGAATGGTTTCCACTATTTATCATGGGTATTAAGCTAACCAGTATATTTTATTTATCTACCAATATACTTGAAGCACGAGGAACTTGATTTACCCAACAAATTTTGGTGAATTCTTGACATGGTCACCATAGAGACCTTCCAAATTTACCATATACTTAGGCCTCTCATCACTATAATCACAAGTCAATTTCACTCCCCCTCTATGTTATACACATCTAAAATAGTCCGCCAGCCTCAAATATCAAACACAACCTCAAAAAAATGATAAAAAATAACAGGGTAATTAAAAATAATTATCATTAAATAACAGGATATATATTACCACCAAGACAACATATTACTCATTATAAAACATGAAATCCATATATTCTAACAAATATCATGTAATCAATTACATATTTTGTCTCAAGGGATACACACTCTTCCATATGTGATCACAACCATACAAGGTAAATAACTATTCCATATTAGAACTATAATATGGAAGCATGAGTTTATGGGATCCCATGAAGGAGATTATTTTCCAACCATGTGGTTCTCAATGTTAGCATCATGGTCTGTCGATGATTTCATTAACCAAACCATGATCTCACACCAAAAAGAATATGAATTCATTCCATAATCTCCTAGGAGTACTTCCAATCCACTACGTTATGGTTTTAGTGTATGATAATTTTTAATTAATCAAATGGATGAAAACAAACTTACCTAAGTTTGATCAATCGAAAAGGGGATATGCAAGCTTTTTAGGAGAAGATGGTGTTAAGAATTCTAAAAATTTGGGGTTCTCCATGGAAAATGTAAGGTGTTGTGGTGTATAGGTATGATAGAAAACACACCATGGAATAGGGTCTTCCACTATGGTGAAGAGTTTAACCAGATGAACAAGAAAAAATCTAGGAAAAATTTAGTGGTGTAGTCTGTATCGGTAATAAGATCTCAACATTGAAATATGGGAGTTTGTGGCATGAAACCAATCTTCCGCATGAACCACTTGGGAAGCGGGAGTGCACTACGCTATAGAAATGTTCTATAAAATAAACATTTAGAGGGTACAAAGGGAATTTTAGAGTAGAGTTAGGTCTTTATCCCATCTGATTTCTATAAATCATTTCAATGGGTGATGGAAGATAGTTATTTCTAGAGTTTCATTTATATTAATAAACCATATCAATTCTTAGAATTCATTATTTAATTCTTCCATTAAATTCCAAAATAGATACTTGAATAAAATGTAACATCATATCTAATGTATTAACACCTGAAGAAAAATAGGTAGGGGAAACATCTATAATAAATGTGGAAATAGAATATTCGACATGATTTATGAGGCTAAGAAATATCCCCCAATGAACCAACCTCCATGGTGAATGTTAAACTACATCCTCTTTCAAACAGGAACACTAAATTGTAGCTCCTTATACTACCATATGACATCATCTTCAAAAAACAAATATGGTGTTTCCTCTTTCACCATGTCATAATAATATCTATGCGGTAAGGTTCTCTATGGCCTATCCACCTCTATTTTTGAATAATTTTTACCAAAAATAAAATAAATCCTCTATTATCTTGTCAATAACCCCAAGACTTTTCAAAAACATGGACTAACTAAAAAATTAGTGGATAAGTAGGGGAAAATATTTTCATTAATGAAAAATACTCATTATTGTAAAATATAAATGAGGTATCTGATTAAGTATTCATGTACAATTTTCATGTAACACTCTACTTACATGATCTAATCTAACATGAATATGTGATTGGTCTTGACTTCCAATATATTATAGAAATTTTAAATATAGCAAGACCTCATATTATTGTTCAAGATCTATCGATGACATTATCTATTTTATGGGAATATTGGTGGGTCCCCTCTATTTAAGGAAATAAGTTATGAAGTAGATCCCATATTCTATTAGGGTTTCTCATCTTGGTCCCACTATGATGTATTATCACCTTGATTTACAATATTAGTTATTAGGAATGAGCAGAACTATTAAGGATTCCATATTTATTTTCCATAATTTGAAGAGGTAAAGGTACAACATCAATATCTTATAGAGTTATTATCACCTTTCCCCATTCATTTTTTATATTTTATGAGATCTATTCAGATTTTGTTATTATTTTCTGATAGTCACCTCATGAAAGTAACTTTATAAGGGTTAGAATTGACCATTTATTTAAAAAATCTAAATTACTTCCTATAATGTAGAGTATAAAGGTGGCAGATCTAGAGAATATTTACATTGAAGAGATTGAAAGGATTCATGAAATTCCATTATCTATCATTTTTTGATCAAGACCATAGTTTCACATCTAGATTTTATAAAGGATTCCACTAAGTTGTTTGTTATATCTTGAAACTGGTTTTGGAATTTTACCTATAGAAAGATGGTAAGATAATGAAGATTATTAAAAAAATTATGATATTCTACATCTTTTACACCTAACTTTTTAATTTTAATGGGGAAACACTCACCATTGAGTAAATATTCTTGTAATAATAGTTATCATCATCGATTAAATTCAGTCATTTTAAAGATATTTATTGATGTCCATGTAAGTACACTCTTTACCATTTTGAAGTAGGGTAAAAATAATTTTTTGGGATAAATAATTATTCAGTATAATATAATTATTATTTTTGATAATCCATAATAAATTATTGATGTAACACCCCCACTTTCAATTATTTTTATGTAATCTTTTATTTTAGTAATTTGGGGGAATATTTGGAAAATATTCAAATATATTAAGAATTATGGATAGATTCCTAGTCTTTTAGATCATTTAGACTAATAATGTATATAATCATTATGAGTAGTCTCCCTAAATGATTATATATATAGTATGACTAACCATTCAATATTAACAATACCATGATTTAATTTCAACAAAAAACATTATATTTTAAATTAAAACATCTCGAGACCCATCCTAATCAATTATTAAATTTTAATTATGATATTATTGATGGTTTATTTTTTTAATAGTAGTTATCAATTTTAGTTTTGTATATTTATGATTTTGATTTTATAAAATATACATGTGAATTCGGTTATTTTTGTATTTTTATTATTATAATAAAAGATTCTAAAATAAGAAATTTTTTTTATTATGGGATGAATATGATAATATTATTCATCTATAATTAAGAAATTTTATTTTGAAAAAAAACATATTGATGATTTTGGACAATTGTATTTATAATTATGTTATTTTTAATAGTGTTTATGATTGTGTTTTACATTAGATTAGGGAACCTCTTACTTCCCTCGAATTTTATAGGCCGACAAAAATTAGGGATGAGTAATTCTCTACTCTCAACATCACTTCCTATTAATTTTTTGGGGCAATTAATATATGTATTTATGTGATTTTTCATTCTAATATCATTGATCCCCTTCCCCATCATCTTCACCTATCAAACTCTCTCTATGTCATTATTTCATGTCATGTAATTTTTTAGGTTTCTTTTTCCATGAGAAAGACCATAAACATTAATGGTATTTTGATTTTGTAAGATTAAATTAATAGTTTTAGCCACAATAAATCATATTTATTCTAGGGAATCAAGATTTTATGGCTATATAACATATAAATATATCTATCAACCTATTATTGAATACACTATGTTCTATTGTGTGCATAAATTCATTACCCTTCTTATAGAATGATTATATACATCGCCTATGATTAATTTTTTTATTTTTCAACAATTTACATATTGTTTTCATATAATGACCTTTCATTTTTCAAGGATTCCATGTTTAAAATCCTACCCTCTTATTTCTATGACATTAAGGTGTTCAGTGAAATGCCCAAACATATATTTAGAATATATAAATAATGTTCTTTTACAACAATAGTATTTTATGAGATTTGATAAAATTTAATTTTATTTTATTTATATTATCAATGTATAAAGACTTTTTGGATGGAATAAAAAATTGGTTTTAGTTTAAGAAAACTTGAGTTTTCTATGGAATATATTATTAATTGATCAAAATTATGTTTAGAAATGTGTATTTTTTTTTAAATTTCAGGGTGGTTGATTTTGATTTATAAAGAATTATATTTGTCAAATAATGTCTCTTTATTAATATTCAATACAGATAATGGGGGTTATTACCTCTTCTAAATTTTAATTTTCATGTAATTTAGGCATAACACCTTATATAATATATTTTTTAATAAGAAACATGATTATATAATTATATTATATCATTAATAGATTATGGATGGTTATAAAAAGGGGCATGGTTTATTAAATATTTATGGAATTAATTAATTTCTCATTGGATTTCATTGAGTACTAGATCAGTTTCAAGGACCTCAGCCTATATTTTATGTTGTTAAAAACATTGGTGAATAATGATGTAACATCTCGACCTTAATCAGGTACGGACTGTTATTTCTTTATTGCAATATAATTAATTAAGCGACCTGGGGCGCACGCCTACACACCTCCCTACGAGTCCCCTCTAGCTTTTTATTTAATTTAAATAATTGTAGACGTTTCATGAAAAATGTCATCTCATGCTTTGGCGTGGGGTTTGAGTTTTAAATAATTAATTAAGGACTAAAAAAGCGTAATAATAAATTAAACAAAAATTTAAAAGAAAATGAAAATAAAAATAAATTATCAAATAAAATAAAGAGGGGGTTATGGGAAAAATGAAAATAATTAAAATGGGGGATTCTCATTTTAAATTATTTTTATTATTTTCCTTTCCATTCTTTTGTTTTATTTTATCTTTTTCTTTTATTTCTTTTTTTTGTTATCATTTATTTTTCTCTTATTTTTCATTCCTTTTCATTTTCATTATTTTCTTTCTTTTATTTTTTTCTCTCCTCTCTCCATCTCCCACTCATCATGTCAAATCCCTCAATCCTATCACACCATTAAGATGTCCTTTCAAAAGACCACTACTCCTCCGTCCGATGTACGATTCCTTTTCCGTCAGGTGTGATATAAAGATTTTGGAAATTATAACGTTTCGCAACTGAAATCATTCAATACTATTGAGTATTTTGTGTTTATTTGTTCAGAGAATATTTTTAACTCATTTTGTGTTTTTTCTAAAATCCTTTGTTTTCATCTGTTTTAGGTCAAATAATAGTCTAAAACATATATTAAAGTCATCTATGACTACTACTAGCGTGCATACTGGCTTTCCCACAGTTTCATTGCGAATTATAAAAAACGTAGTGTTGTGCCGTTAGTCGGTGCCTATCGGCTTTGTGCAATTTTACACATTTAAATTAATTTAATGGTTCTGTTTAATTTTTTCATCCTTAATCATCAGAAATTAATTTTTTGGAATGGTTGAAACAATATCGGACACCACTTTGGGTGTGCCGACATAGTGTATTTTTCCGTTAGTCGGGTTATTAATTTAATTAGCTGCGGGTATAGCATAACCCACTTTTATTATTATTAAATTAAATGAATAGTAGTTTCAATTATTGTAACAAAGTTGGACACCCCTTTGGGTGTGCCAAAATGATAGGTGTATTATTCTGTTAGCCATGTTTGTTGTTTGATTAATTTCATGTGTTGCGAAGAAACTTTTTATTGTAATTAAATTAAATATATAGTTGCTTGAACATGAATTTCAATTTTTGGATCATTGAAACTTGTTTTGCTGAACTGTTTATTATTTAAATATTCATTATATGCTGAGGTTGATATGATATGTATATTTCCTTGAAATTTGTTGTGTTGTACTATTAAATTTGTGCCTTCTAATGCACGAGTGTATCTGGTTAGTTTTCAATCTGTGACTTTATTGGCTGATTATGTCATATCTGTTGATGTGAAAACATTAATAAAATTTAGAGTGGGGAAAGGAGGTGGGTCCCGTATTAAGGGCCACGCATAGATCCTTTTTTCTTGATGGGTTACCTCTATGTGTCGGGGGGTGGTGTCGTTTTCTTTTCAAGACTGAGACTTCCCCGGATTTTCTAATACTTTTGAGTGATACCGGTTCCAAAAGGTCCCATCAGGACGAATCCATTGGAAATGTGGCTATGCCAGCCTTAGATGAAACTCGACCCCTTTTTGCGAGATCGAGACGGTCTCAGGGTAAAGCCATGCCTCAGGCGATACTTGTTCTTTCAAAATATTTCCTTGGATGAGCTCGGTGGAATTTGATAAATTGATGGATGTTCTGCAGAAATACCTTTGGGATGGGCTCAGACTCCAACTCTTAACTTCAACCTTAAATAATGATTCACTTATGGTTTATGTTATTTCTAATTGATTATATTAAGAATTGCGATATATCCACTGATATGTAGAAGTGTTCTGGGTTGACACTAGACTTGAACCCCAAGTTAAAGCACAAGCATAGGGTATACTTTTTCCTAGTTTTACCATTAATTCTGGGTTATATATATATATATATATATATATATATTTGTGTGTGTGTGTGTTTGTGCATTTCTGCTGATAGGTACCCTTTCAGACTGCTAGCTTAGGCTGAATCAGGTGACCAGGCACGAGTTCCGTTTAGGACCTGGGACGACTTATTTATGTCATTGCAATGCAATTAATTTATATGAAATGGTTATGTGATAGCACACTACATTTTTATTTTTGCATGAAATGAATGGTTTAAACACCCTAGGTGCTAGCCTACTGGGATTTTATCTCACACCCTGCTTGGGCGTCGTCGACATCCTACTAGATTACATGCTCACAATTATTGACAAGGGGAAGTGTGCTGCTTCCAATTCTTGACTGATCATTACTTCTTAGAATGGAGACTGAGGCAGTGGACCAGGTCTTGATCGTAATGCAGTTGTTTCTTGTGTTTTTTCTTTTAGTAAACTATGTGTTTGAGTTCTATTTTCTGTACTTTCAGTTTAGACTCATATAATGGCATGACACTCTTTTGTGTGTTTCCTCACTTTTTTATTATTCATTTGGATTATTTACATTGATTCTGTTGCAGTTTAATTATTCACATTCTTTTTCTACTTATTATTTGTTGTTGTTTACTTCCACTGTGATATTATCTGTTTCCTATGAGGGAATATTCTGCCCCACAGACACAAAAAGTTCCCTCTCTACTAGTTGGCAACCTCTGGAATTCGGGGTGATGGTCTTGAGGTCATGTGACGCACCGGTCTTGCCACCCTCTTAGAGGTGAGCAAGGTCAGGACATTACAAAGTGGTATCAGAGGTGGTTTTTCCTTTTTTTCTTACTGGTTAAGTTAGGAAAGAGACTAGGATATAGGGATTTGGGATGTACTCTGTGCATGGACGTAGCTAACCCATGTATAGGGGGAAATGAAAATTTCTAGGTTGGGATTGCAGTTATTGATTATGCCAGTTACTGTCGATATGATATCACCTTGGGTGACTCACAATTATTGTGTTGTTGGCGTGCTGGTATTAATGAAATAATGGGTTTACCATTCATCCTAATGATATGAGGGAAAAACATCCCATGCATCATGATAGGGACAATATGATTTAAATGCCATGAAAATTTCCATTCCATATCTACTTTCAGCGTGTAGTTGCCTATAGCATGTGAGTGCTGTTATACCTAGTGGTAAAATTTTGAATTGTTGGTTTATTGAATACAAGGTTGTGTTAGTCTATTACATGTTCACCAGACTCCACCAAGGAGTGGGTTGTAGAACTATTTCGTAATCCTCTTTATTTGTCTCTTCTATATCGAAACCCATCTCTTGAGGTGGGTAGTCTGTTGTTTAGTGTTCAGAGGAAGGATATGTACCTAACCTTATTTTCACCATAATTTTTTTCTCACCTTCTTTACTACTTGTATAAGGGTGTGGTTGGCTGTTATAGACAAATATTTCCACAAAATATTCATGTTGTGCCTCAATATATTGTCAATGAGCTCATTATAGAGATGGTGGGTCCTGAACCACCAGTGGTTCCTGTTGCAGAGCCTCCTGTGGCACTACCTCATGTCGATCTTCTAAGGGACCCTGACACTCAGTTCATGGATAGTCTCCTCAGGTTTATGGAATGTGTTTAAGCTTTCCCCAGACCTACCCCGTTTATAATAGACCTTACACAGGACTTTCTACAGTAGCACCCTCCCACCTTCTCGTGGAGTGGCCATCCTCATGCTACAGAATCAAATATAGAAGTTGTACAATCTATCATCAACCACCTTGAGACAAATATAGAGAGAAGTGTTAAGATTGTAGTATACATGCTTCTTGACACTGCCAAATGCTGTTGGGATTTTGTTTCTCAGGTTGAGCATGCTAGTGAAATGGCTTGGGGCGACTTCCAAGCAGCCTTTTTCAATAACGTTTTTTCACAGAATCTGAGAGATGATTGTGTGTATGAGTTCTTACATCTTCAGTTGGGCTCTATGACTGTGTTAGATTATTCTACTCATTTCACGGAACTTCATCGTTTTTCCCATCTCTGACTCGCGATGCACAGACTAGAATGAGGCATTTTGAGGATGGAATTGAGTATTCTATCCACTCATAGGTGAACATCATTCATTTCACATCTTTTACAGAGATCATGAACTAGCACCTAATCACATATTGAAATGTCAGGGAAGAAAAACTAGTGAGCCAGGGCGGTTCAGTTCCGAGACAGGGTGATGAATCTTCTGAAAGTAGGAAACAGTATTTTGAAAGTCCACATGGGGGGAATCCTAGAAAAACAACACAAATTGATAGCTATGTCACATGTTGTCACTGTGATAGGGATGGTCACAAGAAGCCTAAGTTTAGGAGTGATCCGAAGGAGTGCCGAGCTTGCTGTAGGATGGGTCAAATTTAGTGTTTCTACCGTTCCTTCTCTTCAACTTCCAATGGTAGGGGATCCGCACCTTTAACTTTTTCAGGTATGGGATCTATAACTCCACAGAAGGATAGATGTTATTTTTTCACTGGTCAATGAGGTCAATGAAATGGTGGAGGTCATGGTCGAGGAACTCAAGTTCAAGACTATCAGTGTCAGCAGAGTGGACCTGCTCAGGACAACCAGGCATCGTAATAGGGTTGTGGCTCAGGTCCCATGTATGCAGTGTAATCAGCACCATAGGAGTAGAGTGTAGGGCCATCTATAGTTCTAGGTACTATTCTAGTATCCTATACCTTAGTTTCTTCTCTTTTTGATACTGGCGCATCACACTCATTTATATCTGCTACTATTATTGAATGTCTTGGTTTTCCAATTGAATACCTTTGTGGCGTCATGTCTCTCGACATCCTTCTTGGTGTTAGGACGGAGGGAATATGCCAGTTCTAAGAGTGCCTCCTCAAGATAGGTGGGTACCACTTTGTTTGTAATTTCTAAATCCTCGCTATTTCTGGCATTGAATTCATTCTTGGTATGAATTGGTTTTCTACTTACCGTGCCCAGGTGGATTTCTATCATCCTCGGCTGTCTTTTACATCCCCTAAGGGAGACACATATCTTCACAAAGGAGAATGGGATCTACAGGCAGACCAAGCTACGAATAAATACACAGTGTTAGGCAGAGTGATAGCTCAGTTGAAAAGTCTCTTCATGAGCAATCAGGGAACACATCAAGTTGAATTCCCACCATTGGTGGATCTTTTCAGGGATGTCTTCCCTGATGATTTCTATGACTTATATTCTATAAGAGACATGGATTTCACTATTGAGATTGAGCTTGGTGTGGCACCAGTGTATATTCCTCCTTATAGGATGGCAAAAAAAAAGATGGAAGAACTCAAAAAGTAGCTTGAGGACCTTGAAATTATGAGTTTCATCCGAACTAGCACATCACCCTGAGGTTCCCCTTTATTTTTTCCATTAAGGAAAACAATACCCAAATGTTATTCATGGATTATCATTGACTCAACCAGCTCGCTGTAATAAATTGATATCCATTTCCTTGTATAGATGATCTCTTTGACCAGCTCCAGGGAGCAACTATTTTCTCCATGATTGATCTGAGGTTATGATGTCACCAGGTGCATGTGTGACCCTCTAACCAACCACGTACAATATTCCGAAGAACGTATGGCTTGTACGAGTATCTGGTTATGACATTTGGCCTCATGAATGTTATAGAAGTCATCATGGCCCTGATGAACCTGGTTTTTCCTCCATATCTTGATTCCTTTGTGGTAGTCTTCGTGGATGACATATTAGTGTATTCATGTTCTAGAGACGACCATGCAACCCATCTTGATATTGTGCTGAGTACACTGAGAGAGAACCATCTATATTCTATGCTCAACAAATTCTACTTATGGATTGATAAAGTGAACTTCATAGGTCATATTATATTTAAAGAAGGTGTATCAGTTGACCCAGAAAAGATGAGCACCATGGTTTCATGGGAGCAGCCCAATGGGATCTTCGACATCCGCAGTTTCATGGGGCTTTTTGGCTATTACAAATGATTCATTTAGGATTTCATCTGATTTGAAGTGCCTCTCACGGGCTTGAATAAGAAAGGTGTACAGTTCATCTGGTCAGAAACCATGTGAATAGTCCATTCATGGATTAAAAGGAAGACCGACCTCAGCCCCGATCCCGATTCTACCTGAACCTGGTAAGAGCTATAAAGATTATCATGATGCCTCATAAATTGGACTGGGTGCAGTTTTGAGGCAGGGTGATCGAGTTATGTAATATGGGTCCCACTATCTAAGACCTCACGAGCGAAACTATCTTACACACGACCTTGAGTTGGTAGCTGTGGTTCATGCACTACATTGTGGGAGACACCATTTGTTGGGTGAGATATTCATTGTTTACATGGATCATAAAATCTTGAAATATATCTCCACACTACTAGATTTGAACATAAGGCAACACAGGTGGGTCAAATACTTGCAGTCATTCAATTTTGAGCTTTCTTATACCCTCGGGATGGGAAATGATATGGCAGATGCTTTAAGCCGCAAGACACAGACACAGGCTATACAGGTAGCTAGTAGTGAGTGGTAGATGATGGCCTTGTTTTCAGAGATGCATCTTGAGGATCAGGTGCAGAGAGGAAAACTAGTTCCAGCAGCTCCTATAGTGACATCCTCTATTTTATAGCTAGTCTGCAGGCAATGGTTGATTGACCCTGAGGGTCTCATTTTGATGTAAAGTGTTACATAAGAGAACCCACCTCTTGGTTGGGTTATTTATGGCAGTGAAACTCTCATTTAGGGTGGCCGTGTATGGGTACATTTAGGTATATGGGAATATCTAAGGAAGTGACCTCATACCTCTATTTGGGTAGTTCATCTTGGGCCGACCAAGATGTATAGAGACATGTGTCGACAGTATTGGTGGCTTGTTATTAAAAATCATATAACAGGTTTCATCACTCGATGGTCCACCTTCCAATAGGTGAAGGTAGAGCAGTAGTGACCTTCTGCACTCCTACAACCTCTATCCATTTATGAATGTAAATGGAATGACATCACTATGGATTTTTTTATAGGCTTTCCAACATCTCCATGAGGCAGCGATACAGTATGGGTGGTTGTTGATATGTGGACCAAGGTTTCACACTTCTTTCTTATCCGAGAGACCTTTACGATTGATGAGTTGCAAAGGCTGCATATCCCGGAAATTGTGCGACATCATGTTTTACCTCATTCTATTGTCTCGGATAGGGATTCCCATTTTACTTCATAGTTCTGGAAAGGTTTCCAAAAGGCACTAGGCTCACAAGTACTTCTAAGTACTACATATCACCACTACACCAATGGGAAATCCAAGAGAACTATACAAGTGTTACAGGATATGTTACGGGATTTTATCCTTGATTTTGGAGGTTCTTGGGAGAATCATTTACATATTGTTGAGTTTAACAATAATAATAGCTTCTATGTGAGAATCCAAATGGATCCATATGGGGATCACTATGGTAGACCGTGTCGTTCAACATTATGCTGGATCTAAGCAGGAGAGGAAGCTCTATTGGGTCCTCATCTCATTCAGGATACTTATGAGCAAGTTCACTTGATTCAGAATCATATGACTACAGCTCAGTCCAGGAAAAAGACTTATACACATCGTTTCCATAGACCTTTGGAGTTCGAGGTAGGACATCAAGTCATTTTACGTGTTTCTTCGAGGTTGGGTTATAGGCGGATCAGGAGACAAGGAAAGTTATCACTGAGATACGTACGTCCATTCAAGATAGTGGAGATAGTTAGGATGGTAGCCTACCGGTTACTACAACCTCAGAGGTACCATACCACGCACGATGATTTCCATTTATCTCAGCTTCGACAATATCATCTAGGCTCATCTCATTGTTTTGACACTAACGACATCGTGCTTGACGCCGATGCATCCTTTGCGGAGCATCCGATCTGTATCATCGATGGTAGCATGAAAGAACTCCGAGGAAATTCAATCCCACTGGTCCGGGTGTTGTGGCAACATGAACGAGTTCAGGATGAGTCATGGGAGAGAGAGACAGATGTATGTGAGCAGTGGCGGGAACTCTTCTCTAGCGACGTTCCACTACCCTCAGAAGGGAAACTCTGGGACGAGTTGTTTTAAGGATGAATGGTTGTAACGTCCTGGCCTTAATCATGTATGGACCACTTTTACATTATTTTAATATAATTAATTAAGAAACCCTGGGCGCATGCCTATGCACCTTGTTGTGGGTCCTTGGAAACTTTTAATTTAATTTAAATAATCGTAGACGTTTCATGAAAAATGTCACGTCGCGCTTTGGTGCAGTGTTTGGGTTTTACATAATTAATTAGGTATTGGAATATATTAATAACAGATTTTATGAATATTTAAAAGAATTAAAGAAAGGGTAAGAAGAAATTCTAAAATAAATTAAATAAGGGGTTACGAGAAAAATGAAAATAATTAAAATTGGGGATTCCGTTTTTTAATAATTTTATTATTTTTCATCCCATTATTTTGTTTTATTTTATCTTTTTCTCTTAATTACATTTTCCTTATCTTTAATTTTTCTCTTATTTTTCATTTCTTTCGGTTTCTTTCTTTTCACTCATTTATTTTTCCCTATCCTCTCTCTGTCTCCCAATACCCAGGTCACACCCCTCAATCCTGTCACACCAACCAAAAGCCCCTTCGAAAGGCCACTGCTCCTCCGTCCGACGTTCGATTCCTTCCCTTTAAAGTGCATAGTAATCAGTAGGGAAACATTAACGTTTCTCAAGTGGAATAGTTCTATTACATTAAGAATGATCTGCACAATTCATCACGGAAGACTTTTACACTATTTTGGGGTTTTCCTAAAATCCTTCATTTTTATCAGTTTTAGGTCAAATAAATGTCTACCACGGATCATAGAGTCTTATACGACTACAAGTAGGGTACCTACTCACTTTCCCTTCAATTCTTCTCTATTTATAAAAAACGCATTGTTGTGCCGTTAGTCAGTGCCTACCAGATTTGTGCCATTTTACCCATTTTAATTAAATTAATGGTTCTATTTAATTTTTGTAGCCTTAATAATCTTAAATTAATTTGTTTGAATGGTTCAAGAAAGTTATAACACACCTTTTGGTGTGCCGACATAGTCGGAAATTTTTTTTGTTGGCCAGGTTATTAATTTAATTAGCTGCGGGTATTGCACAACCCATTTTTATTGTTTTTAAATTAAATAAATAGTTTCTTGAATTCTTGAAACAAAGTTGGACATACCTTTGGGAGTGCCAACATGATTTGTGTATTCTAACATTAGCTGATTTTAATATTTTATTAATTTAATGTGTTGGGAAGAACCTTTTTATTGTAATGATATTAAATAAACAGTTGCTTGGACATGAAATTCAATTGTTGGATCATTGACACTTGTTTGGCTGAAAATTTTATTAATTAAATATTAATTATATGATGATGTTGATATGATATGAATATTTCCTTGCAAGTTGTTGTATTTTACTGTTAAATTTATGCCTTGTGATGCACGAGTGTATCTGGTTAGTTTTCAAGCTGCGACTTTATATGCTGCTTATGTCATATATGTTTCTGTGAAAACATTAATTAAATTCGGGGTGGGGAAAAGAGGTGGGACTCGTATTAAGGGCCACACATAGACCCTCCATTCCAAACAGGTTACTCTATGTGTTTGTGGGCAGAGTCATTGGATTTTCTAGAACGAGACTTCCCCAGACATTCTAATAGTTTTGAGTGGGACCAGTTCCAAAAGGGCCCATAGGGATGGATATGTAGGTAATGGGACTAAGCCAACCTCATATTACACTTGAAGCCTTTTTGTGAGATTAATATTGACTCAGGATAAAGCTATGCCTCATGTGATATTTGTATTTTGAAGGATTGCCTTCGACATGCTTGACGACATTGGATAAATTGACGGATGTTCTGTAGTGATACCTTTGGGACAGGGTCAGACTCCAACTCTCAACATGAACCTTAAATAATGATGCAGTTAAGGTTTATGTAATTGCTAATTGAGTCAATTGAGAAATGAGATATTTCCCATGATATGTGTAAGTGTGCCTGGTTGACACTGGACTTGAACATCCAGTTAAAGCACCTGCTTTGGGGATACTTTTTCCTGGTTTTACCTTCATTTCTAGGTTATATATATATATGCGTGTTTGTTCATTTATAATGAGAGATACCCTTTAAGACTACCAGCATAGGATGACGTAGGTGACCAGGCACGAGTTCTATTTGGGGCCCGAGCCAACTTATTTATTTCATTGCACTGCAATTAATTTATTTGAAATTGTTATGTAATGGCACACTACATTTTTTTCCATGAAATGAATGGTTTAGACACCATTGGTGCCGGAATACTGGTATTTTATCTCACACCATTCTCAGCCATCGTCGACACCCAAGTAGATTTCAATCTTGCAGGTATTGATATGGGGAATCGTGCTACTTCTGATGTTTGACTATTCATTAATACATAGGATGGAGAATGGAGAATAGGATCGGGCCTTACTCACGATGTAGTTGCTTCTTGTTTATTTTCTTTAAGTTGACTGTGTGTTTGAGTTTTGTTTTCCAAAATTTCAGTTTAGACTCATATCATGGCATGGCACTCTTTTGTGATTTTCTGCAATTGGTTTTTATTATTCAGTTGGATTATTTAGGTTGATTCCGTTGTAGTTTAATTATTCACCTACTTCTGCTACTTATTATTTTTTGTTTTTTTACTTCTGTTGTGATATTATCTGTTACCTGTGAGGGCATAGTCTCCCCCACAGACACAAAAAGGGCCCTCACTGCTAGTCGGCTGCCTCTGTCTTTCATGGAGATGCACTTGAGGTTATGTGATGCACCGGTCCGGCCACTGCCTTAGAGGTGAGCTGGGTCGAGACGTTGCAAATGAAACCATAGAAATATTACCTTCCGGACGTGGAACTATCTTATAAAACAAACAATGGTAACCTATCATTTTTTAGATAATTAACCATGAGCACATGGGGCTCCAACAGACACGATGTCTTGATCACATAAAGATCATAAATGATTCTTTGGTCCTATTTTTTGCAAATATCATTGGTACTCTCCCATTATTATTTATTTTGGTTTTTATAATACACAGTTTTATATTATACATAATTTTATTCATTTTTATATTATTAATTACTTATAGACTTTTTATTTACATGTCTAACTACAATAAGAGTATTTATACTATAGGTATGATAATCGATCATGTTCTTAGGATTCATCAATTTTCTTAATTATGGTTCAATATGGATTAAGTAACAAGGATGTTTCCATGGGTATCCATGATATAGTAGATTCATTTAACTAATTTGTATTCTATTTAATATATCTCTAATGAAAACGTTTTCCTTAAATTTATAATCATATATTGTATGTTTTTTATAACTCCTTATATCTTAAATAACACACAATTAAATGATTTATTTTCTTTTTACTATTTCATAAGTTTCCTTGATATTTTTGGTTTATGGTTTTTTAGAATTAAGAAGAACACTTATATATAAAACCTTTATAATAACAACTAGACACTTCAACTTACTAACCATTTCTCCCATAATAAATTTTTTTAAAATAATTTGTTTTTCAGAGTGAATCTTTTTTACTTTAAACATAAATTTTTCACTATTCATACCCATCCTTAGACCAGTTGGATAAAATTTAAATAACATGGGATGAGAAAAAGTTTTACTAATTTATACAAAAAGAAAGAACCTCATTAGTCCATTTTTAAAATCATGCAATCTGATAAGAAAATTTTCCCTTTCAATATAATAAACATAGCTCTCAAAAATAATTTTATTTCTCATGAAATAAGATTTAAAAATTATCTTAAAAAATATATAAGAAAATTTAAAATCAATAGGGTTTAATATAAAATATGTGTACTCATTAAATTTGGTTCCCAAAAAACATAATTCTCATTCATTATAGTTTAATATATGTACCTTTAAACATAATCTCATTAGGTAAGAATTTAATGTAAAATTACTTCAATGAAAACTCATTTTAAATAATAAAAATGTTATCTAGTTATTTTGGGAAACCATCTACATATAACACATAAAACCACTCTTATAATAACTCTTAAAAATGGAATAACATACTCAGTTATTTCCAATATAATTCCTCTAAGAACATAATCATTAACCAATGCATTGGAGTGTTATATCGAGACCACACATCATCATAAAAAAATTTCAATGATAATATTATATGTAAAATAAATATAATCATTATTTTAAATCATTAAATTATATAAATTATTCATTATAACACAAATATAGAAGTTCATTACTGTTACACGTAAAAATATTGATTAAAATTCCTTTTTATTGAAAATAATATATAAAAAATCCTTGAAGAATGTAAAATATGATAATTTATTGATAATAAATAAAAAATTAAAATTAAAATTATTAAATAATAAAATTGAATATGGAAACAAATTATAATCATTTTTTATACGTTATATAAAATATTACATTCAAAACATGGTTAAAAATTTCAAAAATTACCTTTTTGGAAAATAAAAAAACAATTATTTTAATTTTATTGAAAATAAAGTAAAACCTGGTTTATGATAAATTGAAAAATAAATTTTAATATATTACAAACAAAAAAGAAACATATTAAAGAAAAATTAATTTGGGTAAAAATATAATAATAATTTTAAAACTTTTAAAATATTGATTTAATAAATTTTCTTACCTGGAGCCCGACTTTCCACATATGCGCATTAACTCCTACATAATAAACATATATTAATATTATACATGATTATGAAGAATGTTATTCTATATAAACTCATTATTATACATTTTATTTTAAATATTACCATTACTTATATAGTTATTAAATATGTTGAGTTGATGTCTTATATTTTGGGGATGTTCGATTCATAATTGAAAAAAAACATTTTGTGGCTAAACATGGACAAGGGGATCATTTGTATATCATATATGGAAAATTAATTGTGAAATAATTTTAACATTATATATGATTTAAAATTTTATAATCATACATCAATGGTTGATATGAAAAACAAATTGCTTGGATTTTAGGAGGTTGTATTCCTCGTGTACGCATGAGTGACATTATCGATTTTCCTTAACGAATGTTATGTGATGAAAATAAATAATATCATATCAATAAATAATGATATTTTTACCTTAATAATATATATATATTCAATATGTCATTATAAGTATGCATGATAGGTGATGTTGGAAAAAGAAACACATTGCTTCATGGAGGTAGCAGTCCAGAACTACGCACATACCCTATTTTTGGTCCCAATTGGATGTAAAAGGAGATAAATAAGGTTTGTACCTTAATAATAATCACATTTAAATATATTTGACATATTTTTATTTTTATTTCATTATATATAAATATTATTGTATAGATGTATAATAAAAAATAAAACAAACATCTGAGGTTAAGAGTTATACTCTTCTCTATAAAATCACATGTGGCTTACACATTAAGCCTTCTATATTGGTCCATTAATGATAAAAGATCATTTTATGTAATGTTGAATAAATTTGGTATGATTTATAAGATGGTATTTTCTAGTTCGTAGTGATCAAAATGCGTGAATATGTGTTGATAGGATGTTCCCTTTTAAGTGAGGGTAGCAGAACCCTTTACATTAATCAGAGGACTTAAATATAATATGTTATTTTCCAAGTGGAAGCTGAATGAAGTGAAAAAATATTCAATTTTTTTATCATTTAAAATTTATAATATGTGGACCAATAAAATTTGGACTTGTTTACCAGATTTTCTCACCTGTATCTCTAAGTTTTAAACCCACGTTAACCCTTTTGACTATTATCATAGAATCAACATTTTTTAAACTATAAGGGCCACGAAAGATTATATTAATGGAAAATTTACCCATAAGTTGATTTTGGTTTATATAACTAACCATATAACATTAAAGAATACAAATATACTATATTAATTACTTTCAAATCATTAAATTAATGAAAATTTTAAATAATATCGAATTAATTCCATTTTCAATAATTTTCATATTATTGTACATTTTTGAAATAATTAATATAATTAAATGATTATAAAATTCTTTAATACATCAATAATAGTTTATATTTATCTTAAATACTCATGTAATGGAATAATTCAAATAAATTTTATTATTTTTAATGTTTTTTGAAGTCATTTACTTGATTTATATATTACATAAACCAGAAATGTGTCATCATTGGGTATGTAGTTAGGGTAATAATTACATAATTAAGAACTAAAAATAAATTATCAATAATATAAAAAATCATTCATATTTATTATTACAATTTTTTACTGAAATTACCATATTTTTATCCCTATGAAAAATTATTATACATATTAAAGTAGAGAAAGTGATGTTTTTTTGTATTATTTACATAGAATTAAGTTAATGGAATTATAAAATTAAAGTGGTATGAAATTGACAAAATTTTTAAACTATGTATGGTTATTTTTGAAATAAACTTTTCCAATAAAATAAGTTCACGTTTTAGGGATATTTTAAGGCATTATATCAATGTGTTAACATTATTGAAGCCATTTTTCCCTTACCATAGTCACAAATATTTACTATGATTAATTATAATAATGACAAAAAAATAAAATCGAAATATTTTCAAAATAAGACCCCCCTCATTAAAAATTTTTAATCTATCATTTATGATTCAATATCAACAATTTTATGAAATCAATTTTAGTATAAAAACATAGAACTTAATGAGAAGGCGTTTTTAAATGAATGCATTTTTAAACTAAAAAATGAACATCATTATAAAAGAATTATAATGTCAATTACTATATAGTTAATTTGATTATAATTAATTAAATTATAATTTTGTTATTTCAAAATAAAATTTAAATCAAAATGTATTTTTTTAGTGAAAATATATGATATGTTTAAAAATTTATTTTTTACTATTCCTTATAAAATAATACTTTTAGAAAAATCAAACAATATCACCATAAATTAATTTTTATAGAATGTTTTAAAATAATAAATCTATTTATAAAATAAGATTTATAATGTTTTATTAAATTTATATCCTTTTTTTCCAAAAAAGCTATAATACAAATTTTTTAAACATATTTTTGAAGCATAAAATGATTTTTGTAAAAATATTGTTCTTAATTATCTAAAATTAGACAATAATTTGGTATTGAGTTAGAAGATTATTTATAAATTTCAAAATACATTTACTCATATTCATAATCTAATATCCCATTTTCAGAATTAAACAAAAGTCTAATGGAATTTGATTTTTCATTTCTATTTATTGGATGGGATATTTTTAAAACTGAGCTTCTCAACATGATTCTAAGAGATTTAACACTACAATGTGTTATTAAAAGATATTAAAATATTTACATTAATATAATATAAGAATATTAAATGACTTAATAATAGTATTATTATTATTATTATTATTATATTTGGTTGGGTTTAGTGTCCCAAATGGGGTATCTCATCCTCTAAATCATGGTGTTGGTACCCCTCCCACTCTCCTCACTCATGGTGAAACCCCACCCTTATCCTAGGAAGAGTGAGACACCCCCATCCTCATGACCTCCCTTGTGCACTAATTTCAATCAGTTTTGCACTGGAATCTCATTCAATCTGGTGAGGTAAGCCTCCTCCTCCGTTCTCTTCTCCTATTCTAGTGGATTTTTGGCATCTCAATCACTCAATGATTTTATAATGAATCCCTAGGGGTAGGTATAATATGATATTTTTCATCAATTATTAGGGTCATTGATTCCCCTCTTTGGACCCATTAATGCGTGTTCTGACATCCGATACCAAAGGTGAAGTTGATTGTTTCATATTAGGTTGTCTCTATCCTTCAGGGTAAAATTTTTCTTTCACTCCATTATTTCACAACTATTAATTTAGGCTCTATATGTTTTTTTGGCCCCTATACTTTTATTAGTAGCATTTTGAAACTTTCATTGGGGTTTCTAGTGGTCGCTGATTAAGCCATCGATTGCCAGGTTTTTGAATTGGTCTTCTTTGAGGTATAATCTCATTTTGATTCCTTTAAAATTAATAATTCCTTAATTTCTTTCAATTCATACTAACTTTATTTTAATTATTGGTGGGTGATTTCTTAAATAAGTTCATAGTTATGATACATGAGTTTTTTTCTAGAAAATTTCTTGTTTTTTATAATAAAATCCCTCAACGGTGGTGGGTTGTCTTGGAAAACCCACAATGATGATTTATGATTTTTAGCATGTCCAGTTTATAGCATGATGTCTTTCTTATGCCTTCATGTCAATGCTTACTATGTTTAATGCTTATTTTTTGAATCTTTTTTTCTTCTTAAAAAATTCCCTATCATTTAACAAAATACAATTTTAATCACAATTCCTATTTTATAAATTTAATAGCTTACTTTATGAATGGGAATTATCGGTGTAGGCCATATATCTTTTTTCCCATATTTTTGTTTCATTGTTTTCAACACGCTGTTGGGTCGAATCCTATATCCATATGATGAAGCCTTGTTTTACCATTTTAAATTAATTAGTATTCCTTATTGTTCCTATTATTACCTTCTCTTAGGGATACCCCCATTCGGGTTGTTCACATTGGCCTTCGACATCCCAATTGGGCATGCCATTCCTAATTTCCCTTCTACCTTTTTTCTTAAAGGTGGAATTTACCTTGGTTGTGTGTGGAACCTTGATTGAATTATTTAAATTGATATAAAGAGACAATAAGTGTTTTCAACCATGGTTTTTGTTCCATGGGTAATTCCAAATCTTACTTCTAATTAAACGCCCTATATGTTGTGCCAAACTCTTTCGCGTACCTGTGGTTCTACTTTTAATGTCTCAGGCCATATATTAAATTACTAATATAATTATTGAGACCCGTGTGTCTTATGTTTAAGGTATATACATATTTATTAAATGTTATAATACATGTTATATGCACTTTCTTTCATTTATGATGTTTCAAGAGCTTTTCACTTATGTTTTCTAATGTTTTCTCCCTACGCAAATTTGATTCGAATGAATGGAAAACAATGGTAAAAGCTTTATAGATTGTGGTTGAGATGAATCTGATGACATATGGTATGAGTCATGATTATTCCATTTTTATGTCTCATTTTTTATATGTTGTTCCATGTGCTTATTCATCATGCCATTGCTTACCCTATTAAATGCTCATTTCTTGGTCATATGGTTGTTCCACTATGTTTTGGACTAATTTAAGTAGGTTGATAAATTTTAGAAAAATATTGTTATTTTAATGACTTGAAATTATGAATTCATTCCTTGATATATTGATTATTTTATTTCTTGTGATTTGGTTGGACCATGGAACACATTACGCGGGTTGGGTGAGAACATTTCATCCGTATTAAGGACTCATTGGTGGACCCCAATGATCTAGTGGTTATACCACAACATGTCAGGGGTGATGCTTTGGATTTGTAGGTGAGGTATTACTAGGTTGTTTATTATACTCTTGAGTGATAAATGTTATCTAGTGGAGGAACCATGGATGAACCCATAGGGAAGTTAGCTAAGCCATTCCTTGGGTAATACTCAGTCCTCTAGTGATATACCTTGGACAAACAAAGATTCACTATGTCTCGAGTGATACTTGGGATTCCATAAGGATTTTCTTGGTTGACTTGGTGGTACTGGTTTACATCGGATGTATTGTAGTGATACAAGTGATTATTTTTATATCTATATGGATGGTAATTGGCTTAACCATAATATTTGACAGATTGTTTCTTTTCAGTTATGGTTCATTATTATTACCCTTGTTTTTATGAATATATTGTTAGATTTGGGAATGATATGTTTACTTAAGGGTGTGCTGTGATAAATATATATATATATTCATTTTGTTGTTATGTTCCTTCTTATTTGATCACTTTCCATGTGTCAGGAGAGAACATGGGTTTCAAATTAAGGATCTGTCGACGGAATAGACTTGCTCGTTTGGGTTACGACCTGATGCACTGGGGGAGATTATTTGGCTTACACAAAATGTGGTTCCCATGAGGTTAATATACTCCTATGTGATACAGGTTCTATAAGAGAGCAATTGTGGATAGAACCATTAAAAAATGGGGACACTATGCCTCGTGTGATTTTCAATTCTCTTTGTGGGATACCTGAGATGGACTCAGATTCATCATGCCTTGAGTGATACAAGGTACTCCATTTGATCAACTTTGAAAAACATTTCATGTTTTTTTATTAGATGTTCATGTTGCGATACTTGGGATTCTTTTTAGATCCCCTCGTACGGGGAGGGGACTCCACATTTGGTTTTGACGAATTTATTATTTTATTACATGAGTGGCATCATTATTATTATTATTTATATTTCATATGAATATGTGATTATATTTACTCGATTTCTATTGTCAATTGTATACATGTTTCCCCGTTCACATATAATCATTCAGAAAACCGGATAAGGCTAAAGTATGTGGTATGGGACAAGTGTCTGTTTAGGAACCCGAACTAAGGAGTTGTCATTTTTTCTGTTACATGCTCTCTATTTATTATATTTATCACACTCCTTAATTTATATTGAAATTTTTGGATTAGTCTTGACACTATGGGTTCTATCCTACTTACATTTATATATCATACCCTACTTGGTCTTACATTTCACTGGGATACCTGGTAGACCTTTCTTGTTTACTAGACCATGTATTCCTTTTTCGGTTTTTCTATGTTGTACCTGGGAGATAGGAGCATAGAACTGAGTTGTAGCTCAGGATACTCATGGAGTTATCATTGATAGTTTCATTAATTTATTTTCTTCATTCATGTATTGTGCATTATCAATTCCTATTATATGTATTTTGTATTAGATTATGTACGATCATAAGTACATACATTCATGCTTTGTATAAATGGTCATTCTGACTTATATTTAATTGAAATTATTATTCTTCCGCTACTATCTATCAATCATTTATTATTAATTCCTCATCTATTTTTGGAAGTTTATACCCTTATACAACTGTGTAACTCTTATATATGAGGTAATAGTCTCTACATAGACACAGACTAGGTCGTCACTACTAGTTGGAATCCTTTGGAATCTAGGGATATGCACATTAGGTGTTATAGAGACCATTCAGGCTACATGTTTTCATTATAAGCCAGTTCGAGACAATAAAAAGTTGTATCATAGTAAATCTTGTTTCCTTTTTCTTAAATTTTTGGGCTTATATATAGAATACTATGATTGTGTCAGATCTTTGTAAATAGCCATGTCTAATAATGGTAACCCCATGTACAGGAAATGGCCATATCCATGGATGGGAAAGTTTTTAATGTTGATCACTATTACATTTTATTATTATTTCACCTTGAGTGATAGGTGTATTTTATACATCTTATTGTCTTTTTAATTTTACGGAATATTACTCTTGGCCTAGTAGGGAATCTATAAATCATTATATGGATCATAATAGGTACATAATTAACCACATGTCTTGCATATTCCATTCCATGAAGTTATATTCAAAGTATCCATACTGATATTATTGTGTTCCTTGAATGTTACTCCATGTCATTGTGTTTATTAGCATGTAGGCTTGCATAACCTTCTTAGGTGCTAATATTACATTCTTCTATGCCTATAAAAAATATTCACTGTGTTATATGCTTATGATGACATTCTAGTTTGGTTTTATGTAATTGATATCATGGGATAAATGAATTGGTTGAAATTATATGGGAGCCAAATGAAAAGCATTAAAGTGTATTGGCACATTATGGATTGGTAGATAGACACCCATTTCATTGAATTGTTAAATATGACCACGTAATATTTCAAATAGTTTATAAAGTATTTGATTTCCTATTTTAATTTGAAATGAATTGTTTACTTTTTAAAATGCCCAATTGGACCCAATTAGGTCAGTTGGGGCATGTTCCTTTGAAATAACCTTGTATGGGTGGTGAGTCATTTAATAAATATGAAAATTCTATTAGGTTTCATGATAATGAACCACAGTTGTCTTTTAGGACCCTTGTATGTTTTATTATCATTAATAACATAAAATGAATTTATTCTAGTAAATATTTTAATTATGATGATATGTCTAAAAATGTTTAATTTTTTTAATGGAATTGTGTTGAGACTTTTCTGTTTTACCTATTTTGTGTTGGAAAAATCTTTAAAATGATTATATTTTAAATATGAGTCAATAAAATGAATAAAACATGGAACCATGGGTGTTTAACTTTATTTAAAAACTTGAGTAATGATAGTTTAAACCCTATTTTGAGTTTCTTTATTAACAAAGTATCATCAATTTCCAATGGTCATTTTCTTTTAAAAAGGATTGATAATGGGATTTTAAGACTAGAGATTTTTCTTAAGCCTGAGCACATTATGATTTGATGATTTTTTCTCTCACAAGGAGATTTTCTATGGTAGGTATCACCCTTAGATCCTTAAATCCTTACTAATTCTATGAATTTCTATTGTATGGTGTCGTTCGAGTGTTGTTCGGGTGTCGTTATCCCTTGTAGGACTCTTACATTTCTAAATGACCCATAATTTGGTTTGGTGTTCATGGCATTGTTGAGGCTTGTGTTGTAGAGTATGTCACGGATCATCTCTATAGTAGATTGAACATTGAGATTATAAAAATGATACATCCAAATTATTTGGATGAATTCTTATATACTTAGTTTTTCTGACATTCCATTCCATTTGGTTTTAAATTTTATATTTAATTAATTGAAGTTATGATCATGATTTTGAGGAGCATCACTCATTTGTTTAAATAGTTTTTTGTATCTCACTTGTGATTGGATATTTAATCTTATCCATCATTTATTGGGGAACACCTTAGGTGAGGATCATCCTATCGAATCTGGTAAATTTTTCCTTCCAAGCATAAGGAACCAAGACATGGAGGGCCATTTGAAACAGTCGGTTTTTCCGGAGTGTCTTGAGTCGTGGAAGTGTTAAACCATGTTGGTGGTTAGTTAGCAGCATGAAGCCAATGATGTTGGAAATGTATGAAACCTAAACGAAACATTATTGTGATTGGAGGAATTTTGTTTGTAAAAGTGAATGATCATGTAATGACATGATTGGTAAAGTATTGATGTTTGGTTAGTGTCAGTGAATTGGTAGGTGAAGTAGAGTTTTTTTAGACGAATTCGACAATTATTAGTTCAATTATGATCTTATTTTCAAACAGTTAAACCCCCTTAGCGTACATTTGTTCAGCGATGAGAACTTACTCATTCATGACATCTTTTTTGATACACTAAGATAGCATCAATAGTACACCACGATATAGCTTTAATTTTTATATTGTGATTGATTGGTGGTTCTATTTAAATTTTAATTTAGGATGCATAGTATTAATCAAGTCATGATGGTTATGAGTGACTCTTTGGATCTTAAGTAGGAATGCTTTAAGAAAACTCTCAGACATCAAAACTGATTTTTAGTAATAATTATTTTGTTCCTCAAAGTACCCCATTTTGTATGAATTGTAAATATGGTGAACATTGAGAAAGATGTTGTTATCTTAATAAAATAATATCATTATGATTTTACATAGCACATTTTGCAAAACAAATGTGGATTCCCAAAATTCTTTTAGCTAAAATTTTCAGATCAAAATAATTTTGGGTTTTGAAAAACTAATTGTTTCTATTATTGGAAAATAAGAATCGTACCAACAACAAGAACATTCGTTACATGGTAGTGGTTTTTCTCGACACATGATGTGTTATAAAAATGTATTTGAAAAGATTAATGAAATGAATGGTGGGAGAGTGAACTTCAGAGATAATTCTCATTGAAAGATCATTAGTATAGTTAATATTATTCATTTAATAAATGTTTTAATTTCAAATGTTTTGTTTTCCAAAGGTTTTAAGCACAACCTTGTAATAATAATTCAATTTTGTGATGAATTTTTCCTTCTAAATTTTAGGAATGATAAATTTTTTACTTCAAAATTCCAAGGATTAATTCATTATTTCTCACCATAGGCATGAGAATGTATACAAAATAAAACAACAGACCACAGGAGCCAAGACATAACTTGGTTATGACCTAAATGTTTAGGACACTTCAACCTAAGAAACATTTGTAAACATTCAAATAAAAAACTTTTTTATGATCTACCAGATCTTAGGTTTGATTATTCATAGGTTTATAGCCCCTGTCAATATGGAAAGAAACATAAAACTGGCATTCAATCAATCAAAAAAAAAATTCTAATTCTAATTCATTAATGTTAGTGCACATGGTTCTCTTAGGTCATACACAAATAAGAAGCATCAAAGGAATGTACAATGTATTTTTTTAGTTGATGACTATACTTGATTTACATGGGTCTATTTTCTAGTAAAGAAATTCGAATCCTTTTTTATATTTCAAAACTTTTAGAGCCCAAGTTTAAAATTATAAAAACCTAAAATTGATAACTATAAATAGTGATCATGGTAGAGAATTTTGAAAATAGGATTTTAAAACCATTTTGTAGTAAGAATGGTATTACTCGCAAATTTTTAGTTTCAAGAACCCCTCAGCAAAATGATATTATTGAGAGAAGGAATAATATTCTACAAGAAATGAAAAGAACCATGTTGAGTGAATACTCAATTTCTAAGAATTTCTGGGATGACGTTGTTAGTACTACATGTTTTACATTAAATCGTGTTTTAACTAGACCTTTTGTTAAAAAACACCTTATGAATTGTGCACTGGCCGAAAACATAATTTTTCCAACTTCAATGTTTTTGGATGAAAAGTATTCATACTCAATACAAATGAAAATTTACATAAGTTTACACAAAAATCTGAGGAAACAATATTTCGTGGTAATTCCACATATTCGAAGGCTTATAAGGTTTTCAATAAAAACACTTCTACTGTTGAAGAAACATTGAATGTTAAATTTGATGAAACTGAATCCTTTTTTAATGAATCCTCACCTACATAAACTGACATATTTTTACAAACTGATGATCATTCATTGATAAAAAACTCTTCTGAAAAGGGAAATTCTCCAGAAAATGATTTTTAATCATTTACCCTAGAATAATTTCTATCATATATTGATGAAGATGTTTTACAAAACCCAAATGTGTTGCTTCTTAAGTATTATCCCATTGATAATATCATTAGAGATGTAAATCAACCTGTAAGGACTAGAAATTACTTAGGAAATAAAATAGAACATCTTGTAATTCATTATTAATTAGAACCTAAAACATTGTTGAATCTTTAGGTGGGGAAGATTGGATTAATGAAATTCAAGATAAACTTAATGAATTTGAAACAAATCAAGTCTGGACCTCGGTTGAAAGACAAAAAGAAACATCTATAATTGGTGTGAAATGGACTTTCAGAAGAAAAAATGTGATGAAAATAGAGTTATAGTAATAAATAATTCAATACATTTTTCTAAATGATATAACCAATAAGAGGGAATAGACTATGAACAAACCTATGTTCTGGTAGCTATACTTGATTCTATTCGAATTCTACTAGCCTTTGATCCAATCTTCAATTTAAAACATTTTCAAATGGATGTATAATCTTTTTTTATCAATTGTTTTGTTTAAGAAGGATTATTTGTTGAGAAACACCTATTTTTGTAGATCCAAAACATTCTGATCATTTTTTTTCAAACTTACCAATCCATTGTATATCTTAATAATAACAATGAGAATGGAATGATAGACTCGCATGATTTATTTTATAAAACAATTATACAAAAGGTACTACTTATCCAATTTTTTTTAAAATGAAAAATAAAAATGTTTTGATTTTCCAAATATATGTTTATGACATTATATTGGGTTCAACTCAGCAATCCATAACTGATTCTTCTGTGAATATAATGAAATATGAGTTTTAAATGAGTATGATGGGTGAGTTAACATTCTTCTTAGGTTATCAAATAAATCAAAAACTAGAAGGAACCTATCTATCTAAGAAAAATTATATCAAATACTTAATAAAAATGTATTGATATTAAAAAACTAAAATTATTGGAAGTCCATTGGTACATCCAATATAATTGATCTTGATGAAGTTGGGAAACCAGTAGATCAAAATAAAACAAGTGGTACGATTTGAAGCTTGTTATACATTCAAGCTAGTCATCCAAACAAAATGTTTTCTATATACTTATGTGAAATATAACAGTATAATCCAAAAAAATCTCATTTAAAATAAGTGAGAATAAGTTTTTTCTAATTAAAGGGAATAATGGATTTATTAATATTATACTATTCTAGATAATATTTTTTTGAAATGTTTTTCACACTCTGGCTTTGGTGGATGTATACTGGATAGAATGAGTACATATAGAACATGTCATTTCTGAAGTGATTCTTTAGTTTCTTGGCCTTGTATGAAATAACACTCAGCAGCAATTTTCACTACTAAAGATGAATAGGTAGCAGCTGGAAGTTGTTGTGAACAGGTGTTGTTGATACAACTCACAGTCACTGACTATGGCATGAGTTTTAAAAAAAACTTACTATGTGAAAATACTCGTGCCATTTCTCTTTCTAAAAACATTGCATATCACACACATTCAAAACACATAGATATTAGGCATCACCTTCTTAGGGATCACACACAAAAGGAGATATTATTTTAAAATAATCAGAACTCAAGAAGAAATTGCTAGAATTTTCACAAAACCATTATCTTCCAATAGATTTGAATACATTAAACAGAAACTATGAATGATCATTGTAATGTAATTATTCGAATCTATTTTATGTTTAAGTAATCTCAGTACATTTATTTACTCCTTTTCTAAGGGGGATTATACATTCCATTTCAATTTTTGTTTTATACTTTATTGGATTCACTTTTTGTTTTACAGTTTATCCATTTCCCCTTTTTCTTTATAGTTTATCGGTTTCACATTTTTTTTCTATTTTATCTATTTTACTTTTTTCTTTAAATTTTATAAGAATCACCTTTTTATAGTTAATTGGTTTTACTCTTTAGTTTTCTTTTGTATGTTTATAAATTTTGTCGGCTTTATGTTTATACGAGTTTCATGTTTTGGATTAATTTTTTTTTGTACTAGATTTAGACTGTCGATAATGAATTATCTAATTAGTTTAAAAATAATGATATTGCATTAACTTATCGGTATTGATAAATCAGTATTTGATTACCTTATCAGTACTAAAATATCGATATACATATTAGGAAATCGTTGTGGATTATACTATCATTTCAAAATCATTATTACTATCCTTTGTGATTTTATCAGTTTTATGTTCGTTATTTGTTATTTTTGGATTTTTTTCTTAAGAAAAATATACGGAAACCATAATTTCTATCTTATTTCTTCGACAGTTACAATTTTTAAACCCATAATTTGGTTGTGTTAATAGATGTTTCTCATTTATTTCTTTTACTTATAAATCAATTTAACTCTGAATGTTATTTTCTTTAAAAGAAATAATTAAGGTTTGGGAATCAATTTTGACCATTAGATCTCTTGGATCTAATTTTGATCATCAATTACCTTTAAAAGAATCTATCACTCATTGATTTCATCTTTTTTTTTCTCCCAAAACAAGCTTCTTTATAAATAGTCAGAATTTTTCTTTAAGTTCTTACCTTAGTTTTTGTAATTAGAGATCTTCTCTCCTTTCATAATCAATATGTTCTTAAATGTGAGAGTTAGTCTTTCCTGGCTATGTCTAATTTTTCATCTCTGAAAGAAATTCCTCCAATTGATTTCTCTTCCATGACTTTCTGTAGTGAATGGTTGGACTCTTGATATTTTAAATAGTCTTTTGAAACTTCTTTGAAAATAATTATAAATATTCAAGGTAGGGAATAAATTTGTGTGTATAGACCATGTTCTGTTCATGATCATGTCTATCACGACGAGGTGTTACAATTTTATGAATCATTAGAGATAGACCGGGACATTAATATTTATTTTAGGATGTATGATAAGAAATATACATCTTCTTCAAAAAAGGTATCTACTTTTCTAAATGTTCCATTAAAGGGATATTCTTTATATCCTTGTCATACGTTACCAAAAGATGATGGAACATTTGATAGGTCTAAAGAAAAAGAAACTCCTTTTGAAATTCATGAGGAAAAAATAAAATAGTGTCATCTATCATTAGATAATAGACTCATAGCCCTTGTATTCAAGGGTATTTCATGCCGAGAAAATGTGATAATGAAAATTTTAAAGGTTTAGGCGTGTATTAGTTTGAATTTTTGGGGAACATTAGTAAGTTTAACCTTATGGGGTTAGTTTTCCATAAAATAATTAAGCTCAAATATGGTGGTATAAAATCTATGATGATCATGTTTCACACCATTATTAGAATGTTTTTGAAAGAGTTCTTGGGTTTGTGTAATAATGAAATTATCTGAGATCAGACTTCCTTCAAAGAGATCCTAATTAGTAAAAATATGATAAAGAGGCTCCAATTAAATATCAATTCTGAATTAAAAAGGTTTGGGAAAGATCTGGATGCTGAGAGATAAAAGGATGTTGTCGAAGGTTGTGAGAAACCTTCTAAGCCATCCAAGTCATCTTCAAACAAAAGAAATAATTTCAAGGATAAAACTAAAAAAGCCTCAAAGAAATAAAAGGTTGTATCTAATGAGGTTCTTCATGAATGGAGGACGAAAATGAAAGAATGAAAAGAAGGGAATCCTCAGTTTGGATTGGATCCGGCTGAAGCTTTGGCTTTAAAAGTAAGGTCTGAAGAGACATTGAAAGAAGACTAGAGAATGAAAATATTAATTAAAAGAAAGGATGATGTTATTTATATTAATAGTTTTCTAATAATACTACAACAACTAAAATTAAGAATTGAAATAAGGGAACCATCTAGTAAAACTCAATTGGTTCATGCATGGAAAGGCAATGAAAAACAAGTAATTGATCAATCGGCTACACAATCTCTTTCAAAAGAACATTAATAAGAGGAAGAAGAACAAGAATAAGAAGTCCAAGATAAACAAGATCAAGAATAATAGGGACATGAATAAATAGAAGTTGAAGAAAAATAAGATACAAACAAGAAAATTCAAACCACAGAGTCATCAGAATTACCATATTTTTTTATCCATATTCGGATCCTCATCCCTCCACCGGAGTATCTCAAAAGGATTCCTCCAAGATATTCATTCATATTCCTAATAAAAAAGAAGAATAAGAAGAAGAAAAAGAGGATAAATCTGATAAGAATCAGAATCATCCATCTCAGGTAATCAGAATTTAGACTCACTTTGCTGATATCCCACAATTGACTGAGGACTTAGATTCTGAAAAGAAAATCATTGTGAATGGAGTTAAGTACATTGAATAAGACTTGAATAGATTTGAGACACTGTTACATTTTATTCAAAAAGTAAAATCCAGGTTGGAATTTCTTTCTAATTCCCATAATGATTGAACATATTCTATCAAGGATTGGATGGGATGGTTTCTAATTCTTGAAACTGATTTCAGGATCATCAAGGAATTTTATACAGAGTATATAAAGGCTTGAAAAAATGTTGTGAAGTGGTATTATAACATTTATGAATTCCTAAAGAATCATTTAAACAAGAAAGAAGAATAGGTTCATCGATAAACAAACTCAACTCTCTCTATCAAAATCTAATTAATTATTTAAATGAAAAGTTTGAAAAATTTCAAAGCCATGGTACCTCAAACGAAGTATCCTCAAAAGATCTTGTCACGACCCATACCCCAGGGCTCATGCCATGGCTACCCCAATCCCGCCTTCCATAGTCCTGGGGCTGGTGACTAGCACCAAATGGTGTATTCCTTAAAAAATTACAAAGGAGTTTCCGTTTTAACTTGTAAACACATGAAACCAAGCACACAGCAAGATATGAACACAAGTAAACTGTATTGTAAAAAGAATGTGTACAGTAAGAAAAAGGGGCCAGAATACAAGCCCAACTATAATGTACAAGTAAGCTGAAAGGCTCCTGTGAACTCCCACCAAGGACCCTACCTATAGGGTAGGTAAAGCTATCGAAAGGTCATATCTTCAGCATTCCTCATCTAATCTCCACCTTTGAGCTACCTCCAGTCCTATTACTCTTGTCCTCTATCAGCGATGTCCGTCGTCTGCACCAAACACAACAAGGTACGGGCATAGCTTGTGTAGGGGTGAGTATAAAGATACTCAGCAGGGACCCGAAGACCCTTGATGGTCTTAAAAAATCCAAAAAAGATAACCAAAAAGCATGAAAACATATGACAACCCATATTAGTTATATTACCATACATATACCTAAGTTATCATGTATACCGATCTCATTCAAGAGGAAACTCAAGGACTAACTCCTTAGCCAATGTACAACTGTTCCATGATGGAATGATTACCACGGATATAAGTACCACACTGGTATGCCACATAGATGAATACCCAAAAGGAAACACCATGAAGGTAAGTACCACACAGGTACGCCAAATAAAATACCACAAAGGTAAAGACTCAGTTCACACCAGGTATAACATAAGTACACTAGTAGAGATGATAAGATAGAAATACTAAATCATCTTACTCTGTTAAGAGGAAAACCCACATAGAATCCTAAATCATCAGACTAACTGAGGTTCCTAGTACATCATCAGACCCACATAAGATCCAAGTACATCGTCAGACCAACACAAGATCCTAGTAAAACGTCAGTCCCACAAAGGATCCTAGTACATCGTCAGATCCACATAGGATCCTAGTGCATTGTCAGACCCACACGGGATCATAGTACATCGTCAAACCCATGAAGTATCCTAGCACATTCTCACTCCTACACAAGAACCTAGTGCATTGTCAGACCCACACATGATCCTAGTCCATCGTCAGACCCACACAGAATCCTTGTACATCGTCAGACCCACACAAGATCCTAGTACATTGTCAGACCCACATTGGATCCAAGTACATCCTTAGACCCCCACAGGATCCTAGTATATCGTCAGACCCACATAGTATCCTAGTAGATTGACAGACCCACACAGGATCCTAGTACATCGTTAGACCCACACATGATCTTTGTACATCGTCATACCTACACATGACCCTAGTACATCGTCAGACCCACACATGATCCTAGTACATCTTCAGACCCACACAAGATCCTTGTACAATAGTCCAACACAGGATCCTAGAGTAGTCACACATGGATTCCTAGAGTGGATCCAAATGAGACTTTCGAAAAAAACCCCACAAAGGATCCCAAGCACAAACCTATAAAGGATCTCTTTCTCATGTTACAGCCAGCTATAGAGTTCCCACACAAAGCTCACTTGATTCTGAGAGGGTCCGATTTTTAACCCTTAGGTCAGTAATTATACTACCACGATGTCCCATGAAGAAGTATCCCAAATTACTGCCACATAAAAGTGGTCTCAATTCAATAGATGGTGCATCAATCGGAAGCACGGTCTTTATGTTATTGGAATTTTAGTCCCGAAGGCCCTGTTAGATTAGTGTCTGATCCAACCCAGCCATACCCCAACATTTCCCAAAACTCATGTGGGGTATACCAAAAGGTATGTCTTGATCCAAGGTTTATGGCGCCATATACGGTTTGTTAAAAAGACACCCGAATCTCAAGATATGGAAATAATATTGAAAAGGGTCGAAGTTGGTCTGGGTCCGGTCGGACCCAGTCGACCGGTCCCAACCTGGTCGACCCGGGCCAACCCGGATCTGGCCCTAGGTCGGACCCGACCTAAGGAATCCGAACCAGCCTACTGGGTCTAGCGCAGCCTGCCAACGTGGCCCACTGGGGGACACGCATTGCGAAGGCTCGTGACTGGCCGGATGGCCAGCCCTCCTTTATGGCACAGTCGCACGCGGAGCCACCACCAGCGGCCGACATCCCCTTCATCCCTGTCGTGACCTTGCACTGCAACCCTTGAATGCTGGGTGGCGCGGACGTGTACTGCCACTATCTTCTCACAGGCAGCCATAGCCCTGGCTCTGCTTCTACCGACGGGTCGCGACATTCTCATCATTCGGTGGCGCGGACACGCACCGCCCTTCCTTCCTTGTGGTCGGTTGGGTGTCGGCCGCTTCCACCTTCTATGAGTCATTGAGGATTCATTCTAAGCCCAAAAAATAAAATGATTTTATATTTTCGATCCTTGCATCAAGGGCTTCACATCCATATATCACGCTCAGTAAATCTCCACGTTTGCAGCTCCAATAAATATTTGGCTGCCTCCATCCACGAGCTATTGCAGCTCCGTTTTAAGCTCGAAATATCCATCGATCACAAATTTGGGATCCTTGAATCAAGGGATTCGTGTCCATATATCGCACTTAGATAAAATGGGTACTTCATGTTCCAATAAATATTTTTCATTAGAGAATGGATGAAGAATGTTTTAGAAACCACAAAGGTTGTGAAGAGGTTAGGCCGTGTTCGTTCGACTCGCGCCCTCCGCATTAGAACAGTAGCAACATGCTTATTTGTTCTTGAATCAAGAGGAATATAAATATTCATTAATAGAGATGAATTTCAAGAATGGGGAAAGGGATAATTAAATATTAATCCCTACCTCGATTTTCTATTGGAGGTGGCGCAAGGAAGTTGACGAAGTCGTTGAAGGGAATGTCGGCGTTCGTCGCTCCCGCAAGACGATTCCGTTTCAGGATGGGGTGTTGGTTCCTCATTCGTCACCTCTCGTTGGTAATGGCTCCATTCTCCAAGGGTTTGGCATCATTGCACTTTTTTAGCACTTCGTTTCCTGGAAATGAAATGCTGACACCTCTCCCCAAACTCCATATAAATAGGAGAGGGGGAGGGTGTAAAAAATTCATGGAATTAATGGAGGCACATTAATTAAAAACCATTAAAATTCCCCAATGGTGTAGTTAGAAAGAATTAAAGGTCATGCCATTAATTGACATGACACTTCATCAGTCCCACATTGTCTCTTGTCCATTAGAGGAAAGTAACAAAAATAAAAATAAACCATGTTGTTTTTATTATTCTTTTAAAAGTATCAAAAACTAGCTTTTTATCTGGACCTACTGTGGTAGAAGTGAAGCCTCCCTTATGAAAATTATGGTGTTGTAGATTAAATGGTTCCCTTGGATTTCAATTCCGAGAACCGGTTCAAAAGTTACAAAATTCCACTCGCGCATTTACTGAACATACCTGATAAAAAGTTCAGAAAATTTATAACAGTCACCCTAGACTCGTGCTAGTTAAGGTTAGTCTATGACTATGTGAAACATACCCCAACGAACCCAACGGTACTATTGGATTTACAATCTGAGTTACCATTTAAATGTTGTGGGTTTTACAATAAAATAATTTTCACTTAATAATTTTATTTACTGCCAAACAATAAATTTCATTGGTGGCCCGTGACGGACAATGTTAGTATCCACCTAAAGAAAGCATACTCTCACATGTTAAGCTATGGTGTTTGATTTTTAATCTAAGTTATCATTTGTGAGTTATAAGAATTTAAAAAATAAAATAATTTATTTATTTATTTTATATACGGTTATACAATTTTGGGTTTTCTCAAAGGAGGCCCGAGCCGACTAAATATAGGTCGCACTTAGGGTAAACCTACCATCCCGAGTGCAAGAGTGCCCTCAGCATTCTGATCTGAGTAATTGTTTAAGAATTATTCCACTATTTCAGGAAAACCTCTTACGCGCATTAATTTTATATTTAACAAAACTTTGACGGATCATTCCCATCACTCTGGGCCTCAGAATCACGTTTCATCAGATTTTGTGGTCTCAAAATAATTCCATATAAAAAATCATTAAACAGAATTTCTAGGACATTACATTCTCTCCACCTTAGGGCTTTATGTCCCCGAAATCCACAACATAGACTAATAAATTAATTGGGGGGTACTGAGCATGGATATGAGCCTCCCACTCCAATGTTCTCTCCTAGTGGTTCTCGTATTGCCAACGAATGAGCACCAGAGGAATCAACCGCACACGAAGGACCCTCTCTTATCAATCCTAAATCTCCACTAGAACCTCCATAAACGTTTCCCCATCATCTATGTCTACCTCGCCATGGACGATAAAATGTGATGAATCAAGCACGCATCTATGGGGAAAGAGATAGATGGTATTCCACCTCTCCCACTCTGCTGAGAATCGAGAAAAGTCTGATGAACCCTAAATATAACTTTCCACATCGTCCAAAACTCAACAAACCTCATCGAGGTGAGACTCAAAGGAGGACATAGTCTCCATCCTCCTGTCAGCAAAAGACCTCTGCCAGCTCTGAGCAGTTTTCACTTGCTAACAAGTGAGGCATCGTGATAAACAATCTACCACTACTTTCTTCATCCATGGACACCAGTACTGAAGATGAAGGTCCTAGTACATATTCACCACACAAGAATGTACCGCCAGAGGGGACCTATAGAACTCCCTCAACACCTCCTCCTGTAGAACTACTAGTACCATGGTACATCCTATAGAGAAGAAGATGTGCTCCCCACCTTCAGAAAACCCATCATGTGCATTCCTTGAGGATATCTGAGCATGTCGATCCTCGTAGTCAGTGTCCCAAAGCCACGCCTCCATGACTCGCTGAAGGAGTGGAGGTGTGAAAATCATAGACTAGAGGTATGCTGCTCTTTCCCTATCCATGAAGGATTTCTGAAACGCGGCTAGCTGTTCTGATGCTTCAGTCAACAACTGCAGATCAGACCTCCTACTGAGTTAATCTCCTACTATGTTTCCCTTCACAGAAGTATATACTATATCGAAGTCATAGTCCTAGAAGAACTCAGGCCAATGCCGCTGTCTCAGGTTCAGGTCCTTCCAAAAGAGGATATACCTGATACTTTTGTGAACAGAGTAGACTATAAAACATTCACCCATCAAATTGTTTTGCACATCTTTAGTGCAAAGACCACTACTGCTTAATCCATGTAATGGGTAGCATTGTTCTACTTATCAGTCTCTATCTCAGCTCCTGAAAGCTTTGATGACAGTTATCTGTCCACATGAAAGACTCCCCCTTTTTCGTCAAAGCTAAAAAAGTTGTCTCTACCCTGTAAATGTCGGGTACAAATCTACGGCATTACCTAGCCAAACAGACGTCCCTCTCCATTCAGGAAGGCATTCCTGGAAAGATATTTTGAAAAGATGTCCCCATGCTCTTCCACTCTTGTTTGGAACTGAAATCTCAAAACTCATATGCATGAGTTTACCCTGTGATGCCTGTGATTCCTTTTTCACCGACCATGGAAAACCCCATTCCAATGTTATAGGTAATAAACAACATTCTGGCCTAATACAGACAATTTTTGAATGAAATGTGGATGTCAAGTCCATACCCAAACTAACATCGTAAGGCCTCGACACTGCAACCAAGAGGTTCCAACCGAAACTCTCGCCTCAAGGGTCAGATCACACAGTCGGCGTAAGTGTGATTATCGAGTCTCCTCCAAAATGTATCTCCAGATGTGGGGGTCATGTCAATGGTTTAATAGAAAATCTAGGTCTTGGAGAAAATTCATGGAAGGAAGGAATAATTTCTACCTATGTCTATTGATACAACAAGTAGTAGTAGACACAGACCGTACCTCGAATAATTCCTAGACCCCTTGGGTAATACTCCTTGACCGCATGCAGCTACTCCCTTACACAATCCACCATCTCCCTGAGCCTGGTGGGGTCCATAAAATGGGGGGTGGTTGTGACATGTCGGAATGTACACCACCTCATGCTGCTCTCCCAGCTCTGCTTCCACATCTGCTGCCTTGCAGATTTATCTTTCCCTGTCAAATCGTTTTCCCAAAATATCTTACATGACCAAGTCATTGAGGCTGGTTCTAATTTCCTTCTTTCCCACTACTAACAATCACTGGATGTATCCTCTCGGTGAAAGAACATCCAACCACTAAGGTTCTCTCTAGCACCATAACATAAGTATGAATACATAGAGGAATAGTTTTGGATCAGATGTCCTTAAACACACCTCACTCAGATTTCCGAGACCTGAAGCACTGGTCATATCGTATTAATCGAGTACTAGGAATTGTCGATACGCCTCGATGAATTCTCATCTACCGAAATGTTATCTTGCCGAAGATTTAAAAGCTCTAGAGAAGTCTCAACCACCTCCTCAAGGCAGTTCTCAGCCGCCTGTGAGTCAGGATCACCTCAGAACCTGATGGGTATCTGATTCTAAAACTCGTGCAACATGCTAAGTCAGTCTGCACCATTCTCCAGTGCGGCTGGTGGTATCTGCTTCCCAACAGGTGGTGGTTCTATTGGTACACCACCCTATGGTGCCAACATAGTAAGAGGGCCCTGCACTAGAGCCTCTTCGCTCAATGGGCCGTCATCATGTACTCTCTCTAGAATCTTAGCTGGCTGTCTACACAGCTGCATCCTGATAAGTAACAGGTGCGCCACGATCATTAAGTTATACCTAGTGAGATAAGTCAAGAAAACTTAAGAAATTTTTTCAAAACACACATGAAATTATCGTTTTCGTGCACCAAGTCAGAAATCAGATGTCGGGGTCATGGTGTAAGGATACGTCGGCCGCCTCACCAGCACTGGATTCCCTAAACTAATAAACACACTCACTACACATAACATTATTTCGGTTATAAATATCAGAGTCCAATGTTATATGGTAGAACCTACTATTCTGATACCAATTTTCCACGACCCATACCCCAGGGCCCATGTTGTAACTTCCTCAAGCCCGCGTTCCACATGCGAGGGGCTAGCGAATAGCACTGAAAGGCGTATTACAAAAAAACCAAGAAGGGATTACCTTTTCAACCTATAAACACATGCAACCAAGTACATAGAAAGATACGAACACAAGTAAACTGTATAGTAAAAAAGGGTGTGTACAGTAAGAAAAAGGGGCCAGAAAACAAGCACAACTGGAAAGTACAAGAAAACTGAAAAGTAGAAGTAAAATGAACAGCTCTTGTGAACTCCCACCGAGGACCCTACTGGAAGGGTGGGTATATCTCTCAAATGGTCATCTCAATAGAACGCCTCATCTAATGCCCACCTCTGACCTACCTCCAGTCCTGGTACTCTCGTTCTCAATCAGTGATGTCCATAATCTGCACCAAACACAATAAGGTGCTGGAGTAGCCTGTGTAAGGGTGAGTATAATGATACTCAGTAGGGACCCCAAGACCCTCAATGGTCTCACAAAATCCAAAAAGGATAACAACAAAGTAAGAAAACATTTGATAACCCTATATATGTATATGCCCATACATATACCCATGTTATCAAGTATACCCATCTCATTCAAGAGGAAACTCAAGGACCAACTCCTTAGAAAATGTACAAATGTTCCACGAAGGAAATATTACCACGAAGGTATGTACCACATAGGATTGCCACACAGAAGAATACCACAAAGGCAATGACTCACCTCAAACCAAATATAACATATGTAAAGTAATATCGATGATTAGATGTAACTACTGAATCATCTTACTCTCTTAAGAGGTAGACCCACGTAAGATCATAAATCATTAGACCAACCTAGGATCTGAGTACATCATTTTTGAGACAATAATTATATGTTATGAATTCTCCATTCCTTATGGTTTTATGTTTTGAAAATCAAGAACACTTTTTTTTCTGTTCAGAATATTTTTATGTTCTGTATTTTTTCTTAAGATCTGGAATTGTCATTCTGTTATACTTATAGATATATCATTACATTTTTCAATTCCCTTATACTTAAATATATTTCTTTCCGATTTTCCATTCTATTATACATACAGATCTATCATTATGATTTCTCATTCAGTTTTTATGATTCCAAATCATGTGTTTATGTGATTCAGTTTTATGATTCCGAATCTGGGGTATATGTGATTCAATTTTTATGATTCCAAATCCAATGTATATATGATTCAGTTATATGATTCTGATTTCGGAGTATATTTGATGTCGATCTTCAATACCGATTCGGGTGTATATATGATGTCAATACTCATGACACCAAATCCTGCGTATAAGTGACTCCTATTTTGTGATTTCAATTCCAGAACAAATGAGATACCTATTTCACAATCTTGTTTTATTTTTCTTAAGATTAGGTTTTCTTGATATTGTTAAATTTATTTAAATTTATCATTCCAATGATATTGGATTCTATGTTTTCTTATACATAACATCATTTCTATTATATCAAATGATGTCGTACAATATATATAAACTAATCATTGAATGTTTGTCACGTGTTGAGGTGCCTCTAAAATTTAAGGAAAAATGTGACTGTTGGAGAGGAGTCGACCGTTGGAAAGTTTTTTTCTATAAATCCAAGCTCATTAGAATGAGAAAATAAACGTCAATTTTGACAACTAACATCAAAATAAAAATGTTGTGAAGTTATTTCTAGAGAGAGGATCTTACAACTCTTAGTTATTCGTGTCGATGTCGTGAACAAATTGTTCAGGAATGAACAACTTGTTCAAACTTGCTCTGTGCGGACTCAGATTGTGATGATCGTGGGCTTCTAGGTTTGGATGACAGAGGTTCTGAGTTCTATATAAATCAAGGGCTTGTGGGGATAGCAAGATAGATACCGATATTCGGAATGAGGGCTTACCTGGGTATGGGTAAGACAAACTTTCATGAAAGTATAGATCAAGGGACCTTTATCCAAGGTTATTGGATACTCTTCTCTTTGGGTTAAAAGAATATTATTGTACTTGTTTACTATTACATGTTGTGTTAATTCCTCTGTTCTATGTTAACTTTGTTAATGTTAGGAAGTATAAACTTCTTCTACTTTGTAATTCTGTTACACTTATTATATTACAGATTCTATACACTTTAAGGAAGAATCATTATTTTAAGAAATTAGATAATGTTTCTTTAATAGGTCTTCTAAATGTTTCTTTAACCTTGTTAAACATAACATTAAAGGTTCCATATGAATTTTGAAAGTATAAAATTCACCCCCCTCTTTTATTTTAGCATCCCAATTTTATATATTCAATCCTATAATTGGTATCCGATTTTTGATACCTCATACTCTAAATCAATCTAACAATTTATATCAGAGGAGGTCTCTGAGATACATATATCCACATATAAGTTTTCTTGTTCAATTTTTCCTTTTCTTATGTTCTTCAAATTTTTTTAAACTCTTATTACTAATACGTTTTGTGGAAAGAAATATCTTTTTATAATGGAAGGCATTCAGGTTGGATCGTTAGATAATCTCAATCCTACTAGACCACCGATCTTCGATGGAAATGACTATGAGTAATGAAGAGATAGAATGATGACATTTGAGATAAACACAGGTGTATACAACTACATTAAGTTAACTGGAGATTATAAGATTCTGGATAAGGAACATAGAACCTTTACTAATCCGGAGAAGGTGGAATATGAGCTGAACTTTAAGGTATGTAATACTTTGCTTTGTTCCATTACTAGAAATATTTATTGTCATAGTTCATCCTCCAAAGTTTCATATATTATTTGGAAGAAGCGTGAAGTAACTCACTTCATAACTTCCAAAGTAATTTAAACTAGAAGATCTATACTCAGAGCTGAGTATCGTGGTTTCTTATTTCCTTATAGAGTACCCGTATGTAAGGTACAAAAATGGATTATCACTATCATCAATAGATTACAATCAATTAGTGAGAAAGGATTATATGATCATGATCATATAGACAAAATTATAGACACTATTCCTAATGAATGGGAATCCAAGAGAACTGTTATAGATGAGAATAAAAAAGATACTCATATTTATCTTGTTGAACTGTTTGGAACTCTTCTTCATCATAAAACTAGAATGAAGAAAGTTGCATATAATATTAAAGAAGAAGAATGGAAATGGAGGTTTTGATTTTACAACTTTTTCAAATAATATGAAAGCCAAGACCCCTGAGGAAATTACAATATGTGAATCTAAGAATTTTGTTGATCAATATGAATATAGTGAAGGTGAAGCTTCAGAAAATGAGTTAGCCAATATTTATCAGAGGATGAGAATGATTTTTGGGTAGAATAACTTTCAATATAGATACAATAAGAAATATGGAAAAGATAAGAAAGATGGAGAAGTGACATACTATGAATGTAGAAGAACTGGTCATATTAGACCTGATTGTCCCTTTCTTAAAAAAATTGAAAAGAAGGACATGAATTCTGAGAGAAACCAGATAAAATTATATAGATCAAAGCATAATAATGTCTTCAAATCCAATGACACTTGGAGTGCTAGTGGTGGATATTCTAATTAAAATTCATCAGATTATGAATCTTCTAGGCAAAATAATATTGGTCTAATAGCCAGATCTCCATTTCCAAGGATCTTAATGAGAAAAATAATGTTTTAAATAATATATCTAAGAAACGTAAGGATGTTAATTAAAAGAAGGAAAAACATTCTAAGGATCTTAAAAATCTGTTTTTAGACAAATATGTTTTAGAAGAAAAAGTTAATTTTAAATCTATTGTTCTTGAGGATAAAAATTTAGTCCTGAGACTAAAATCTGAAATATTTTCCTTGAGGAAACTTCTTGAAAATTTTAAATCTTATAAAGAAAATTTTGACATGATGTATTCTTAGATCCGACCTTATGGAAATAATCAGGGTTTAAGTTATTCTCATGAAGAAACTATTTTTAAAAATACTTATTTTGTTACATCCAGAGACCCTTTTTGTAAAAAATTCCAATGTGGTTCGCATTGGAAGAAAAATTGATCTTTAAATAAAATGAAATCCCTTGGGTTTCATAAAGATTATTTTTCTAAAAAAATATTGTTACCCATGATTTTGTTATCTAACAACTCTGGATCCAAGAATGTTTGTATTTTGAAAGACTATCTCTCTTATTTCAGGAAAAAGAATGATGTACCAAGAACCTATGGTACATGGATAGTGGATTTTCCCAGCACAAAACTAGTAACAGAGACTATTTAAATAATATTTTAAAAACAAATGTTGGAAAAGAAAATTTAGGTGATAACTATCAAGAAGAAATTGTCGGTATAGGTAACATTATTCTTCTTTGAAAAAATATAATTTAAAATATTCTTTTTGTAAAATGCCTTAGGCACAACCTCAAAAGAATAAGCCAATTTTGTGATGAAGGTTACCTTGTGAACTACTTCTTATTTTAGGGGGAGTACATATGTTTGTTCATTTTATTATTTAATTTTTTTCAACATTCTATATAAAATTTCCCTTTCTTAAACACTTTATATTTCCTTAAGAAATATTTATTTATTAAACAGTTTTATCTTTCTTTAAGAAATTTTTTTTTTCAAAAAATATTTAACTTTCTTTAAGAAATGTTTCCTTAAAAATTTTATCTTTCTTTATGAATTTTTTTTCTTAAAAATTTTATCTATCATTATGAATTTTTTTTCTAAAAATTTCATTCTTTCTTTATGAATTTTTTTTCTCTATGAAAAAATTCCATTTTCTAAGAATTTTTTTCTATCTCTAAAATTTTAGCTTTCCTTAAGAGACATTTTCATTCTCTATGAAAAATTTTAATTTCTCAAAAAAATTTATTCTTTCTAAAAAAGTTTATCTTTCTTTAAGAAAATTTTTCTTTCTCTATGAAATATTTTCTTTCTATATGAATGTTTTTGTTTATTGAAAATTTTATCATTCCTTAAGAAAATTTTTCTTTTTCTAAGAATGTTTATCTTTCTATATGAATTTTTTTTATTATTGAAGATAAATTTTCTTTAATTATGAAATTTTTTCTTTCATTAAGAAACATTTTCTTTCTAAAATTAATTTTTTCCTCTTTCTAAGGATATTTTTCTTTAACTAAGAAAATTTATTCTTCCTTTAAAAAAATTTTATCATTCTATAAGAAATTTTTTCTTTCTCTAAGAAAATTTATCTTTCTATAAGAAATTTTGTTTATTTAAGAAATTATATTATTCTTTAAGAAAATAATTTTTTTATTTGAAAACCCAGAATCTAAAACATTCAAGAAAATTATTATAATACCAATAAATTCTCTTGAGTATTCAAAAAGGTACACTTTATTAGTCTTTAATTTCTTTATATAATGTTTTAGTTTTTGGTATTTCAAAATTTCATAAATTCTAGTTTTTCTTACTTCAAAAGATCAGAATTCATATTTTTTATATCCATTCTCAACCATTAGATTAGATCATGTTTTTTGTTAGCTGTTTAATTATCTTATGGAAGTTGAAAACTAATAGTTATGTCTATATAAGTGGTTCCTCGTTTTCAAGTATCACATCATTCTAACTGATCTTAGTTCAGAAGTTCTGTTACCATTAAAGCTTTTGTTCTGATTCTTTCGTCTCTATCACCCTGAATGTCTCTAGAATCCTTATCAGATCAGATGTCGGTTAGCAAAGAGATTAAGAACAAGTCAATATTTAGAGAAAGGATAGTGTGCACTATGTTCTTTGAAATTTATGACTCCCTTATTTCTAAGGTGATAAGATCTAATAGGTGGGAAAGTGTCTGTGTGGCTAAAGAGAAATCTCAGGATCTGATTTATATTGACCTCCTTATTCAATTCTATATATTAGTTACCTTATTTCAAAAGAACAATAAGGATCTGTTTATGTTCAGATGCTATGATAAATTATATACAGTCCCCTACACGAAGGTAGAAAATGTTCTAATTATACCATATGAAGGGGGTTATATTCTATGTTCTCAAAAACATCCTGAGAAGGAAGAATATTTTGAAATAGTCAAGGCTTTAGATTTTCTTACTCTTAAGTATGTTAAGAATCTGATGATTACGAATCATTCAACAAACCACGAGATGGTGGCTCTCAGGATGTAAGGATTTCTTATTCCAATAATGGGATACAAGGACTCTCTAAAGATATGTGATATCTTTCTATTAGACTTTCTTTTCAACCTAATAACGATGTACATGGTGAAGTATATATTTCTCATCATCCAAGCAATAAGAAGTTTAACCATCACATATCATATCCTTATGTATCTAACAACTATTTCCAGGATAATTTTTATGTGTCTCTAACAGTTGAGTGTTACACGTCGATTAGTCTCAAATCCTTTTAAGATCTTGTTTCTTAGTGACGAAACTCTAAGGAGGATGAAATTATGGTTTATTCTAGAATTTTAAATCTTTGAATAAATGGTTTTCTTGAACAAGTTTGATGTTCTTGAATATTCAAAGTATGTTCCTAAGAAAAGAAAACATGATGAACTGAGCTTTCCCATACCTGTTCCTGTTGGTCAATATTCAACACCTCCTCATGCAATGAAACCAAATGCTTATTCAGGTGCAACAGTTCCAAAGTGGAGTGAAATGGAAAATACTATAATGGAAGGAGATAATTCACTTGGTCTAAATCTTGAAGAGGATAAGGCTCTAAAAATAAATCAAGCTGAAAATCTTGAGATAGAAAAGAAGGAGAAGATGTTAAAGAAGAAATCTTGAGAAGATCAAGTTTTTCAGTCTCTTCTAAAAGCTGTAAAAAAGTAATATAAGGAAGTTTTAGAATCTCATGTTTTTTGTAAGAAATCGGTGGCCACTCTGGAAGTCCAGAATGCTATGAAAGTCTTAGCCTTATCAAAACCAGTTCAAGAAATGGAAGATCAAATAATCTAAGATGATGATGATGATTTTTTAAGGGAAGTTTAATATTATGTTGGAACTCCTTCGAGTTCAGTTTCCAAATATATTTCAGTAGAATAATTAAAAGAACATGTTGAAGAAGAACATGTGGAAGAAATATATGTTCGAGAAGAGGTTGAAGTTGAAGTTGAAGATGGAGTATAATTTGAACTAGAGGAAGAAGTAGAGAAAGAACAGGTTGAACAACTAGGTGAAGAAATGGAATAATATCAAGAAGAAGAGGGACAAGGAGGATCTCAACATCATGAGTTAGAAAAAGAAGAAGATGAACTGGGAGATCGAAATGTTTTTTAAGATTCAAATGAATATATCTATTTCAAGACTCTATTAAAGGAAGGAATGCTTTAGATGCTTCATCTGATAAAGAAATTCCTCAGAAGTCCTCTATGAGTATAGAAAGACCAGCTTCCTTAACTCCAAGAGGAGTTAAGAATGGAAAGGATGTTTCAGGATGTGAGTACTCTTCATCTGTTGAAAATGAATTTTTCAAGCTATCTTTATGAAATTTGGTCAGAACCATTCTAGTTCTTGCAAATATAGATTCCCAGAGTCAAATGATGCAAGAGACGCAGAATCAAAATATGGAATCGATAAATATTATTATGGACATGGTTGTCAAGAAAGAATAAAAAATTAGTAATCTTTTGATTGATTAGAACGATCAAAAGGTAACCTTTAAGAAAATATTTAACCATAACAAAACTATAAATGAAGAGCTAAGACAGTTCAGGGACTTCATGGATTCAACAAAAGGTTATTTTAATACTTGTGAAACTAGGTTCAAAAAGTTGAAAACATCAATCTCTGAGAAAGGTAGTCAACTCAATTCTATTGATCGATCTATTAGCAGTGAGAAGGAAGTCAGAGCTGAATAAAAGAAAAAGGTAGATTCTCATGAAGAAAGGATATTGTCTTTAGAAAATAAGAATAAATATCAGAAGTTCTTTTAATTTTTTTTAAGAAGATCATAAGGAAGTGAATAAACTCAAAGCCTTGATAGAGAAGATGTTTTCTGAGTAGAAGAATAATGGATGACTTTTTACATTCTGATGTTTTATTGAAATGTAAACCTTATTTATAAAATTTTTCATAGAATGTTTCTTCTATATGTTTATTTTGTTTTCAAATGTATTATTGCTTATCCTTGAAGGTACATCTTATACATCTCCATTCTCTTTCCTCTTACTGAAAATCACAATGGGGGAGAATTTATTTAAAGGAAGAATTTAATCTCTAAGAAAGAGAATCTAGTAAGGGGGAGTATGGCAATAAAGGATATTGTCCAAGTAGGGGGGGGGGTGATATTCCCTCAAGGAAACCTGACTTCAAAGATCAATAATACGATCCATGGGATATATAACCTAAGGGGTAGTTAGTTTTATTCATCCAAAATCTTATTCAAAAGGGGAGATAATTTTTTTCTTACTTTTTTATCTAAACAATATTTTTTTCCTTATCAATGTTGTTTGTTCTTTCCAAAAAATGGGGATATTTGTGAGTCAATAAGGATATCTTATGAATTCTCTATTACTTATTATTTTATGTTTTGAATGTCGAAAACACTTTTTCTTATGTTCTGAATATTTTTATGTTCTATATTTTTTCTTACAATCCGAAATTGTCATTTCGTTATGATTACTGATATATCATTACATTTTTCAATTTTTTTATACATTCAGATTTGTCATTCTGATTTTCCATTTTGTTATACATATAGATCTGTCATTATGATTTTTCATTTGGTTTCTATGATTCCGAATCTGGTGTATATGTGATTCAGTTTTATGATTCTGAATCCGGTGTATATGTGATTCAGTTTTTATGATTCTGATTCTGGTGTACATGTGATTTAGTTTTATGATTCTGATTCTGGTGTATATATGATTCCAATCATCAATACCGATTATATTGTATATATGATTTGATCTTCATGATACCGAATATGGTGTATAAGTGACTCCGATTTTGTGATTCTAATTTCGGAACAAATGAGATACCTATTTTAAAATCCGATTTAATTTTTCATACGATTATGTTTTCCTAATAATGTTAAAGTTGTTTAAATTTATCATTCCAATGATGTCACATTATAAGGTTTATTACACATAACATATTTTTTGTTACTTGAAACGATGTCATATAATCTTTTATAAACTAACCATTGAATGTTTGACACGTTTCTAGGTTTCTCCAAAATTTATGAAACAATTTGACTATTGGATAGGAGCCAACCATTGGGAAGTTTTTCCTATAAATACAAGATCATTTAAACGAGTAAAGGAACTTCAATTTTGAGAACTCGCTTTGAAAGAATAAAGTTCTGAAGTGATTTATAGAGAGAGGCTCTTACAACGCTCAGTGATTTGTGAGGATGTCATCAACAATTGGTTCAGGTGTGAACAAATTGTTCAGATCTTCTTTGTGTAGACTCTGATTGTGCTGATCGTGGGCCTCTGGGTTTGGAAGACAGAGGTTTTTATTTCCTTCTAAATCGAGGGCTTGCATATATAGCAAGACAGATACTGATATTCTTATTGAGGGATTACCTGGGATTGGGTAAGACATACTGTCATGAAAATATAAATCATGGGACCTTTATATATGTTTTTTGGATACCCTTCTCTTTTGGTTAAAAGAAACTTATTGTTACTTGATTACTATTAAAAGTTTTTTTAATTCCACTTTTGTATGTTAACATTGTTAAAGATAGGAATTATAACCTTCTTATACTATGTAATTCATTTACTCTGATTATATTATAGATTCTATACTCATTAAGGTTGAATCTTTCTTTTAAAAAATTAGAAAATGTTTTTTTAGAGGTGTTTGGAATTTTTTTTTAAACTTGTTAAAAATATCTTTTATGGTTCCAAAGTAATTTTTAAAGTAAAAAATTCACACCCCCATTGGTATTTGAGAATCTAATTTTTATATATTCGATCCTACAATCATCAGACCGAAACAGGGTCCCAGTACATCGTTAGACCCACACAGGATCCATGTACATTATCAGACCCACACATGATCCTTGTACATCCTCCGACACACACAAGATCCTATTACATTGGCAGACCCACACAGGATCCTAGTACATCGCCATACCCACACAGGATCATAGTACATCGTCAGACCTACACAATAATGTAGTACATCGTCAGACACTCACAAGATCCTAGTACATCGACAGACCCACACATGATCCTAGTACATCTTCAGACCCACACAGGATCCTAGTACATTGTCAGACCCCCACAGGATCTTAGTACATCGTCAAACCCACACAGGATCCTAGTACATCGTCAGACCAGCACAGGAACCTAGTACATCGTTAGACCCACAAAGGATCTGAGTACATCATGAGACCCATAGAGGATCCTAAGACATCGTCAGACCCACACAGGATCTTATTACATCATTAGACCCACACAAGATCCTAGTACATCTTCAGACCCACACAAGATCCTAGTACAACAGACCCACATTGGATCCTAGAGTAGTCCTCTGTGGATTCCTAAGGTAGATCGAAGTGAGACTCTCAAACACAGACCCACGAAGGATCCCAAGTACAGACACACAAAGGATCCCTTTCTCATGTTACAGCCAGTTATAGGGTTCCCACACTATGTTCACTTGATTCTGAGTGGGTTTTCTTCTAAATCTATAGGTTGATACTAAAACTACCATGAAGTACCACGAAAATGTATCCCAAAGGACTACCATGTAAAATTGGTCTTAATGAGACATACGATATGTTAATCGGATACATGGTCTGTAAGTTACAGGCCTTTTAGTCTCAAGGGCCCAGATGGATTTGTGTCCGATCCAACCCGACCATACCCCAACATTATCCAAAAATTATGTTGGGTATATCAAAAGGACCGTCTTGATCCAAGGATTCTGGTACCACAGACTGTTCGTCTAATGGACTCTCTTAGCTAATGATATGGCTGCAAGAGTGAAAAGTGTCGAAGTTGGTCCGAGTCCGGTCCGACCGGGTCGAACCATCCCACCCCAGCCTGGGCCGACCTGACCCAGACCACTGGTTCTAGCTCAGACTATGGTGCGGCAACCCGCGACTGGCCAGCCCTCCTTCGAGGTGCGGTCGCGCGCCGCGCCCCCACCGGTCGAAGTCTCGGTTGGCCGCCCCTCCATCGTTGTCACGGACATGCGTCGTCGCCCCTGCTCATATGGCTGAACAGACACACGCTGCCACTGACGTCACGAGGCTAAACGCTACACCGACCACTACCCTCACTCCATCGCTGCCAATGGGCTATAGCTTTCTCAACATCTAGCTGCGTAGACATGCACCTACCTTCCTTCCTCGCGGTCGGCCGGGTGCCGGCCACCGACTCCTTCCGTGAGTCATTGCAGATTCATTCTAATCCCAAAAAATAAAACAATATCATATTTTTGATCATTGAGTCACGGGATTCGTGTCCATATATTACGCTCAACAAATCTCCATGTTCCCAGCACCAAGAAATATTAGGATGCCTCCTTCCACGAGCCATTCCAGCTTCGCTCTAAGCCTGAAAAATCAAACGATTGCATATTTTGGATCCTTTCATTGAGGGCTTCCCATCCGTATATCGCGCTTATAAAAAATCTGTATTTACATCTCCATTAAATATTTGGAATTAGAGAACAGATGAATAATTCATCAAAAACCACAATGGTTATGGAGAGGTCAGGCCGCATTCATTCAGCCCACACCCTCCACGTAAGAACGTTAGTAAGCGAATTATTTGTTCTTGAATCAAGAATAATATAAATATTTATAAATTGAGATGAACATCATGGATGGGGAAAGTAATAGTTAAACAACAATCCATACCTCGATTTTTCTTTTGGAGGTGGCGCGAGGAAGTTGACAAAGTCGTTGAAGAGAACGTCATTGTTCGTCGCTCCTGCAAGACGATTCTATTCAAGGATCAGGTTTCGGTTTCTCATTCATCACCTCTTGTTGGTACTGGCTCCGTCCTCAATGGTTTGGGCATCACTGTAGTTTTTCAGCACTTCATATCTTGGTGATTCAATTCAGAGACCTCTCCCCAAACTCCATATAAATAGGAGAGGGGGAGGGTGTGCAACATTTGTGAAATTAATGGAGTCCCATTAATTAGAAACCTTCCTAATTCCCAAACTGTGATGTTACATATAAATAAAGTTAAATCCATTAGTTGGATTGACACGTCGTTGGTCCCACGTTTCTGCTTGTCCATTGGAGTAAAAGAAAGAAAATAAAAATAAACTAAGTTGTTTTTATTATTCTTTTAAAAGTATCAAAAACTAAATTTTTCTCTGGACATACTATGGTCGATGTGAGGACACCCGTAAGATAATTCTGGCACATTAGATTCAACTGTTCCCTCAGATTTCAATTCTAAGCACCTGTACAAAAGTTACAAAACGCCACTCGAGCGTTTACTGAAGGTACCTGAAAAAAAGTTCAGAAAATTAACAACACACACCCTCGACTAGAGCCAGTAGAGCTTAGGCTTTACCTAAGTAAAAAACACCCCAATGAACCCAAATGTACTCTTAGATTTCCAATCCGAGTTACTGTTTAAATATTATATATTTTACAATAAAATAATTGTCCCTTAATTATTTTATTTAAGGCCAATAACTAAATTTCACAAGTGGCCCATGACAGCCAATGTTAGTATCCACCTAAAGAATGAATACCCACACGAGTTTAGCTTTGTTATTGGATTTTTAATCCTAGTTGCCATTTGTGAGTTATAAATATTTGACAAATAAAATAATTTATCTAATTATTTTATTTACTGTTGTGCCATTTTGGGTTTTCTAACAGGAGGCCCAAGCCGAATAAACATAGGTCTCACCTAAGGTAATCCCACCATCCTGAGTGCAACGGTGCCCTCCGATTTCCGATCTGAGTAACCATTTACGAGGTATTCCACTTTTTCAGGAAGAATGGTTATGCATGTAAACATAAGTTTAACAGAAATTCGACGGATCATTATCGAACTCCGGGCCTCGAAATCGCGCGTCGTCAAATTTTGTGGTCTTTAAATAATTCCATTTAAAAAAATACGGAATTTTCGATACATTAAATATCTTGAGTGTTTAAAAGTAATTATTGAAGAAATGAGAAATGAGTTTGTTTTACGCTTGAATTGAGTTGTTATCTTAGGAAAAGCCTATCAACTCAGGATGGATGATTCCAATAACCAAGAAGTTATACATAAACCTTAAGAAGCTATTAATTATATTCATGAAGATCAGATCTAAATCTAAGAAAAGAATATTTTGGAAAAGGATGAGAAGCTTATGGATCAATGAAAAGCTCTTGAGAAGCTCATGGAGGAAAGAAAAGAGTTCAAGAAGATAAAAATCTGGTTGTTTAATATTTTGGAAAAAAATGGTCAAAGAATAATGGTGGAAAAATTATTGTAGTAAAATTTTGTTTCATGTATTTTTTCTTCTTTCATACTCTTTTTCTCTAGCTTTTTTAGGATATAAATTCTTTCCCTTATTCATTTTGAAAATGGAAATGGGGGAGAATGTCCTTGAAAAAATGTTTTTTATGAATGTATGATTAAGGTGGAGATTTCATAAGAAAATATAATGAGAACATGATCCTTGTGGGTTGTTTAAAACAAGGGTGGAATTAGTCATATTCACTAGAGTTATTAAACATAGGGGAAGATACTTTTTTATTGTTTTTTTTCAGGTTTGTTTTTTGTTTTGTTTTGTGATTTCCAAAAAGATAGAGATTGTTATGTTAAAACATGTATCGACTTTTCCATCAATTATTTTTTTGAAATAAAAACTCACACATATCATAATCACATATATTTTTTATCATGTATGTTGTTATACAAATCTACATCACTAACTTTGTTTTTCATGTTTGATGCATCCTTATGAAAGTCATTTTTTATGTTCATACACATAGTTTTATATGATGTATCAAAATTGTAACCGGACTATAGACTACATCGTTGTCATGAATCCTAACCTAACTGGGTATTTCATTATAGTCAGAAATTATAACCAGGTTATGTAACACACTTTAATCATTTATTGTAATCAAGATAAATATAGTATAGCTATCGCATGCATCATGAACCATAAGAAGGTTAATAACTGCATCGTAATCATGTATCGTAATCACAATATTGTAACCAAGTTATGCATCATCACTAGGTAATGCATCATACTTTTAATGTGGTTTGCATCCAACCATCATAACTAGATTAAATATTGTGCATCATAACCATGTTATGAATCATAACTGGGTTTTTGTTCAGTCAAAAATGCATCCTTATGACTTTTCCATTACTTTATGTTTAGAAAATCACAAACACTCTATCATAAGGAAAATTTCATTTTCCATATGTCTCATCATGATAAGGAAAATTTTCCTTCCCCAATGAAATTTATCCTTACCATGCATTTTCATTGTTCATAATTTAGTCTCTCTAAATATAACTATTTTTATTACTAATTGTAAAATTCAATCTCACATCTAAAACCTCATAATTCTATAAATACATTGATATAGAGTATTCTGTTTTTAGGATCCGAATTTATGTTCCGAATTTTCTGAAATTCAGAATCCAAATTCACTGAAATTTAGAATCTAAATTCTCTGAAATTTAGAATCCAATTTCTTTGAAATTATGAATATGAATTCTCTTAAATTTAGTATCCAAATTCCCTGAAATTCAGACTCCGAATTATCTATAATTCAGATTCATAATTATCTAAAATTCAGACTCCAAATTCCACAGAATTAAGACATTGAATTCCTCAAAATTCAGACTCCGAATTACTCAGAATTTAGACTCTGAATTCCTTATAATTCAGACACTGATTTCCGTAGAATTGAGACTCTGATGTCTATAATTCTGATTCCAAATTTCTTCAAAAAACTAATCCCTATATCTTTGTAATATAGGCTCCGAAGGTTAACATTCTTAGACTCCAAATTCTATTTTTCCTTAGACTCCAAAAAAATTAATTTGGTTGAGCAAAGATATTTTACTTTCTCTTTTTGAGTTATATAACGATGTCATGCATTCTATTACTAACTAACCATTGTTTGAGTGACATGTATACATGTCTCTCCAAAATTCCAGGAAAAATATGACCATTGGAGGAGGCATCCAACCATTGTAGATGTGCCTATAAGTAAGAGCTCATTTTAATAATCTCACAACTTGTAATGCCACGTTGATCAATCTAGATATTACATGCTATTGAAGTGATTTATAGAGAGATAGACATTCTTACTTTGTGTGTACTGGTCATATTGTTCAGATTTTCTTCTTGCAACTCTGAATGTTACTGAGTACATTCTTGGGATTCTGGGGATAGGAAGACAGATGTGTCGTCTACCTTGATGTTTGAGGGCTTGTAGGGATAGCAAGACATACTTTTATATTCGTATTGAGGGCTTAACATAGTGTGTGTAAGATAGAATTTATTGAATGTATAAATCAAGGGACCTTTATCCATGGTTTTTGGATACCCTTCTCTTTGGGTTAAAATATTTCATACTTGTTACTTGTATTGTATCAAGTTAGTTTTCTTCTACATTTTTGTTTTTAAGTAAAGTATAATTGTCTTATACTTTTTTATACTTGTACTCTTATTAATAATATTCTATACTCTTTAAGGTAGAATCGTTTTCCTTGAAAACAATTATTAAGTTTCATTTTTGGAACAATATTTCCGGAATCCAGCATGTTTGTAGAACTAAGAGGTCTAGTTAATTTACCTTGTTTAACTTTGTTATACATTTCCATCTTTAATAGTCCCATAGGAAATTTTTAATGCAAACAATTCACCCCCATCTTGTATATTGAAAATCTACATCATATTCTCGATCCAACAATTATTATTAGAGGAGGTCTCTGAAATACTTATATTCATATATAAGTTTTTTTTCTCAAGTTTATCATTATTCTATATTTTCCTTTCATGGGATATTTTTATCCCTATTTAAAATTTTTATTACTAACATGTTTCAGTGGAAGGATTTTTTCTTTGATATGGTAGGAATGAAGTTTGGTTTAATTGTCAATATTAATCCCAATAAAACAACCTATATTTGATGGGAATGATTATGAATATTTGAGATATCGTGTAAAGACTTTTTTCATTAACACTGGAGTGGAAAATTTTGTTATGCTGAGTGGAGATTACAAGATTCATGATAAGGAAGTCATAACTTTTACTAATCAAGAGAAGTCAGAATATCTACAAAACTATAAGGTACACAATACTTTTTTATGTTCCCTGAATATGAATATATATATCCAGATTTGTCCTTGTGATGCTGCAAATTGTATTTGGAAGAAGCTAGAAGCAACTCATTTTGGATCTTCCAAATTTATTGAAACTATAAGAGCTATTCTTAGAGATGAGTACAATGGTTTTTCCATTCCTTATGGAGAACATATATATAAGGTACAACAGAGATTAATGACTATTTTCAAAAAAATGCAATCCATGGGTAAAAAGGCTTAGATGATGAGGAACTTATGGAAAATATTATAGACATCATTACTAATGAGTGGGAATCATAGATAATAGCTATTAACGAGAATATGAAAGTCTCAGAGATTAATCTTGGTGATCTTTTTGGATCTCTTTCTCAACATGTCACTAGAATGAAGACATATGAAGACAATGTTAAGAAAAAGAATGTTAATGGATATGTTGCTTTTACAACTACATCAAATCATATGAATTCCATGACTCTTGAGAGAGTTACAAGATCTAAATCTAAGAATGTCATTTTTTTATCTGAATCAAGTGAAAGTGAAAATTCTGAGAATGAACTAGATAATCTTGATTGAAGGATGAATAAGATAGTTTGGAATAAATACTTTCAGTATAGATATAAGACGAAATAAAGAAAGGATAATAAAGACTCTGAAGACACTTGTTAATAATGTAAAAGAGCTGGACATATATGGCCAAATTGTCCCATGATCAAGAGAAAAGATAGAAATGTAGAGTCTTCTAAAAGGAATAGAAAGATGTACTACAAAGATAAAGATAAGAATGTTTTAAAAGACAATTACACCTAGAGTGCTATTGGTTGAGACTCTTCTGATTAATCCTCATATTACGAATCTTCTGGATAGAAGAATCTTGGTTTACTTGTCATGCTACCTATTGAAAATCGTTGTTTAATATCCAAGGTACACAATGCTGAATCCATAACCAATATATCATTGAATTATTATTAATTGTGATAATAAATATTATGAATCTATGGATAAATAATCATCTTCTGATGAATATACTACATTACCTACTTATGAATATGTTTCTAGGATATCTATGCACCTTGTGAATGAAAATTCTATAGTCAAGAAAAAGATTGATAAGGAAAATGTTAGGATTTATATTCTTACTAAGGAAATATTAGGTCATTCTAAAGATCTATATAAGAATATTTATTATTTTGAAAGTATTTGAAAAAAACCTTTAGGAAGTTAATTCTGATAAGGATAAACATTCTAAGGATCTATAAAAAGTAATTTCTAAGAAAAATGTTTTTGAGCCTTACTCTAGTTCTAAAACTAATGTTTTTTAGGATAAGAATTTAGTTATTAGACTAAAGTCAAAAATATTTTCCTTAAGGTAGTGTTTTTCAAACAATACCTTAGGTGTGGAAAATTTTGATAAGATATATTCCCAAATTCAATCCTTAAGGATTAATTCTAGTTTCGGTTATACAAGTTCATAACGGATTTTTAGTAACAATTATTTTGTTCCTCAAAGTGCTCTATTCTGCACTAAGTGTCAGTGTACTGGGCATTGAGAAAAAAATTGTTCCTTAACAAAATTCAGTCTTTAGGTTTTCATAAAGCATATTTTCAATGAAAATGTGGATTCTTAAAATTTTTCTTTCTGTAGTTTCTAGATCCAAGAAGGTTTGGGTTCCAACGGTATAACAATCTATTTTTCAAGAAAATAAAGATAGTACCAATAAAAATACAAGGTACATGGATTGTAGATGTTTTTGGCATATGACTGGTAACAAAAACTTCTTTGAAAATATTATCAAGACAAAAGGAGGAAAAGTAAACTTCAGAGATAATGCTAAGGGAGAAATTATTGGTATAGGTAACATTATTATTCTTGGAAAATTATTGATTTCAAATGTTTTATTTGTTAAGGGACTTATTAAAAGCCTTATTAGCAGAAGTCAATTATGTGACGAAGGTTACCTTTTGAATTTTAGGAATGACAAGTTCCTAGTACACAATTCCATGGAAGAGTTTATTTTTTATGCCGATAGGCAAGATAATGTATACATACTAATCATAGAATACCATAGGATCCATGAACTAACATGGATTAGTATAATGGATGATCATTCGTTGTTGTGGCATAGAAGGTAAGGATACTATAACCATAGGAACCTATAAAAACCCTCCAATAAAAGATTAGTTGAGGATCTACCGAAGCATAGATTTCATTATTCAAAAGTTTCTGATCCTTGTCAATATGGAAAGAAATATAAATCATTTTTAAAATAAGTCAGTGAAGTCTCAACTACTGATTCATTACAGTTAGTGCATATGGATATTTTTGGTCGAACACAAACTGGAAGCATTGGAGGAAAATATTATGCATAAGTTTTAATTGATGAGTACACTTGATTTATATGGGTATATTTTCTAGCAAAGAAATATGAGGTTATTTCATATTTCAAATCTTTTAGATCCCAAGTTAAAAAAGATGAAAACCTTCCATTAATAACTATTCATAGTGATCATGGAGGTGAATTTCAAAATTATGAATTGGAAACTTTTTTTAGTAAAAAAGGCATTACTCATAACTTATCATCACTAAGAAACCCTTAACAAAATGTTGTTGTTTAAAGAAGAAATATAATTCTTCAAAAGATAACAAGAACCATGTTGAGTGAATATTTGATAACCAATCATTTTTGGGTTGAAGTTGTAAGTACTTCTTTCTATACTAAAAATCATGTTTTGAATAGAACTTTTCTTAATAAAACTTTTTATGAGTTATGAAATGGTAGGAAACCTAGACAATCCTACTTCAATGTTTTTGGTTGTAAGGAATTCATTCTAAATACTAAATAGAGTCTACACATATTTTCACCAGAATTTGATGAAGGAAATTTCATAGGCTACTACACAACCTCTAAGGCTTATAGAGTTTTCAATAAAAATACATGTTCTATTGAAGAAACAGTACATGTCAAATTTGATGAAACTTGTCATTTTGTTTTTAAACATCTTCAACCTATATCTTTAGACGTGTTTTGAAAAACCGATTATCAACCCTTTATAGAAGATTCTTATATTAAGGAAAATTTTCAAGAAAATGTTTTTGAAGCATTTAACCCAGAAGACTTTGAACCCTATGTTGATGAATATGTTTTACAAAACTCAAATAAGTTGTTTCTTAAGAATCGTCCCAGTGATGGTATCATTGGTGATGTATATCAAATTGTAAGGACTAGAAGTTCTTTAAGAAATGAAGTATAACATCTAGAATTCCTTTCCCAATTAGAACCAATAAGCACTGATGATGCCTTAGGTAATGATGATTGGATAAAAGCTATGAAAGATGAGTTAAATGAATTAGAAAGGAATAAAGTCTAGACTTTGGTTGAAAGAACTTAAAAAAATTCTATTATTGGAGTAAAATGGGTCTTCAGAAATAAATGTGATGAAAATGGAATAATAGTAAGAAATAAATCTATATTGGTTGCTAAAGGCTATAATAAAAAAGATGGAATACACTATGAAGAAACTTATTCTCTAGTAGCTAGACTTGAATCTATTCGTATTCTACTTGCCTTTACAACATTTTTCAATTTCAAACTTTTTAAAATGGATGTTAAATGTGATTTCCTTAATGGTTTTGTTCAAGAGGAAGTTTTTTTGAACAACCTTGTGGTTTTGAAGAAACAAGACATCCTGAACATGTTTTCAAAATTACCAATGCTTTTTATGGACTCAAAAAAGCCCCAAGAGCCTGGTATGATATACTTATAGGATTTTTTCTTCAAAATAATTATATTAAAGGAAATACCGATCCAACCATTTTTATAACGAAATATAAGAAAAATGTTTTGAATGTTCAAATTTATGTTGATGACAATATATTTGGTTCAACTCAACAACATTTAACTGATTCCTTTTTGGATCTAATGAAATCTGAGTTCGAAATGATTATGATTGGTGAGTTAATATTTTACTTGGTTTACAAATTTCTCAAAAACCAGAAGGAATATATATATATATCAACATAATTATATTAAATATCTTCTAAAAAATTATGGGTATGAAAACACTAAGAGTATAAGTACTCCCATTGGTACCTAAAATTCACTTGATCTTGATGATGCTGGGAAACCAGTAGATCAAACATCTTTCAGAGGTATGATAGGAAGTCTACTTTACTTGACAACTATTCATCCAAAAATAATGCTTTCAGTATGCTTATTTGAAAGATATCAATCCAATCCTAAGGAATCAAATTTAATGGCATTGAAAAGAATTTTTTGCTACATAAAGGGAACCATGGATCTATGACTCTTTTATACTTCTGGAAATGATTTTGTTTTAAAATATATTTTATATTCTGACATTAGAGAACGTAGAATGGATAGGAAAAGTACATCCGAAACTTTTCATTTATTAGGAGATTATTTAGTTTCGTGGTCATTAAAAAAGTAACACTCAGTAGCACTTTCCATTACTGAAGCTGAATATGTAGAAGTTGGATGTTTTTGTGCTCATGTGTTGTGGATACAACACACACTCACAGATTATAGAATGTGTTTTACCGAAACAGAAATTTTGTGTGATAATACAAGTTCCATTTCCCTAAGTAAAAAACCTACACATCTCTCTCGTGAAAAAATAGTCATTAAGAATCAGTTTTTTAGAGATCACACACAAAAATGGGATATCATTTTTCAATTTATCGGAAAACAAGATCAACTTGCTGATATTTTTACAAAATCTTTACCCTCCAATAGATTTAAATACATTAAACAGAAATTAGGAATGATAACTATAAGGTAATATTCTTTATTAACTTTTTGTTGAAACATATCTTCTTAGAGTAAGAAACTCTTTTTCATAGGGGGAGTACATTTCCTTGTCAGTTAAACTAAAATTTTTCATATTCAAAATTTTCGTAATGAATATTTCCATACTTAAATTTTACATAATGAATATTTTCGTACCTAAATTTTTGGTAATGAAGATTTTTGTTCTTAAAATTTTCGTAATGAAGATTTTCTTACTAAAAATTTTCATACTAGATAGTTTTGTATTTAAAATTTTTGTAATAATGATTTTCGTAGTCAAAGTTTTGAAAATCAAAATTTTCCAAATCTAAAATTCTTCAATAAGAATTTCCCTCATTACGAATAATCTTCCTAGCAATCCGAAATGTACGTTTCCTTTTATAAATTTTCATAATCATCTTTTTCTTGTAGGTATTTTCTTTTGGTTTAAAATTATTTAGATTGACTTTTCCTTAAATCTTAATTTTTTTCCTAATAACCTAAAAAATATCGGAATCTATCAAAATCATTCTTTGGCTACCATCTCAATCGTCAGATCTTATCAAGATGCTTTCAACTGTTGGATCAATCGGGGAAGTGGAACATTTGCATTGATTGCCTATATAAAGGACCCCATCCAATGGTTGTTCCACATCGAACTCATGACTTCGCATGCTGAGGCTCTGCCCCTTCTACATAAGCTCATTTTGGATCATCAAGGTTTCCTTAGTTCTGAATTTCTGCTGAGGATTCGTCTCAAAAAGAAATGTCACCTATAAAGGAAATCTCCAAATGGAAGATTTATAGAGAAAGGTTGGATTATCTAAATTTATTTGCTAAGTATGATTCCATTATCTATAAGTATATCAAGCATAATGGCAGGGATAGTGTATGCATTTAGAATCCAAAAGAATAGGATTTGGTCTATTCAGAGTTATTAGTATAGTTCTTTGAGAAAGTATCTTTCTACAAAGAAGAAGACAAACACAATTTCTCATTCACATGTTATGGAATGACATATTCCCTTTCTTACACTAAGGATTATAGTTTGATTATAATAACTTATGAAGGGGAAGCTAAGTTCTGTACTCACAAGCTACCTGATGTTCATGTAAATTTTGATAAGGTGAAGCCCATGGCTTTCCTTGGCCTTTCAGAAGTAAATTCTTTGAAGATTTTTCATCTATATATGAACATAAAGATTCTTGAACTATGGGTTCAAAGTTTTATAATTCTAAGAAAAGGATACAAAGATACTTTTAAGAAAAGTGATATGTATATTTTGGATTTCATGGCGAATTTAATAATGATAAATATGGTTAAGTAAATTCAGGTTACGATTGATAATATAAAAAAGGGGAATTTGATATCTCAAATTATAATGTATTCAACCATTCTATCAAAGATTATTGTTCAGTGTTTAGAATCCTTCAAAATTCCTTACAGATATACATTAAGAAATTTCTAAGTCATGTTGCTGAGTGATGACACCTTGAGAAGGATGAAAGTTATATTTTCTAAATAATCCGAAAAATTGTATGATTTTCCAGAAGATGAGGTTGAAGCCATATCAAAGAAACAGGAAGTGGCTGAGAAATCCAAAAGGGTGGAAGGAAGAGAAAGGTGAAAGAAGATGAAGAAAAAGTAAAACCCCTAAAGGATAATGAAACTCAATCCTCACCTCTGAAGCCAAAGAAGAAAAAGACTTATCTTGATGAGGTATTGTAAAATAAGAGAGAAGATAAGAAAAATAAGTAAGAAGTGGAGCCTATGTTTGGCTTGGACCCTACTGAGGAAAATATTTAAGGGAAAAGGATTCTACAAATCTCAAGAAGCAAGAGAATGAGAAGAAGAAGAAGAAAAATATATCTGAACCTGAGATAGTCCAATCCCTTCTAAAATCTTCTGATAAAGCCTCTGAGAATATTTAGGTACTGGTGTTGATTCTTCAAGAACCAATTTCTGAGACTCTGGGAAAGACGTTTGTAATTTCGAAAAATAACATCAAGGAGAAGTTGTTGAAGAAGAAGAAGTAAAAGAAGAGGAATAAGAAGGTAGAGGTGAATCCAAAGATATGTTAAATCAGGTTGAGGAATATCATTAGAATGAATTCCCTTTGGAGAAATTATCATTCTGAACCTCTTAAGCCGAATCGTCAAAGCTTTCTACTTCTGGGAACGATGAAGAGAAGGGTGAAGATGATGTAAATAAACTATCTGGGGAAGAAATAATCAATAAATATTTCATTCACCTAGAAGATGTTGATGTAGGAACTGAGAAGGATGAAATTCATGAATACAAAATTGTTCAGATATATGATATTTACAATTAATATCCAAATCAAGAGGAAGTCTTTCCGAAAGCTGATAAGGGAAAACAGGTGGTAGTTGATACAACTAAATATACATAGTGAAGATGAAATAAGATGGCACTTCATCAAAGAGGAAACTTGCTATGATAGAAGAATAATCCTCACCAACCAAAGTATCAGATTTGGAATCATCCCCTCTCGGACATGAATTTGTAGTTTAGTATTTGAAAAGGCTTATTGGGACTATGTTATTATTCCCTACTATAGACTCGAGATGTCATATGCTTCAGAATTCATTAAAAAAAATCAGATTCAGTATTCTGATTGATGGATAAGTGTGTCAAAATCATGGAAGACATCAAAAATTTTCTTAATAGCTATAAACCTCATAAAAGATCATGAAAAAAGATGGCAATATGGCCAAGGAAGAAAGTTGAAGAGATGAGAATCCTTAATGAATTCCACGAAAGTGTCAAGGATGATTTTGACAAAGAATATGTGAAGACAAAGGATTTCACTAATAGTATTGAGGAAAAGATAACTCTGGAACAGACTTCTTGGAAGAAAGAAGTGAAAGATATGAATGGGAAGTTCAATTTAGTTTCTCAGAGTTGGAAGAGAGAAAGGGTTGAGATAGATGAAAAGCTTTTCATGTAGGAAGATGTCTTGAAGGGTCTGGAAGAATCTCTTAAGGCTTAGAAAGAACAAATCAAAGCCTTAGAGAAGAAAACAATAGATCAAGATCTACTTCAAAAATGTGTTGAGGTGGATAACAAGGAACTCAAGAAGCTTAAAACCATAGTATAGAAGATGATGTCAAAGTATAAGGAAGGATAATTTCATTCTAAAATAAATATTTTGTTGTATTTTTCTTGTTGCGCATATTCTTACAATCTTAATGACTTTTTTGATGTTCTTTATTTTTGGTTTTCTTGTAATAATATTTCAGGTACCTTATTTCTTTTTCCATTCCCTTTAATCCTTTTTAAAACTCCCAAATGGGGTTAAAGGAATGTCAAAAAAATATTAAGAAAAAACAAAATTTCATTAAGTCAGGGGGAGTTCATCTAAGGGAGAGTTTTCATCATGATGATTTTTGTATGAAGGAAAATGAAAAATATAATTCAAGAAATTCAGAATATGATCCTTTGGGTTTCCAAGGCTTAAGGGGGATTTTTTCATATTCAATTTGATCCATAAGTAATGGTATATATGTTTTATTTAGAATTACATAAAATTCCACAGTTCATATATTCTGTTTCTTTAGGATGTTCATGCTTTCCAAAAGGGGGAGATTATTGAGTCAATAAGTATTCCTTATGAATTTTCCATTCTTTCATGTTTTGAAAATCACAAACACTCTATCATAAGGCAAATTTAATTTTCCATAAGTTTTATCTTGATAAATAAAATTTTCCTTTGCCAAGGAAATTTATCCTTACAATAAATTTTCACTGTTCATATTTTCGTCTCTCTAAATCTAACACTTTTTATTCCTAAGTGTAAAATTCGGTCTCACATATAAAACCTCGGAATTCTATAAATACTAGATATAGAGAATTCTGTTTTCAGGATCTGAATTCTGTTTCCAAATTCTCTGAAATTCAGAATCTGAATTCTCTAAAATATAGAATCTGAATTCCCTAAAATTCAGAATCCAGATTCTCTGAAATCCAGACTCCAAATTCCTTAGAATTTAGACTCCAAATTTCTCAGAATTCAAACACCAAATTCATTATAATTCAGACACCGAATTGCTTAAAATCCAGTCTCCAAATTCCTTAAAATTCAGAATCTGAATTCCTTAGAATTGAGAATCTGAAGTCTATAGAATTCTAATTCAAACTTTGTTGGAAAACGGAATCCAAATATCATTGTAATATAGACTCCAAAGGTTAAATTTCATAGACTATGAATTCTATTTTTTATTAGACTCCGAAAGTTTTAATTTGGTTGAGCAACCATATTTTACTTACTCTTTTTTTAGTTATAAAATGATATCGTGCATTCAGTTACTAACTAACCGTTGTTTGAGTGACATATGTACAGGTCCCTACGAAATTCAAGGAAAATATGACCGTTGGAGGGGGGAGCCAACCATTGGAGATCCACCTATTAATAGGAGCTCATTTTAACAAGCTCACAACTTTTAAAATCATGTCGATAAATTTAGAAATTACATGCTAATGAATTGATTTATAGAGAGAGAGAGAGACTTTATTGATTTGTGTGTACTTAACATCTTATTCAGATTTTCTTCATGTGACTTCGAATGTTTCTGAGTACATTCAAGGGCTTCCCGGGATAGGAAGACAGAGGTACCAACTACCTTGAAGTTCAAGGTCTTATGGGGATAGTAATACAGAATCTGATATTTTTATTGAGGGATTACCATGGTGTGGGTAAAATATACTTTCTTGAAATTATAAATCAAGGTACCTTTGTCCAGGGTTGTTAGATACCCATCTCTTTGGGTTAAAATATTTCTTACTTGTTACTTGTATTGTTTCATGTTTTTTTTCGCTACATTTTTCATTATTAAGGAAAGTATAACTATTTTATATTTTCTTATACATGTACTCTAATTAATAATATTCTATATTTTGTAAGGTAGAATCTTTGTCCTTGTAAACTTTTCTTAAGATTCATTTTCGGAACCTTATTTTTGGAATCAAGCAAGTTTGTAGAACTATGAGGTCTAGTGAATTTAACATGTATAACCTTGTTAAACATTATAGTCCTTAAAAGTTCCAAAGGATTTTTTTTAAACTATTCAATTCACCCCCCCCCCCCCTCTTGTATATTGAGCATCGACATTGTCTTTTCCATATGATAGTTATAATTTTTAATTGATATTCATTGTTATGAGGATAATCCTAGAATACAAGTTACTTATTGCATTTATAAAATGCATAACACACTAATCATAACTTTAATATCGATTTCATTTATCTCATATTCATTGTTTTATAATAGGTACTCAATAATTTATAACTAAAATGATGTCGTTGAGTTTTTTATTTACCAATCAAAATGATGTCTTGTATTCTGTTTTGTTTTTACTATTGTAATTTCAGGTGTCCAAGTCCCTCCGAGTTTTTTTGAATAAATATGGCTATTAGAGAAAATATGATCATTGGAACTTGAAGCTTATAAATAGATGGTTATTCAAACCAATATACATAAAATTTTCATCTATCATGTTCTATATAGAGATGTTGTGACTTATCTCTTGCTTCATGTGAAAGCCTTGATGACAAAAGAAGTGAACAACTTATTCCATGTTCGTGTATTTATATTAGTGCTATGTTTCTTCTTTGTGTGACCAATAATTGTGATAACGATCGAGGGATTTAGGGGATAAGAAGGCCAGATTTTGATCGTCGTATTGATGGTCTTTACATTCTTCAAGGACATAGGTGTCAAATTAACTACTTAATTGAGGACTTACACGGATAGGAAGATAGTTGTGTCGATCATGACATCAAGTGCATACTAAGGTAGTGATAAGACAAACCTTCTATCCTAGGTTAAAGGATATTCTTCTCTTTGGGATAAAATAATTGTAGTACTTGTACATTTCCATTACTATTTGTATTAGAAATAGAATTATATTTTCCCCTTTCTTATCATATTCAATTCAATTGAAATTATTTCTATTGCGATTCATATTGTATTAGAAAATTATATACGCTATATGGTAGAATCTTTAACATTTATGTTACTCTGATTATGATATTCAATTCAAATATAATTGTTTTACATTCCATGTAGTATTACATATTTTTATTTCCATCATATCCAAGACCTATATGGTCTACTATATTTATTGTGAATTATATTCGTTTAAGAACTATTAAGCTAATTCCTTTATAATGTTTTTAATACATATTTTTAAACATAAAATTCACCCCCACATGTATTGTGTAATATAATATAAATATACATCTATATTAACATCCAACACTACTCTAAGAGTTATTCTTACATTCTTTTAGTTTTATTAATTTACCAATAAATTATTTTTTTATAATTTTTTCATATTCATTACATTTTACAATGTTTTCATTTTTTTCAAATTTAAAATTTATCATAATCAGAATTTTCATTATTCTAATTAATAATTTTATTAAAAAAAATTATGGGATTTGAATATATATTAAATATTTCAAGGATTTACTCCCATGCATCAAAAAAATATAGTTTTTAATCTAATACATTGGTTTACTAGAATACGAAGGGCCACCCTCGATCATATATATATGTGCTGAATCACCCTTATCCCAAAATTTATTTAAATATCTTCCCTCAATACACAGAACCACTTTTATTACTCAGTTTAGAAGATTGGGAATTTTTTGATTAACCTAATTAGTTTTAGTTTCAGCATCTGATTCAGTTTGATGGCTTAATTATAATATTTCCCTGATCATGATGTAGTTAAATAAAGATTTATTGAGAATTTATGATATTAAAAATATGATTATTTTCTGAAAATTGTTATTAAATGTCAAATTTGTGAAAATGTGTTTTTGTAAAATGTGTATTTTTACAATATCTCTCTATAAATCATAATATAATTCTATTTTTCAATCGAATTAAATACAGAACAGGATAAAAAATTTATTTTTTACTCTTTTTAGTGAAATTTGTTAACAGACATTTTAGAAAGTTTCTGGAATAGTTTTTATTCCTTTAGAATGTAAATTGTATCTTCCTTTAGTATAGATTATGGGGAAGCATTATAGTTTTGAATAATATAATAAAGAATATTCATTTTTAACTTTCTATGAAAAGGTATGATCATATGTTTAGAAAGTTAGTTCTAAGAAGTGAAAGGATGTTAGATAAAGAACGATAAGAAAGAAGAATAATAATAAAAGGGGAAAATTTTTCTTTTTAAATTTACTCATCATCCACATTCCTATCAAATCTGTCAAATAAGTATCTAGTATTAATATTTTTATGGAAGAAAAATAATCATAAAAAAGGTGAATCTCAACATTCTTGTACCAATGAAATAAAAACATTGAAAAGACCAACAAAGAGGTTGATTTTATAAATGTTTCATAGGATGAAAATGTTTAAGTAAAAGAGAAAAAAGATATTGGACCTAGAAGCCATAATATTTCAGAGGATTCACCATAATATTTATATTCATCATCCACAAATGCTTGGAAATGGATAAATTATATTTTTCAAACAATGAAATGGGTAACAAATTCAATGCTATACCTTAAAAACATCAAAAAGGTACAAATTGATTAAGAACATTTTGAATGTAAATTCAGAATCTTTGATCATATTGAATAAATTAGTTATCTAGAAAGGGAATGAAATAATGTGTTTTAATATTTTGTTAAATTCTAACAAAGTTAGATTCAATAAAATTGTGAAAAGGATGATAAAAATTGATGTTCACATAAAAGATCACAAGGTTTAGTTTGAAGAATTCCATAAAATATCATCTGATATTGATGATTGTTTCGAAATTATTTCAATAGATACCTTGGGTAGATTAAAATTTAATGATTAGTTTAAATACATATTTGATTCACATAATCAAGAAATATTTTTTTTTTCAAATAATATATTCAGAATTTTAAAGATGATAATGGAATGATTAAGTCTGTTACAGAACAGTTTCTAAGGTTGTAGAAGGAAAAAATATTATATGTTGACTCGAAGTAGACATTGTCGGCCTGATGGTATATAATCATAAATTCAGAGTCATGGAAGACAATAGTGAAATCATTGAGTCTATGATAGATATATCTAAGAAGTATCATAATGATTTGGAGTAGTTAAATTCAATATTCAAAAAAGAATAGTAATAAATAACGAATTTTTTTATTTATTTCATGATGTATGTAAATTTTTTTGAATGATATTGTTTGAATGACATATTATCCAAATATATCATTATTCAAATTTTTCCCTATATTATTGGATGAATGTTTCTTCATATTATCTTTTTCGAATTGTATTTAAAATACCATTGTTTTTTGACATATTTTCTAACAGTTATGGTGAATATTCTAAATTCCCTATTCCATTTTGTAAATAGGAATGAGGGATAATTTTTTAGAGGTGGAATTTATCTAATGGGGCTGGGGGGAATGGGTTTCTGGGGATAAATAATATTTAGTTGATAAAACATTATAAAGGGATAAAATTGATTCAGTCGGAGGATACAAATAAATAATACATTCTATTATATCAATATTAACTAAAAAAAGATGTCATCAAGACATGGGTAGTTAAGATATTTAAAGGTAATATATTTTTCATGAATAATTCTTTTGAATATCTTAATAAGAAAATGGGTTAAATTTCTTCCCAATGATAATAATTATATATTTTTTGTATTTTGGGTTTTATATAAAAATGTGGGAGATTGTTGGGAAAAAAAATATACATTATAATTTTCATTTCCTTAGTTTTAGAAATATTAAAAAAATTCATAAAAAATTATTTAACAAACATTATATGTCTCAAATTTTTTATAATTTTTTTTTGAAATTTTTTTCTATAGAGCATAGAATTAATTCTAATAAAAGTGAATATAATATTTATTCTTTAATATGAGCTTTTGGTATGACTTTTAGATTGGTGGATTAAACTGACTAGTGATCTATTCATCTGATAGAGAAGTTTTATATCCATATGACAAATTGATGTCATATCCCTCAGACTAAAAATAGTTTAGATAGATCATAATTACAATTGTTTAGTTCATCCAATTAATAAATAGTATAGTTAATCCGAATTTCCATGGATTTTAATAAGTGTAATTGAATTGTTTCTATTTAACATAATTCATAACAACATTGTAATGGTCCAATCAAAATTAAATTTGATGGAAATGTTTTGTAGAGCTGTCAACTCAAGAACATGAGCGGTTGTTGCAACCAACTAAGAAATTCATATTAATATAGTCAATTTGAGGGATGTATAAAAATATAAGTCCATTAGAGGAGCTATGATATGAAACATTTTCAACTCAACAAATTTGTGATTTTTCTATACCCGAACATCACATTATTACACTTTATATTTTCTTAGGGATCCTGAGTAAGGAATTTTAAAATCTATAGAAGGGTTTTTATTTTTTATTTGTCTATACGATCAAGGTATAGACTAAGGTCTTCAGGGGGTTAGAAAATAGGTGAATCTGATTCATTGTGTCGACGGATTTGGGGAAAAGGAAAATTTAACTGACATTGATCATCTTATAGAGGGCTTATAGGGTTTGGCAAGAAATTATATAAGAATGTTTTTATCAATGGATTTCTATGTAAGGAAACACATGAATTTACACATAGGATTAATACTATGCATACAATAATTTATGATTTCATACTTTTTTAACTTTTAAAGAAAATAGTATAATTTAGTTTATAAATCCAATAAATCATTATTACCTTGTTATAAGATTTTTTATTACTTCTTACTATAAATTTTTCATTCCTCTATGAATTTAAATTAAAACATGGGTTTTATTATTTTTCATAATAACTATTTTATTGGACTTTATATGAGATCGATTAAATTTTTTGATTTATTAGATTACTTTTAAAAATGATACAAGCACTATAATGTTATATTTATTTTTGAGAGTAAACATTATAATAAAATATGTTTTAGGTTTACTGTTAGTTTAAATTTTAAAGATAATTTTCTACACCCACTCTTGTAGCCATCATAAATATAACAGCTCGATCCCATTCTTCCAGATTCAATGTTAAAATCATGCTATGTATTTTTATTCAAAAGAAATAGAAATAATTAAAAACATATTACAAAAATGAGGACCTTTACTGGTCTATGTTTTAGATAATATACACACCTTAAAAATTTATCAAAATTTTACAAGAATAAAATAAAATGAAAAAACGACACATCATGTGGTAGCTCTAGGAGCGAAGCAGATGCCTTCGTAAAACTCTAATAATCATGTGAAACAATATTTTAAAACAAGGTATGAGAATTTAAAATTCCCATTAAGGGGTATTGAAGTTGTTGAAAAACTTTTATGAAAATATTTAATTAATAGTAACTTTGAGAAATTATTTCTTAATATTTATTAGATAATAACATAAAAATACTATTCGAAATACCCTTTGAAAACATAATTGAAATTAGTTACGTTTAAAATAATATTCCACTTTTGAAATTACTTACATATACAAATTATCTTGAAAATAAAGTGATCTTTAAAAATCAATATTTCGGATTTGGAAAAAAACGTTGTAAAAACTCGAAATACTAAAGGTTTTATTCAGCCTACCAACTTAATTAGGGATGGTTTCACTCCCCAATTACCTACCATATTTATAGCATTCAATTATCAGATTTTACAAAAAACATTATGCATGCTATACTTATATATACATTCATTATATTTTTTTTATATTAAAAACATGTCATTGTCTTAAAATACACATTCACAAATATTTTAATATATATAAATGTATATACATAAATATATGGTATTCCAATTCATATAACTTGTTAATTTGGTTACAAATAAATCTTTTTCCACATAGCCTCTACAGAAACATCATTATAACAAAAAATTTATGAAATATATGTTTACAAATTATTATAACATAGACCATTTTAAAAAATAAATCTTGAGTAATGAAATATTTTGTTAATTCATTTTATTCTTGAAATAATGAATGTATAAAATAAAAGCAATAGCATATAATTTTTTCTTCTTAAAAATAATCATAGGAAATAGGTGATTATGTGCCACACATAAAATTATCAATGTTTCACTTAAATTATACATTCATCCCATTCGTGGAGAAATATATTTGTACATAAATTTGTACAAAATTAACATTTACGTACTTATGTAAATATACAAATAATTAGAAGTTGATCTTGATTGTTTAATAAATAAAATTTTCTATGTAACCTTGATTGATATGTACCCATATATCTTATAGTAATGTAAGATACTTACATGATTTAATACAGGTGTTTTGAAAATAACACTTCAATATATATTTATATATCACGCAAAAAAATAATAAATTAATATAAAACTAAAAAACTATTTTATACAGACATATTCAATTCATGAATTAAATGTACACTTAGAAATCATACAATTATAAAACACGGAATTGTAATACATAAACAATTATAAAATCATGAAGAATAAATTCTCTATTTTGAGAAATAATATATATATATATATATATATATTTCTACAAATATGATTATTTGAAAAATAGAAAAAAAATTATTTTCATATTGATAATAAATTTATCCCTTCCAAAATTTAATTGAAATCTTGAAATGAAAATAATTCTAATACACCCTTAAAATAATAAAAAATTAAAAATAATATTTCTACTTAAAATAATATCATACACTAAAAATATTCACAAAACTAAATATGTGTTAAAATATGAATTTGAGGATGAAATAGGATCAACTGAAAATAAATAAGTATAACATATCCCATTAAAAAAATTAGAAAATAGAGAATATTACATGAAATAAATAAATAAATAATTCCCTTACCTGGAATTGGAAGATGATTTGAAGACAAATATCTTCAACATTTTTGATTCATAGCGCCACTATAATATTTTTACTCTACAAATAAAAAGGATGTAAAGATTGCAGACTTCCTTGCCAAAATATTTGAAAATAACTAAACAAATGCCACTGCACGTTTCCTCTATCTCCTCTCATACCCTGGCACGAACACACACACACACACACACATACTAAAAAAATCCCACTATATGTGTTGGTAGGAGTGGATACTCAAGAGGGGGGTGAATTGAGTTCCAATTAAAATTTCTGTTAAAATACTGTCTATATAAAATCCCCCGATTTATAAAATAAGTTAAACTGTAGTGAATTTATACATATTGTAAATTTTCACTTAGCTTCTCAAAGATTGATTAGGTCTCAGTTAATTTAACCACATTATCAAACTAAATTTTGAAACTAACCTACTGATTTATAATAAGTGTAAACACATGCTAATTTTACTATCAAAGTAGCATTAAAATAGTTTTGTATTTCAAAGTAATAGCAGTGGAATAAATAATATATATGTAGTATAATTTGAACTTAAACTAAAGATGCACAGAAGATATGACAAGAGGTTCAGTCTCAAGCTGAGACTTAGTCCTCTCAAATTTATATAAATTTGATCCACACCCTGGATCGGGGTTAACAACAATTTATAAAACTGTCTAGGCCATACAGGGACCTCTACCACTGTTCTTAGTGGGAAACAAAACCAAGAACATTCCACACAAGGGCCTCTTCCACAGTTGACTTGGGTAAACAAGAGTTAAGAGATTTGGAGTGAGGATTTTGATATCCTCCAGTTCAGTGTAGGTGACAGTGTGTGTATAAGAAATACAGAGTATACCACACTGCTCGAAAGTTAATAAATAAATCACTGAGAGAGAACAGATAAGTGTTTAGAAAGCTCTAGTGATTATCAATGTAGCTATGGAATCGTTGGATTTAGTAGGAATGCTTCTGAGTCCTTCTCTGTTTTTTTTGTTGAAAAACAGTGTGTCGTAGTTCAGCTTGTATTCTATAAGAATGAAAATGATCTCCTGATTCGTTTTGTGTTCATCAGTGGTGTTTGATTTCATTCATAAGAGTTCTTCGAAAGTCGTTTAATCTCTTTCTTTCTCAGGATTGTTCTTCTCATTCAGCACAGTGCTCTCGGGTGTATTTAAGTTCTTCTCGTTGTATATTCACACTTGCACGCCACTCGTGTACTGCATCTCAAACTTCCTTATATTCCACGAGTTCTTGCAGTAGGAATGATTACCCTTTCATAGGTACGAGATACGGTTTCCTAACATGCCAATAACTATCATTAAATAACATTAATTGCATTAAAAAAATCAAATAAGACCATTAACATTATTTAAATAATATTGACAAAAATTTAAGAAACAGTGTCACAGTGATTAAGTAAATAGTGTCTTCTTTAAGGTATAGTCTTCACAGTATGAGGTTCACGGTATGAGCTTCACGGTATGCCCATGTCACGATGTGTAGATCATGGTGTCTGGATCACGGATTGTCTTTCACAGTGTCTGGTTCATGGTATCTGGGTCACGGTGTCTGGGTCACGGTGTCTGGGTCATGGTGTCTGGGTAACGGGGGTCACTGTGTCTGGGTCATGGTGTCTGGGTCACGGTGTCTGGGTCACGGTGTCTGTGTCTGGGTGTCTGGGTCACGGTGTCTGGGTCACGGTGCTTGGGTCACGGTGTCTGGGTCACTGTGTCTGGGTCACGGTGAGTCCTTCACGGTGTGTCTATACTTAGAAAAATATCTTTATTTGGACTTAGACAGTAATATTCTGAATATGGATTAAGTTTATTCATTAGAGAGTAAGAGAACATGAATCATAAATATAAAGGCTTGATAATATATGTGAGATTTGTGATCATGCATAAGACTTGTAAATAATAAAGAGAGTAATTAACATCCATATGATTTGTTATCAATAAAACATGATGTGTAGTTATTATTGAGAATGAAGAGAATTAGAAATATGTGCAATGAAGATTGAGATTAATTAACAGTAATATGATTTTTTATCATTAAAACATGATTAACACATGAGGAGTCCAACAATCTCCCCCTTTTTGATGATCACAAATCATATATAGTCAAAATATAAATGAAATGTAACAATAATGAAACTAGCATATTAGAATAGAAAAAACATTATAGTACTGACAATTGTAGTTTTTCTTTTTTTACTTGTAGTTTTCTCCCCCTTTTGTGATTATCAAGAAGTACAAAAAATAAAATGAAACACTGCAGTTTGCATTAAAAAAGGGTTCAGAATAGAACATACATGAGAAGTACAAACAGTAAACAAGAAATGGCATCCCATCAAAAACAAAACAGTCACTGGACTCTTCAGGGATCCATCTTTTCCTTGCCTTTATCAGCAGCAGGAGCTGGTGCTAAAGTATAAGAAGGCATAGATGTGGTAGAAAAAAGGGTAAGGGTCGACCTTCAAAAACAGATGGATCCAAAGTAGGAGAAGTAGAAGATCTAGGCTGTGGTTGGTCAAGAATGACTTGCCGGATCTGAGAAAGAGCTTGTCTAACTATCATGGCAGTTGAGGCTAAGGTAGGTAGACCATGTCAAAGGGGTGAAATAGCTGGAGAAACTATAGCAGTACTCTGAAAATGAAGATACAGCTTCAAAAGATTGATGAAATCCATAATGATTTCACCACCATATTTCATATCCTTTTCAAAATCATTCTTATTCTCCATAAATCTGTCCAACAATCTGGTGAAATCTGTAATTTTCTAAATGTGAGCTTTAAAAGCTTGTGTCACTGGAGGGATTCTCAAATTATCCACAAGATATATAAAGTGATATGTCATATCACTTTTATAGAAAATTCAGGAGAGATACAAATCTATTTTCATGGTGATCTCTTGTTGAGAATCATTGGCTATCTTATAATGAATCCTAACCAAGTCCAATGCTCTATCACTATTCTTAACCACTTCTGACAAAAAAGATAGATCCAAGCCACTGAAGGCACTCTGACGTTCTTCCTTAATTTTGGATCTTAGCATAGAATCATCCAATGAAGATGTGGAGGCCTGACCAGAAGCATGTGAAGCCTTGACAGCTTCGGTTAGAACATTGATCTGTTTCAGAACATTTTATAGGCATCTAGTGTATTCATCTGTAAGCTTATTCAGATTTTCTACAAGCGCCCTCTTGCGTTTCAGCATTTTGGTGTTTTTTTCAATATTATCATCAAATGAAAGTATATTTGGATGAACATGAGACACAATTTCACTAGCAAAGAGGGAACCAGATGGCTCCGGAGAAGTAGCAACTACTGCAGGGGTAGAAATAGAAGCAGGAAATAATCTCAAAGATAACTCATTCTACAAGTTTGCTATCATATTTTCAGATTTTCAATATCAAAACTCAGCAGCTTATTCTCAATTCTGACTTCTTGAATTTCTCGGATCATCCTTGGTTGAATATACAAGATAATATTTTCCAAGAGAATTGATGTAGCTTCTTGACAGAATTGAGTCACTGGACAAGGTTGAGTGGAGACAATTTTCTCAACTCCAGCATTCAAAGTCTCTCCAAAAATTATCAGATCCTCTTTGGTCACAAAGTAGTGATGCTCGGGTAAGGGTGTAGGTAAAGACAGAGGTTCAGATTCTGGTTGAGGTTCAGAGTCATCATCAGACTTAGATTCTGATTCAGATTGAGGTTGGGGCTCTAGTTCTGGTTCTGGATGAGCTATAGACTTCAGTTGAAATAGAGAAGAAATATCCATTCTAGTTGTAGTCACTTTATGTGACTCATTTACATCATAAAAGCTTGTGAATTCATACTGAGTATACACAGAATATGTGACATAAGGTTGAGAAGCTTCAGCAGATCCAGCTTCTATAATCTCAAGGTTTTGAGGTTCCTCCTCCTCAAATTGTGCTTCTATTTCAGAGACTATAGGCTCACCATGATCAAGATCCACATGATCATCCATAATCTCTTCAGCAAACTCTTGCCTTTCCAGCTGAAATGAAATTTCCATCATCTCTTTAGTAGAGGGAATAATCTCAGGAACTGATTGTTCCACTGGTTGAGATTCCAGACTTGCTTCTTTCTCAATAGAAAGATCCTCTTCAACAGGATCTGCCTCTAAGGTTACTTACTGTTCTAAATCAGGAAAAACCAATTTTCTTACAGAATTAGGATGAGCTTCTGGATTGACATCCAAACTAGATGAAGGAGCTTCCTCTTCTCTCAAACTAACAGCAACTTCCTCTCCTTGAGGTTTTTCAGTAGGGATAACAGTAGGGACAACAGTCCTTTCTTTTTCAATAGGAGCTGTTTCCATTGGAGGTCTTCTATCTTATTCTCTAGGAGATACTTCAGCTTTTACTTCCTCTTATTCTTCTTCTTCTTCTTCTGAATACTCAACCACTTCATCTGGTTCTAAACCAGGATCATATTGATTTTTAGGCCTTCTTGGATAGTCAACAGGGTTCAACTTTTTATAGAGTTGATCATTATCCTCAAACCACTGCTTATTCCAGAGGTTCCATCTAATCTTCATCCTTTTGATGATAGGCAAGGATAGGAATAAATCAAAGTCCTCTAAATTTTCTTCATTTTGTCCAACTATCCCTTCTGCAACTAACGTAGATTAAATCATCATTGAGTAAAACAAGGAAGTGGATTTGGAAGTGACTTTGATCTGCTCAAAGATATGGTTAATAACATACTTAAAAAGGTTGATCTTATGTCCATTCTTCAACAGGTGAATTAGGAACACATCCTGATACTTCATCACAGAAAAATCTCCTTTTCTGAGACTAATCAAATTCTGAACAAACTTGAACAGAAGTCTAGTCTCCACATCTAATTCAACAGCTATGGCCCTTCTCTTGATGCCATTTCCAGTCAGGATTTCCAAAGCATTATCCATGTCAAAGATTTCGGTTTTTTGAGGAGGGTCTCTCTGGTAATCCTCACAAACTCCTTCATGTGGAATCCCTAGGCATGCATCCCACAACCTCGAAGAGAAAGGGAACTTCTAACCATTTATCCAGCTTGTCACAATAATGCTTTCTCCAAACTCAAAGGAAAACTTCACATACTGATAGAATTGAGAAACCAATCTCAGGTAAATCAGTCTATTTTGTCCAGTGAACCATTCAAGCCATCCTTTTTCTATTAAAACTCTCAAAACTAAAGATATGCTAGACAGCAACCACTTTGGGCAAATCTCTTTTTTAGGTACAACTATATGGATAACAAGGTTTTGGTTTTGAGGTCCTTCTGGAGATATCCTCAGTATCCTCTTCTGTTTCTTAGAGTGACACTTCTCAGATGAGGGTGAAGATGGATGCTTCATCCTTGGCATTCACTGAAGGTTCGGGCGAGAGGGAAGAGAAGGTTCAGGAAAGAGTTTTGGTAAGGAATCGAATCAAACCCTTATGTTTTATCATTTGGGAATGTCAAACGTCATAAAAACAAAAAACATAGGAAATCAAATAGTGGTGAAATAAAAAATACCGCGATACGGGTTAAAATAAGAATATAAATAATCTTCACAGTGAGACCGTGAGTAGGCATTATGGTGTGATGAAAACTAGTCATCACATTGAGACAGTTGGTAGTCATCACGGTGAGAGAGTGAGCATTCTGTGTAGTCACGGTGAGAAAGTGAGTTGAAAGACCGTGAGCATAATGTCTTGAAGGTGAGACTTTGAGCATAAAACAGTAACTTAGAAATAATGACCATGAAACCATAAAGTAAAATACAGTAATGTATTAAACATTAAGACCAGTAAGATATTTAATAATGATTAATCATACCAATATTATGTATGATGTAGTCTTATCTCTCAGAATTTAATGGTTTAGTGAATATATCAGCAAGTTGATATTCAGTACCAATGAATTCCAAAGTGATATCACCTTTTTGATAATGATCCCTCAAAAAGTGATGTCTTACATCAATATGATTTGTCCTAGAATGAGAAACAGTATTCTTAGAAATATTAATAGCACTTGTGTTGTCACAATTTATTTGGACATGTCTGAATTGATATCCATAGTCTAGTAATGTGTGTTTCATCCATAGAATTTGTGCACAAAAACTTCTAGCAGCTATGTATTCAGATTCTGCAGTAGATAATGCAACAGAATTTTTTTTCTTACTACACCATGATACTACTGACTTTCCTAAAAGATGACACGTTCCAGAGCTGATTTTTCTATCTAACTTACATCCAGCAAAATCAGCATCAGAATAACTAACTAATTTAAATGATTTTCCTTTGGGATAGAACAGTCCTAAATTGGGAGTATGCTTGAGTTATTTGAAAATTTTCTTCACAGAATTTAAATGTGACTCTTTAGGGTTTTCTTGAAAATGAGAACACATACACACACTAAAAATATTATCAGGATGACTAGAAGTCAGGTAGATTAGACTTCCAATCATTCCTCTATAAGTGGTTTGATTAACAGATTTACCATTTTCATCAAGATCCATCTTAGAGGTGGTACTCATGAGAGTGTCACTACCTTCTATGTTATCCAATCAAAAACATTTAAAAAGATCTCTAGTATATTTACTTTGTGTTAAAATAATTCCATCAACATTTTGAAAGATTTGAAATCGAAGAATGAATTTATGTTCACCCATTAAACTCATTTCAAATTCATTTTGCATCATTTTAAGAAAAATCAGTACATAGGGAATTTCTTGAAGATCCAAAAATAATATCACCTACATAAATTTTTACTACTAAAACATCTTTAGAAATTCTTTTTATAAACCGAGTAGGATTAGCTATTCCTTTTGTAAAACCATTGGAAATTAGAAAAGTACTTAATCTATCATACCAAGTTCTTGGAGCTTCCTTTAAAGCATATAAAGCTTTTGATAATTTGAAAATATGATTTGAAAAATGAGGGTTTGAAAATCCAGGCAGTTGTTCAAAAAAAACATCCTCAGCAATATATCCATTCAAGAATGCACTCTTGACATCCAATTGATATAGTTTAAAATTTATATGTCCAGCATAAGCAAGTAAAATCCTAATAGCTTCTAATATGGCTAATGGAGAAAAAGTCTCCTCATATTAAATACCTTCTTCTTGACTATAGCCTTATGCAACTAGCCTATCTTAATTTCTAAATATGTTTCCAGATTCATCTACTTTATTTCTAAACACCCAATTAGTGCCTATTGTGAAAGTTTCCTTAGACCTTTCAACAAGATTCAAAAATTTATTTCTTTCAAATTGATTGAGTTCCTCATGCATAGCAATTTCCCAAAATTGATCATTAATAACATCATCAATGTTTTTAGGTTCAAGCTGTGACAATAAGGCTTAATGTTCATCCTGATTTCTAAGAGAAGCTTTAGTCTGTGCCCCTCTATAAATATTTCCTACAACAACATCTAAAGGATGATTCTTTAGAATTATAGTTGATCTATTAAAGGTAGGACTAGAAATTTCAGGTTCTTCTCTAGGTTTAAGTTCATTAGGACCGGATTCTGGAAGAAGTCTAGAACTGGTTGTCTTTATAGCAGGTTCATTAGATTTTTCATTAAGGTCCAGAACAGATAAATCTTCTTCAAGATTTTCAAGAGAGGTTTTAGGCTCACGTGGATCAGTTTCATCAAATTTGATGTGACCAGATTCTTCCACACACTTGGTTCTTTTATTAAAAACTCTATAAGCCTTGTTGGTTAAAGAATATCCTAATAAGATTCCTTTATCACTCTTAGAAGCAAACTTATCAAGATTATATTTTTTATTGAGAATAAAGACTTTGCATCCAAAGATTCTAAAGTAACTAACTTTAGGTTTTCTATTGTCCCACAACTCATATGGGGTCTTCTTAAGAACAGGTCTAATAAAGAATCTATTATTAATATAACAAGCTGTATATATAGCTTCTACCCAAAAGTAAATAGGCAGGTCATATTCATTAAGGATAGTTCTAGGAATTTCTTGCAGGGTTCTATTTCTTCTTTCTACTACACCATTTTGCTGAGGTGTCCTAGGAGCAGAAAAGTTATGAATATAGCCATTATGTGAGAAGTAGGATTCAAACTCATGATTCTCAAACTCACGAACATGATCACTTCTTAGGGTTTTAATCTTAATTCCACTAATATTTTCTATAGATTTGGAGTACTTAACAAAGTAATAACAAGCTTCACTTTTGTGAGCTAAGAAGTATACCCAAGTATATCTAGAAAAGTCATCTACTAGTACATAGACATAGTGCTTTCCATTTAAGCTAGTAACTCTTTATGGTCCAAACAAATCCATGTGAACCAACTCGAGACGTTGAGAAGTTGAAACTTCTTTCTTTGATTTAAAAGAAAACTTATTTTTTTCCCTTTTGACAGGGATTACAAACATTGTTATTTGGAAACTCAAGTTTATGTTGGTCTCTAACTAAGTTTATCCATGTTAGTTTTCTAAGTGAGTGTATATTGTAGTGTCCTAATCTTCTATGCCATAAACAGGACTCTTTATGAAAAGCATTTAAACAGGTATCATTTGTCTTAGCTATGGAATTTAAATCAACAACATAAACATTTTCATTTCATAGAGTAGAAAATACTAATATATTTTTATAATTAAAAACATTACAAGAATAATTTTCAAATTTGACATTAAAACCATCATCACATAATTGAGAAATACTTAATAGATTATATTTAATTCCATCAACAAATAAAAGTTTAGAAATTAAAACTGAATCAGTGTTACCAATTTGGAATAGGCCAATGATCATTCCTTTAGAATTATCACCAAAGGTGACATGACCTCCATCAACCTTTATTAAACTCTTGAAGCATAAGTAATCCCCAAGAATATGTCTTGAACATCCACTGTCCAAATACCATGTCTTCTTGTGGGAACTCTTTAAACAGGTTTCCTACAAAACAGACTTAGATAGGAAATGATTTTGGTACCCAGATGTTCTTGGGTCCAGAAAGGTTAGAAATCAAAGCTTCTGGTACCCACATTTGTCTTACGGGTCTCATATAATTTACAGAATCAAAATATTTTTAAAGATAAATTCTATTTGATTTATAACTATGTGAATAACTAGTTGAAGCATATGAATGTCTAGAACTAAAACTAGCAGTATTCTGTCTAGATTTAGGAATAAATTTATTCTTTGTAATCTGTCTATGTCCAGGTTTGTAGCCGATTCCAGTAGTGTATTTTGGCGCAACATGCTTTCCTAGAATTTTAGTTAGTGTATATTTTCCATTTATGAACTTCTCTATGTATTTTCGAAGTTTCTCATTAGACATTTTCAGTTCAGTGTTCTCCCTTAATAGTTGAGCATTTTTCTCTTTTTCAATAGTAAGTTCGGTTTTAACAATAGTAGTGAGAGCATACTATTTCATTAATTATTTGTATTTATCCTTATGTTCATTGAATTTCTCTTCCAGCATATTATAGTATTAAAATAATTTCTCACTAGTCATGTTTTCAGTATCAGAATTAGATTCTGCATCATCTTCAGAATAATAAGAATTTAAAACAGGAGTATCTGAGGTTACCTCGAATGTGTTTGTCATGAAACACATGTTGATATGATTTCTTTCAAAATCAGACATTTCAGATTCACTTGTGCTGTCTTCAGAAGCACTCCATGTAGCCTTCATAGCCTTTTTGTACTTACTATCCTTGTAATCATATTTCTTCTTGAATTTTAGCTTTGGGTAGTATTCTTTAATGTGTCCTTTCCTATTTCACTCATATCAAAGAACTTCATCATTTTTATCTGGGTTTTTCCAATCCTTCTTCTATTTTCCCTTATTGTCATACATTCCTTTGTAATTTTATTTTCTGAAAAATTTCTTCTTCCTATAAAATTTCTTAAACCTTGTGGCTATCTGATCTAATTCAGCATCCCTATCAGAGTCCGAATTTTATCTGGTTGAACTGTCAGTTTGTATTTGAGCATTTTCTTTTTCCTAATTCTTTGAAGCAGTAGTCTTGATAGCCATAGATTTTCTCTTAGGTTCATCATCTTCCTCTTTATTCACCATGAGTTATTCCTCATACATCATAATATTACCAATGAGTTCTTTTATAGGTAGAGAAGCAATGTCACATGACTCTCTGATTGAAACAGATGTACCCCTCCATCGGTCTGGTGAACATCTCAAGATTCTCATAATTTGTTCCATTGCTGGAACAACCTTTCTGAGTGAACTCATTGTATTGACTATCTCATTAAACTTGAGATACATATCAGAAATAGGTTCATTAGTATTCATTTTAAAAGTATCATATTTAATAGTATAAGTAATTAATCTCATTTCATTAAAATTGGTTGTTCCTTCATGAGAAACACCCAAAGTATCCCATATTTCAGAAGCAGTTTTGCAAGAAGAAATTTTGTTAAACTCCTCATCTCCTAGAGCACAGTACAGGGCATTCGTGGATTTATAATTATTATTGTAGGGAGTCATTGTAGGTTCATCCCAAGTTACTCTTTCAGTTTCTGGAATTTTATATTGTGACTCTATAGTGGTCCAGTTATCAAAACCCATGCTTTCTAAATGAATTTACATTTTAGGTTTCCACTGAGCATAGTATGTACCATTGAAGAAATGTGTCATGTTAGTAGCAGAACCCTCTAGTCTGTTATACATAACTAGATTTTAGGAAGATAATTTAAAGAGATAAAATTTAGAACTAACAGAAATTTAAGATCTTTAAAGATACAACTAAAATCACAGTTGAATAACAGAGTATTTCAAAAGTCCTTAAACAATAGCAAAACCTCGGATAACAAATGTTGGTCGTTGTGGATACTCAAGAGGGGGGTGAATTGAGTTCCAATTAAAATTTCTGTTAAAATATTTTTTATATAAAATCCCCTGATTTATAAAATAAGTTAAAATGTAGTGAATTTATACAGATTGTAAATGTTCACTTAGCTTCCCAAAGATTGATTAGGTCTCAGTTAATTTAACCACAAGATCAAACTAACATTTGAAACCAACCTACTGATTTACAATAACTGTAAACACTTGCTAATTTAACTATAAATGTAGCTTTAAAATAGTTTTGTATTTCAAATTAATAGCAGTGGGATAAATAAGATATATGTAGTATACTTAGAACTTGAACTAAAGATGCATAGCAGAAATAACAAGAGGTTCAGTCTCAAGACGAGACTTAGTCCTCTCAAATTTATATAAATTTTATCCACACCCTAGGTCGGGGTTACAAACAGTTTACAAAACTATCCAGGCCACGTAGGGACCTCAATGACTGTTCTTCTTGGGAAACAAAACAAGGACCAGGCCACACAAGGACCTCTTCCACAGTTGACGTGGGTAAACAAGAGTTAAGAGATTTGGAGTGAGGGTTTTGATATCTTCCAGTTCAGTGCAGGAGACAGTGTCTGTATAAGAAATACAGAGTAAACCACACTACTTGATAGTTATTAAATAAATCACTTAGAGAGAACATATAATAGTTTTGAAAGCTCTAGTGATATTCAATGCAGCTCTGGACTCGTTGGATTCAGCAGGAATTCTTCTGAGTCCTTCTCTAGTTTATCTGTTGAAAAACATAGTTTCTTAGTTCAGCTTGTATTCTACAGGAATGAAAATGATCTCTTGATTCATCATGTGTTCTTCAGTGGTGTTGGATTGCATTCATAAGAGTTAATTGAAAGTCTTGCAATCTCTTTCTTTCTCAGGATTGTTCTTCTCGTTCAACACAGTGCTCTCAGGTGTATGTAAGTTCTTCTCGTTGTATATTCACACTTTCACGCCACTCGTGTACTTCATCTCAAACTTCCTTATATTCCATGAGTTCTGGCAGTATGAATGATTCCCTTTTCATAGGTACGAGATACAGTTTCCTGACATACCAACAAATATCATTAAATAACATTAATTACATTAAATACATCAAATATTACTATTATAATTATTTAAATAATATTGACAAAAAGTTAAGAAGAGGTGTCATAATGATTAAGTAAATTTTGTCTTCTTCACGGTATAGTATTCACGGTATGAGCTTCATGGTATGAGCTTCACAGTATGTCCATGTCACGGTGTGTAGCACACGGTGTCTGGATCACGGTTTGTCCTTCACGGTGTCTGGTTCACGGTGTCTGGGTCACGGTGTCTGGGTCACAATGTCTAGGTCACGGTGTCTGGGTCACTGTGTCTGGGTCACGGTATCTGGGTCACGGTGTCTTGGTCACGATGTCTGGGTCACGATGAGTCCTTCACGGTATGTCCATACTTATACAAATATCTATATTTGGACTTAGACTATAATATGCAGAATATGGATTAAGTTTAATCATTAGAGAGTAAGAGAACTTGAATCATAAATATAAAGGCTTGGTAATATATGTGAGATTTGTGATCATTCATAAGACTTGTAAATAATAAAGAGAGTAATTAACATCCATAATATTTGTTATCATTAAAACATATTGTGTAGTTATTATTGAGATTGAATAGCATTATCAAGATGTGTAATGAAGATTGAGATTAATTAATAGTAATAGGATTTGTGATCATTAAAACATGATTAACACATGCGGAGTCCAACAATATGGATGAATTATTATATTATTTTCTATATCTGCACCATATATTTTATTTGAAAAATTCAGTCCAAAACATTGAAAATCATATAGTGGATCTTTCTAAATGAAATGGATTCAATGAACCAAACACATTACAGTCCTGGAATAGTTTTCATAATAGACAACTCAGTTAAATTAAAGGTTCATGATTTTTTATATTAACCAAAATTCTTCATGAAGCACAAAATAAATAATCAATTATTTCCATAATAATTGAAAAAACGATCTGCATAGAAACAATTAGATTTTTTTAAATAGAAATGATCGAATATAAATCTAAATCCAGCACAAAAAGGAACACCTAATGGAAGAAATTGAAAACTAACTAAAATTGAAATAAGATTCAATTTTTCGAAAATAAAAGAATATGTAACTATTAAGAGTATCTAATTTAGATACAGACATTATATAAAAACACAAACAATTATCTTGAACAAATCTAAAAAAACGTTGATATAGAATAGCTCACAATATCCATCACATTTTAGATCTAGGATCGAAAAACATTAATTCAAGATTTTGACAACTGATTTGAGGACCCTATCATCAAATTAACTCGAGACGATGTTCAAACATCAGTTGAAGGTTGAATAAGCCCAACTGGACTCAAAATCAAGGTCTGGAACTCCTCGTTTGGGGTCGACCTTTGCTTGGTATCTACACTTCGACTTTAACATTCAAAAGAGACAAACACTCCTCCAAGTTGTGCTCTTGCTCCCTATGTTGGTCTCATATAGACCCATGAATTTGATGATTCGAATAGACCAGTGAAAACCAATACCCTAATACCTAAAATTCTGATCTCATTTTTGTTTTTCCATCTATTCTATTTAAATCGGAAATTAAAATATTAATATTATAATTACATTAATATTCATAAGATAAAAAGAATTATATTCTAAAGTGGTAATAAAATAAATTCAGAAATATATATATATTGAACACAAATATATTCTTAATAGGAAATATATTCAATAAATATTATTAATTATAAGCACTTTAAATTAAAAAAAAACTTATTATATCAAATAATTATATTAAAATATTAAATTAAAAAAACAAAACATTTCTTATGAAAGTACCATTTATAAAATATTAATTTTCTTACCTAATATAATTGTTATAAAATAATAAATATTTTATTTTCTAATCCTCAAAACAAAATTACAATTAAAATAATGTTTTAATTATCTAAAATTGAAACAGTACTTCTAAAATTATGTTTTTAAAATATTTATATGTCAATTCATACACAGTGTTTAAAAATCATTCAAAAAAGATTTTAATAAAACATATTTTTATTATTTTTAATTATAAAATTTAATTATATATATTTATTAACAATAAATTCATATTTCAAAAATAATACCATGTTTAGACAGGTAGTATTTAAATAAAACTTATTTTGTAAATTTGGATTATAATAATTTAATATTTATTTAAATTTATTATTAACATTGTATTATTATCAATTATAATAAAATAAATAATTCAATTATTTAAAACGTTGGGTGTTAAATTGACCCCCCCCCCACAACCACTATAAAATGAAATATTCCCTCATAATTCATTCATTTGACTTATAAAATTCGGAATTTTCATCTTCAAAATTAACGATTTTATATTGGGACTTAATTATATAATAATACTTCTATCATGTAGATTTTGTTTCCTCAAAAGATACCATAAAATATATAATGTTATCTACTCCATTCATATGATTCTATTTATACCCTTCGAATACATAAATGAAATTACTTACATTTGAATAATATACCACTTTTAGAATTAATTACATACAAAAAATTTCATAAATATAATATAGTGATTTTTAGAAATAATTCTGTAAGATTTTGAAAAAAAATGTTCTGGAAACATGAACTGTTGAAGGTTTCCTTGGGCCTACCCACTTAATGAGGGACATTTTCCCTCCCTAAATCCCTACCATATTTACAATAGTAAAGTGTTAAATTTTCTGAATAAATTTATAATCATTCTTTTCTTATATATATTTTCACTGGAGTTTTTGATTTTGAAAACGTGCCACTGAATGAAAACAAACAATCACACTTATATTTATATATACAAATTTATATATATAAATATACGAACTTCTATTGAATATCACTTTCTAGTTTTTTTTCCAACCAAAACTCTTTCTACAATTCCCTTGCATAAACATCCATGTAACGAAACATTAATGAAATACATGTCTACATATTTTTATATCTTCAACCATTCTCAAATAAAAATATTGAATAAATAAAATTTTTTAATTGATTTTATGCATGAAATAATGAATTTATAAGATAATAGAATTAACATATAATTTTTTCTTCTTGAAAAATAAACATAATAAATAGATGATTATTTTCAACAGATAAAATTACTAGTGTAGCACATAAATTATACATCCATTCTTTTCAGGGATATATAGATAGACGTACATAAATTTTTAAGATCTTAAATTTATGTACCTATCTATATATATTCATGTAATTAGATGATAATCATGAACATTGAATACATCATTTTTTTGTGTATAAGCTTTATTAATATTTACCCTTGTATCTTACTCCCATGTAAGATACTTACAAGATTTAATCATGGTGTGTGGAAAATAAAAATTCAACACACACACACACACACATATATATATATATATCATAAAAATAAAAATTAAATATAAAACTAAACAACAATTTACACACACACTTATTTAATTCTTGGATTAAATGTAGACTTAGAATCTACACAAGTATAACACATAGAATTTTAATACTCAAATAATTAGAAAAAATGGAAGCATACATTCAAAAAAAAATTCAATAAAACCAATATATACATGTGTTTTGAGAAATATTTGGATTTTAAAATTAGAAATAAATGCTTTTCATATATATAATAAATCTATCCCTTACAAAATTAATAAAAATAATGAATTGAATGTAATTTTAATGCATCCTTATAAACAAAACATCTTAAAAATAATATTTGTATTTAAAAAATCTCTTACAAACAAGTGTTTGACAAAACAAAATGTGTTTTAAAATCATAATTCAACCATAATGTATTATCAATTTAAAATAAATAAGAATACCATATCCATTACACAATACTAAAAATAGAGATTGTAACTTTAAATAAATAAAAAACATCCCGTACTTGGAATTTTTATATTATTTGAATACAAATATCATTAATTTTTTTTATTCTTATTTCCAGTCCTCTGATTTTTTATATTGTTCAACAAAAGGAAGCCAAGGATTTAGACTACATTACCAAAAACTAATAAAAAAACTAAAGGCCACTCAACATTATCTCCCTCACCTCCCAGCCCCCAGTACTATCATACAGATAGATATATATTTTTATATATACTCAAAAAAATGATTTGTTTGGATTTATTGTTATATAATTTTCTATATCATCACTATATATTTTATTATACAAATTCAGTCCAAAACAAAAAATATAATATAGTTTATTAAATGAATAAAATATATTCAACAAACCAAACTCATCACAATCATGGAACATTTTTCCGAAAAGGAAATGAAAATTAAATTTTAGGGACAAAAAAAATACATTCCATTAGGGGTGAGGACTCATAAAACATTGAGGCGCCTTCTCATGGTGTGCTCCCTTGGTAATATCCAGGAGGATATTATGAGAACGAGACCCGCCAGTTGGAAATCAACATTCCATAGTGTCATTGGATGTTCCTATCTGCGGATGTGTGTGTTGGTCCTTAGACTTAAAGATTATTATTATTGGGTATTATAACTCACACACTTAGATGTATTGATGAAAACTGTGATGACACATTGTTCGCAGTGAGGTAGGATACGTTGGCTGCATCATGAGTAATACTTCGTTAATAGATAATGCGAGAAAGTATTTGTCTCTTCTGTTCCATAATAGAAGTATATATCTCAGGCTTTTTGATGGAATTAATATAGCCTAACTAATTCCAAGGACATGGTACGGTATGGGCGAGTTCAATTCTGGAAATTCAAAGAAAGAATAATCAAGAACATGGGTTGATGGAACTAGCACGCAACCTGCTTGATTCGATATATCGTGACAAATGGATTATATTACATGGTAAGCATTCTTATGAGGTGACACGTCAATGAGGCATCAAATTCTTTCCCTTGGGTTCCTTGACCCATTTCTAGACAGTAATCATGGACTTTTGGCTTGCCCGCCAAATGCCAATGAGAAAGAGGCCTAGAGGGTCACACACTAAGTGTGTCCATGTATATTAGTTAAATATTAATTTATCAATTTAAATAAAGATTATTCCCAACTGTGGTTTATTAATTATTTAAGGATTCCTGATCACATTTATTTGGACACTAGTTGTTAGAGAGAATATATTGTGGGTGAAATAAAATATATTTATTTGCGAGTAATTCCGTTACATTTATTTAATAATAAATATGCATTATTCAAGGTCTAATAAATTTTGTGGATGAAATAATGGAAATAAAAACAAGTACTCACCATGTATTATGATTACATTCTATGTAGTTTTAGTTGGGATTTTAAGGAAATAATATTGTTTTATTAAATGATATTTATTATAATCATCATGGGCACAGGTTACGTAATTAATCATTCGACATGGGAGTTTTCAATAAGGGTAAATGAAATAAATAAAACATGTAACACATTTATTTATTGTCATAACTCTATAACCTCAAACCCGATTATAAATATCTTTACAACCTCAACACTTTTCCACAATCGTTGTGCACAACAATTAAGGAGAGTTCTCTCAAGGCCGAAAGAACTCCATCCTCCAAAAATGCTCTCAAGAGCAAGAGAGATCCACCACCACTGGATTAAGGCGATTGAAGGCATACATCGCAAGTGAATGTTCATTCATGCTAACACACGAATATCCATTCGGCGATGTCTAGATATACGTGGAGCACATGTGGATAACTGCTAGAGGAATACTACACTTGGATTCTACAATGCAATGACGGATCTCATCAGATCATGACCAGAGACTTCAATGATGAAATAATTCCATCAAGGTAATTCTTTTCAATTTATTAAATTAATTATAACCAACATATTATGATCTTATATCTATGGTTCTTGAACTCCCTCTTTTGTTTTTCATTCATCGTTCTATTCCAAAGATCTGGTGTTTTACATCATGATAGATCTCGGATTGATCATTTTTAATGCTAAAATTAAAGTTGGGCAAACCCACCAACGCGCTTCCACTACACCTGAAACCTACAAGTTGTATCAGAGGGATAATATTTTTTATTATAATTATTTAGTTATTTGTTGTTTTTGTACACATTTAATAATTTAGTTGTTTCAATTCATGTTAATTTTTCTTAAAAACTTGAATCTCTAGATTTGTTCCTCCCCTCTCGTTTCTCATTCACCTTACATAAATTAATATTTCTTTTAATTTTGATTAAAATAAAATAGAGTAACTCATCCGAAGGTGTCAAACACTCATGGTTGTACAACCCCAGAATACATGGCGTGCCTTTGGAAATACATGCCATGTATTCTAGGTTCAATTAATTGACTGATCTGCCAAATCAAGTCATGTATTGGATCCTATCTAAGTCATTTATGACACCATGTGTTGACCAGGAATAGGTGGAACATAGTTTCCAGATTACACGTCGTGTAGTCCAACTGAATACGGCATGTAGTCCCTTCGGGTTAATGTTGGACCATGTACCCTGTAAACGGCTTGCCCGGATAAAAACCATGTAACGCAGATACTACACAGCGTGTGTCCCACTGAACATGCCATGTACTCCAAGAATTTCTAAAGTACATTAACATGCCATGTCCCCATGTGTGTTCTTAGGATAGATGGTGAACAAAAATTACACCCCATGCAGTTAGAACTAAACGCCGTGTACTCATCCAAATTACGAAGATTTATTAAATTTTATTATTATATTATACAAAACCATAAAACGTGTACCATAGTGCAGGCATAAAGGTGAGGAACAACATGTGATTTGTGTTTTATATATATGTGTTTAATTTAACATCTGTATAATGAATGGAAATTCATCAGCTTGCCTCCAAGGTATAAGTTACGTACAAGGATAATTATAAATGAATATATTTGATTAAAATTATGATGGATGAGAATCTCAAGGAAATTCATAAAAGGGTCTATGATAAAAGTATTAATTAATTAAAGATAGTCAATTGATTCAAGCATGATTGATCTTAAACAAGAGCATTTATATAATTGAATTCTAGCTTCATTTATGCATAAATATAATTTCATGTATGGATTTTCATGAGCTATACCAAGGCATTTTTATGTGAATGGTTTCTTTTAATTTATTTATTTCAATTAAAATTGTTCTTCTGCGAGCATTCTCCTCATTAATATGTAGGGCATTTACGCCCAAGGAATCTTTTATGTAAAACCCCCTTTTTACCCCTCACATAAATGTGAGATAAAAGCATATGTAACGGATGGAGCTCCCAAGCTAGTTTAGGTGGATCAAGTCATAAGCCAAGGCGAAACCAATCCATGGGGATACAAATGTGGATAGGTGGAAATCTGTAAACATGAACTCGAAAGGTTCAAGGTGTTTGTCCCATTGGTCTTGGGTTAGTTTATCAACCGGTAGATAAACTAACCAATATAACAAGATCATTATCATACCATTTATTTTATTTCTTTCAGTTTCATGTTTTATTTATTATGGGTGTGTTGTCAAGATCATAAAATTAATGAATTAAACAAGCTTCCAAGATGGAACTAAAATAAAATTGGCTTATATGTAAATATTATATTAGACATGGTTAGTAACTTAAGTATATCCCAAATAATATTAATAGGCCTGTAATAAAAGATAATAAATTGGAAATTAACGTATAAGGATAAAATACCTCAAAGAAATATTAAGTCGTTATAGCCTTCCATAATTTTGTTAGAATTGAACCATAGTTCAATGTGCTTGACCAACCCTAGTTGGGGTGTTTTGAATTATCGGATAATTATAATTCAAGTTTATGGGTTGACTTGACTTGGTTCACATCAAGGGTTGACTGCCACAGTAGGACATAGAGTGACCAAGAGGCAAAGGTTGAGGAAATCCAAAATAAACGGGTTTCATGATTTGGGAGTCCACTCAACGGATCAAGGATCTTCGAGTTAATGCAGTTGGTATTTAGAATGCCTACCTAAAACCCTTCATGTTTCTTGACCAACCCTAGTTGGGGTAATGCGAAGGTCAATATGGATCCTTGCCACTAGAATATTCAGGCAACATAAAATTCCAAAGTCAATGGTGAGGGCTATTAGATTTTGATAAAATAGCTGGAGACTAATAAGTATTAATTTTTTTATTTGTCTCAATTTTTATAATAAAGTACTAAAACCTTTTCTCATATTAATTTGTAGAAACTGAAAGATAATTGACATCAAACATATCATTTTGAACCATACTTGAGATGGAAAACATTCTCACTGAAACCAATTTCCAAGAGTGATAGAGGCGTTTACACGTCATCCTTTGCCACGAAATGAAATTGTTTGTGCTGGAAGAGCCTGTTCGAATTGTGCCAGGGAAAGAGGCCAATGATGAGAAACTACTTCTCCATATGAAACACATGGATGATTCCATAGATGTTCAGTGTTTCATGCTATCATCCATGTCTAATAAGCTATTTAAGCAACATTAAAACATGGATGCGTAATGAATGATGTCTCACCTCAAGGATATCTTCCAAAAGAAGGTGGGAAATGAGAGATATGATATCTCCAACGCATTCTTTAAATCTATTCATGGAGAGTCTGCGCCAGCTAGGCCTCATGTATTCAAGCTCATTAGCTACAATGAACGTCTATAGATCTTCGGTATTAAGTTCCCGTATGAGTTTTGTACAAATCTCATCCTATCATCACTGCCCAGGACCTTCTCTAGCTTTATAGTCAACTACAACATGAGAAATAATGAGAAGATTATATCAAAACTTATGACCTTGATTTTTCAAGTAGATAAGTATATGGGGCATGAAAAACCCCTAGTCCTTTTGGTGAATAAGAAAAGTAAGGACAAGGAAAAGGGGACAAAGGCTTATAAATGGTCTGAAGCCCCCAAGCGGCATCCCTCCACGAAAGGTAAGATCTAGAAGCAGGGCATAGAACCGGAGGGGGTGTGTTTTTCATGTGTCAAGAAAGGCCATTGGAAGAGTAACTTCACCCTGAAGCATGGGGATGCTAAAGGTGTGTTCATTATCGAGTGCAATCTTTCCATTTCTACACATTGGGTATTAGATACAGCTTGTGGGGCTCACATATTTATTCAAATGAAATAACCAAGTAGATTTGGAAAGATTACCAAAGGAGAGGTGGATCTTCGAGCTTTCAATGGCACAAGGCTGGATGCGTTGTCCATTGGTGATTACCACCTCTCATTGTTGACTCAGATGATTTTGGTTTTACATAACTATTATTATGTGCCTAGTGTTAACAACAAAATAATTTCTGTATCTTTTTTGGATATGTATGGATTTATTTTCATGTTTGGAAATATGGTATGTCTCTTTTATAATAACAACTTATGTTATGCTATGGAACATTTAAATAGTGGGTTGTATGTATTAAATTATGAAAATCAATTGTTGGAAATCGATAACGAAACAAACACACATGACACGTACATCACACAGTTGTGGCATCACCATCTCAGTCATGTAAATGAGAATAATTTGAAAAACATATTCCAAGATGTTTATTTAGACTCTAATAAACAAAAACCACTTGAGAGATGTCATGCTTGTTTACAATGAAAAATGACCAAGCCACCTTTTGGTGGATAGGGTGAAAGGGCCTCAAAGCTTCTAGGATTGGTACACACGGATGTATGTCGACCATTTTTAGTAGAAGCTAGAGGTGGATATTATTACTTCATTACTTTTACTGATGATTTGAGTAGATATGGACATATCTAACTGGTGAGGTATATGTCACAATCCTTAGATATATTTAAGGAATTTAAGAAAGAAGTATAGATTCATCTTGGTAAGAAAATAAAGAAACTTTGATCGGATCGAGGTCGAGAATATCTGAACCAAGAGTTCATTGATTTTCTATAGGTCTCTGGGATTCTATCTCAGCTCACTCCTCCTTATACACCACTGTGGAATGGTGTTAGTGAAAGGAAGAACCAAACCATGTTGTACATGGTGAGGTCGATGATGAATCATGCATATCTTCCATTATCCTTTTGGGGATATGCCTTTTAAACTGCAGCATACATATTTAACCGAGTACCAACTAAGGTGGAAAATGGAATTCCATCTGAGTTATGGAATAGGAAGAAACCCATTTTGTGTCATACACGTTTATAATGATGTGAAACATTTTTTAAGGCCTTCTCAGGAAACAAACTAGCACCCTAGGGAACGAGGTGTATCTTTATAGGATATCCCAAGGAAACAAAAGGATATTACCTATATAACCCTCAAGACAAGAAAGTGACTATCGCCAGACAAGATGTCTTTCTTGAGAGGGATTACATCCTTCAAAAGAGTTGTGGGAGCCAGATTGACTTCGACAATGTTGATGCTCAAGTTACATAAGAGGTGGTATAGGAACAAGTTCCATATGTCTCCGTGGAAGAGGTTCCAGGAACACAAGTACTCCATATGACCTCAAGATAGGTAAGGTAACTAGAGAGATTTTGTTTCCTAGTCACTGAGGATTGTGAATCATTATTGTTGGAAAATTATGAACCTCTCTCCTACAAGGAATAAATAGAATGATCAGAAGCTGCAAGATGGCTAGAAGATATGAATTCTGAGATGGATTGTTTGTATCAAAACCAAGTATGGGTTCTGGTCGATGAGCCAGTTAATGTAAAGCATGTTGGATGGAAATGGGAATTCAAGAGAAAATTGGACATGGAATGTCAATATAGAACCTATAATGCAAGGATAGTGGATAAAGAATTCAGATAGCATCATGGAATGGACTATGATGAGACCTTCTTGCCAGTGTCCACGTTTAAATCCATAAGAATGATACTTTCCATAGTAGCTTACCATGACTATGAGATTTGGAAAATGGATGTCAAAATGGAATTCCATAATTCGAACCTTCTGAAATATGTCTGTATGAAAAAATCAAAATGGTTTGTCACACTAGGTGAAGCCAAACGGGTTTTCATGTTACAAAACTCCTTTTATGGATTAAATCAATCACCCAGTTCATAGAACACATGATATGATGAAGCCATAAATGATTTTTTTTCATTAAGAATGAATGTGACACATGTGTTTATAAGCGGTTGAATGGGAGTGCGGTCGTTATCATAGTAGTATGTGTTGACGACATATTGCTTATTTGGAACGATGTAACAGTATTACAGTCAGTTAAATACGGGTTGAACAAGTGTTTCTACATGAAGGAATTGGGTGAAGCAGCCTTCGTTCTAGGGATCAAGATCATATGTGATAGATCCAAGAGGCTTCTTGGACTATGTCAGGGTACATACATTGAACCAATACTAAAGAGATTTAGTATGGAACAATCCCAGAGGGGATGGGTTTAAATTTCACATGGATTACATCTTTCTATGAAAATGTTTTCCCCTACACAACAGGAGAAAGATAGAATGAGTAAGATCCAATACGCTTTAGCTATATGATCAATCATGTATGCAATGTTATGTATCGGGCTTGATGTTGCCTATGCAGTGAGCATGGTAGGCAGATATCAAGTAGATCCAGGACATCAACATAGGACTGTTGTTAATACTATCCTTTAGTATCTGAGAAGAACTAAGGATATGTTCCTGGTGTATGGAGGAGACCATGATTTTTTCATCAGAGGGTATGCCAATGCTAGTTTTCTGATAGATCTAAATGATCTGAAGTCACAATCTGGATATGTTTTTTGTCTCAATGGAGGAGCTGTGAGCTGGTAGAGTTCAAAGTAGCCAGTTGTCACCAATTCTATAGCTAATTTTGAATATATAGCGGCTTCTGATTCAGCCAAGGAATCTATCTGGATTAAAAACATTTTGCAAGAGCTTGATGTGGTTCCTAGCAGTAAAGATTCTATCACGTTGTATTTGTGATAAAACTGCAGCGGTGTCTCTTGAGAAAGAGCGAAGGTCACATCAACAGACAAAGAACATACTCCAAAAGTATCACCACTTGAGGGATTTATATCAAAGGGATGATGTTGTAGTGAGCAGTGTGCCCACGGAAGAGAACGTAGTGGACCCCATGACAAAAGGCATATCTCAGTAGAAACATGAATATCATGTGAGAGCTAGTGGGTTAAAGGTTGTTAGCAGTTGGCTCTAGTCCAAGTAGGAGATTGTTAGAGTTGGTGGCCTAGAACCAACTACTTTTTACTTTATTCATTAATAACAACCTTATCACATCTTTATTGTTCATCTGCGTGACAATTCATGTGAAAATATCTTAAGGATAGTTGTTGCATTAAAGGGTCATAGCGGATCCCTGCTGTGATGAGATCCCGGAATTTCCATTACACTGTTCTTGAATATATGTTCTATGACCGGATGATGTAATTTGAGGGACACAAATAATATAGGCAATTAGGGGGGAGGACTTATAAAACTTTGAGGCCCCTTCCTATAGTGTGCACCCTTGGTAATATCTAGGAGGATATTATGAGAACGAGACCCGCCAGTAGGAAATCCACATTTCATAGTGTACTTGGATGTTCCTATCTGCGAACATGTGTATTGGTCCTTAGACATTAAGATTATTATTAATGGGTATTACAACTCGGACACTTATATGTATTGATGAAAACTGTGACAACACACTGTTCACAGTGAGGTAGGATATGTCGGGTGCGTCACGAGTAAAACTTCATTAATAGATAATGAGAGAATGGATTTGTCCTTTCTATTCTATAATAGAAGTAGATATCTTAGGACATTTAATAGAATTGATATAGCCTAAATAAATCTATGGCCATGGTACAGTATGGGCGAATTCATATCAAGAATGTCAAAGAAATAATAATCGAGCACATGGGTTGATGGCACTAGCATGCATCCTGCTTGATTCGAGATATCGTGAAATAGAGATTATATTACACAATAACCATTTGTATGATGTGACATGTCAAGGCAGAATCAAATTCATTCTCTTGGGTGCCTTTACCTATTTCTAGACAGTAATCTTGGACTTAGGAAAGCCCGCATAATGCCAATGAGAAAGAGGACTACAGGGTCACACAATATGTGTGTCCATTTCTCTTAGTTAAATATTAATTTAAAAATTTAAATAAAGAGTAATCCTGACAATGGTTTAATAATTATTTATGGATGCCTGATCGCATTTATTTCGACACTAGTTATTCGGGAGAATATATTGTGGGAGAAATAATATATATTTATGAGCTAGTAATGCAGTTAAATTTATTTACGAAATAAATAGCCATTATTGATTGTCTAATAAATGTGGTGGGAGAAATAAAGGAATTAGAAACAAGTAAAAGCCATGTATTAATGATTACATGTTGTGTATTTTTTAGTTTTGATTTTGAGGAAATAATATTGGTTTAATAAATGATATTTATTATAATCAGCATGGGCGCATATCAAAGAATTAATCATACGACATGGGGTTTTTTAATAAGAGTTAATGAAATAAATACAATGTGTAATGTGTTTATTTATTGTAATAAATCTATAACCTTATACCCGATTATAATTATCCTCAAAACCTGAAAAGTTTTCTCCAACCATTGTGCACAACAATTCTAGAGAAATCTCTCAAGGCCGAAATAACTCCTTCCTCCAAGAATGCTCTCAAGACCGAGAGAGATCCACAACCCCTAAATCAAGGTGATCAAAGGCGGACATCGTAGGAGAATTTCCTTCTATTCTAGCACCCAGATATCCCCTCAGCAACGTCCAGAGATACGTGGAGCATGTATGGATAACCACTAGAGGAATATTACACTTTGATTCTATGACGCAACGACGGATCACATCAGATCATGACCGGAGACATCAATGAAGAATGAATTCTATCAAGGCAATTCTTGGTAGTTAATTAAATTAATTATAACCAACATATGATGATCCTTTATCTATGGTTCTGGGATTCCCTCTTTTGTTTTTTGTTCTTCGTTCTATTCTGAAGATCCAGTGTTTTACATAGTGATGGATCTCTGATTGATCGTTATTAATGCTAAAATAAAATTTGGGTAAACCTACCAACATTCTTCTATAACACCCGGAACCTACAATATTTACGTAATTAGAATCCAATCTTGAAAATTGAATAAATCATTTTTTGTGTATATGCTTGATTAATATGTACCCTTGTATCTTACACCCATGTAAGATACTCACAAGATTTTAATCAAGGTGTGTAGAAAATAACAATTCAACACACACAGACATATATATATCATAAAAATAAAAATTAACCATAAAACTAATCAACAATTTACATACACACTTATTCAATTCATGAATTAAAAGTATACTTAGAATCCATACATGTATAAAAAATGGATGTTTAATACTCAAATAATTAGAAAAACATGAAGCATACATTCTTTAAGTTGGGAAATAAAACCTATATATAAATGTGTTTGGAGAAATATGTGGATTTGAAAATTAGAAATAAATGATTTTCATATAGAAAATAAATTTATCCCCTCAAAAATTTATATAAATAATGAATTGAAAATAATTTTAATGCACCCTAATAAAAAACATCTTAAAAATAATATTTATATTTAAACAATCTCTTACACACTTTTTTTGAAAAAACATAATGTGTTTTGAAATACTAATTTGAAAAATATTTATGATCAACAAAAAAAATATGTATACCATATACCTTACCTAATAAATGAAAATAGAGATTATAACATTAAATAAATAAAAAACATCACTTACCTGGAATTTTTAGATTATTTGAACACAAATATCTTTAACTTTTCTAATTCTTATTCCCACTCGTCTAATTTTTTACTCTTCAAAAAAAATAAAGCAAAGTCTGTAGACTGCATTACCAAAAAATAAGAAAAAATCTAAAGGCTAGTCAACATTAACTCCCTCACCTCTCAGCCCCCAGTACTAATATATATATATATATATACTCAAAAAAATGAATTGTTTGGATTTATTTATATATAATTTTTTATATCTTCAATGTATATTTTATTTGACATATTTGGTTCAAAAAAAGAATATAATATAGTTGATTAAAGGAATGAAATAGATTCAACAACCAAACTCATCTTAATCTTGGAACAGTTTTCATAAAAGGCAATGAAAATTAAATTTTAAGTTCAGGATTTGTTATACTAAGCAGTGTTCTTCACAAATAAAAAAAATAAATAAACAAGTATTGTCATAATTGTTGAAAAAATGTTAGTACGACAACCATAGGATAGTTTTAAATATAAATGATTGAAGAAAACTCCATATTCCATACAAACACGAACATCTATTTAATGAAATTTAAATCAAACTGACCTTTATGGAGGAATTAATTGGATGAAATTAAAAAAATAGTCCATTGTTAGGTAGATAACATTTAAATTAATACATTAAAGAAAAACATGAACAGTTATCTGGGCCAAATCATATCAACATGTCGACAATGAATAACATCTTTTCTCCATCACAGTTCAGATATGGGATCGATAACATAAAATTGAGATGTCGATCCCTACTTCAAATACCCTATCTACAAACAAATCCTAGATGACACCTGAACACAATTATATGGTTGAATAAACCCAACCGGACTCGATCTCAAGGTCTTTGACTCCTATTTTGGGGTCAACCATCCATTGGGATCTATGCTTCGACTTTGACATTCAAAGGAGGCAACCTCTCCTTCCAGTCGTGCTCTCCCTCCCAAAGTTGGTCTCCATTGGACCCTCAACTTTGGAGATTCAAAGAAAACCCTGAAAACCAAAACCCTAATACTGGAAATGCCTATCTCATTTATTTTATTAATATATTCTATTTAAAAATAATGATAAAATAATATTCATAACATAAAAATAATTATATTCTAAAAATAAAATAAAATAAATTCATACAAATAAATATATTGAACATAATAATTTTCTTAACAAAATTTTTTTTAATGAATATTATTATTTATAATCAAATTTAATTTTAAAAAGAACTATTATATCAAATAATTCAATTAAAATATTATTTTAAACAAAAATTTTTTTTTTGGAATGCATCACTTATAAAATATGAATTTATTAACAAATCACATTACTATAAAATACTAAATATTATATTTTCTTATAATAAAAAAATTATAATTACAATAGTGTTTTGATTATATTAAATTTAAAATTGTACTTATATAGTTATGGTGTTAAAATATTTATATGTCAACTTATAAACGACGTTTAAAAATCATTAGAAATACATTTTTATTGAATCATATTGTTAATTTTTAATTATAACATGTATTTTTGTATATTTATTGATAATAAATTCATATTAAAAAAATAATACCACGTTCTTAAAAGTAGTATTTAAATAAAACTTATTTTTATATAATTTCATTGTAATAATTTATTATTTATTTACAAATTTGTTTTATTAACACAGGATAAAAAATAATAATAATAAAATAAATAACTTTTTTATTTAAAACATGGGGTGTTACAATAAACTCTCACAATCCAACAACATTTATCCCCACATGACATTAAACCGATAACCCAACAATCTGAATGAGATGTTAAACTTGCGAACTAATCCAGAATCTCTATTTCATATAATTAACATGTGATTCCTATAGTAAAAATACATAGAACAATTACACCCCTATAGTAAACTGCATCATGGCTAACACAGGATGCCTTAGGTTTTGTGATTAAGACACATCACACATGTGATGCATCTGCCATCACAAGGATATGACATTTTAGGTTCCCAACACACCAAAATTCAAAAATCTCAAGGACTTCCCATTGTTATTATCTAATCTAACTAGAGTTTGTTTGCTTGTCTAAAAGAAGGATAATTAATTAGTGTCAACCTCGAGGTGGCTTTTGGAATGAGTTTAAAATAAATGACTAAATCTATAACAAAGGCCCAAGCTAGGTGATGATTTGTGTGGATTAATCCATTAAAGGGGGAACTGACATAAAATCAAACTATTTTGATTATGGTGATGAAAATGATGATTAATGTGATGTAAGTATCCCAAATTTGGAACGAAGGAGTGCAGGGATAATGCAGTGTGACATGAAACCCCGACAGAAGTAACCATAAACAAAAATGGTGAACCTGTTGTGAATGTCCTCTATATAAACTATGGGGACTAGTAACATTAGGGAACCATTATATTAACTTGTCTCTGTATCCAAATACTCAACACCATGTCCCACCAAGAAAGTAGTGGGTCTAATATGAAACTCACCTATGACTTGGGGAGATAATTTAGGTATTCTTTGGTCTAGGACATTGTCTGCGTGTTTCCCTCATCTATTAAATGAAAAAGGAAAACATTTAGGAACTGTCCATTTTTTTACTATATAAATACTGATATCTAATTACACATAATATAATGGAATAATGATATAAGAATAAAATGACCGAGAACCAACGTGCGATGGGGCATGGAAATTATAATGTGAAAACCCCTCATGACTATATTCCTACCTCTAAAGCCACAACATCTACAACAACTGGGATCCCTCACCCTATCTCATTCTTCGAGATCATCCATTGAAGGATGATCGATGTCCTTCTTTCATAATACAACTAAAAAGGGGTAAATAATCCAAGGGATATGTCTTTTTAAGATCTAATGGCATCAGAACCTCACTAACATTGTCACCCCTAAGTTCCATAGAGGGGGAAACCACCCACTTTCTAATGAAAATATTCTTTGGTGGTCTCCCCTCAGAGGGATCTAACAAATCATTCTATTATAATGAGGAGGAAATGGATGTTTGAGATGTACCCAATGTGGTACCACTGAGGATCTTCTCAATAGGGCTTCCACTAGGCTACATTAGTGTCAACCATGATTGATCCCTTGTGTCAATGAGTTAGTTGACTTCATCACCATTCAATTTTCCATAGTCCAAAACTCCCAACATTGACACTCGGGGTAGACGCATAACATTTCCTGACAATAAACATCTTCTACATATACAGTGGCCATGTCAACATAGATTTATCCCATCATATCCCACCAATGTCTAAATAATGATCCATATTTTTTCCCCTAGGTTTCACAACCCAACCACCTCTTAGACAATCCACATTGACTCCCTTATTCACATTCACCATCAGAAGCTGCTATGATCCATCCCATGATAATGAATTCCATTGATGATGTCCCCCACACACCACCATCAAATAGAACAGAGGACTTAACCATGCTGAAAACATTCTCTACCAAAAAACCCATCTCGTTGTAGAAGTTGTAACACTCATCCTTGGGGTCATGCCCATGTCACAAGTCACATTTCATATAGAAGTAACCCAAGTGACTCTCTAAAACATTCTCTTATAGAAGTCACAATCCATCAAAGTAGGGAACCTAGGAAGATTTGTGTTATTATACATTGTTTGGACTCTAAGGGGATAGATGAATATATAGGGGAACCTTCACTCTAAGTGCTATATTCTAGGTTAGAATCCGATCAACTACGGTTTACAATCATAGAATTAAAAGTACATAAGGTGTTTAAGTCCTTCCAAAGATACCTATAAGTAGGTAATGTTCTAGACTCCGTCCATGTACTCACAGTGCGACCATATTTTCCACCCTCTGTTTCCCTCTGCTCTACCTCCATGTAATAATTTAGGGAGACATCACAGTTCTGGTTGATTCCCTCTGATGACGGTGAACAATTTTATGATCCTTAAAGAGTTTTTTAACCTTCAATCTATAGGTAGTGGTAAAAAAAATTGTCCTATATGTATATGATCCTAATTTTTTCTCCACCTCCAAGATATATCCAGACATTTAGAAGATATTTGACACATTTGGTGCCCCCTCTCACAATAAATCATTAGTAATGAAGCATTTCATGTTTACTTCAACCATTATCTTGATCCCTACAAACTAGGTCTTAGGTCAACCAGTAAAAGGTCTATCCTCATCATAGTGTTTAAGAATAATTTTAGGGACTCCTATCCACCAACCATATATTGTCCATGTTTTGACCATCCACATATCCATTTTTTTCATCTCAAAGTCCCTCACGGGGGACATTGTGGTTTTTCCCCGAATATTTGGGTGATGCTTCACAACCTTCAATAATGTCAAATGACCTATCTAGGGAGACACAATCACCTGTATTCCATTAAATAATAGTTCCAGAGTGTTGAGATCATTGTTCTCCCAGTAGCCCATAATCCTATATCATATGGATACCACCTAAATCTTTGTAAAATTTGTGTTAAGATCTATATCAATCTCAAATAGGTCATAAAAGAGGCATCCGAACTTGTAAAAATCATAGGATGGGGGAAGAATGTTTCACACTATTTCATCCATATCCAATAGCAATGACGATAATTTAAATCATTCTAGTGTAATGAATATGAGGGCTCCTCTCTGACTACCACCAAGTTCCATGTTGTTTCAATCGACCCAATATGTGATCAGAGAAGTATTACTACTGATGAGGGGTGTGATAGGGATACCGCACAACATGGGTGATATAATACATCGAAGACCCATGGTGAGTACTCATTCTCATCATTAGAGACTAGAAGTAGGTCTTAGGAGTCCCCCCATGAGACACACCCATATAGACATCGATATATCGACAACGTCCAGGTACATTCTGATTCGGTATACCCATCCTAGGTTGAATCAAAATTTTATTTAGACCATATGATAACTACCATGATTCATGAGATTGAGGAATATAAAAGGCTCACTGCTATGCTCATTACTGAGAATCACCAAGACCCTAAAAATGTCATATAGGACCCCATATCTCTGCCAGTGGGGAACCTAGTCCTCTATAGTCAGACATTTCAATTTAAACAAGGTCTCCCTATGAACCCAACTAGGGAATGGTTTGGGGATATAGTAAATGGACGAGATATGAGTCGCAAACCCCATTATAGAAAATTGATTATTCGCCTCAGGATCAAGTTCATGCTACTCCATGATTTGATGACCATAACAAAGCATTGGTGGTCACAATATCTTGCTAAGATGATGTGATAACTTCTCTCACCTCCAATCTTGAGGCTTTGGAAACACGACTGCTGGCGATTCCACCAAAAGGAAAGTCTTACCCAACATTGTTGGATCATGTTTGAGTTCACCAAGAATTTGGTAATACCATGTTCACTATGTTTAATGGGATGTGAATACTACTTTATCATTTCACCCATTTCTCTACATGGTGATGTCTAGTGCGGGGGAATATAGAATAAAATGATGCTTCCAAGCTCTCATGCATTTTCAAAATGCTGTAAGGGTATTCATTCATGGTTTATAGTTATCTAACCATTTGGTCCATTTCCATACTAGATGGACTCCATTGATATTTTATCATCTAGTTCAGATCTACCTCATATAATATGAGAATCTATAACATTTAAAAATGTAATAAGGATGTATGATGAGATATTAACAAACTCTATCACCGGATTTAAGGGACTCAATTAGTCCATCGACATGATAATTTCTTAATAACAACTACTTATAATGTGCATTTTTCATATTAAAAATAATTTTGTACCTACACTCATTTCCCTAAACATCCTGGATAGATAATTGGAATTCTCCAAAAAAGGTCATCATCTGGAGGAAACCATGCAGTGGACCAAAAAATAGTCACAAACTTTTCCCCTTTCATCTCTCTAAAAGTCCCATAATGAATAGATGGATGTCATCTTGAATGAATAGGTCCTAACCTAGTACATCTATTTTCACCTTTTTTCAATGCAGCATCACCCAGTGCAACCCTGACAGGCACATCGTGTCCATGTGTAGCTGCCTTGCCAAGAGAATCTGGCCCTAACCCCCCCCCCCCCCCCCCCGGTCAAGGACAAGATCCCATATTTACCTGAACTGAAATAAGGAATAATAATTTTTCCTTCAAGAATTCATAGGTCTCAATATATTTCTTCTTTTCCCTAGAAAAGGGAACCTATAATATTTTGGATGGTATAAGACCCTAGTAAGCCAAATGAATTGGCCATGTCAATTGATATTCGTATAATAGGATCCTCAAACACACTAATAAAGAATACATTTTATTAAAATATTTTACCTAAGACCAAGTAGGTTGTGGCTTAGTAATGTTTGGGTATATTCTAGGGAATGTGGCACATGTCTCTATTGACCTCGACAGTGAGAGTTAAGAATCCGGTGAGTGGAAAAAAATTCCCATCCATAAGATGTAGAATTGAAATGACTGGTTGTATCATAAGAGATTCAATCACACACATGGTATCATCCATGATCTCTTGTGTAAGCCAAAACCTCTTATGGTTACAACAAATCCTCTTATCGCTACCTATACATCTATTTTCATCCTATCATCTCTAAAAAAGACATTGATAATGTAAGGGAAATTAGAGTCCTCTACATGTGAAAGAACATGACATCACCCCTTCCGACTTTAGGCCTAACAAATTGGTAGATTCCCGCAGGGTATTCCCAACCCTATATCATTCCACTAATAATGGGAAAGAATACACCTCTATAAATGTTTACAAGATAGTGGACTACTTTTCAATTCCCAATTTCTAGGAATTCAATCTGAACCCATTAGTAAAATGTGGCCAATGTCAATGAAGTTTAGGTAGGGGACCTGAAATGCATTAGAAATATCAGGAAATGACAACAAAAAATGATGTTCATATTAGAAAAATTAGGAATAAATCCTTCTGCATAACTCAACAAGCATGTTCTTCCTGGTCCTCTCCATCAGGAACTCCGCAACTACTGAATTTGTTGGTTAACCATATAACTCAACCACAAGCATGTTGTGATCATCAACATCCATCCAAGTCCTGACCTCAACCAACTAACACCCAATCATCAATTTTTTAGAGAAGACTAGCTAACAAGCATCCTAATACAATAAGTACAAGTAAGGCCACAAAATGTCATACAATGTCATCCATTATGGCCCTTTTAAAGGAATGACACTATGTATGGTAAATTATTCCCATATAATGAATGTATGATGTGCTAATGCACTTCACTGGCACAAGCATTTAGATTCAAGAGTTACCCATCATTAATTGGAAATTTGAGAGGCCCTTGTTGAATCTTTGAATATCCCCCATTCAGTTTCAGGATGAGGTAGTTATGGGTGAGGCCTACTATGAAGAGGAGGTTGAGAAAGGGTAATGATGAGTCATTATCTCATTTTCTGTATAAGAAACATATTTCAATATTTAGGGGTACCTAATCGCACTCTATGTCACATGTCATTTAAATGGAATATAAATCTAGCATGTCCTTGTTGATACTGCATCCAGTATCAACCTCATTGCAATGTGAATGGTCTATCTAATGGAACTTATAGAAGCATATCTGACTCCATCCATCTTGACAATTCATGGATTTGAATATAGTGATCAAAAACGGTGTGAAAAAAACTCATATGAAGACACAATCTTGTGTTCTGGTCTAATCATAGAATATATGGTTGTCCTGTATGATACTTCTTATAACACACTACAGGGTAGGCCATGAATTTCTTTTAAACTAGTGGTCCCTTATTGATATCAACAGTTCCTCAAGTACTACCTGGATAGCAGTGTAGGGGTACTCCAATGTTATTCACCCCCTTTAACTCATGTGATTCAGGTAATCTAGATGTTTGATACTATAAAAGGGAAGGAAATTAGGTTAATATTAATGGGGTTGATCACATCAATGTTACTAAAATTATAACAACCACTAAATTTGATCTATGGGTATACATGAATGATAAGTTCATTCTCCCAATTTATTGGTTAGAGCCCATTATTCCAAAACTAATGGTTTTTTTTCAACTCCATGAAAAATGATCTCTCAAATATTACCTCGAAATCCTACACCAAACAGACTTGACTGATACTAAAAGGCCCTACTCCTATAATGTACTAAGTAGTTCTCCCCATGGATAGTGATTTAGGTAATTTATGCTTGTTTCGCATAGAATTTCATACTAAATGAAGGTAAAATTCCCACCATTTTATCAATATGAAGAGTGGACCTCATAACTGAAAATAAATGGAAGTAGTTCAACAACTTCTATGGCTACAGTCTCAGCAGAATTGTAACATCTCATTAGGGATTCTATATCTAATAGATTAGAAAATATTAATCCCTGTAAAAAAGGAATCCTAGAAGAGACACCTCCTCCCTCTAATTCCCCTATCTCTGATAGAAAATACTATTTATAAGTAACCCCTCATTCCTTTGAGGAGAGTGTCTCTACAATTTTTGATGAGATAATCCAGGAGAACCTTGATACTAAGGGAGATCTGATGCTGACATTGATCAGTACAACCATGTTTCCATAGGAAAATTAATTTTTTATGGATTTCAAAAAATAGATCTGTGATTTATTGTCTTGGAGTTATTATGAGATTATAGGGCTAGACCTTCATGTGTCATTTTATATCCTTGGCCGCCCAGTGGGTCATCACTACTTCAAACATCAACCTAGAACGATGCACACCTCTTATGCTGTTATGGTCAAGGACGTGTGTGATAAAATTATTATGGGTATTTTTTTGGATGACATATACCATATATTTCTATCTAGAATTGTCCCAAATAGGAAAAATAACGAGAAGATCACAGTCAACATCAACATTTGGGACCTCAAACACCACTTCTAAAGGTTGGTTTTCCCCTTTTATTATCATATTTGTTGATTGAATCTATGTTTGGGTTCCAGACCCCCATCTTCAGGGAATGATAAATTAGGTATAATCAATTCCAAATGGCCTCCAATGATTAGGATTCACCACCTTCAGGGTATCCAATGGGAATTTATTCTATCAGATAATTCTATTGGGTTTGAATAATAGGGAATCCACTTACTAGTAGGTCGTGCAACACATCTTTAAACTAATTTTTAGGAAATTGGTGGATTGGTACGTGAATGTCTTATTTTTCACATCCCATTATCACTAGCACTATATCAATGATATTAAAAAAGAGTTCATCTTTTCCAACTCTATACACTTAATTATGAACCCCCAAAACAATATATTTTGGGTTACCGATGGGAAATTTATCCTCATTGACATAAGATATAGAGGAATTGAGATTGTTCTTGATAAAGTCAAGGATATCAATAAAATTCATCACCCATGATCTCTCAAGGAATTGTGAGGACTACAAGGCCACTTATCTTACATACCACTATATGTTGAAAATATTATTATCTTGTGTAATCTCTTTTTAGGACCAAAAAAATAATCATCCACCATTGGTATGAGAATTGCATCACAACCTTTTAGGATATTAATAATTACATTATACATCCCCTATTTAAGATTCCCTTAATCTCTAAAAATCTGGTGTTCCTTTACATAAATTATTTGAAATGGTACCTTAGGATCCTACAGGACCAAAATACAATTAGGGAAGGGATAAAAACCTATAATATCTCATCTGTAATCTATTCAACATGGAGACCATATAAACCATCATACACAACATTTTCTTTACACTGATCTATGTGGTGATGAAGTTACGAAATTATTTTCTATACTATGAGACACAGATGGTTTCTCATGTAGACCTGCTAATGTGTATGCTCAGTATCCACCTACAAATGATATGATTGGTATGTTATGAGGTAATCATTGAGTAGTTATACATCATTTTTCCCCATAGAATATCATTAATGGTGAGGCACCGGTACAATTATTGGCCACACATCCTCCCCAAAAGAAAATCCCATAGATGTTAATTTTTTGGATGAAGCTATTCTCTCAGTGGATTATGATGTATTATGCTAGAAGATGCATTTAGATGGTTCCTATTAATTTACAACCAGTTGAGTAATCAACGGATGCAATCATAATAGTGTAGGAATGGGGATCATGTTCATCACTCTGGAACAATACATATTGTTTTACTTATTTTTGATTTCCAAAGGCTATAGAAAAAATGTAGCAGAGTACCAAGAACATATTATTGGTCTTTATTTGGCCCTCAAAATTAATTTCTCTAGTTTACATGTGAAGGGAGGCCATAAGGTATTCATCAAATAGGTAAACACTGATAACATCACCTAAAAAAATGAGATTATCCCCAATTTTTAATTCACCCAATAACTGATATCCCAATTCCCTTGTTAACCTATGGTGACTCATGTTCCTCAGTCAGAGAACCATCATGTCAATTAATTACAAATTCTAGTTGCATCTCTTTTATAACCTAACTAGGATGAAATGATCATTCATGTGGAATGCTGAAGGGTCATCACCCCCACCAATATAGGTATATAAAAATTCTACCCATAATTATTTTCTAGGGACCAGAAATACCCCTACAGTCGAGAAAACTGTTGACTGGACTACTATATTTTTCAAGTATCTTCAGCATTGCACTCTCCCACCAGACTGATCCAAGCGAGACAGAATCTCTCGATGTACAATATTATTTTCCACCAAAAGATTTCTTATCCTTGAGAAAACACTCTAAAGGAATGGGTTCAATAGAATCATCCTCTACTTCATCCATGGAGATGAGATACCTCATTTCATGAAAGAGTTCCAGGTCCATTCCTTTAGATCATGTCCAGCATGATTAAATCTCCCCTAAAAAATATAAACGATGGGCTACATCAGACCTACAATGATTAATGAATGAACCGAGCACACCAAGAGGTTTCATGTGTGTTAGATACATTGTATCTGTTTTCATTGACTATCAGAGCTTATACAAACTACCAAATATTCTTTGTCTATTTATGTATGTGTTCTCAATGTTGTGGGAAGTTACTTACCAGAAAGGGTTCAACAGTTCATGTTAATTTTAACAAAAATAAAATTATTAACCAAATTATAAGAAGCATTTCTTCTTGAAGAAGTAAAATCCCAATCCAGGAATGAGTTTGTGAGTTCAAAAATCATCCATCAGTTTTTATGGTGCCTCAAATTATTCACATAGAAAATGGATCAAACATTTGGGCAACCAAGATCATGAAATTGTATACCAAATAAAACATCTGGTCCACCCATACATCTCACTACCATGTGTAGGAAAATGAGAATATTTAGGAAATCAACAAGAACATCCCTAACATATTACATAAAATTTTGGTCCATAGTAGAAATATTTGGTCCAAAATGTTCTCTAATGAACATTATTAAAATCAAAAGTCAACTCGTAATTCCACCGAGGTGACCCCGTTCTCCCATGTGTATGAAATAGATATAGTTATACCCATTGATGTTTATTTTTTATCATTTAGAATTTCAGTTTATAATAATAAGGTTCTAGAAAAAATGTAATAAGACCGTATAGATAAGTTTGAATACCCATTAAAAAATAGGATTCATGCCTTGAATAACATATAGGGGAACCAAAATAGGTTAGTGAAATAATATAACAAGAAGGTTCTCCATCTATATTTCCTCCAGGGTGACATGGTACTATCTCTCAAAATAATGATGATTATCTAGATATTTTTTCCCAATGTTGGATCCCAAATGGGAAGGAATTTGAAATATCCATAAGGAATATTCCAATAAAGAATACTCATTAATCATCATGGATATGGATCATATAACACCTCTCACCAACACTATATTTCTCAAGAATAACTTTATGTGATCGCATGGTCAATGATATGCAACCATAAATGAAAAAAATATATGGTCAAAGATACAAATCCTTAAAATACATCCCCATGGTCAATTATACCTGACCTTAAACCAAAATAACAATTGTCAAATCTATATGACCTTAAATCGCATAAACCATGTTCAAAGATATGCAACCATAATCATTAGCCCCTATGGAAAAACTATGTGACCTTAAATTTCCACAACTATTTCCAAATCTATAAAACCTTATGCCATAGAACACATGGTTGATGTTATGCTACAATGCACTCTATACCCCATGATCAAATATACTCACCCTTAAAAACATCCCTGATGATCAATGTTTTTATGACCTTAAATAGAATCCCCCAGGCCAAAGATACAAGATGTTAAACTATAAAAATAGGTGTTTGATATCTCTGGACATAAAATAACAACATCCTCTTTGTTTGAAGCATTATAACATTAAACTATTCGCATCGCCTGTAGACCGAGCTCTATGTACATAAAATAATAGCATCCATAGTCTTATTTTTATGGAATTAATTTGAAAAGAACATCATCATCAGTGTATGACATTAAATTGCAATATTTCCCTATGAAATAAACCAAGGATGAAACACATACCAAGTGTGGGGAAACACAAAAAAAACAACAAAAATATCCTCATCCCTTGACAATAAACTATATCCTTACCCAATTTCATAAGCACTAGATTTCCCATGACAACTATGGGATGCCACAATTCCCTTGTTAGAGAGGATAACGCCCAACACCTTCATTGATCTTCTACCACCCCAAGATCCAAAACATCATGTGTCTTCATTCCCATTCCGGTGGATACCTATTGACTTGTTGAACCCCTATATTTTGTCCTAGACTGTATTTAATAATTATTCCTTCTATTGGGGGAAATTAAATTTCATTCACCAACATTTTTCCTATTGGGCCCCCTTACGGTCCAAGCATTATTACCTTAAACTATGAGACGTTTTTGGGGAATTTTTGTGGAACGTGGTTTTGTTTAACCCTCATTACACATCATATTTTACCTATTTCATTCCCAGAAATAATCATTAAAAATATCTCCCCATTCAAATCATAATGACTTTAATATACATTCGAAATTCCACTTGATCCTTGCAATATGATATTAACTTGCATAGACAGTGCCCTTATTTATGTTGTTTAAAAAATAAAACCAATGTGTTATCCTCATCAGAGAGGATATTCCCTTTTATTTACCAAGGTTTTTATTCTACCACATTGACATATAGAACTATATGTGTCTTTATTCTTAATTTCTTTGAATATGTAGTGACACGTATACCCCCTATAATTGGGCCTAGATTCAATTTCATGATAAAACAACCATTTATCAATTGAAATATCGCCCCAAAATTCTCATGGACCTCATCCTTAGGAGTAATAACCCAATATTATATCTTGAACCATTAGTATAATGAGATGACCTCATGGCTAGACATGTGGTTGGGAGATTCTAAGCTCAATTTATATACCTCACCAATGTCATCAACCCATGATGTTAAATTGTAAGAATTTCCCCATATAAAACAAGGATGCCTCATTTGATAAATATGAGATTAAAAAATCCAATATCCTCATCACATGATGTCAAAATATTGGTTTAACTCATTTAAATGTGAGATTCCTCATATAAAAAATATGAGATGATTTAGTGTCCACACAAGAGAGTATTCGACCTTTCCGGTGTTGGTATCCTTGCACACCGCATCCCAAAACTACATATGGCTTTATTTCCATGAAAAGTGTGATATATAGGGATATATGGATTTGATATCCTAGGCCTAGCCTTAAAACAACCTATTTTCAAGGTCTCGCTTCATCCAAACCTTATCACCATAAATTGTGAAACCTTTTTAGAGATTACCTACTATTGTGTTGTAGAAGTTCCTTGGATCCTTATTCACAGAGTGTTTTGACACTCATGCAACACCTGAACATAATTGATGTTCATACACCTATTCCATGAATTATGACCTCAAACTATGATAATTTGGCCTCTTTGAGGCCCCATATTCAAATAGAATTCTTCACACACAGTGTTCTAGAAAAACAATTCCCCCTTTATTTTCCCCATCCCATCCTCGCTTGAGAGGATCACCCCTTACCCCCAATGGTCTTACACCACACTATGTTCAATAACTATGTATGTCTTGATTCCAATTCCCATGGGATATGTTGAAAAACTTGGATCCCATATCCTAGGTTTACCCCCCAACATCATGTCATCACGGGGCCTCGTTCCCCTCGATATCATTATGTCGACTTGTGTAAATTTGGTCAATTTTTGTTGGAAAAGTGTCTATTTGGCCCTTATTTCATGATGGGATATCACAATTTATGTCTATAGAAGACTCCTAAGGATACTCAAACCCTTTGGTCGTTGCTATATTATTTTAAACTAGTTTTTTCTGAATCTTCCATGATTTATGACCTTGAACTATAAACCATTATATAATACTTATGAATTTAAATTGAAAAAAAACACCCTCAGAAAAAGAATTTAACTCTTTATTTACCCTGTATAAAATAGGGATGTATCATATGATAAAAATGGAAGTACCATAGGTAAAAAATTTGTCATCATACGATGTTAAACTATAACCTTATCCCTTATAAAATTGTGATGCCTCAAATGACATGTGTGGGATGATCAGAACAAACATCATCGGTGCATGATGTTAAACTATAGTATTACCATATGAAATAAGAATATGATCCTCATTTGACTAATATTATATGTTTCTATATCTTTAATAGAGATAACAATACCCATACAATGTTATTTTTATACCTTTCCACATTTTAAAACTATATACAAATTGATTCTCATTCCCATGGGATATTTAGTGATTCTTTGATCACATATCCTTAGTCCATCCATGCCATCATCTCATTTATATGACCCCTATAATTTTAGGCTAGGATTTATCCTAAACCACTGTAATGTTCATCTAGTTATTCTGAGCGTGTTGTGGAATAGATCCCAGGGCACTCATCATTCCGTTTGGGACAATCCCTACATCAAATTTTCTACTTCATACTTTCTTCAATTTAGATAATTATTATCTGATTAATACGAATAGGAACCTAATATAAATTTTCTTTGGATACATTGGATAACCTACCATCCTGAGATCATTCATCAAAGGGCCTTCTTTAAAAAATAAAATCTCCCATGTTTCAAACCTAGTAAATAGTTGATCCTTGACGTTTTCACAACTTCCTTGACCACCATGGATGTTGAACCAATGTTTGAAACATGGTCAATAGTTTATTCCCACCTATCGCTCATTCCCCATTTTCTATATATGTCTTTAAAGTAATGATATAACCTCATTGGACTTGTTTAATTTGGTCACATTTTCTCCTTATTGTGTTCTCCCCTACAGATAATGCGATGATTATAATTTTCCTTATTTCTTGAATTGATCATAGAACATGGATGATTCGGAGATGGGAGGGAGTTTTCATCAATAAATCAAGAGATGAATGGGTTAACCACCTTGTTTTGAACTCCATAACCCTAAACTAGGATCCCAAGTCCATGAATCTCAAATTTAAACTATGTGTAAGTCACCCTAGGAATATACCATGTGGCGGGGCCTCCAAGACTCCTCATTCACATTGGGTTACCTCTACCCTATGCCACCTGCAATCCTTTAGGATACATGACCCATGGTCCATGAATCGTGACCATAAACTATGTATGACACACTATATATTTATTTTTAATGATAGATGGACTCATAGACATGAAATTCATATCATTTCTTAACTCTACGGTGTCAAAAGAACCTCTCTAGAGAAATCCTCAATTGGTTAAGTATTATGACCAAAAAAACATTTCAACAACATGGTTCAAGCTATATGACCATAAACAATGAGTCATGGTACACGGAATAAAACCATAAACTATTTGAAACCCCCTATTCCATGAATTAAAAAATGAAACTATTTGAAACCTTAGGTCCAATAATTATAAACATAAATTATTTTAAAACCATGGTATGAACTCTATGAACACAAAATAGGTGTCATGTTCTTAGAAATATTGCCTTAAACTATTTTCAACTTCATGGTCCAACTTTTATGACCATAAACTACCAAATTCAAGAGGAAAAAACATTTTTTAGGTTTAAAATAGATATGCTAACCTATAAAACAGTTAGAATACTCCCACTAGGTCAATATTGTTACTTTGGGAAAAAAATAATCAAACAAAAGAAAGTGGTATAAAGCCAGTAGGCACCTACTCTGAACATTAGCAAAACCTGGATATTCTCCATAACCACATCTGTTAAATAATTCTTTTGACCAAAATCTTAATATCCATTTTCCACATCATATCCTCTTGGAAGTACCCCTTCTTTTTTACCCTCTAATTTTACCTTAAACATGGTAGGTTGGTAGTTAATCGTACAAGTTCTTGTCCAAAAGATACTAACATGTTCCATGAAAATACTAACCACATGATATTAAACTATATGACTTATCATCCCTTCCATATGATGGTAAATTGTTTGTACATCATCTTCACAATATAATGTTAAAACTATTTTCCTATTTCCCTAAATGTGTGATCTAAAATAATAATCATCATACTCCTTCACCCGAGAATCCACATATCTATTAGGTGATAGTCACCTACAAGATCATTCATGTTCCTTGACCATCTATTAGAATCATAGATAAAGATCCACATGGATTATGAGTATGATCTTTGTTAAAGACGATACTCTTACCTAATTTCTTAAAAGACATGGTGGTGCTATTTTTAGTGTACTAAACTACACTAAAAAATCCCTCATTTTATCCCCATGCTTCGTGTATCCATTTATTTGGATCCCTATCATCTTATATGTTTGAATGAGCCCCCCCTAATAATAATGGTTCCTGGAAACACTCCCTCACTAACCATCATAGGAAAATTTACCTAATTAATTTTTGACAACATTTTGTTATTGGTATCTTGTTTCAAACATGGTCAATGGTTGACCCTCATTTTCCTTTCACCTCCCTTGGAAAAATGTGACGGAATCAATGTTTGGAACATTATTTATAATTATACTCTATATTAACAAAGATCCTTTTGTTTTCTATATAATAGTAGTATTGATTCTTGCTCTTCATCACTCAATATTTTTTCGACTAGAATCCAGTTCCCCTGGTATTGCCCCATTTGTGCACTAAATCATGTTGATAAAGAAAGTGCTTGTTCTGAGATCATCATGCTCCATAGAAAACATTATACATCAATACACTCCTAGTTTTCAATAACCTTGATTGTTAAACCCTTGTAAATTACTATAATATAAAGGATAAATATTCAATTTGTTCTTGATATGATACACTAAGTATGACTCAAATTTGGTAGGGATCCATTGCTAGTTTCCTTATTGATATTATCAGAGTTAAAGAAAAAAACAATTCATTTAAAAACACACTAAAGTTATAATAAAACCTACATGATTTGGGAAGACCATCCACTTGTTGGAGCCTCCCTTTTTTGGGAAAAGTTGAAATTATAGGAGGTAAACCCTACTTTCCAACCACTCAATCATATCCACCCTCTTTCGACTAGCCTCAAGAATCTACAACTACTCTTCTATATAGACCAACACCACCTATATGATAGAATGGAACTCTTCAACATGACGACCCACATTATTATACTTTAAATCGAAATAATCCACCAATGTTCCCCACTATACTTACCTAGCCTCATTTTCCATTATATCTTACCCTAGTTGGCAGATGGTATTTACTTGAGCGGTGATGAAGGATTCAGGATTTTATACATGCTCTTCTAGATGAGAAATCTCCTCCATGAAAACCTAAACCCCATGAGTACCTGTAAAATTATTTGTGTTCTCGGAGACATCAAACTCCTACCACTCAACACATGCCTACTAAATGAGAAATTACCAACCTAGTTCATGGAGGACAACATACTACACTCATCCAGTCCCCGGTTTGTTTAACCAATTGTAGAAAGACTATACTCTATTTGTAAAATCATCTAGTAGAATATAATTTATGAAATTACTCACACTCCTCAATTCCTTAAATAGAATGAATTGATTTACCTAAAAAATTATCAATAAGGAATCCTTTAATTCCTTAGGAGGTGGATGCTCTGGCCAAGGAATTCAACAAACACATTTAAGGTCTGTTAATCTGTGGATAATACCATCGGTGGGATGGTCCCCATGTTTACGAAAACATGTTCTCTCTTGACCCCTCACCTATAGTGGGAGCCCCAACTACCACATGTTGAACTTATAAGGATAGATTATCCATTATATACTCCTTGACCACCTCTAATAGTGTCATAACCTCGATCGGCATCATTGATGTCTCAAATCCAGTAGTCATTGCCGACAGCGATGGAACTTCTTGGAAAGAATAGTAATCATAGCCTACATAATAATATTTTTTAATGACATGATTTCCACCTCCTCTATCGAGGATTCAGATCTAATAGCCGCCCTTTGGAACTTTTTTGTAGGTTACGCCACTATAGTCTTCTTGACCTCTTTTTTTTATTTCATATTGTCTTCCATTTTTTATTTACCAAGGCTAGACCATTGCTATAGTTGGATGAGTTCCAAACATTTTCTAAACACCAATTTAACTCATAGGTTTATGTGATGATTTCTTATGAGAGAAAAACATAAGGGAAATTTTTTAAAGTGTTAAAGTTATTATATTATTGTTATAGGATGATGAGAACCTTAAATGTTTCATGGTTAATTCCCTAGTATTGGGATGATAAGACTTCACACCAATTATAGGTTTGAGTTTAATAGATGGTGGGAAACATATTACTATTGTTCTAGATACGACCCCTCTCCCACAAATTCATGGGTTGGGGCTTCATCAGCATTCCCCTGAGGTTCATCATGAACCTACGATTCATCACATATCCTTAATTCCTATAAAGTTGAAAAAAATTTGACAGCATCATCTTGTGATGGAAAGTGGTCAAATCACACAATGTTTTAGAATTTATTAAATTAGTACTGAGGATCTCTCCCCAAAGGAAATATAAGTAGTTTTAACTTTTTATAGACTCCTCCTTATCTTATCCCTCTCCCCCAGTCACACTGAAATCCATTTGGACCATAGGAAGACCCAAATAAGATGGAATTTCTAGTGTCACATTTACTCAGTCAATAACAGGTTGGGTGATGGTTTATGTATATACTAAGTCCCCAATATATTCAATTTAATATATCACCATGGCCCGAGAAACATTTAATTCTACCCTCATAAGGCCTGGCGTATTGTGTAATATCCCCTCAAAGTGAATATGGTTTCATATCCCATAGAGAGAGGTGATCTGTTTGTTGATTCACTAACTCCCTTAGGACATAGGAAGAGAAATGTCACCAGGAATATCTTGGTGGAATAGTAAATTCTCCAGACATTGGAGTTGAACCCTCATAATTTCCCTAGAGGTTATTCCATTCTCCAAAATCTACATATCCAGATGTTTTGGGCATGTGGTTTATCCCCACCCAATGGTTTACAAAGCTGGAGGGATATGAATTATCGAATCTGAAGACATTGCTCTACCCATTGTATTTAATCTTCCATTAATGATCTCTATTCCTTCCATAAATACTTGACCCTATGTTTATGGGACACCTCCTTCCTTTTCTTCCTGAGTGGTTTACTGCCTCAGTATATCACCAGGATATGCGCTGTACTATATTGGAATTTTTTAATGAATGATCCCGTAAATATATGGGAGTGGTAAAAACTCATTCCTCCCATAACCATCTTCTAGTGAAAATAGATGCCATATATTTTGGAGGAACGGGGTGGTAGAATTCATTCTATGATCTCATATACACTCTTTGGGTGAGCTATTGGAGGGAAAAATACTCCCTCGTGAAGTGGTGAGGTTTTCATGGCTCGCAAATCATCTTTTTGTCCACCCTCAATATAAGTACCCCACCTCGAAAGACAAGGTGGTATGACCACCGATTGATTTTACCTATTCCATAAGTAGTGACCTTTCATATGGTTAGGGGAAGTAAATGAAAAAATAAGTTGTTCACTAGCTCGATCCTTGCTACCACATCCATGACCCCCAAGTTCAGTGGGTGACTCCTAATGATATTAAGAATCAACGTCCAGAAGTCTATACTGGAAGGAGTGTTTTAGTTTAGATGTTAATATCCAACCATGTGTGTGGATATCCAACCATATATGATATGGATGGTCTCACACAAAAAAAAATAAATTCTAACCCCAGCTGATGTGGAACATCACGTTGTACATAATTTCGAATACAAGAAATAGTAGGTTAATTTGTTTCCCCATCTCCAACAACACCACCATGACGAAGGTGCTTTTATGAACCCCCAAGAGTGCATCCCATAATGGGAGAAACCATCTTCATATAATATTTGTGATAAATCCAACTATCCTAATGACGTAAGCCTCATATTTTACATTATAGCACCAAAAATACCATTTTCATACCTCTAGGATCCTCTAATTCAAGATCCCCTTGACTCATTGGTATACCTTTATAAATTGATGTGGACATTGGGAATATTATAACTTGGATTATTAATGAAATTACCAATGTATTTCTGGAAATAGATTTCCTTCATTCAATTTTTTTGGTGACTCATCCCTTGGAACCAGCATAGAAAAACCATTTCTATAACTGGAATATTCTTTTGGTTCTCCCAAAAATCCACTATGGGGAGAAATTAATTATAAAAGAGACATGGGAACGGGATCCCAATCATATATTAGTGATCTTGAAGGATGACATATACTTCACCATTATATAGATGGGGTGTGAGGGTCTGTAGTTAAATCCTTCCCTACCACTCTGGCATATTTTCTAAGCGACGGTATACATGGATCTATGAGGGTCGTGTATCCTTGTAGGGATTGACCCACTTTGAGTCCTCATCAAATTCTTGAAAGGACTATAATACTCAGTATTCCTAGGCCCATATGTTTTTATAGTTTCTTCCTTGGTTAAATTCCCATTCCTTAGTCCATCTTTTGAGATGGTTTGTCATACCCACCTTATGAATATTATCGTATTGAGGGGGATATTCTGTTTACTCAAATGAATCCCAATTGAAATTATTATTTGGATTCTATAGGTTGTGTAAAATAAAATAATATTTTCCCTTCCCAATGTACCTTCCAATGGCCCTGTTCCATGGTGCTATCCAGGAGTTCTCCTATTCCAGTAAGTAGGCTCATCCAAATCATTACTGGAAATGAACACATCACCGCGTATCATGAAACCATATAGATATGGCCTCTTGAAGAAGGATTATTCCTTTTGATATGTCATCACTAATTCATTAAATGTTCCAATTTCTGACTCATACCAAAATATCACTCTAATCATGTGGTTTCAAACCATCTCCTTTTCATATCAATGAAAGTGTCAATACCTTCAACAAACATTTTATCCTATAAATTTAAAAAAAATTGAACTGGTTCATAATGGATTGATCACATTGTTTGTTTCATAATGGTTGGGTCAAAAAAAGTTTTATACTCATGAAGGTCTATTCATGGAACAAAAGTTTGAAAAATTGGTTATTTTATCGATCTGTGAGAATCAAAACCACAAATTGTTCAATATGGCCTTGATTTAATAAATAAGACAAATTTTTTTATCTTTTTAAAAAGATTGTGGGCCTTTCCGGGACCCCCACCCCTATTTATAGTGATAAGTATAGATTGAGTTCTAATATTAGTATGTCAAAATAAATAATATTTGGAACCTTTCCTCCAAAATATGAACCTTCTCTCCCTCATCGAATCTAATTATGGGACGAGAATTTTATCACATTAGAATATGCAAGCCATAGGAGAGTTCAAGGACGAAATGTGAGGTTCAATGAAAATTTGGGCCAAAACAACTTTAAAATACAATTAATGGGATTTATTTAAAAAGGTATAAACCATATTGAATTTTCATTGATCATGGTAGTCCTTGTCTACATAAAGCCGGAGGAAATTACCAATTTGTATCATTACTTTGATTTATAGAATTCGATGGAAATGTGATTCTTGGCATGGTATCCTCAGAATAGCATAACTCGAATTCATTGAAGTCAGTGGCTGAATTATTCTTGAAGAGGTATCCTCATCACATCATATATCTAGTTCAAAAAATTCCACAATTGTGTAATCCATTAAGGGGAATCCTTATCAAAACATAAATTCAATTCACAAAGATAAAATAACTTGTAAAAGGTCATAATCATCCTTGAAAGCCTCCATATTTTGTGAAATGGATTCCCTTGCCTCTTCATGGCCTATTAATACTTCCTAATGTATTTAATTGAAAGGTAGGTTCTATTTCATCTTTATGGAAAATATCTGAATTCCAAAAACTCATAATCATTGAGTGAGATATAGAAGATGGAATTACAATGGAATCTATAATTCAAGAAATTGCCTCCCTTTGGTTTTTGAAAAATGTATCCCATATCGGAGATGACTTTTTCAAAGGTCGATGACCTTCACGTAAGAGGAATTCCATTTTTGTCTCTTGGGGTTTCAAAAGATAATTATCCTTCAAAAAGTTCACCTATAGGAAAAATATGTTTACTCCAAGGTAGGGTAAGAATTTTTCATCAAATATATTCCTTTATGAGACCACTTGCCTTTTCAGGACCCCAAAACATCGTGTATCCACTAGGGATATAATTAATTCCTACATGTCCATAAAAGATGCTAACCAGTGACCCATTTATCATTGCTAGATGTTAAAACTGTGTCACATCTATTGCTACACGATTTTATACATGTGAACCATCTATCCCTACAAGATGTTATACCTTTAACCCATCTGTCCTCTCAAGATGTTAAACCTGTGACCTATCTAAACCAACAAGATATTAAACCAATGACCCAACCATCTTTATAGGATGTTAAAAATATTACCTGATCCAAAATATCTATATTTTATAATAAATATTGAATGCTTGAGGTAAAAAAATATACATTGTATGCCTCTTGAGTCAAGTACCTCATTGGATTCATTATACTCCTCGCCTAAGATGCATCACACATGGGATTCATCTGACTTCAAAAGATATGGGTTTATAGGTTTCTAATACACAGAACATCAATGTTTTCTTATAAATTCTCAATGTTACTATATTCTCTGACTGAAGGTTTCTTCCTGGTTGATAAAGAAGTAGTGTAACTAATCGAAATCCACCTCGAGATGGAACTATGAAAGAGTGTCATGAACTAGATTTAAATCAATGAGGGAGTCCTGTAATAGGTGAAAATATCCATGGATTAATCTGAGGATGGAGGAACTGGCACACCATCATCCATTTTCAATCATGTAGATGAGATCACCAATTAATGCGATGGAAGTCACCCACCTTTGGAAGGTTGGAATTTGAGGAATAAGTATGCTTGTGCGAGGCTATAGAGGAAATAATCAAAAACATAGACAAAATTATATCTATGTTTTGTCATGGAATGGGGGAATAATCATTTAGTTGTTTTATTTTCATACCTACAAATTATTTGATGAAATAGTTATTGTTGGTGATCTCATGTCATGATGATATTATTCGGGTTGTATATTATGGATTTTTGGCCCATTTACTATTTTAATAAATTTTTATTATTAAATTTTATGTATCAATATTTTTCTTTTAGGATAAATTGGTGGTCCAGTGTTGATTTTTTTATGTATGTTTTAATTTATTTTAGATGATTTATTATCTTTTAACTATAATATTTATTTTTATGAAGATCCAATGCCTATTCACATCATGTAAAACTCTTGGGAAAATGTTTATTATTTTGTTTAATGATTTTAAAGAGTTAAATCATTCATATCATGTACAATTGATAACCTAGGAACTAGTTATAATAACATGGATATCAAAAACATCATTAGAGCATTTGGTGGGTCAGATCAATTTTTAGTTTGAGATAACTAAAATCTATTAATTACATGGGTTATTGGGGATATTTCCATGATAATATCTGGGATTAAACCCATTAAATATCAGACGAATGTGGTTCACAAATGGATATTTTTTTTTGAAATACATTTGATATATTTTGATAATATAATTTGATATGTATTTTAGGATGTGGATTTTGAACTCTTTTTTCATTTTTTGAAATTAATATTCATTAATTTAATTATGGTTTTTTCTTCTAATTTTTCTTATATATCATCAGTAATTTGGTTATTTTCTTATTAGTTTAATTATTTATATTGATTTATTCTCCTTTGGTTTTATTTTATCTTTTGTTTTTGATGTATGAGTAGTTTACTGTTACATTATTATGGTTTTTGATAATTGTTATGATATTATCAAGTGGTAGGAGGGTATTATTTATTAGTTGGTGTTACATTTTAATTTTTATTGTTTACTTTTTAACTATTTTTTTTCTAGGTACTATAATAGTATAGAAAATTAAGATAGGTTTGGATGTATGTTATTAGGGAAAAAGGTTGGGTTTGAATGTTTAAAAAAATTGGGATTGTAGTAAATTATCTACATGTTTATTATGTTGTTTCTACTAAATATATCAATTTAGGGTGTTGTATAGTAGATGGAAAAACATAAGTATGTATTTTTAAGAGAATGAGGGAATGAAATGAGATATCTTGACACCCACACACCCATATATGGTGATAAAAGAGTGTTTTATTTTTTTTTATAAAATGTAACTACAAAATATAAAAAATAAAAATAATTTATGATAATGTCATAGAGGATGAGGAAAAACCATGAAATATTTTACAGTTATTGATACATTATAAGATATATCTAGATTAACAAGATCTAGATCTTTATTGTAAACCAAAAACCATTTATCATCTACTCATCACTAAACCTATGATTTTTTTTGAAAATGTATGGTGGGCATAAAAAATTCTCAATAAAGGGTTTTAAACCATCATTGAAAACCCTTTAATTAAATAATATTTAAAATATATATTGAAAATAGTAATATTTATAATAAAAATCATTTTATATATTAAATAAATCCTTTATCAAATATGAAATTATAGTTTAGAAAATTCATTCAAGAAATAATTTTTAAAAAAATATTCTTTTCAAAACATAATATCTTTTGATTAAATTAAAAAAAAATTCTTTAAAATTAAAAAAAATAAATTTAAAAATAATATACATTTTGGGAATATAATGATACTTGGAAAACATGATAAATCTATAGAGATTTTAGTATTATTGGAAATTTCACTTATAGAAAAAACTTCCCCTTTGAATCTATGGGTTCACTACTGATTCCCCATTATCACAATCAACAAAAAAGTGACAAAATATTAAATAAAACTTCATTAAGAAGATTTTATTTTTCATTAATATAAAATTATAGCAGCCTCATAAAAACATCAAAAATTATACTCAAAGATGAAAATCAATTCATATACCTAAAATTTCAACAAATGATGCTTTAAAGAAAACCAATCTCTCTCAAAGATGAGGATCATTATAAAATTAATAAACAATATTTTTAAATAATTCTTGTATTGAATGAGTTACATTTATGAAAATATTTTTCATAATATTATGAAATTTCAATGAAAAATATAGTGAATGTCCATACCTATAATCGTAAATGAAAATTTTATAAATAAGGGACATTTTAAACATAAATTCATAAATTTAATTGAATCCATGAGTTTTGAAAATAAAATTATATTTGAAGAACTTATGATGATGTCAAAATTGATATTTTAGGTAAGTATATAAAATAATCCATAAATAATATACCTATACAATGCATTTTTAATACAAATAAATTTACTCTTTTAGTGGGTTTTAAAAATATACATATAAATAGTTTTTTAAGAAAAAAATCATTCCTTTAGAATCATACATATATGTTTGAAAATATTTTCCCCACTCAAAAGGGTTTTGAAAAATAATTAATGCCAGATATAGAAAAAATACAGTTTTTTCAAAAAAAAAGGAAATAGTTAACTTCTATATTATAGGGTTTTAAAATCAAAGAATGATATTAATACAACTATAATTTCACATTATTTAAACTAATAGGTGATACTTTTTTATTTATCTATTTGATGAACTCCCTATCTCAAAATATGATCAATAAATGGTCTCCCCCGCCCCCTCTCTTAGTAACTAGGGATATAACGAATGTATAAAAGCTGGGATTCTTAGTTATGAAGAATACCTGACAAGATATTTATATAGACACTATGTTTCATTATAATAATAGATATATTTTTTCATGATATTGTTTTTTTGGAAATGACATGTACATAACTCTAAATAAGAACCTCTTCATTCATTGTTTCTTATGAAGCAAAGACTAGGGTTCCCTAATGTAAAAATGGCGTAACAAAAAAACACTTCCTTCTATGAAAATAAAAACACTAGAACTCATCTGGGGACCTTCCAACAATGAAATTGTATAGGATAAAAATCTCTCTAGCTATCCATTCAGTTCATATTCTAATGAATTCCCCTCTTGGTTGGCATATATATATGTGTCTGTGTGTATTTATATAACAAATTAAATAATTATTAATACATATATATATATATAAATATTATGAGGACCTCATTCTATCGACCACATGAAGAAGATGATAGATATAGGGAATTAAAAATACTAATTATTATCCACGTTTAAAAAAATTACATTAATTTAGTTATTTATAGATTTATCTAACCATTTATATGTTGTCATCTGAGTTTAAATTGTATTATTACTATAATGTTTTTCAATAATTTATTATTTCCTAACCAAAAATACCTAGGAATTGTTATTTTTATAATAATTACCATATCTAATGATATTTATATTGATGATTAATGTGGCTGAAATAACTTCAAATGTTTAGTAATTTGTTTGGTTGTTCATGGGTCATAGACCTATCACCATAGTAAAAACACCATAGAGGAAGAGGGTAAAAATTGAACAATTTGAAGTTCATTAAAATAGGTGATGAATTATCTCAAAAGGAGGAGAAAATGATAATGATATGTGCTTCTTGGTCTACCATTCATAACAAGATGAATGCTCGAATAGATCAGGCGGTTGGGATGGATTGAATAGGATGACAATGTTATATGTGGGAGTTTTTAAATGGGTGAACAATAACCACATATCCATTACCACATAAAACATATAATCGATTGATATCATGACTAAGAAAGAAAAAAAATCAGTTATAGGTTTTTTATGGTGGTAGGGAATTAACACATGAAACACCCACACACCATACCCACACGGTTTGTGCCACTGTTTTACACTATCCACCCGGGCTCCCTATTGGAACTATGTACTGACCGGTTCTCAAATGTGCATGGAATGGGATATACTCCTATATTAATGATTATCCCAATTTAACTTCTTAATATAACTTAGACCCTTAGGGTTCTATAGTTGTGGTTGAGGTGTTCCTTGAATAGCCTATAGTTGGAAATGTTTTTACAATTAGTTTATTTAAAATTATATATATAGAAAAATTATAAAATATATTAGTATAATATTTTCAATATATATATATATATATATATTTGTTTACACCCTCAACAAATTTCATTCTTATTGTAATTACGTTACATATATAATTTTTATTAAAATATTAGCATCAATTATTAATACAAATGTTATCGCTAAAGGGTAATAACATTATACTTTGTAAAAAAACACATCATATTTCACATTTATAACTATGTATTATAAATATTTTTATTTTAAAGTAATTTTTTTTAAATTTATTATTATAATAATGATTATACTTTTAAACATATATATTTTCATATCAACATAATGGTTTTTCTAAATAATTAAAAATCACATGTATTTTTTATTAAAGGCTTATAATTTATGATATTATTTCCAAATGAATTTTTTATTAATTTTATAAATAATAATAATATATATTATATAGCATTACATAATAATATCTTTTTAAACATTAAATGGAAATATAATTTATATTTTTTTAATCCTATCATTTACTAGGAATTTATAATATTTATAATGAGAAAATATTTTTTCATAGAAAATAATTGTAATTTCATTAGAATTTAAACATTTAAACATAATATATAACCAAAATTGAACTTAATTACAGAAATTATATTTATTTTATGTTACATCAAACTTAGTTTTTCTAATTATGAGAAAAATTATTTAATAATATTTTTATTAAATCAATGTTATTTCATGAATTCTTGGGATATTACATTCTACCACCAATAAATGAATTATTCTAATACACTTCTTTTCAACTCAAAATATTAATTCATGAATCCCTAATTATCTATATATTTGAAAATTCAACTCCTTGCCCTAAAATATTAATTGAAACTCTTACATAAATAAAATTAATGTAGTCCACACCTCTATCCTGATATCTACTTATCTTCATTGTTTCATTGTTCACATAGATAGATGGTCCTAACATCACAACTAATCTTTAAAGCTTCACCAATTCCCCTTACTAATTTTTCTAATAGAATATGGTACATTTTTGGTTTTATTGATGTTGGTATAGAAATGGATTTGGAAAATACTTTTTAATGGAATATAATTTCTAAATATATAATGGAATGTGATTTTACTAAAACACTTGAACTAATTATGTTTTTTAATATTCAATTATGATTCCTTTTAAAATACAATAGTATGACCAAACTACAAAAAGTTGATACAAAATGTAAATTGGCTAAATGAGGGTCCTCTTCTACTTCAGTTATACTAAAATCATTGTATGCCTCAAAATATTTTGATATAGTAAATTTTTAAAAATTCCGTGACGATATTTTCTATTTCCGGAAAGTTGAGAATGTTTTGAATTTAGAATTTTATTTTAAACAATCCTTGAATAATTTTGGTATCGAGGTTTGGAGAATGCATATGATATTTCATAAAACACTATTTCTAAAAAGGTATATATTGATAAATGTTTCAAAATGAAAATGGAATGACTTTGAAATAAAAATTGTAGATATGTCATCAGAAATATTAATTAGTTCCTTTCTCTATCATTATCCTTCTATATTTTAACTAATTTCCTTTATATAATTTTTTTAAACAGGGATTTTATTAAAAGAATTATAAGAAACATAACATATATTAAACTAAATATCATAATCTCTAAATTTATCTTCACCATTCATTGGATAAAAAATTAGAAATCTTATTCCCCATACTCCTAGACCTAGTTATAAAAAATATGTATAATATTTTATAAAATGTATCTAAAAAATATACGAACTGATGATCTTTTCAATTTAGTTTCTAGAGAATTTGAAAAAACCATACAACATATTAATGTTAAAAAATTATAAAAAATATATCTGGATTAACGTGAGCTGAAAAATTATTATAAAACAAACACCATTGATCATCTACACATAATTAAACATGTGAAAAACTCATTGAAATCATAGTATGATCAGAAAAATTTCTCATATTGGCATTTTAAAATAGTGATGAATTGTTTTTTTGTTAAGAATATCAATAATGTGTTTTGAAAATTATATATATATATATATAATCATTTTATATAATAAGTAAATCATTCCCAAAATAGTAAATAACGGTTTTTAAAATGTATAGAATATGTCATTTTCAAAATATAAATAGAATATCCATTTATTCAAATAAATAAATCTCATAGAAAATTGCAAAACATTAATTTTAAAAAAATATTCCATTATTGAATATAATGATATTTAGAAAACTTGAGAAATCTATGGGGCCACTAATAGTATTGAAAATATCACTTTAGGATCAAAAATTCACATTGACGTAATGGGTCCACTCCTCAATCCTCAATATAAAAATCAGTACCCAATGGATGAAATATTAAATAAAACATATCATGAATCATTCTTTAATCATTAGTAATCCATTAAAATTTCATTTAAAATTCATTATAAATTATTTTAAATTATAAAATATTATTTAATATCACTTAAATTTCAACAAAAATTTCTTTTAAGAAAAACATCAACATTTCTCAATGATCCGGAGAATTCTAAATTTATAAAAAAATGAAATAATTCATGTAATGAATGAATTTAATTCATAAAAAAAATTCATAAAATTATGGAATTCTACTAATATATATTGTGCATTTCCATAACTATTGTCATGAATTAAAATTATATAAATAAATGGATTTTTCTATATATAATTATAACTATATTGTCAACCCTATATTTATAAAATTAAATTAAATTTTAGGAAATTATGTGAATTCTAAAATAGTAATTTTTGATAATAATATAAAATACATTTCATAAATCATACTCCACATAATGAGGGTTTAATAAAATGAAATTTCCTTAGAATGGGGTTTTTGAAATAAATTTTTAAATATAAGTTTAAGAAAAATTATTTCTTTTAAATCATAAATATATGTTCGAAAATATATTTCTCTTATAGATGGGTTTGGAAAAATAATAGAGTCTTGATATAGAAAAATAAAAATTTTCCCCCACAAAGATATTGATAAAAATTAACTTCATGTATTTTGGGTTTTATAAATCATAAAATTATAGCTTTATATAACTAATAAATTTACTATATATTAATTACTAAATAAGAATTTGTGATTTCCCTGTTTGATGAACTCCCTCTTTCAAACTCTCTTCAATGAAATATTCCCCCCCCCCTCTCTTAGTAATTATGGACATCACTCTTTCATAAACATGTAGGGTATTTATTTATGGGAACTCCTAAAAGTATCCACATGTAGGTATTATGTGTTTTAATAAAATGGATTTTTTTCTTATATAGTTTAGAGGTTGGGAAATGACATATGGATACCTAGAAATTGGAGCCACTTCATTAATTATTTCACAAAAAAAAATGAAAGGGGGTACCCTAAATACATAATGTCACCACTAAAATAATTCCCTTACTTTAGAGGAAGAACATAGGAAATTAGATGATGAACTCCCAATATAGTAATTTTAGAGGATATGAATCCATCAAGCTAGACTTTTGTTTTATAGTCCAATGAAATTTCTTGTCTATCAGTATAAATATAAATAAATAAATATATATATATATAACAACACATATATTTACCAATATATATATATATTATGATGGCTTGATACAACTGACCACATGAGGAATATGATTAACATGGTGAAATGAAATAAACAAATAAAGAACATTGGTTAAATAATATACTGTAATTTTGTTTTATGTACATATTTATCACGTAGTTGAACTATTGTATTGTGAGTTTAAATTTGATTATTACCATTTTTTATAAATCATTTATTATGGATTCACAATGCATCATATAGTATGATTATATGTATAATACATATAGTTTAAAAAAATATCAATGTTTACGATTTCTATGGATGAAGAATCATTGATGGTAAATTAATTTTATTGGTAGTTAGAAGTTTAAATACACATCAGCTATGAAAAATCATCTTGGAGTTAAATGGTGTCGAGATAAAATATTTTTAGGTTATTCATAATGTTGATTCCTTACATTGGGAGAATAATATAAAAATTAATAAGGATATTTGGTACTGCATGCTGTGGAATATGATGCCTATAAGTATTAGATGGCTAGTATAGATTCAATTGAATTGTCATTCAACAAGAATTATTTTTTTAAATTGGTGAATAGTACATGCATATCAAATCCCACATCAAAATTCTTATATATTAAAAACTCACGTAAATATACTCCTCTTCGATTAGAGTTCTATTCAAATCCATCAAGGGGTCTTCACCCACATAATCTACACAACATGCCCACAAGTCCATGTCACCACTTCATGAAGCCCACCCAAGAACCTTATGGTTGTTATGCATCCACTGGTTCTCTATTTCACAAGATATTCACTCTTCTTTATCCACTGTGGGAAGTCTTAGCATACTACCTTTCACATGTTTGACCCTTATGGTCTTATAAGTGTGGTTAAGGTTCTCCTTTTTTTACCTATAGTTGTCTATTTTTTTACACTATGTGTTTTTAAATTTATCTTCATTGAGATATTCTAAAATATATTAGTATACTAATTCAACATTTTTATTTATTTATTTATACCTTTTACAAATATAATTAATATTATAATTAAGTTACTTATATATTTCTAATTAAATTTTTCCCTAAGGAATTAATACAAAAGTTATCACTATATGGTAATAATGACATTATACTTTTCAAACAGTATATCAAATATTTCATTTTTAACAAATCCTTTTAAATATTATAAATCATAAATAATATGTTATCAAAAATTTATAGTATTATAAACATAATATTTTGAAATCTATAAATTGTCGTTTCAGAATAATATTTCTTCCAAATAATTATAAATCAGTTTTATTTTTGATTTATGACTTACAATTTGTAAAATATGTTTAAAACAACCTATTAATTAATTTTATAATAAAAATGTATATTTATCATACAATAATAAACTAATTTTAAATAATTAATGAACATATAATAATAATTTCTCATAATAACATTTATTGGGAATTTAATATCTTTATATTGAGAAAATATTTTTCAATACAAAATTATTTCTTGGAAAATCAGTGTAATATATAACTAAATATTTTAACTTAATTTAAAATAAAAATTAAATTCATTATTGAAATGAATTTAATTTTTTATTATGTCAAACAATATGACTTTTTATAAAGACAAAAATTACCTAATATAATTTTCATTAAAAAAATTTATTTATTCAATTCTTGGGATTTTAAATGGAAGGGAAGGCATTAATGTATTATCAATGTTCTTTATTATCTTTATGATTTTTATTATGAATTTTTTTGAATTATTTCTTTGAGGATGTTATTTTATTCATACTTTTGGGTTATGTTATTTAAATATAAATCTATATAATGTTATTGAAATGTTGGTTTTAAAAAACATGAGTTTTATTTTTTAATTTACTTGAAATTATTTTATATTATTTTATGCTATCTTATGTTATTGGGAATTTTTTTACTAAAAATTTTTAAATTTTAACAGATTATATGGGTTTAAGGGTTAGTAAACCATGCAACACCCATGTTTCTTGGATATATCATGGAGAAGATCCATATTTATGCTCAGTTCATGGCCTTTAAATCTATGTATGGTATGAGGGAAAATTTTATGAATTATTTTATCCTCAAGAGTGTGGGTCGCACGATCATTTCACGGTTTAAAAAAAAATGGGCTGGTAAACCATGTTAAATGGCCAACATTTAAAAAAATATCCTTTAATTTTATTTATTTAATTTTTTTCATTCCATGTCTTTATCTATTATCTTCCTCCTTCACTCTAATAACATGAACCTTGGTCAAACCTCCTTTCTCCCATAGAACACTCCTACCCCTCTATTGATCAACCTTTTATGGATATTTCATCATGGACTATTGGGTATTCATGGATGAATACCCTATATAAAAAATCCTCTCCTTATATTCTTGATTTAGTCTTTCTTCGTCATTGTGGTTCTCGATTAGTCAAACCCTACGAGTGTAGCATTGACCATATTTTTTGTGTTTCTTTTATTTTTATATCATGGTATCTCTACTTCCAGACACATTTACCACGTTATCAAAGACATGGGTATCCATAGTCACATTTAAGGCTTTTTGGGAAATATTCTACTAATTCCAATTAAGTTACGCCTATTTTTGTTCTTTAAATTATAAAACATTGATTCATTTTATTTTTATCCTCTTATTTTTATATTGTATAATAATATTAAATATTTTTAAGTTGTATTTTATGGGAATAAAAAGTTTCACTTGGTCTTGACATCAACCCATATAGATTATAAATCTGATAACATATTACAAATATATTTTAATTAAATTAGGAATATTGTGTGATGTATAAATTTCAATATTTTCCTTTTGTAGTGGTTTTTGGAATTTTTAAAAAAGGTGTATTAATTTTAAAAATGGATTTTAAATTATATTTTTAATTTTAATTGGAATTTTAATAATTATTTGAAATGAAAATTATTAAATTGGTATTTAAATATTGGTTTTCAATTAAAATTTTATGGCAAAAAATTTTCTTCTGGAACATTTAGTGGATATATCTGTGTACATAGTTATAGATATATAGGTGTGAATATGTGTAAATTTACATTGTAATATGTTTATTTGTGAACAATTAGGAATAAGTCTATATATGTGTGGGTGTATGGGTGTGTTTCTGTATATGAGTATATGATGTAGGTTTTCTTAGGGTTTTAGACTTGGTTCTTAGGCATGGTTTTAGAAAGAGGTGTAAGTGATTTATTAAAATATAAATGCCTAATTGGAATCTTTTAAATAATTTTTTATGCCCTTCAATTATTATCAATGGATTTCCCATTGGATTTTTATTGTAAATCTGAATATTAAATGGGTTCTTAATATTGACATTTAATTATCCATTTTTAATTAATGTTCTATTGTTATGGGATATGTGTAATTGCTTAGTGATGTTTTTATTATTATTTTTAGGGTTTCTATTATTATTAAAATGTCATGGGATGACCAAGTTCTTTATTAGTTACACTTAAATGGGATGATTTATCCTTTCACTATATATGCTTGTCAAGTATATATTTTTAACACACCTTACTCTATCCATTGAGGTGTTTCTCTTTCCACTAATTTATGGTCTCTCTAATTACTGACAAATTTCTTATTTCCCCTAGCCATTAGTAAGTCTAACATATTTTCCCATGACTCTGACTTTAAAAAAATCATTATATGAATTGAAATTTACATATTCTATTATAGTATTATTTATCTCTATCATTTTTATTTTATTTAACCATGAATTATTCTATTATTCCTTGCCGGTTAACATAATTTTAGTAAATTGTATTTTTTATGTTCACATTAAATCCTATTTTAAAATTATTTTGGAACTAGTTTTAGAATAAATGATTTTTAAAATTAGGGTGTGGGGATGATCAATGTTTTCTATAAGACTGTTATCATTAAAAATAAAATATAAAGGATGTTTTATAAAATTACTAAGAAATTGATATTTGTTTTCATATGCTTAGATAATAATTTTTTTATTAATTATTTATTTTAAACAAAAATAAAAAAATATTATTTATTTATATATATTTATTGAGTTTATGGTTACCTAGAATTTTTACAGAGAACATTGCTTATATGTAATATTATATTTCAGATTTTGGTCATTTTGGATCTGGACTACTCTTAGAGAGTTGATTGTTCTCACATTGGAGGTGACTATTTTATTCATCACATCTGATAAGTGTTCACTTTTAATGATTTTGAAGGAATGTCCTTTTATTTAATATACTTTTATGCTGAGTATTCCATTTAATTGGGGTATTTATTTATTTTTATTATATTTATTAATAGATATAATGATTTTATGTAGAACATGGATGAACTAGTACTGATAAAATCTATAGAAGGAGTTTTGTGGTGAGAAAATGGTGCTAGCATGGTGAGGTAGTTTGGAAGAGAGTTAAGGGATTTTTTTATACAATAGTTTTCATGTTTTTATATATTCATAATGTTTATTTATATATGAATTTTTTTCATTTTTCATATTTGATAATGGTGTGGAAGTCTGATTTACGGATGGGTCATGCCAATTTATAAGGAGAAAATCTAGTGTTCTTTAACCGTAATTTAATAGAGAAATTGTTCCCAACACTTGTATTAAATTCTAGAATTCTTGATGCTAGCCCATGTGGATTGGGAATGCTCCTTTAGAACGTTATTGGATGGTTGGGAATTGATGTTCCATGGGATCAAATAGCAAATTATAAGGGTTGGGGGGGGGGGGTTGAATCAATCATTCACTTGTTATAGGATTCAATATTTTTAAATCATAACCCATGAACCCTTTAAAAATTTATTTCCCTATTATCTTTTTATAAATAATTATTCATGAAAATGTAGGAAATAAATTAAATCACTCAATATTTACAAGTTTTCATATCAATGTGAGAACCTACATCTTTTCCATACTCACATCCGTAGGTCTATAGAAATTTTCTATTATAAACAAAGGAATAAAACTTGGGCTAACTCCCATTATACACCTTATATATCTAGATAGGAAACATTATACTGACTCTAGTCAGTTTGAAAAGTTTCTTGAAATAAAATTGAACCAAATCATAAGAATAAAACCTTGTTCAATACTCTTTAAAAAAGAACAGTTTAGATATGATTTTGTATTCGATTAACTCAATCCAATGAGGTCAATATGATTCTCCCTTACTAAATATAAAAATCTCAATACTATGGACTCATTACCATGACCCCATTCTCAATATGAAAATTTTAATCTATAATCAAATGGTCAATATGATATTCTTCATTCTTATTGACGTAATATGATTGAATTAATATCATGTTTCTTAATATGATTCTCCTATCCAGTAAACAAAACATTCATATGTATGATATTCCTTTGAGATCTCAGTCTGGAAAGAACTTTCACTTGAATTATTTAGTGATCTGCCTTTTCTGCTTAGGTAAAAGTCACACTAAAAAATGATCTGAGAATGTATTTATAGAAATCATAGAAATTCAGAAGTAGGAAACATTAAAAGTTTCACTAGTTCCATATATTTTAAAACTCCAAAAAACTCTTAAAGTAAAAAAATTAACTTCGACATATTAAATCCTCCTCATATTTGTTTGAGATTTATGAAAAATTGAGTTTCATGTTTGAACCCTTCAACTCTTCACATATATTGTTATCTATAATCGTCCTTCATGAACTTATGTTCTTTTGACTCAAAAGTTGAATCATCCTCATCTCCTTACGATGAAACTTCCTCGACTTCAAAATCCACTTCTAATTATGATATAATTTTCTTTCCCAGCTTATTATGAATTTTCTTTCATTCTCATCTCATTACGATATTTCATTATTTACCTTTTCATTATGATCTTGTTTTCATTATCATGTCATTATGATATCTATTTATTTCTTAGATCCTTACGATATTCCATTCATTCTCATCTCATTGTGATCATTATATCTTATTTAGGCAATTATGATATACCTTTAAACTCATTATGATATGCATTCTTCAAAAGATCATTATGACCAGCCTTTCTTTCTCAACTCATTACGATTTTATTGACATTCCTTCTTAGAGTTAGTATGATGGGATCTCCATTATGATGGAATATATTAAATGGGGACTCCACTTAAAAAAATGATAAGAATTCAAGCCTCATCGTTCTTTTTCTTTCATAATTATGCCACATTTTATGGGTATATCATAATGAAAGAATCCCCATAATAGTAGATCCCTCATTACGATTATCTGTATCTGATGATTGCTCCACTCACCAACATTTGAAAATTTTCAAACCTTCTCAGTTATTACTCATTAAATGAATTTTTCTAGATTTCTAGAACTGATATAGTCATTAAGATTCCTCTATTTCTCTAAAATATTTTATCATGGTAGTTTTTAATTATTTTTGAGGACTTTTTTACAAGAAAAACATCATCAGGATTAATTTAAAATTTTTGAGAAATTTCTATCTTAGGAATTAAAATTCTTCCAAAACGTCTTTAGCATAATTATTACTTACTCATTCAGCCACTTCTAAATTTTTAACTCAGAAAGTTCTTTCTTTATGTAATTATGGAAAATTAAAACTTCCAAAAATTAAAAACTTCTACCTCTGATTATTTTGGATTCGATGATCTAAATCTAATGTTGATGGATACAATACTATATGTCTCATTCTTCTTAGTACCATAATCTATATTCTGAAAAAAAAAATTATGAAAGATAAAATTATACCCTCTATTTATATTTGGGTTTAATCATTCAACAACTTTGAACATTCTTATAATGCTAATTACAATGGACATAAAATGATCCTGAATACTAAAAACATTCTTATACAAAAATTTTATTAAAAAAATATTAAAAAATTGATTAAAAAACTTATTAGAAAGGTTCTTAAATCTTTCCATTTTGATTTTTATACAACCCACATTAACAAATTTTCTAACTTGCATAAATTTTTCAAAACAGATCTTTTGTAAACATCTCATGTTTTTTAATTTTATAATAATATATCAATTCTCAAAAGAGAGTGTCATGAAACTAAAATAATGGATAGGTAAAATTTTTAAGGTATTTTTCCCTTTACTGGTAGGTAATTTTTTTCCATGTAAAAAATAATTGTAGTTCACTTTTATCTTTTCTTCTCACTTTTCATTTTTCTCCCTAATATTATGATAACCACATCTTCATATTCTTTTAAATAAGATAAGTAATAAAGTTTGAAGAAGGCATTGTGGAAATGTAAAGTTAAACTACCCCTCAAATTTATCTTTTCCTATCACTTTTCTTTTTCTCTCCGCTATTTTTTGATAACCACTGCATCAGATTATTTTAAGAATGATATGTAAAAACTTCTTAAATATATAATGGTGTTACATTCTATCCCCCTTTGTAACATAATATAAAGCATGGTAATGGTTATTATTTATGAGTATTAGGAAGTATTTTTATGAGTATCAACATGGTGTTATAGCATTAATTCAACATATATTTAATGCAACATGGATTTTGGGAAAATAGCATCAACTGGATAATTTGTTGAAATGTATTCCATCATAATATCTCTAGAAGAAAAATTCTATTTTATAAAGTGAATCATTATATCCATATGACGTGATCATTAATGTTATACAATATTTTTAGAAATATAAATGGAATAATTATTGTCACAAAGTATCTTCAATGTTTTAGAAAATATCACTTTATGTATTCAAACTGAACTTTCATCCACATTATTTGAGTATAATCATGTATTGCTACAACAAATTTGAATTTAGTTGTACTTTATGTAACTAAAATTTTTTTCACACATTATCAACTCACAAAACATTCACAAAAGAAAAATGTTCCTTAAGATATTTATTTGGAATCATTACAATTATCAGGAATGTTCTCAATAGTATAACCATGAATCTTCATCTTGTTATGTTTTTTATATAACAACACATGTGATGTTGTTCTTTTTCCATATCTTATAATCATATTTTCTTCAAAATTCACTTATTCCTTGGGATTAATTTGATACCTGGAACACAAATTTACATCATAAAAACATATAGAGATTTAATTCTATATGATAATGTTGACTTCCTATCAGCTTTCAGATGTCTTTTTGATTCAGAGTTATTCTGGATTCATCTTTACTCAACTTTAAGCCCACTTAAATAGGAGTAGATACTTATTTAGATTCATACATCCCATACATATATTGTTTCTTTTTATTAATTTATTTTGTTATGGATTATAGGTAACACTATACTTATGTTTGATACCATGTATTCTTAGGTAATATTCAAAAGATTTACTGGTGAATTTGGTACCATTGTATGTTCTCGACTTCTATATATAAACACTCATTTATTTCTGAATATATTTTCTAGAAAACATGAACATTTACACAGCCTCTGACATATGTTTCGTAAAAATTAAATTTTCTATATGATTAAAATAATCAAAAAAAGAGATAAAGTATAAATATTATTTTATTTACTGATGACTCATCAGCTCATATAAATCAGAATTAATAATTTCAAGAGGTCTGGTAGACAGAATCTCAACTCTCTTTTGACTTTAATTATAATTTTTTTATTTCTAACTAGTATCAAAAAAAAATTATTAACATATTTTAAATTCTAGAAAATTTCTTATAGAATAATCATTAGAATGTTGGTTAATTTTTTTCCAAATATTGACAAGTTTTATTTTCCAAAATTTATTTTCATCTTCTGCACTTTTGTAATAGTAGTCGTAGAATTCACTTATTTTGAAAATATTCTCAATGGTTCTTTCTCCATTTTTAATAACAGTTCTATCATTCCTACTTTTGATAACATAATAATATTCTATTAGTATTACTTATTTCTTATCATCACAAGGATGACTTACACTAAGGAAGTTATTTTTTTGCTGATAAAACAATAAAAAATTTTCAGATTGCAACTTTTCTACTTCAATCTCATCCATTATGATCGCTCTAATTTTTAAGGAACTTTCATTTCCAAAGGTAACTACTCATACACAATGACATTAAACATCTTTCAAGATTTTTATATCCCCATTAATATGTTAAAAAATTCCTCTATCAAGTATACATAGTTTGATCCATTTACATTCTTTTAATGATTTGTCAATAACAACATATTTTTCTTTGATTTTCTTATTTCTAACATCCTTTTATTTTGTACTATAAGAAACTTGTTCCCTAATGAGTGTAATCCTTTTTTTTCAATGATGACCAGTCTCATTACATCTTCCATAATCTTTTTATTTACATTACATTTTGTTTTTTAGGTGGTTTCTCACATCTTGAGATTTTACTTTTCTATCTTCTTATGGACTTGGAATTTTATTCCTTCTTAATTCATAAAACCTTTTTCTAGGAAAATAAATACTATGAAACAAATTAAAATATCTATGGACAAATATTCCAAAACACCGAAAATTTCCATAAAATCGTGATTTTAAATTGAAGTAAGATATTTCTTTCTAGAATCCTTGTTAATATTGATAACTTCTTCATGTTTCAACATACTCTGGTTGTGGACCATCATTCCACTTGGGTGTGTTTTGAAAAATCTTATATGTGAAATGACACTCACTTCCTTTTTCCACCCATGCTTCCAAATAATTTTTCCAGAATGTAAAATTTTATAAAAATATGATGAAACATTTTTATTAGTGGGTAATTATTTCACATGATTCTTGATTTGATTACTCTCAACAAATTTGGAATTATAAACTTTTACTTCCAAGAATTTGTTGATGTTTTTATTCATCTTTGTCAAGGTATTTTTGGAATGAATTAGTTTTGATTGAAACTTGTTAAATTATTATTCCCTTAATTCTAACTTCATACTGAGATATTCAACCATCTTTCCATGTTCATCAATAATAATTTTGTAACATAAAATCTCCTTAATGTATTAAACCTCCTTATTGATGAAATATTTTATTGCTTCGGTAACTTCTCCAGAATCTTTTTTTATCATTATGATTTCTATCTTAAGATATTTTTTCCTCAAAACTAGCAAGAAGTTCTATTTTCAGATGTTACTCTCTATAAGATTTTTAACCACATTATTTTTCACTATTTTTGGAGTCTTAAAAATTTATAACATTGGAAATGAATGTTCATAATTTTTATAAACATTCACCTTCTAATGAATTGTTTTTAGTTGAGTCTGATTCATATTGTTACTCAACATACTTCTCTTTTTCCCATTAAACTTCTTTTATGATTTTTTGGATGAATTTTCTTCTTTTGATGTTTTTTTCCACATATAATTTTTTCATTAGAATAATATCAATATTCTCGATCACTCTTCTTGGGGAAATTCATAGAAAATTTTCCAATTCCACCACACTAAAAACATTTGATAGGATGTTTACCTCTGTATTTTCCTCTTCCTCTTCAACAGTTGTTGGATATAATATAAATGATTTTATCATTTAACTCGCCATAATCTTTACCTTAAAATTCATAGGGATTATCATATTAAATATCACAAATGGTCAAAATCCTCATGTATTAAAAATCTATTTCATCTTTCAGGTTCTATTTAAACATTAGATCTTTTCTCATTTCATAAGAAACAAGAATGTTATGAAATTTGTCAAGAGATAAATTATCCTTATCTTTAAAAGAAGAAATTTTATAATCAAACCTATCTGAGAAGTTTCACATAAGTTTCATCAGAGTTGTATAATCTTTTGGGACATCTCTAAATCCAATTATGTTGCAAATTATTTCACGTAATCAGGTGAAGTATGAATCAATTTGTTTTCATATCTTATTATTATTTTTACATAGTTACATTGAAATAGTTTTATCTTTTCTTCCTTAACATTAGTATTCCCTTCAAAAATACTTTCCTTATTGTCCCACATAATTTTTGAAGTTGTAAGACACATTACCTTTTGATAAATATTCTATGATAAAGATATAAGGATTTTATTTCTATCATTTTTGTCAACTTATATATTTATATTATCAGTAAAGTTTACAGAAGCATCTTTCTCAATAAGTGGACAACTAATAGTAACATCATCAACAACATGCATGACAGGATATACGAGATAAATAATCATCTAATTATTTCATCCATAATAAAATTCTCCATAAAATGTAGAAATTAATCTACATTTGACACAATTTATATTTTCCATGATATGGAATCAACCAAGGAACATTCCTTTAATTCTAATTAATGTTCTAAAGTTTCAACTAACAACAAATTAGAGGGTGTTGAATCAGTTTTTCACTTTTTATAGGTTTCAATAATTTTTATAACATTACCCCTAAATCCGGATAATATTTATTTCCTTATCATATTTTTATAAATAATTATTCAAGAAATAGTAGTAAATCATGTAAATAACAAGGGATTTACAAGGTATGACCACAGTGTGAGAACTTACAACCTTTCCATAGCCACTCCCGTGGGTCTATGAAAATTCTATGTTATGAAGAAGTGAATGAAACTTGTTTTAACATTGTTTCCGACGCTTTTTCCGGGGCGCACGCATCCGTCCGTAGAGGACGCGCAGCTGTTGCCCCGCATTCCCACTTTCCAATGGCGGGCGGAATTCGTTCCTTGTTCAGGTACGTCTGCTCCAACATCGAAACAGGATGATGGGATGTCGGTTTTTCCTTTCGTGGATTCCTCCTCAGAACTCATCACCTAGTCTGGGTCTCCCTCATAGATTTAATACGTTGTTCATGAATCTCATTCCATGTTCCATATCTTCATGGACGTCGGTTAATTACACTACTTCCGTCAAGACTTTCCATAGGATCTTGACATGGTAGCGACCTTCGGTCAGAGTAGACGGCAACATCAGGTTTGTCGGGGCATCTCTGGGTGCGTTGACATAGGGTAACCTGTATTCATCCTCATAAGAGGTCATATCAAGGGTGCACAACCCAAGGCATGTATCTGAGGTTTTCCTCAGCATCCTGTGTTTAACACAGGGTATGTTGCAAGATTAATGTCTAGCAGAGATGGTTACACCAAAGGCGTGTCATCCGAGGTTTTCCTCAGGCATCTAATGTTCATCACGAGGTAGGCCGTGAGTTTAACTTCTTGCGGAGACGAAATGAGGGTGATCAGAACGTCCAATAGAGACAGATCAGATTGGTATATTCTGAGGAGAGAACACGTGGAAGATGGATGGATTAGAATGCCCAATGAGGATGGATCCGAGGTGGTGCACTCCCTAGAGGGGAGATGTCACACCGTAATGGCTGATCAGAACACCATTGAGGGAAGATCAGGGGAAGTGCACCCCAGGATGGGCTGCACCACGGATTACCATTGGTTGGGATGGAACCTCTTGGTGGATTCCTACACACCCTGTGTAGAGGATAGGGATCAAAACCCACGTAGTTCGAAAGGGTGATGAATCGGGGTGTATGCAGAGGACAACGACCTGGAGATATTATGGGGCTTGCACGTGGAAAGTGGCCCATGCACCGCTAGGAGCAGCGAGGAGGTGGATGGCATGATCCCACCGGGATGTGGAGGCCCGGGTGAGAATCTGGATGGGTGATGGATGGATGAATGAAGTCGAGGGGGGATGAAATGGGACCATCTCAAGGGCGACAGTGAAGTTGGGATTGAGACTTGAAGAGGCTTCCTACGTATCCTCGTGGCAGGGAATCAAAGTCTGCATAGTTCGGGATGGTGCCAGTAAACCGACATGAAGGTGGACCTTGGCCCGATGGATGTTGTCAGCGAACCAACTTGAAGGTGGACCTTGGTCTGATGTGTCAGTGAACCGACGTGAAGGTGGACCTTGGTCTGATGGGCATCGTCAGCGAACCGACGTGACGGTGGACCTTGGTCTGATGGGCATCGTCAGCGTACCGACGTGAAGGTGGACCTTGGTCTGATGAGAGATGGGCTTGAACCTTGGGGAGGCTTCTTACATACCATGCCTTGACATGGATCAAAGACCTCGTAGTTCAAAGGGTTTCATCGGTGAACCGACGTGAAATTAGACCCAGGGGTCCACTAGTGATGGGCTTGAACCTTGGGAAGGTTTCCTACGTACCATGCCTTGACATGGATCAAAGTCCTCGTAGTTCAAAGGGCTTCATCGGAGAACCGACATGAAGGTGAACCCAGGGGGTCCACTTGTTGTGGGTGTCGGCGAACCGACGTAAATGAGGGACGTTGGTCAGATTGGAGATGGCCTTGAACCTCTGGGAGGCTTCCTACGTACCATGCCTTGACATGGATCAAAGTCCACGTAGTTCAAAGGGTTGATGTAATATAGTTTAACGTCATGCGGGATGATAGTGAACCCTGAAGTGAATAAACGATGGGCGGTGGGTGTCAGCGAACCGACGTAAATGAGGGTCCTTGGTCTGATGGGAGATGGGCTTGAACCTCTGGGAGGCTTCATACGTACCATGCCTTGACATGGATCAAAGTCCTCGTAGTTCGGTGAAAATGGGGGGAGCTCGGCACACCGACAAGGATATGGTCTGGGCCAATGGTTGTTGGGCTTGAACCTCTGGAAGGCTTCCTATATACCATGCCTTGACATGGATCAAATTCCTCGTAGTTAGGGTGAAAATTGGGGGGGGGGCTTGGCACATCGACAAGGAGATGGTTTGGGCCAATGGTTGTCGGGCTTGAACCTCTGGAAGACTTCCTACGTACCATGCCTTGACACAGATCAAGGTCCCCGTAGTTTGGGTTGTGGAATACAGTTTAACATCATGTGGGATGGGGGTGAACCGACATGAATGAGGTTGGAACGACCGAATGGTGGGTTTGAACCTCATAGAGGCTTCCTACATACCACGCCTTGACATGGATCAAAGTCCTCGTAGTTCGGGTTGGTCACAACGGCTTGCCGTAGGACTAGAATTGCAGTTTAACATCGTGATGGATGCAGGTATAACTCGACATGAGTTGGATGATGGGTGGGCTTGAACCTCGTGGAGGCTTCCTATGTACCATGCCTTGACATGGATCAAAGACCTCGTAGTTCAAATGGGTGTGCAGTTTAATGTCATGCGGGACAAGGGCATGCAGTTTAACGTCATGCTGGATGAGGGAATGCAGTTTAACGTCATGCTGGATGAGGGTATCCAGTTTAACATCATGTGGGATGGGGCGTGCAGTTTAACGTCATGCTGGACGAGGGCGAAACATGACATGAATGAATAACCAAGTAATGTGGCTTGAACCTCATGGAGGCTTCCTACGTACCATGCCTTGACATGGATCAAAGTCCTTGTAGTTTACTGAGGGTGGGGGTCAGGGTCGGTGCTCACTCTACGTCCACGTGAGTCATGCTCGGTGTGAGAAAAAAGAGGTTTCAAAGACCTGATTATCAGGTCGCGAAGGATGCGTCTGTGAGAAGCGAAGAGGGGCTTACGCGTTAGGTAGCCCATGGTGATGGGACTTACTCCCGGATGGAGGCCCAGAGAAAAGGATGATGATAGTTTCAGGCTTGAGCCTTGAAGAGGCTTCCTACGTATCCCCGTGGAAGGGAATCAATGTCTACGTAGTTCTTCTAATGACGGCTTAACACCGATTGGGGGTTTCAACGTCTTACCGCTGGATTGGGTGTGACCGCCTTACAGCTAAATGGGGTAGCAACGGCTTACCGCTGGATGAGGATTTCAACAGCTTAACGCTGAATAGGATCACAACGGCTTACAGCTGGATGAGGATGTCAACGGCTTGCCGCTGATTAGGATCAGAACAGCTTACCGCTGGATGAGGATTTCAACGGTTTACCGTTGAATAGGATCACAACGGCTTACGGCTGGATGAGGATGTCAACGGCTTGCCGCTGAATGGGGTCACAACGGCTTACCGCTGGATGAGGATGTCAACGGATAGCCGCTGATTAGGATCACAACGGCTTACCACTGGATGAGGATTTCAACGGTTTACCACTGAATCAGATCACAACGGCTTACCGCTGGATGAGGATGTCAACGGCTTGCCGCTGAATGGGGTTGCAACGGCTTACCGCTGGATAGGATCACAACGGCTTACCGCTGGATAGGGTTGTCAATGGCATACCGTTTCATAGGGATGTCAACGTCTTACCGCTGAAATGGAGTGACAATAGTGAATGGGGCTTATGCTAGGAAGCTGCCCGGGTGCCGATATGGAGCGGAAATGGTGAATGGGGCTTACGCTAGGAAGCTGCCCGGGTGCCGCTAAGGAGCAGCAATAGTGAATGGGGCTTACTCTAGGAAGCTGCCCAGGTGCCGCTATGGAGCGGTAATAGTGCACGGGGCTTACTCTAGGAGGCTTCCCAGGTGCTGCTAAGGAGCGGCAATCGTGGATAGGGCTTACGCTTGTAAGCTGCCCAGGTGACGCTAAGGAGCGGCACTGGTGAATGGGGGTTACGCTAGGGAGCTGCCCGGGTGCCGCTATGGAGCGACACTTGTGAATGGGGCTTATGCTAGGGAGCTGCCCCGGTGCCGCTATGGAGCGGAAATGGTGAATGGGGCTTACGCTAGGAAGCTGCCCGGGTGCCTCTAAGGAGCGGCAATGGTGAATGGGGATTACTCTAGGAAATTTCCCAGGTGCCGCTATGGAGCGGTAATGGTGCATGGGGCTTACTCTAGGAGGCTTCCCAGGTACTGCTAAGGAGTGGCACTGGTGATTGGGGCTTACGCTAGGGAACTGCCCAGGTGCTGCTAAGGAGCGGCACTGGTGAATGGGGCTTACGCTAGGGAGCTGCCCGGGTGCCGCTATGGAGCGGCACTAGTGAATGGGGCTTATGCTATGGAGCTGCCCGGGTGCCGCTATGGAGCGGAAATGGTGAATGTGGCTTACGCTAAGTAGCCGCCTGGGTGCCGCTAAGGAGCAGCAATGGTGAATGGGGCTTACGCTAGGAAGCTGCCCAGGTGCCGCTATGGAGCGGCACTGGTGAACGGGGCTTACGCTAGGGAGCTACCTGAGTGCCGCTATGGAGCGCCACTAGTGAATGGGGCTTATGCTAGGGAGCTGCCCGGGTGCCGCTAAGGTGCGGCACTGGTGAATGGGGCTTATGCAAGAAGCTGCCCGTAATGTCTTCCTCATGTCAGGCCATGAGGGCATCCCAACTCAATAGTGGGTTGAGGCCTTCACCTATGCGCTAGTTCACAAGCGGGATAGCACCAAGGGGCGTTGGAATCACGCCACTATAGTTGTGGTGTTAGGCATCTTATGCTTGGAGCATAAGGCGTCTCTTATTTAATGGGAGAGGCATCCTATGTTTGGATCATCGGGATTACTACAGTTTAAAGTCATGTAGATAGGACTGTTGGAATCTTATGCTTGAAGCGTTAGGCATCTATTTCTTGGAGCAAGAGGCATCCTATCATTTGTTAGATAGGGATTACCACAGTTTAGAGTCATGTAGATAGGACTATTGGCATCTTATGCTTGAAGCATCAGGCATCTCTTGCTTGAAGCATAAGGCATCTCTTGCTTGGAGAAAGAGGCATCCTATCATTTGTTAGATAGAGATTACCACAGTTTAGAGTCATGTAGATAGGACTATTGAAAACTTATGCTTGAAGCATAAGGCATCTTTTTCTTGGAGCAAGAGGCATCCTATCATTTGTTAGATAGGGATTACCACAGTTTAGAGTCATGTAGGTAGGACTATTGGCATCTTATGCATGAAGCATAAGGCATTTCTTGCTGGGAGAAAGAGGCATCCTATCATTTGTTAGATAGGGATTACTATAGTTTAGAGTCATGTAGATAGGACTATTAGGCAGAAGGTGCCTAGAAATGGTTAGTGTTGGGACTTACGCAAGGGCGGCCCTTTCTGGTTCAACCTCGCATAGGAGCCATGTGATAGGGTTTGGAGGAGTTTCCTGAGGAATGGTTCGACTCAAGGTACTCGAGGAATTGATGATGAGAATCTCAAATCACAACATGGAGTGAAACCCATAGGAATATGTCAACTGAAGGTGTTTCATGGTGTGTGGAGGAGTATCTCTAATCATGGTATTCCATAGGTGGAAGGTGGGAGTGCATAAGTGCGCAATGGAAAATCCCGACGTCCCGGCCCGAAAAGTTCGCAGTGCGACTCTCCATTTTTCATGGGGGTATGTGACGGTAGCGAAGGGAGCAATCTGGAGGGCCGGGACCATAGCCTGGCACTGACCCTCGAGCGGGGGTGCGGGGGCGCAGCCCCCTCGGTATGGACCGGTGGGCGGGAAGGTAGGATCCTCGCGAAGGATAGGTCTTCGTGAAGTAGCTTCGCGGAGTATGGCCTCGCGAAGAAATGGTCTCTCGCAGAGCAAAGGGGTCTCGCGGAGAAAAGGGGTCTCGCGGAGAAAGGGCCCGCGGACAAAGGCGTCTCGCGGAGCAAAGGGCCCTCGCGGAGCGAGGGCCTCTCGCGAAGCATGGTCTCGCGGAGCAGCATCGCAGAGCATAGGCTCACGGAGCACGGACTCACGGAGCCTTGGCTTGCGGAGCAGCAACGAGAAGGAAGCTTCTCGCGGAGCATGGCTTCACGGAGCCGCAATGCGGAGCTCCGCTCAGCCGCCCAATGGGAGAAGTGGTCGTGGCCATCCTCTTGGAGAAGGGGGGTGAGCTGGTTATTTATAGGCAAGGGGCGCCGCGAAACAGAACTCCCGCGCCGCCTCAGGTGCTGCGCGGCGCGCTCGCGAACTTCATATTCGTTCACGGAGAGGTACCGCCTCTGGAGTTTTGCGGCGGGCTCGTGAATGTCAAATTCGTTCGCGGAGAGTTACCACCTCCGGAGCTTCGCAGGACCGCAATGCTCGGGGGCTTCGCATCGGTGCTTCGCATCGGTGCTTCGCATCCGTGCTTCGTGAGGGGTCTTCGCAGCACATCGCGAATGTCAAATGGGTTCGCGGAGCCTCCCTCCTCATTACTTCATGGTGGCGCTCGACGGTCATGGAGGGGGCTTCGCGAATGGGCTTCGCGAATGGGCTTCGCGAACCAGATTTCCAGCCCAACATCAAATGTCCATAACCCCTATTCTGTAGCTCCGTTCGGGCCCTGCGAACTACCAAATCGAAGCTTAAGAAACGTTCTACGATCTTGGATCATGTATGGAAGCATTTAAAAAATTTTAGGAATGCGTTTTCTGGGGTCTACAAAAGACACCCCTAAGAACAGGGTCCCACGAGGACGAGAATGGTGAGGCGGACCGCGTTCTGAGGAAACGACTGAGGAAAACGCGTGCATTGTGGTCCATTGTACCTCGATCGCATTGAGGATAAAATCAACTAAATCTCTAAGCCTGCGTGAGCTATGCTCGGTGCAGGAAACAAGAGATAAAAGTAGCTCATGTACGAGAGTGTAAAACAACGGAAGGTGTGAGGGGATCAACATGGGACATCAATCACCATTTGGGGGACTCCTGAAAGAGAGAGGGGTCACGGCTGGAGAGCATGGCTCTCTGAATAGCCGACATTCTTTTCCCACCCTGCTCTGGTGCACGATTGGGGTAACACCAGGGGCGTTAGCATCAATCCAAATAGAGGGAAGTGGGATGTGTGAATCATAATACCCAAAATTCGGAACACTATGGAGACGGAATGACAATAAAGGACAACTGTTAACCGTGGAAGAGAAACGGTATCCTTACTGCATTAGCTTGAAATGGGGACAAAAAAGTAGGGTAAACCGCTGACCATGTTTGAAACACGGGACTATGTCACAAATGTTGTCGATCAATCCTTCAGGACGTTGGCCCAGGACAGTAGGCGGACCCTAGGTCGAGCATCCATACTGTTAGGGGGTCCTTCCAAGAATGACCAGTCTTCCTGGACATTGGCCCAAGATGGTAGGTGAGCCGATGCGGCATGAGACCAGGCCGTTAGGGGGTCCCTTCAGACATGAAAGGGGATGAGGGTCCGAATAAGGGGCACGCAAAGCGTGGAATATGGAGTGATGGTTTTCCCGAATAGAATCCAACACTCATGTAATTACACCACCGTGGTGGGAGTACGCCATATGGGCACATTGGTCTGATCATGGATCATTTATTCTTTGAGACAGGGCCTCTCTAGAGAGGGGGCCTGCCGCTTCTCAATGGGATCTTGGGGAATCCTGAACTTGTTCAGGGAAAAATTGCAGCTACAGAGTTCCCCCCGAGGGGTCAAGCTAGAGGACCGGAAATGGGGAGGAACACGATTTTGGGATTCCTGGGGCTAGACCCTAGGTGAAATGACTGGGTGTATCTACGTATCCCATGAGGATGGGAATCAAGCCGTACGTAGTTCTGGAAGCATAGTGCAGTCATAGACCAACACTGATAGGTGAAATCCTCTTTGGTAGAGGCTCTGGTGCATCCCATGATTAACATGGGGAATCCTGAACTTGTTTAGGGTAGAACAGCAGTTTAGTGTCATGCGTTGAGGACACATGGACTTCCGTATTTTGACGTCATACGATAGGACGTGGAATAAAAGGGAAGATCCAAGGGAGCGTGTGGTGCAGTAGATATGAAACCGACGTGAATGAGGACTTGGGGTCTAAATCACACCACGTACCCCCGGAGGAAACTCTTCTGGTCAAGGGACGAATAGTGAGGATTAGGCTGGGCCCGAAGCAAAGTGGTCGGGCGTTCCTACGTACCCCGTGAGGATGGGAATCAAGCCATATGTAGTTCTGCAAGTGCAGTTTAATGTCATGCGGGACGATGAGAACCCTGGCCGTGTTGGAACACATCCTTCCAAAACTACTAAGCCCACGTGAGTCGTGCTCGGTGTGGGAAACAAGAAGTAGTGGTGGGAATTTGCCAACACAGAAAGGGAAAGGTTAAGGAAAAGGGACGTTCAGTGAATACTGGCCCAATGACACTAACATGACCATTTAGCGCACCTAGATGCGCGAAGAGAAAGAGCCGAGTATGATGGAATTCCACTTGAACATGAGGAAGTGGAAATGTGTGAATCATGGCGCTCGAGATTCAGATCATGATGATGGCGGTGTGACGATGGAGGATAACTGTTGACCATGTTTGAAAACTAGCATCCATATCACATTAGCCTAGAATGGGGACAAACAAATGAGGGTTGACCGTTGACCATGTTCGAAACACGGGACCATGTCAAAAATGTTGTCTTATATCCATAGGGACATTGGCCCAAGACGATTGGAGGGCCCTTAGGTCCAGCATTCATGGAGATCCCTTAAGACTAGTATCCATGTCGTCTGAGGGTCCTTTTGGATGTGTAAGTGGATGAGGATCCAAATAGCGAGCTCACGAAGCTTGGTCATGGGATGAAGGGAATGTCCGTTTGAAAATCCCACACATCGGGCTATTTGTAAAAACAAATCTAAATAAGACAACGAGACGTATTAGATAGAGGGAGAAGATTCCTTTCCTATAGGGAGATTGTAACACCCGAGACATTTATGTTATATAAATCATCAAAGGAATATTTTTCTACACAACACATGCTTGGCTTTCTTTACACTCAATCGCGACCTTCCTCGATAGCTTGCGTCGTACGCAATACCGAGTTTCACTAAACAACAATATGCTATTAAAACTAGCCGTTATGAATAGTAATAACCACTTTTTGAAAATTTATAAATTTTATTTTTCAAAATGGACTTCATTTTTGGACTCGGAATTTCAAAATTAGCCTAGGGTGAAATTTTGGTATTTTTCTGAAAACTTTCAAATTTTGATGAATAGTGAAACCACTAAGTGGTACGTTAAAAAAACTGAATTTTGCATAAAACTTAATTTTACCGCTTCGGTGAATGGAATTTCAAAAATTCAACAGACACGGTTGATATCAGTAAGTAAAATGTGGTTCAATGAGATAAAAATAATTTTTTGGTGAATAGTAACTTTTTACTTTTTTTACCTCGGTTAATAGTAAATAGGGTTACTAAGGGTAAATATGATATTAATATTACCCTAACATATGTCCTAATTCTATTGGAAAAGTGTATTTCGACCAAAAACAAACTTAGGAATAAAATATGACCATTTAGGCCCACTTGGATTAGATTAGGACATTTATTATTAATTTATTTAAAGAAGGGTTAAAATAGTTAAAATCAAAGTTTAATAAGTAAATCATTTTTAATATTTGGTTATACATAAGATAAATTCGACTATAAATATTCATTATAAATCTAAAACAATTTCCTACATAATGGTATTTTATTTGTAATTTTTAGACATTAAATAATTTAATTTATTTATGACACAATGATGATGCAGTAATTATCTTATTAATGAAATATTGACATAATTTATGTTATAAACACCAAAATAAATGTAATTTGAGCCTTTTTATGAATTAAACTAATTTTATAGGTTACGATGATATATTAGTGTTGATTTAATCAACTTGGTTCGAACATATAAATCTGTTATGACTTTCAAAAAAATCATATATCAAATAGTGTCAAAATTGACACAAAATAGTTTTTAAATCAAATATTATATTATTAATTGTTATTTTATTCCTAAAAATCTAAGGTTCGGCCAAATGACTTAGATAAGGATATATATATTAATAATAAACAATTTGGGGTTCGTTTGGCATGTTATAGTAAGTGTATTAACCTTATAGTGAAAGAAAATAAAAAGACACGGTAAAAGTTAAATTATTTAACTTAGAGTTAAATCTAATTGATAAGGGTAAAATAATTCCCTAAACTTGTCTAAATCCTATTGGTTGATAGTATTTCGACCCATCCCCACCATATATTCGAAATAAGACCCTTTGGAACCATTATAAACCGATTTTGACTTTAATATAAAATAATATTTTGAGATATTCCTAAGGTGCCCCTCTCCTCCCTATTAAAGGGCACCTCCTCCCCCTCCTCCTCACACCTAATTGAGCACTCAAGCTCGGCCAAACCCTGCCATTTTCTCCTCCCCACTTCCCTAGAATAATCCTAGAGGTCCTGGTCTTCTTAAAAGACCAATATTAGTTCCCTAAGTGAAGGATTCAAAGAAGCGTTCCAAAGAAGAGGTAATATCCATTACCGATCTTTTCAATTTCTTTCTTCTTCAACTTTTTCTTCTTTAGTTGTTTCAGGATAAAGTAATAACATCAGTATTAATTACATACTGATATGTTATTATAATTATGAAACAACCCTAATTCACCTTCTATCCATCCTACGGAAAAATGAAATCACCGCGCGTGCGTACGTACGGAATACCGTCTCCACGCCGTGGTGTAATCTATTTTCCACCACCACCTTACAAGGATGGGTATAATGGTGTAATGAGTAACTATTTATGATTATTATAAAGTAATATTGATACTGAAATAATATACATATACTCCAATACAATTCCACGATCATAGGAACGATATCATCACTCGTGCGTACGTACGGAATACCGTCTCCACGATGTGATGCGACTCGTTCTACATAATCATCATTACATAGTAATTATATAAATGAATTGAATGAATAAATATGATATATGTTACACTAATACCATTCTGGATATAAGGTATCTATAACCTTAAAAGATGAATAATAATTTATTCGGCAAAACACGCATAAGAACAAAAGGCATTAAAGACTCGAGTAACAAGTAACAATGAAATATTACTAACAAGAAGCTATGAATATGACCATATATGATATCATATCAATATGTATGATTCTGGAATAATTCAATAACATTATTTAAACCATTATACAGGAGATTCGGACACGTACAAAGAAAATCGGACTTAAGGTAAGGGAAATATCGCAATCTCATTTTTATCCGAGATTGTTTATTCGTAAGTATTTACTGGGGTGTATTTTATCATCCACATCCATGTTTCATCAATATGTAATAATATTTCCATCCTCCTACAATTGTTTAAATCCATTTTTATCCTTCGGTGAGTTTTTAGTAATATGTATGAAAGGAATCTTTTGTCGTTTTTCGTATGAGGTACTTTTTGACTTTTCCGAAAAAAGTACGAAGAATGTTTTTTTTAACTTATACGGCAAGAATGGATTTTTAAAACATTATTTCCAAGAATCTTCCTTTATAAGTTTTCATGTTTATTTTTAATCAACTTCTTTTAGTTTATAATTGTATGACATGTTAAGAAAAGAAAAGTGTTTCTGAAGTAGAAAGGATATTTTCCTCAAGAATGAAGTTCAAGTATTTTATCAAAATTATTTTCCATCTAAGATAATAAAAGGGTTCTGTTTTTATCCCTATTATTACATTGATTTGATCATGTTGTGATGGAAATATTTTTATGAATTCCTTTATCTTATATGAATTGTTTTATGATGTCATGTTGTTTAAGAATCCCATTTTTATTACATGGGTTACGCTATGATGTATGGTTTATGATTATGTGGCACACAAAAGAAAGGATTCATTATGAGATGGGTGGGACCTATATCTCCCTCCAATTCATTGGGTAAAGATTTTATATCTCATGAGATAGACATGGCTGGAACGGAAGGTTATTTCGGTTCAGTGATACAGGACTGAAACGAGGAGTGAACTCGGTTCAGAAAGGGACTTTGTCCACTAAGATAGTCTTGGCAATGAGTCATGACTAACAAGAAATTATTTTCCATGATTATGTGTGCATGGAACAAAGTTTAATGTTTTATGTTATGATTATGGGGATCTCATTTTCACTTCTATGATTTATTCCATGTTAAGATATTATGATCTCTTTTGCAGGTTTTGATTTTCAAAAAGATATGATATGATTTTTATTTCCTTTATTTGCCCTTGCTGAGCATTTGAGCTCACCCTTTTATGTTTTCTTTTCCCCAGGTCAGGAAGATGGATATTAAGTAGAATATGCTAAAAGGGACCCTAGATATGATGAAATAAATGGGAGACATTGTAGAAGATTTATAAACCAGTTGTTTATGTTTCCCAGTTTCTAAAGACACTATACCTATACGGTCCTTTGTGGTTTTGTTAAATGTTGTAATAAGTTATCTTCAATTTTGAAGTATTAACAATGTATGTAAAGTATGGGTCATTATAGTTGGTATCAGAGGAAAGGTATAGTCAACCTTTGGAAACTAGGATGTGAAAGCCTTAGTAAGAACCCTAAGGATAAGTCTAAGAATAGAACACAATCTTAGTGTTTTAGAAATGGCCTTGAATAACCTAGGATAAGACCTTAAGGATGAAAATTTTATTCTTGAATTATGTGGTTTTCCTATTATAATTAGTGTTGCTCACAATATTATTCTTGGTTTTAGTCAATGGCTGGAACCCGAAGGAACCGTGTTAATGCAGAATGCGATGGGCAATGCAATGATTGTCCCCCTGAGCAACCAAACGATATGGGAGCTGGAATGCAAAATCATGTAGCCATGCTCACACAACTTTCTCAAGCTATGAATCACGCAGGATTTCCAAACGAGCAAAGGAAGGAGCAACATTCTGTTGAATCCTTCATGAGGCAGCGTCCACCTTCTTTCAGCAGGTCTACTGATCCATTAGTTTCTGAACAATGGATTAGTACTAATGAAAAGATATTTTCAGTTCTTCAATGTTCTGAGCATGATAAAGTCATCCTAGCAGTGTATCGTTTGGAAGGAGATGCTGATCAATGGTGGAATCTTATTAAGAATACGAGGCAAAGGGATGAAATTGAGTCTATGGAATGGGACGAGTTCAAGAACTTATTTTTCAATAAGTACTTCCCTCGTATTCTCCGAACAAAGATGGAGAAAGAGTTCCTTGAACTAAAGCAAAGGGATGATGAATCTGTTGGTACCTATGAAGCAAATTTTACAAGACTTGCAAGGTACGCTTCTGGTATTATTATCCAACCTGAGAGTAAGATCGATCGATTCTTTAGTGGATTAAAACCATGTCTTTGAAGGGCGTTAGCCATAAGGGACTTCAATAGCTACGAGGAAATCGTTCGATGTGATCTCAAAGTCGAGATGGAGATTGGAATAACCCATCAGTCACATGGGTTTGATAAGAAGAGGAAGATGGAATTCAAAGAAAAATCTAAAGAGCACACGGAAAAGAAGATGAGCTTTTCCTTATGCTCAATGTGTGGAAAGAAACATGGAGGGAGTTGTCTTAAAGGGACAAGTAAATGTTTTAAATGTGGAAAGGAAGGTCATCGGGCATTTGAATGCCGTGATAATGGGAAGAAGATGTCCAATGACGCAAACAAAGGAAGGGATACACAGAATGAACCTACTACACTTCAATGTTTCAAGTGCAAGGAGATGGGGCATTATGCCAATCAATGCCCAAACCCAAGGGTTGATGATGATGCTCGACGTCAACAAAATCATAAGGCTAAAGACAAAGGAAAGTAACATGCAATTTCTACCAGCGATGTGGAGTACGATAACGAAGTGGTGAAAGGTACA